>CM032483.1:1227304-1899804 GCA_019059595.1 Marasmia exigua
TGCCGGGAACCACACGGCTGCAAAAGCCAAATCTCATGCACAAAATACTTTTTTTTTGTCAATAAGCTAAGGCTTGACCACATTTGGTTGGGATTTTTCGCTAGTTAGCGGGGCAGCCTTTCGTAGGTGGCTATCCTAGTACTTGGGCGCCCTACTACCTGCGGTCGGCCAGCGGAGAACCGTGCTTAGGATCCCGCTACCCTCCGCAATCAGCCACCCAGCGCAACAATCATGCGTCACCGTAGACGGCTCACTCCGCGCCGCAACTATTCGGGCTCTCCTGACAGAAAGGCATCACCCAGCATCATGCCGGAACGCGACGTTAATCACTTGGCGGCTTGGTTTTGCTGGGTGGGTGGTAACCAGCCGCAGCCGAAACCTACCACCGGTGGTGCTGAGCATTTGGCGCTACCCAGGGGACACGTGTGGGTATCTAGAGCTAAAGCCCACGGACGCGCTCAGCTTTGTCCCCCAATAACTAACTAATCAAGATTGATGCCTGCTATCATTAAAAAGTACTCTGTTAAAAATTGTTAGGTACGAGTACATAATAAATTTGTTTATTATATTTTTAAATGTAGAGTCCGCACCTCAAAAGAAGTCCTGCGGAAAACACGGATCAGGAGTGCAATAAACCACCACTACTAATTAGTCCATGGCATCACAGAAACTTAAAGGTACAAATTCGGCGGTCTTATCGCTGCAAGCGATTTCTACCAGACAACCTTCAAGTAAAGCAAGGACATAAATTAATAGTAGAGGTGGGGTACGTAGGTGGTGCAATTCTTCGCCTCGCTAATTCGGAAGCGGTCTCACTTTTTTCCTATCCAGCGAGGCTCTACTGTATATACCAACTTATAAATAGATATGACTCACCAGTTGTTTGTCTTCAAGTTCGAAAACATAGCCATCCTCGCCTTTCGGCATGATGATGGGCTCGTTCGGCCTGTCGAACAGCAGCTCCAGGATTTGTATATTGTCAGCCATTTTGAACTAATACCCCACCACCATTAGATCCACTTCACAGTGGCTTTGAAGTGTTACAGTCATTCCATGCAGAGGAATATATAGATAGAATTCCTGTATGGATTTCGAGTGCAAAACCGCAGAATTTCAGCAGATAACATTTTTTTATTTTTGCATTCTTTATCACGGCTTACCTACGGGAAATGGGGAAACTCTTATCATAGCATGTTGAGGTTGGTTTACGTCTCACAAATACTTATGTAGGTAGATACTTAGTTCAGGGCCGCCGCTAGGTGCAGTGTTGTCAACCCTAAAATCAGAGAAAATGCTAAAAGTAGGTACTTAGATCTACGTACTTTTGCGGACCGACAACACAAAGGGCTTTGTAGGTACAGGGCTCAGTGGGGACCTACTTTTTGGAACCTGCTGATCCTCTTGTGGAGCACCGGGGCGGAGGGCACACGCAATAGTTTGTGGACGATGTTGTCCTAATCTTCTCCGGACACCAGGTCACAGAAATGAGAGCCAAGCCAATCGGGCGCTCGCGTATGTGCGAGAATAATAAATAAACATCACATACATTGATCTGACTCCGACATAGGTAGCTCAAGCATCTGTGTTAAGGATATTACAAACTATGATTGGTTTTTGGTTGTTTTTTGATTAATTATAAATATCTTAAATTAATGTTACCTACATTATTAACCTAATTAATAAGTATAATCACGATTGTAAATAATATTTGAAATGCTTGTGAAATGTTAGGAGGGCGCTAATAACGGCGACACAGTCTCTAACTACTGCACCTATTAACGTGTAATTTTTTTTTGTAAAATTGTTATGTTCTGTTGCACGAAGGCAGCGAACTTTTACAAGAGCTGCTAAGGTTAGCTGGGGCTTGAATCTGGAGGTAGTCAGGACAATCCACGGTGGTAGAGCCGATGGTGACCTAGACTCCGTGGGTGCGTGGGCTTCTGTTGCCGAAGAGATAGGCACCATCAGAAATTCGAAAAGGCTTATAGGATAGTATCCCTACACTTGGCCCACTGCTGCTGGTCACGGGGCTCGGAGCTGCTCCGGTTAGTCTTATGGCCGGATCCATAAGTCTAACCGGAGCAGCCCCGAGCTACGGTCGAAGTAGCAGCCCTCTACAAGATCCGGAGGGGGCACTCCAAGTAAATAGTGTGGGGCCGGGAGGTTGAGCAGCTGACCGACTTCTTGGGCATGATTCATCCTGCGAGGGTCACCGAAATCTCCTGCGACCTGATTAAAGGCCTTGTACAGCTAATCCAGAAAGAGACAATCAGTTACATAGATACGGATATAAAGTTTAAGCCCTTAACTTGGCGCTGCGCTATCTCTATTGGATGGCGCAGTGGAAGCGCTTTTCAGAGCATCACCCTGATAGGTACGGTATATCAGGTGGAGATGCTCGCCCTGAAAAGGCCCAAAGAAGTGTGTATCGATACGAGGTATACAGCTCGTGAAGCCGTTACGCGCTGCTTCTCTATGCATCCTCTTGCAGTTCGGGTGCGCTCGAATGTGTAAAGAGCATTGAATAAGCGCATGCTGAAATTAAAGACAATATAAGGGCGGATGAACTCGCCAAAGAAAGCGCATTTAGCGGCAGAAAGAAACTGGATTACCATTTGTGCCCGGATTCTTACATCAAGCGAATCCTACGCAAGGATTCAATTAATGAATGGAAACGGCGTTATTAGGCGTGCCCTCCTAGGGCAGGGGCGCAGGGACGACGAAGTTATTTTTACCAAATGCAGCCGACGCCTACGAACATGTGTGAAGAAAATCGATAAGTTTATCGTGCTCCCGCGAACCACATAAAGTACCTAAATGTTCCCCATGATAATATCGTAGATTGTCCGAGACTGGGTTGACCTTCCCAGGTGGAGTCCCACACACCCCTTTAGGTCCCCTGACCTGAGAGGACGGCGAGCAAAGCATTTTCCCTTGGTGACCAAAAACAGTACGTGAGACGTCGCCCAATTTGCCGCCCCCTGGGTCACACCGCCGCCCTTGTGCGGTGCACGCCTTTCACGCCCTTACATGCGGCGGCCCTGACTTAGTTGGTGCAATGGCACGCAGCACGCTTCCTATACCCGATTTTGTATCATTGAATATTATGTATTAAAGCTGTACTTAGATATTTACTTTGAAATTAAAATCCACATCTTAGCGTGTGATTTTTGGATTTTTCTGGAGGTCGAGGTGCGCTTGAACCATGATTCAAGATTTGGGGAGTTTTCTCATGATGAAGATTCTCATGATACCATTTTTGCGCTGCTGGGGAAACTCCAGATCGTAAATTTAATTTACACGTGATTCTACATAATATACTTCTTTACTTACTTACTTACCTACTTACATAAAGTATTGCCGTCACATAAAATATAAGACGTGTGTACCCTTACTAAAAATAAATAAATATAGTTGACATAGTGAAACGGTGAGTTGATTCTGGACTAGAAGATCCAACGAGAAGACGAATCCGTCCCGGTCCTCAGAGTTCATAAAATCGGTAATTCATTTGTTGGCTTAAGTATTAAGATATTTAATAAGCTACCACAAAATGTCATTAACCTATCACTGGATAAGTTTAAGTCTAAACCTGCCTAATGAAGAAAGGTTACTATAGTGTACAAGACTATATGATAAGGATTCTTGGTCATGTTAATTGATTCATCTTTTGAGTTGTTATTCATAGTAGTCTAATTAACTTTCATAATTGTATCTAATTTTTTTTCTCTTATCAATTGAAACTCTGTAAAAACTCTGTAAATAGTAGAAATCGATATTCCGAACCAGCGGTAGATATTATGTACCTATTTTGACATTCATAAGTGTTCTGTGTGGACCTAAATTGAATAAAGAATTTTTTATCTTTATCTTATCTTAATGTGAGAAAAAGTTATGAAATTTCATAACGTTATATAATTTTGCTGGCCTGAATCGGAATCGAACGTTGCATGCATCCGTAGACGTGTCTCCTCTCCTCTTCTCAAAGAACGCAATCAAAATGTGTCAGAAAGGGACAAAAAAAGCAGCTGGCAGTCGTTTTTTTCTGACCCCACAATAGAAGACGGGGACATAACATAAACCCTGGGGGTGCGAAGATTTTTATAAAAAAATGCAATGGGTAAGGATGCTGCAGAGAAATACCCATTTCCTATTTATGTTTGTCCAAATACCTAAACGTGGTTTATTTATTTACTGACTTATTTTGTTTTCACAATATTTTTGATATTTGATCCTATTTGCTTTCATTGCACAGTGATGAATCTTTACAAGCATAAAGGTGGGTATCTAATATCTCTAATGCACACTACTTATGTTAGATTGTCTATCTAATACTAACATAATACGTAGGCAGGTACTAAGTATAGAGGTCACTTATTTGGTCTGGTAGGCAGCTATATGATTAATTTGATTATTTAAAACTTTATTGCACAATTTTAAATAAAAGGTCAATTTGCTGCCAAGAGGCATCTTTGACTAACGATGTAGGTACCTACCTACCTACCTATTTAGGTATCTACCTACCTACTTTTACTTTTTCTTCGCACCATGTCCTAGCCTCCTCCTTCTTCATCTTTATTATTTATTTTCTCTTGAGATCTAGTAGGTAGGTAAATAAATGTCGGTCCCCCTTCAACCTGGGTTGAAATCAATCTCACATCTAGGTAGTAATAATATAATATCCTCCAACCGATTTCGGCTAAGACGGCCTCATATTTATCAGCCACTTACGCAGTGCGCAAACAATGCCCTTTCTATTCCCTTGCCCTCATATTCCGATGGGACAAAAGTGTGACACGACCGGTAAAGGATCGGGTGCAGGACCAATGGCTAAACGTGCTTTTCGAGGCACGGGGGTACAAGATCGCTAACCTCCATCAACAGAAAAACTCAGGTACCTACTAATTTTGGCCCGACCCGGGGATCGAACCCGGGAGCCAGCGTAGCTGTCGCTTTAAAGTGCGACCCACTAGTCTACCCACTGCCCCATCGAGGCAGTCATCTGCATCTAGCTAATAGGTATCTACCCAACTGCACCGAAACAAAGGGTATACCCCACTAGCGACGCCAATTGATTTTAATTGTTAGCTACTAATCCAGATCTACTTTACACAACTTCGGCGCTTCAGTCTCTCGGTAAATAAACACATATATCTACTATTTATTTAATAGATAAAGTTAGCTATTTGATCTGGTTTTGCACTCGAATTTTGAATATCAATTGAATTGAAGAAAACAACAGTGAATCAATTTTTCGCGTACAAAAACGGACCCAACATTTGTGCATGGTTTTATAAAACCATAGTGAGGCCGATCGTCACTTATGGCTGCTGTGTGTGGTATAAGAAGACGCACCAACTTAACTGCGTAGAGAACCTCAGCAAAGTTCAAAGAACAGCCTGCCTTATAGCCATTGGCGCTCTTTCGTCCTCTCCCTCTGCAGCACTGGATGCCCTCCTGAACATTCCACCTCTGCACATTCACGTGCAGATGGAAGCGAGGATGGCTATTACGAGAGCGAAAATCAGAGGGAGGACGAGATGGCTATCTAGGGGTCATGAGAAACCTCTACAATAAACTAATGAAAATTCCGGTCATGGATATGCCCTCTGACTCCATGGTCCGTGAACACCGCTTCGATAAGCGGTTTACAGTCTTGTTACCTAGTAGACAAGACTGGGAGGCTGGAACTCCCGGAAATGTTAAGCAGAATGACATCGTTTGGTATACGGATGGTTCCAGGAAGCAGGGCATATCCGGGGCGGGATTTTGTAATGATCGCTGCGGAATACGCAAATTCGCCAACCTGGGTCGCTATACCACAGTGTACCAAGCGGAAGTCTTCGCAATAATTGGCTGTGTCCAAGAGAGTCTACAAATGAATCTCCAGAATAAGAAGATATTCATCTTCTCAGATAGTCAAGCTGCCCTCAAGGTGTTAACATCCTGTGAACTTGACTCCAAACTTACTAGCGAGTGTGTCCTGCTCCTAAACCAGCTTGGCAATGCCAACATCGTAAATCTGATTTGGGTACCGGGACACTGCAATATCAGAGGCAACGAAGTCGCTGACGTGCTAGCAAAGGCCGGGGCAGAGAGCCCACTACTCGGACCGGAACCAATAAATGGCGTTCCAGCCTGCATGGTCAGGTTTGAGTTAAAAGAGTGGGAGCATAAGCAAAGCACTGAATTCTGGAAAAGACTACCTCGACTAGAACAGTCTAAGACGTTGATACAGGCTTTCGATCAGAGACGAGCTGTAGAAATAATAAAACTGAGTAGAGGACATGTTAGGGCACTCACTCGGATCCTCACAGGGCACTGCAAATTAAACAAGCACCTGCACAACATGGGCCTTTCAGATACCAAAATCTGCAGGTTCTGTCGCGAGGACGAGGAAACGATTATCCACGTCCTCGGCGAGTGCATAGCGCTGCACCGCTGCAGAAGCCGACACCTGGGAGCACATATGATCTCAGCTGACGAGATCAAGAGCTCCCCCATCAGCTCCATTCTCGGGTTTATCCTGGAACTGGAGCTACATGAGGTGCTGTAATAGGTTACGGGGTTGCCACAATAGATCATCTACTGGTCGCAGTGGCTATGAGACGCAGGGCTCACTCCATTTCTATCAAATAAATAAATAAATGTCGAGGGGTATAGGTATAGGGAAGAAGTGGGACGACAAGGGTTTCCAATAAACAAAACAGAAACAATTATCATCGTTCAATTAGTGGTCCACCTAATTCCTGGAACCAGCCCAGGGGGGGTCATGACCCTCATGACCCCCCCCCCCCCCTGGATCCGCCGTTGGCCTCCGGTAACCTCACTCACACGGCGAAACAGCGCAGGCGCTGCTTCACGCCGGTCTTCTGTGAGGCAGTGGTATCACTCCGGTCGAGCCGGCCCATTCATGCATAAGCGTGGCTCTCCCACATTTGAACGTTATTCATGATGTGACCTACGGATGTATGCAGTTCCGATGTCGCTATACTCACCTATCTGTAGTGAACGTCAACAAACACATCTACTAATACTCTACGCTCTACATAGACTTACCTAAGTGTCAGGAAACCTAGGACAATCGTCTAAAGATAATACCTAATATAGTAGGTATGGATAGTGGATAGTGGTTCTAATAACGGGACAGAATCCGCTACTTATTTATTTTGGTCCCGTTTGGTTTGGTTGGTTGTAAGTAGGTAAACTTTTTTTAGTAAATCTTTGATATGTACTTATATAGATAATATCATTACATTAACTAACTTACGTTACATGGGTGTGCAAAAGGTGTCTGGATTTTAAAACAGGGTAGCCAAGGCAAAGTAATCGCATCGTTAAGGTGACACACTAGCGACGCCAATCGATTTTAATTGTTATCTACTAAACCGGATCTATTTTAAGCAATTTCGGGAATACAACCTCTCGGCAAACACTTATACTATTTATTAAATAACCATGCACAAATGCGGTTGTACGCGAAAAAATTATTCACGCTAAAAGTGGCCGCTTTTGGCGGTAATCAATTTTTCGCGTACAAAAACGGACCCAACCTTTGTGCATGGTTAATTAGTAAATAGAATAAGTGTTTGCCGAGAGGTTGAAACCCCGAAATTGTTTAAAATAGATCCGGTTTAGCAGCTAATCAATTCAAAACGAATGGTGTCGCTAGTTAGGGCTACCCGTCGCCTTAAGAAATTCCTAAATTGTATCAACATAGGGGAGGCTCGACCCAAAATCTATGATTAAATTGCAAATCCTAGCAATCGACTTAGGTATTTCTAATTTTCTAAACACTAGATTTAATAATACTGATAATACCTAGGAGTAGTCTACTAGCGTACTTAGGTAATAATTACTTTGTAACTACTTATTTAAAAACAAAAAAAAGTTGACCACATAATTTCTTACGTAAGTGGAAACTTGCATGGGTCTCCCCAGACCTTCCCCGAAGTGCCAAGACGGTCGATGGCAACTTCACTGTATCGATCCGGCGCAGTAGGCTCGTAGGTATCACTATATGCCTGCCTGGGAGAATCCATACAAACATAGCTATAGCTATATGTACCTAGTAGAACTTTATCGAGAGATGGCCGTAAAGGTATACCTATGTAAGTAAGACTAAGTAATATAGGTACTTACTGTGGTAATAGCTCGCGTTCGCTCCTTGCTTAAATAGCACGAGACAAATGTTATATACAATATCGACAAAGTTCCCGGTAGACCACTTTTAGACCTTATTCCAATACTTTAAGTTCGAAAAGTGGTCTAGCGGAAACTTTGTCGATTGTACCTAATGACTTATAATGTCTATACATTCGGTATGTTTATTATACGAGTACCTAGTTACATGTAACTAAATGTGTGTCCATCTTCATGAAAAAAAAAACAATTTAATTTCTTTCAGTCACATCTTTTCATGCGAAGGTAATACGTCTTTTACATACATTTCTCTTAGGAATAAGGCCGCTTAGGCGGCCTTCTTTGTTCTTCCTGTAAAACCTAATTATATAGGTACCTACGTTTTTTTTGGGCAAGCCTACCCAAAAAATAACTTAGGTACCAAACCAAAAAAATATTAGGTATTATGGTAATGTAAGTAAGTATACCTATCCATTCGTATAAGCACACTCACATGAGATGAGAGTTCGCAGTGAACGTGTAAGCTCATATTAACAGGTTTTATTGGGTAGGTAAGTATAAATTAGATAAGTACACACTTCCAGTATGTACCCGAAAATTTCCTAGAGACGCTTTTATAAAAAATAGGTAGATATCGTATCAGAATCATGGATTTAATATATTGTCATTGTTAGTTACTTAGTTTCTAAGTTACGATTTAAGGTCGCTTTCTCAAAGGTCGCTCCTCGCTCAACAATAGTTTGAAAAACAGAGCGTTTTCCCCCCGCAACCCTAACACACCTTGAGACTTCACATAGTTTAATTTCTAGAGGATCTGTATGTATAAACGGAACTCGTTTTCGTTAGATAGGTACATACATAGGTTTACCCTTAGGTTACGTAAGACTAACTACTACGTACACTAAACGGGTAAATCATGTATCTCCCGGACTCTTACTTCATTAAACTAACTGTGCATAAGTTGAACTTTCACACCTAATCTGCACAAGTAGGTACCTGCTACGAGCGGTAAAGCCACAACCTACCGAAATACATAACCAAATTCTATCGCTTGAAAGAAGTACAGTCAGCAACGTAAGTAGTCCGGAGCATTTTTATCTATGCTGCTGACCGAATAAGGTCTTCAAGTTGTTGCGCTACTTTCGCATCTGACTGTACCTATTTTGTCGATGAAGCTAGCGGGAGCCAACCGGTCAACGGCCAGGCAGGGGCCCGCGACACGTGGAGTGGCGTCTGGCGTCACTGGCGCGGTGGCATGACGCGGGGGCCGGGGCGTGGCTAGCTGGCAACATCTCGACCTTTTGGTGAACACGATAAAGGCCGAACAGAGAAAAAAATAAAACACTCGACTCAAAGTCGAAGCTTCTCGTACTTTAGGTTTTTTTGTAAGATCAATATTGGAACTGTTAACTTTTCAGCCAAATAGCGACGAATTTGAAAATTGTTTTAATATATACAATATTGCAAGGCCAATAATTTTACGATTCGCAGGAAGCGGCTCTATGAGGAAAAATACTTTACATTAATTTTGAGGAAGAATATTACATGAATAGAAAATCCTTCAATAATGTTAGTATGTCTGATTGAAGGACAGCTGTCTATTTAGGGCGAGTAAATAAAAAACAATTTAGTTACAATGGTCTTTTTTATTAAATAAAAAAAATACATCATTTCAGTTCTATAAGTACATTTAACAATTTAGTAAACTTTTACCAAATCAACATTCCAGTCTGTTGACCTGAGATCAGAATAAATAAGACCGATGTGACATTGTTTAGCAATTTCATTCAGGAAACTGTCTGCAGGGTTGGGGGTGTTTAAAATGGTAGATGTCAATTGAAACAATACTTAAATTAAAATTAAAATCTACGATTTAACTTAATTTCTTACGTAATCTATAATAATCATGATTTTATTATACATCCATGATGGAAAGTCTCTACCTAAATTATATTTTTACAATAATTCTGAAACAGTTGACGAACTATATTTAAATTAAAATAGGCAGACATTACATATAGATACCGACTTTCAGATTACCATCCGCAAATAAATAACATCACTCGAGTTTTATAGGAAAATTGTGTGTAACTTGCTCATTCATGCACTAGCCTTTCATGCCACTATAACGGTGAGAATACAGATCTTTAGACGATAATATATTTGTGACAGCCACACATGCAGCGCGCAGTCGCAAGTACACAGTGGAAAGATAAACCCTACTTTGTAAACTCACAAAATGCGCAATTTGTTGCATATTTATATTGTAATAAATTTATACATTGATTTACATCTTACGTTACACTGTAATTTGTTTTTTTAATAAAAAATAACATTCACACTTACTTCATTAACTAAATTGTCACTATATCTCCAGTAATTCCAACATAGATATTTTAATTAAATAAGAATGTTATAGCTTAGGTATATTTACACAATACTGCTCAAGTCGCGGAAGTGCGCGCTGCAGCTGGTGGCAGTCTCGGCGCTCGGCCGCGGCCAGGGCACACTCCCTCGACGTTAACGTTATTTGCCCTTAGCGGTGATCGTGAGGGAGGACTTTGCCGGTTGCGGTATGATAGTTATTTCATCGCTGATCTTCAGCGGTTTTAGCAACGGGTCCGAGTCTAGGGCCTTAGATGGCGCGCTTGTCTTACTCTTATCCATAACGCGTTTCGCCACCACGCTGTGGGCAGAGTAGACATGATTCTCAAATTGCTTATACATACCAAAGGTAGCTGTGCACACAGTACACTTGTAAGAAAGGTGGGCTGGCTTAAGGGACATATTATGATCCCTGGAGACATGGTTGAGCAGCTTCCATTGGTAAACCCTGCCACATACGGGGCACCTGCCCGCATCCTTACCCTTATTGGCAGCTTCCTGCATGGAGCTAGTCACCAAACCATGAGAGCCCAGTAGATGCCTCTCCAGACCCTGATCTGTAAAGAACCTAAACTGGCACTTTTGACAATTCAATGGAGGCCTGTTGTAAATCATCTTGGGGTGAATCTTGACCTTGTGAATCCATTGCATATGGTTCCTTAGTTGTTCCAAGTCCTTTATATAGCCATCACAGATTTCACATATCACAAAGGTAGCTTTGGAATTCTGAGTGGCTTGGGACGATGAGGGTTGTGGTGCGCGAGGGAGGGGAGTAATGGATATTTTAGGGGTGGCATTGTTGGCCTGATTATTCTGAATAATAGGGTAATTAGATATGGTAGTGCCTGCTGGAGGAGTGTTGTGCATTATCATAAGACCACTGCGGATAATAGGGACACCAGACACGGTCGTGGGACGCGGCGGCCCTAGCGGCGGGCGCCCTCTGGGACGGCCTAGCATAGGCATGCCTGACATTACGCTGGATACGTTGAGCGGAGGCCGTCCCAGGTTATTCATACCCACTTGAGCACGGTTGAAGGTGGTCTGGTAAGGACCACCTGCCATATTATTTCTAGCTCTGGTTAACTTTGGTATCTTTGCAGGGGGCTCCCATTCAAGAGGTGGACCGAGATTGAATTCTGGCTTGAACTTCTTGGCACATGCAATAAGGTGCCGTGCCAATTTAGTTTTACTATTGTCCTCAAAATGACAATTAGCACATTGTTGATAAGCAGGCGCTCTTTCCAGCCTGCCTCTGATATTGTGTTCAGCCTCCATGTGAAACAAAATGTCGTGTGGGCTGCGTATTTCAAATGCACAGGTGTTGCATTTATAAATATTGTTTCTCATATGAGGAGCTTCTAAGTGATGAGCCATTACTAACATTGACTCAGTCTTAAAACTACAAAATTCACATCTTTTCTGTTGAAGTGCATAAGGAGCATTGGTTTTCTTACTGAACTCCAAATTTTGAGTAAGGGAAACAATAGCCGCTTCGGTTGCCTTAGTGCTACGTCCTGATTTTTTCTCTTTATACAATTTACGGTTTTGTTGTTTTAGCAGGTCACTTTGCACAAATTCTTGTACTAAATTTAAACCTATATTAATAAAAAACTGTCCTAGGGAACAGTCAAAATAACTATCTGGTTTACCAGAGGATAAACCTTTAGCAATTAAGCTGATAGGGTCCTTGATCTCTTCAATTGAGTCATCCTTATCTTTGATGACTACAGTGTCATCATCACTACCAGCATCCTCATCTGAATCAGCACTAGACTCACCATCCCAGGAGTCATCGTCCTCTTCAGTCCGGCGCTTCTTCTTCTTCTTCTCCTGCTTTTTGTCCTTACCTGGCTCATCTTCTACCTGCTTCTCCTTGTCACTCTCTTCATCAGGCACTTCTTCACCTCTTTCAATTCTCTCCTTCCTTTCTCGTTCTTTTCTTTCTTTTTCAGCCTTTTCTTTTTCTATTTTCTCCTGATCCTCTTTCAATTTGAGCTCTTCAAGCTCCTTGCCCAATTTGTCAACAAACTCTCGAAATGGTTTCACTGATGGTTTTTCATACACATATGGAACTATGAATGATGGCGCTTCAACCACAAACATGTCATCAGTTAAAGAAGGCAAAATAATTGGCTGAGGTTGAGGAGTTTGGGAGCTGTTAACTGTAGTAGAATTCTGTGCACTCTTACTACTCACTGGGGTGATTGTCGTCCCACGAGCTGCAATACTCTGGCATAAGTTTTGGGCATCTATCATGTTTGTTGGGGTGCTCACTTTAGGCTGCAAGGGCTGGGGGCCTTTGCCCGATAGTATGGAATTTGTGTCTATAATTACCACTGTAGGCTCTTTCTGATCTCCATTAGTTTTAGATTGTTTTGATGCCAATTCAGCCAAACCCTTAGTGTCGCTTACAATAATTGGCTTACTTTTGCTTTGGGCCTGGTTCAATGGATCTTCCATAGATACTTCCTCAATGTCAGATTCGTCATCGCCATTTTCTAGCTGCTCCTCCATTTTCTTTTCTTCAATTGCTTTGTGGCTCTCCTGTGAGCCCTCGGAACTGTCATTGCTGTCCGTACTGGAATTTGATGAGTCATCATCATCATTGGACACTCCCCCGTCGTCCTCGTCGTCGCTGGTGATCTCATGCACTTCAGGGCTAGGACTACCTCCGTTTTGACTCTGGGGTTCATTTTCGTTTTCATTTTCTGAGTCACTACTGTCATCCTTTGGCTGGCTTCCTTGTGATGTGTCATCATCACCTTCGGTCCGCTCATCTGTGAAGCCAACAGTGGAGTTTTCTGATAAAACCAACAATCATAACGACATAAAAAACGTATTAAAAAAAAACGTAATCGAAAGTTTTGCTATCAGAATGAATTAGTTAATTACGCGCATTTTTCTATCTTAGCTACGTCTGGGAGATAAATCTTGGAGCGGGCGATAAGGGTCAAGTCTAGTTGTCAGTGAGCAGCGTCCTCTGCGCGAGAGGACGCCAGGTAATCCAGAAAAAACTAAGTAATCAAAGTAACCTAAACGCGGCACAACTACACTTATAACCGATAATTATGCACCTTAAATAGTATATTTATGAATGAATTAGGTAAAAACAAGAATATGATCTATCAAATAGCGTCATTATATCATGTGGTGTGTGGACCGCCATATGGGATTCCATAGCATTTCTCCGAAAACCTTACTTGACCAGGTTTGATGGTAAACACTTGAGATCCATCTACAAATTATATAAATAAACGTGCATTGATAGTAAAGACGTACCTGTAGCAGTTGAAATCGACATTTTCTTACGATTTTGATGCCAAAAACCAAAAAATAGCACAATAGCACAGTAGCGGAAACCAAACCAAATCAAGCTGTCATTTAAAAGGTTCTTTGTATGTCACGTTCCCAGAACGTAATGGAGTCCGTTTTGTATCTCGATTTAATATTTTAAACTAAGTTTGTAAATTATTTTAACTTACAAACTCAAAAAATACAATTCAAAACTGTACGAATAAAAATACCGGTGAGTGATTTCGATGAGCTTTCCAGAAAATATTATTTATAATCTAAACAAACAGGAAAGTGGACACTATAAAAGACTCTTACATAAAAATGGTAGGAATGGGAGGGAACACGGAGGGGGAAGGACGCGGTATTCCATATTGGAATGATTGGAATAAAAAGGCGCGAAATTTAAAAATTATTCCATAATTTATACTTTTTAATTTTATGCACAAAAATTATAATTTCAAATGGTTTTTTGAAAAAAAAAAACATATTTTTATATATAATTTATTTATTATATGTATGTACCAACTATAGATAGCTTTGCTAGTTGTGGTGACCTACTTAGTTTTATTAGCTGACTATGTATATTGGGTAAAAAATCTATTTATAAGAATAATAAAAATAAAACAGACATTTACAAAAATGTAATAAAAATCATTTTTATTTGATTTTCAATAAATACATTGAACTGTTTGATGAACACAATAACTTACTATTACATAAACATTCACATTAAAACTTATTTATTTTTAACTTAACATTAACTGCTTATATTACAGTTGAGGAATCAATCTTCCTCATTAATTTCTTCAACTTCCGCACCTTTAAATGGATCGAGCAATGCCTCTTCTATTTTGCTTGGGTCAGGTTTTCTGATCACTCCCATTTTCTCTGCTGCATCAAGGCATTTTTGAGCATTTTCAACTGTCCTTTTACACTCAGGGTCATCTAGTTTTGTCAAAGCCATCAAAATTTCCATTACATCTGTTTCAAATATCTTTGCAGCTATATCCGAGTCATCTTTGATGATATTGTACAGCATGTAGGTGCCTCTGTACTGGATTTCTTTGTCTGGATTAGCTAACAAGCATCTTAGACTTTCTACCCAAGGTTGCACATCTAATAACCTCCTGCAGCAGACTTTACTAACTGATGTCAACATGCACAGGGCTCCAGCAGCCGCTTTAACTGTGTCAGCATCTTCCTCTTGGCACAACAGGTACAAAAATTTAGTTTTATCATTATTGCCTTCATAACTTTTGATAACTTCCTCAGACTGAAGCATATTGCAAACACATTGTGTAGCTGCTCTCAACAGCATCATGTGCTCTTCATATAGGTAATGTTCAATCTTAGCCAGACCACCCTCTTTAAGAATTCTGTTTCGAGTAGTTTCATTCATGCCTGCTAAATTACAGATGGCCATAAGGGCCTCAAAGTTTTCCAGTGCAGTACAATCTGGATGAAGCAGATTTAATAATGGCCTGACAACTTCCAAATTCCTTTGACCTGGGAAGGCCACTTCCGGATTTATTGTGATTCCAATCCTAGCTAATGCCTGGGCTGCCTGCTTCTTTCCTTTGTCAGTGCCCTCTAAAGACATTGGTAGTAACACTTTGGCTCCTCCTTGCTGCACTACTATACCTCGTAGCTCTTGCAAGCCACAAATGGCATTAAAAACTCTTGAAATCATTTCTCTGGAGTTATGACTTTCTGTTTTAGACAAAGCAACCAAACCTGATGTAACTCCTGCCTTAGCTAAAATTGTAATCCTTTTGTTGACAAAGTCTTGGTCATCTAGTTCATGCTGTTCTGGCACATGATGTTTAGCAAACTTGGCTAGCTCCAACATTTCTGGCACAACTTCTTGTTTATCATATACATTGCAAAGGTTCACCAAAGTAGTCACCACACCATAGAGACAAGATTGGTCTCCACTTTTGGCCAACTCTATAAGGGAATGAATAGCAGCTGTATCTTCTACTAACTTCTCCTTAACATCAGCATCTAGTGTAAGGTAAGAGAGGCCTTCAGCTGCCCATTTTCTAATATCATTCTCTTTGGCTGGATTAACAAGGAACTTTCTGCAAGCTTCAGCCAGCTTCTTTGTTGAGCCATCAGCGAAGGGCCTGATTGAGGCATCATCTCCCCCAAAGCTTCCAACTTTACAAAGACCTACAAGGGCCCTTACTCTGACAGCATCATTCTTGCATGTGTATAGTTTCTTGAGGATGTCAACACCTTTAGCAATGATCGATCTAGCCTTATCCTTTTTAGATGCAGCAGCAACTAGGCATTCACAAGCCACTTTCTGTTGTAGGGTATCTTCTGTCTGGGCCATCACTAGGATCATTTCTAGAATTCCTTCTTTGGAAATTACATAGTTTCCGACATCCAGAGGACCTCTAAGCAAAGATGTGATTGCTACAGTCACCCTCACTTTTGATTCAAGATCTGGGGTCATGAGTTTATCTTTTACATACTCATCCACTTGGGCGTTGAATGCTTCTCTAGCTTCATCATAGTACATATTTTCATAAATTCTTGCCAGGCATGCAGCTGCTATGGTCCTGGATGATGGCGTGATGTTCATAGCCGACTCATACTTGTATTCCTCCAGCTCACTGCACACTGCAAGTAACCGTTGTAGTCCTTTGATTTCCACAAACCGCATTGCCCAGTTGATAGTATTGTAATGGCAATTTCTCATAATCAACTCCATTATGGCATCTCTGGCAAGACCACTGATCACTGTGTTGGTTATGGAGTATGTCAAGCAAGTGAGGAGTACATCTATTTCACTTTTATTTTCTTCACATAGAGCAGCATCAGGTTTAGTGTCCTTCTTATTGTCCATGCCAGAGAAGGTGTTCAGTAGCACTTGGAGACAATACTGGGCTGCATTAACTCTCTCTTCACTGGTGCTATCAATGATCTCCAGGAACCAAGGTATGCCCAGGATTTTAATGACATTTCTGGTTCTCTCAATACTTCTTTTACAAAGCTGACTGATGGTGCGGACCGCATTAATGAATATTTCATCATTCTTCTCTACTTTTAGTAGCTGTTGTATTTTGTGAACGACTCCATTTTTCAACATGATGTCTGCACCTGCGTTTTCTTTTGCAAGAACTAGCAAATTAGACATCGCTTTTTCGCGTTTTTCAATATTTTCAGTAATATTGAACGCTAATTTAAACATTTGGTCCACTTTACTGCCAGTCTGAGCATTTTGTCTTGCACGTTCCTGAACCACTGCATGTAGCCGCGTAAGAATAGGTTGCACGGCCTTATTTGAAGGGTCCACAGTAAATATCGTCTTGGCATCTCTGTATGCCTCCTCGAATCGACCTAGGCTCTCCAAGGCTTGCGCACGTCGAAACAGAGCTTTAGGGTCTTCAGGTACGATTTGTAGGGCTTCATCGCAGTCCTTTATAACCATTTCATTCTCGTTCGTCTTGAGGTAAGCCGCTGCTCTATTCTTCAAGTACGTAGCCAAGTCCCGACTCTCCTTTTCCGCCACATTGATAGCTTTGGTGTACATGGATATCGCCTCATCGTATTTCTCCGCTTTGAAAGCCTCGTTACCTTTGTTTTTGTACGTCTCTCCTTCTTCGTTGTGAACGACCATTTTTGTATTCCTTTTAGATACAATTAATGATTTGGAGCTCCCGGTTTGGCTTATATAGTTTACTCAGAGACAGTTCTGGTAAGTTCTCGTGGTTACGATGGCTACATCTCAAATTTGCAGTCTAAAATAGAACTTTATTTTTGTTCACCGTAAGGGGATAGGTAGGTATATCAACTGTCAAATCAACAGCAGCAGCCAGATGGATGTGTCATACCATATGACATTGACACAGAAATCATTTGACCGAAGATTAATATTAAAAAAGATATTAATATATTTATTTCATTGGACCACTGTTTCAAAGAGCTCTAAATTAAAAGTCTACGATCATAAAAGTTTTATTTACTTCATAGAACTTTTAAGTACTTTATATTTAATTTGATAAACGGATATCTAAATACATAGACAATACCGGAATCATAGAGTATAGAAAGCATACCAAACCGGAATCAGTTCATAATATTGCCAGTTACTATTTTTTAAATCTACAGTATTCAAAACAATGTATATTTGAAAGTACGAAAGTTTGCGCCGTTATAGGGGACGTGCAGTTATATACAAACAAACATTTATTTGAAAAAAAAAAATACATTTGATACAATTTAGGTCTTAAATTGGTGGTATCTAGTTTTGTAATCTGCTTGTAACAAGCGTGCAAATATGTAGTATTTTCACAGTATTTTGATATAGATACTTAATAAGTTTCCTATATAAAATGAACTCTGTGATACTAAGAAACAATTTAAGTGCTTAAATACGTATGTCTAAGTTTCAGTACTCAGAGACAATAATTTAATTGAAATGGGTAGTTTATTGTATAGCTTTATAGACTTACATATATTCTGTTTGTATATGTATGCTTGACAGGGAGGTTGGTGTAGTATGTGTTTAAATTTGTCTCTCTGGGTTCTAGAAGATACTTCGGTGTACTTCATATAGTATTCCAGGTGATTCTTTCTGATGCAGAGGAAGGACGCAGTGGAAAAAAGCCGGAATAATAGCCGCTAGAGTATCCAAATAATTAGTTGTATTTAGATAGGTTTAAGTATACATGGTATCTTGGTCACATGGAGACAGTCAAACATGATATATTGTTATAAACAAAGTATATACATTAAATTCAAAACAGTGTCAAAATATTGCCAGTGTCTGATTACACAAAAAGCAGGTTTTACCTACACCTCCCCATAATCAGAACACTTTATGTACACCCTGTATATAATACAATGTATGTACAAAAACGTTATATCAAAAGTACCTTAACACTAGCGCCTTATCAACTACTTAACCTAACTGTACAGACAACACAAAAACAAATGACACTATAAACAAAACACTAGTATAATCCTAAATTAGTTAGGCACTTGTAGTGTCTCAGCTTAGGCAGCGGTTTTGTGAGAATGTCTGCAGTTTGGTGAGCCGATGGAATGAAAACTACATTGACTAGATTGGTGAATATGGATTCACGGACGAAATGATGTCGGATGTCAATGTGTTTCGTGCGGGCGTGATAAGTGTTATTCTTAGTGAGTTTTATGGCACTTTGATTATCGCACTGAATGGTGATGGGTGACGCAAGTGAAAAGATGTCGCTGATGAGTGAACGAATGTAAATGGCTTCCTTACAGGCTTCACTGAGGGCCATGTACTCAGCCTCCGTCGTGGATGTGGCCACGGTCCGCTGTTTACGGGACTCCCATGACACAGCTGAGCCACTCATTTGGAAAACGTATCCTGTATAGGATCGTCTGTCAACCAGATTACTACCGTAATCGGCATCAGCAAATCCGACTATGTCACCGCTACTGTTGTAGGTCAACTTTTTATTTTTGGTGGCCTTTAGGTACCGAAGAACGCGTTTTGCAGCTCTCCAATGTACCTCCCCATAATGTACGTTGAATTGACTCAAGGCAGACACAGTGTGAGCAATATCTGGCCTTGTGCCAATGGAAATGTACATTAGACTTCCAATGAGCTGCTGGTACGGAAGGTCAGGATTTTCCTCCGTTGGGTCAGGTAACGTAAGTCTCGTACCAGTCTCCATAGGAGTCGACACCGGGATGGCATCTGTCATTCCAAACTTATCGATGACTTGCTCGATGTACTTAGTTTGGTCGAGTGATAGTTTTCCATCTTGGCGTATGACGCGCATACCAAGACAGTCCTTCAGGGGGCCTAAGTCCTTAATTACAAAGGACTTTTGTAGTTCATCTTTGAACTCTTGTTTCATCTTCGCATCGTTGCTGAAGATGAAAAAGTCGTCCACGAATACTGCTACTATTAGTAGCTTTGCATCTTTGTGTTTATAATAGATGCAATGTTCGTGTTCCGAACGATTGAAGTGAAGTTTGTCCATTGCTTCACAGACTTTTTTGTTCCACTGTCGTGGAGCTTGTTTTAGCCCATAAATTGCCTTTTTTAGTAGGCACACTTTCGTCTTATCATTAGAAAAGCCTTCTGGCTGTTCCATGTATATTTCTTCCTCTAGGTCGCCATTGAGGAACGCTGTTTCGACGTCCAGGTGGTCGATGTCCAAGTTTAGCTTGGCAGCGTAGGCGAGTAGAAGGCGGATAGACGAAAGTCTTGCTACTGGCGAAAACACTTCGCCGTAGTCTACACCATAGACTTGTGTAAAGCCCTTGGCGACTAACCGAGCTTTGTACTTAACAACATTCCCGTTGGTATCCCTCTTAACTTTATACACCCACTTACATCTAATAATTTTTCTATCTACAGGTCTATTAACAAGTGTCCATGTTCCATGCTTTTGCAATGAGTTATGTTCTGACTGCATTGCCTTTTGCCACTCAAGGCTGTGACCGTCCTTCAGAGCTTGTTTGTAAGTCTGGGGCTCACAATCGATGCTCGTCAGGTTCACATTCTCCGAGAATCTCTCCGGAGGGCGTCTATCTCGAAGAGGGTATCTTCGGGATGTACTGGCTTCTGGAGTATTAGCAGGGACAGGTTGGTCCTGTGCATCTGCAAATAATTCAGGTTCCAGGTGAGGGACGGTATGCTCTGGAGTAGATGGTACAGGAGTGTGTAGGGGTTTGCATGGGCGGTTACCTTGTATAGGGTCTGGAGTAAGCGCAGGTGGGGTTGGTTCTGGGGTAGGGATGTGTACGTCCAGAATTTCAGGTACGGGTTGGAAAACGTCTGAATTCTGGGTTCCATCACTAGCTTGAGGTGATGGTGGCTTGTCTTCGACGAAGACAACATCTCTAGCTATGATAATGCTCTTCGGATTTTGTGGATCGATCAAACGGTAACCTTTTGTACCATGTGAGTATCCCACGAAGATACAGGTTTGCGTCTTACAGTCGAGTTTTTTCCTCTTCTCTTTTGGAATGAGAGCATGGGCTTCACACCCAAAAACTCTGAGATGTGACACATTCACCTTTTTTCCAGTCCATAATTCCTCAGGAATCCGATTTTTGAGAACATGAGTAGGCGAGAGATTTTTAAGATAGATAGCTGTGGAGACAGCTTCTCCCCAATATGCTCGTGAAAGACCGGAGTCTTGGAGCATTGACCTTGCCTTTTCGACAACTGTTCGGTTGACTCGTTCTGATACTCCGTTCTGCTGCGGTGTGTATGGGACTGTGGTTTGATGTACAATACCATTATTTTTCAGAAAGCGAGTCATTTCTCGACTTGTGAACTCAGTTCCGTTGTCGGATCGTAGAGTCTTTATTTTAAGGCCAGTTTGACATTCAACGAAGTTTTTAAACTCGGCAAACTTTTGAAAAACTTCGCTTTTCGACTTTAGCAGGTAGCCGAAAGTCTTACGCGTGAAGTCATCTGTAAACGTTAGTAGATAAAGTGCTCCTCCCCATGAGTGAGTACTCATTGGTCCACATAGGTCAGTATGCACCAATTTCAACTTATGGTTGGACCTACTAGATGAGCATTTGAAGGGCCTTTTATGCATTTTGCCTTGTAGGCATGGCACGCAGGTTTTATGTAGATCGCTAAAAGACAATGTTGTGTAATCTACACCTACAGCACGATTTTTTAAAATATTTAGGGCTCTGGGATGTAAATGGCCTAATCGTCTATGCCACAGAAGAGCGGACTCTCTGACTTGTGTAGACAAGGCACTATGGTTTGGCGTGTCCAGTTTGTACATGCCTTTATGATTTGAGGCTGTCGCGATGACATCGCCTGACACATGACATCCTTCTTTCAAAAGAATTGTTGCACCTTTTGGGGAAAATAATACAACGAGCCCTTTTTTAACTAGACTACTTACCGAAAGTAAATTTAGCGATAAATCCGGAACAAATAAAACATCGGAAATTTGCTTAACCCTATTGGAAACATTTAAATTTACTGCACCTCTGCCTTTGCTGTGGATTTGTTTACCATCTGCCACAGTGATGGGTTTCCCTTCCGGTTTTAGGTCCTGGAACCAATCACTCCTGTTCGTCATGTGACAAGTGGCACCAGAATCCACATACCATTCGGTGGTAATCGATGGAGTAGAACCTGTAGGGAAGCTATTAAAACAAGATAAAAGTGTAACGTCAGATGTATTATGAGCATGAGATAATGACGAATGACTTTTCTTGTTTCGGTTAATGCGTTTCCTACACTGAGATACTACATGGCCTAACTTCTTACAAAATGTACACTTTTTATTACACACTGGCACACTATTTACACTTGTAGTCAAAACACTAGACGTAGTAGGGCCATCTCGGCATTTATCCTTTAGAAGGATCGAGGCTACTGCATCTGATGTTAATTTTGCGCCCGAATGTTCTATTGCCATAACCATTGGCCTGTAGCTGTCATCGAGGCCTGCCAGCATGATCACGCCAACAAGTTCCTCATCCAGGCCCGCTTTAATGGCAATCAGCTGTTGATGCAGATGACGTATGTCATTTACATATTCTTCAACATTTGTGTACGTATCCAGTTTAGCTCCTAGTAGTCGTTTCATGAGCTGCAGACGACGACTTAGACCGCTGTCTGCGTAAGCTGCACGGAGGTTCTCCCATGTTTCCTTTGAGGTTTCCGCTGACATTACGACGGGATAGAGTTGTTCATTTAGGCCTAGGCAGATCTTAGACCTGGCCCTGGCGTCTCTCCTTTCAAAGTCAGTGATTTCATCTGCTGGCTTTGTGATGCAATCCCAAAGATCCACGTCTATTAGATACATTTTCATTGCGAAACTCCATGTCGCGTAGTTGCAACTGCCTTGCAGCTTCGGAAAGCACGGTGTGTTGCTGGCGGCAGGGGACGAGTTGCCGGTGGTGGCTGTGGTCCGCGGCGACGGCAATATCGTTGAACGGTCCATAACCTTCTGATGCAGAGGAAGGACGCAGTGGAAAAAAGCCGGAATAATAGCCGCTAGAGTATCCAAATAATTAGTTGTATTTAGATAGGTTTAAGTATACATGGTATCTTGGTCACATGGAGACAGTCAAACATGATATATTGTTATAAACAAAGTATATACATTAAATTCAAAACAGTGTCAAAATATTGCCAGTGTCTGATTACACAAAAAGCAGGTTTTACCTACAATTCTTAACAAAACAGCATATTTCTCTTATGTATAAACATTGCAAGGGAAGGATATTAAGTTTAATAAATAGTGGTTTGCCACTTTTTAAGAACGGCGTTGCAGATAGCTCTCACACATTTTTTTGGACTTTGAAAGCTCTTTCAATGTCCACAGAGTTTTCCCATATTATCAAGCCATATGTGAAGAATGAAGACACATACCCATACTATAGGTGACACTTGCCTACTATTTATTTACTCAACTCGAGGTCGATATTTTGCCAATGTCTAGTAACTTATTGAGAGCAATCGGGTAGTTAACAGTCAAAGTCAGTAAAAGTCACAGTCATTCGATAAAATGCCGGTATTTTACGTTTTATATATCAATCTACGGATTCTGCCAATACCACTCTAAACAGGTCGTAGTAAGTAGTCAAGGGACAACACACTCGCTCGTCACAAAATAGCAGTATTAAAAAACACTTCATGACACTTAACTGCTTTGTATTGATTCGACACTTTATATTGACTAATAACTTCAAATCAATGGCACCATCATGTGAAATTACAAATCAGTTATGATTGTATTTTGTATAACAGACCTCTACAACTTTCTGATATAAAAAAGAGTTTTGAAAGAAAACTTTTGTCATGTTTGTGACAATTGTAACATACTATGTCACTAAACTTGCCTTACGTTTATTACAATATTATTTTGGTTTGTATGTACAATACAAGCGTAATAAACAGCTAAATAAAAGTCTTAAAAAAATAACTAATTTTGAAACAATTTCTTAATGAGGCAGCATTGAGTAAAACTCACGATTTGATTGGCTATTCTTCAAGTTTGTGATAGGTAGATTTTACAAAAGTAAGAGGTCAAAGACTAAAATTATTAAAAAAACAAATGTCAAAAATTTATTGTCTACAGACTCTGTAACCTCGTGCGTGCACCGGAATTTGGATTTAATTTATTTTGCATATAAATAACAAATAATGGCTGCAATCAGTTTACTAAACCCTAAAGCCGAATTCGCTCGAGCGGCTCAAGCTCTAGCCGTAAACATATCTGCTGCTAAAGGTATTCAAGATGTCATGAGAACTAACCTCGGCCCCAAGGGAACAATGAAAATGTAAGTTATCTTAATTTATTTGAATATTTCCTTAGAATGCGACCACTTAAATTATAATTTTCAATATTTAACTTCGTACTAAAGTGTAACTTACGTATATTTTTTTAAGAAATCGCAAAAAAATCGATATGAAAAGTCATATGATCATTAACTGTTGATTTCAGCAGCTTGCTCACTTGCAAGTGTTTTAATAAATAATTAGGTACACTTTCCATAAACTATGGACAAAATATTTCATGAATACCCTTTAAAATGTTTTTCTATTTATGAAAAAGTATAATAAGACATATTCAAACAGGGTGCTGTACAAATTCCGAACTTTATAATTCAGGTTAGTGTCTGGGGCTGGTGACATCAAGATCACTAAGGACGGCAATGTGCTCCTACACGAGATGCAAATCCAACACCCTACCGCGTCGCTGATCGCGCGCGCCTCCACCGCACAGGACGACGCCACTGGTGATGGGACCACCTCAACGGTTCTTCTTATTGGAGAGTTGTTGAAACAGGCTGACATTTACATTAGTGAAGGTGAATGATTACTCTTACTACTTAAAATGTAGCATAATTTATTCCAAACTACCTTTAAATTGATTCTACAGTAAAATAATTATAATGATAATTTGAAAATTATTTTGTAACTTTACTTGAAATTACCTACATCATCATTTCAGCCTCTAGATGCCCACCCCTGGACATAGGCTTCACTCAATAACTAAACTAACTAGGTTGGTGCAGCGACCCATAGTGAGTCTTGGCCTCCGATAATAAGAGCTTCCATCTAGGTCGATCCTGCGCCACCTCCTGCCAGTCATCTGCCGAGAGCCTGCGCAAGTCTTTTTCGACCTCATCCTTCCAGCGATTTCTCGGACGGCCAACTGGCCTTTTGCCATTAGGACGTCCCTGATATGCTTGCTTTACCAGCCAGCCAGAGCCAGAGAAGTCGATGCGCTTTAGTCTTGCCAATGATGTTGGGCTCGCCTACCTGGTCTTCCAGTTCCCTGTTCTTTAGCCTCCTCCAGGCGCCATCAGTAGTCTGTATAGGTCCCAGAATCTTCCTCCAGATCTTTCGTTCTGCCATGAGTAGTTTGGTCTCTTCTTTGCGGGTCAATGTCCAAGCTTCACAGCCGTACATCAAGATTGGACATATTACTGTCTTGTAGATACGGATTTTTGTGCGTTTGCTAAGAAGCCTGGACCCCCAAACCCTGTGTAAAGCTGCACTTGACCTCGTAATCCCATACCTTTACCATTAAGTCATAGATTTTTGACTGCATTACGCTCCCGCCATATTTCCAAAGCTCTCCCGGTAAGTTGTCAATTCCTGGTACCTTATTGTTTTTTAGCTTAACTAGGCATCTCGAACTTCTTCAAAACATAACGGTGGCATTTCTTCAGTATTTTCATTATTTGAAAATTCTAAGACCCCCTGGGATGATGGGCAGTTAAGCAGGTTTTTAAAGTAGTCCTGCCACATATCTTTAATTATGGGTTGGTCTGTAACGAGGTTACCGTCTTGATCTTCTAGCAGCTGCATCCTAGGTTGGTATCCTTTTTTAACCTTTCTAATTTCCCTATAGTACATTCTGCTTTCATTAGCTCTGATGAGGTCTTCCATATTGCGGACCTTGCCTTCCATGTGCTCTCTCTTGGCCGATTTTATTGCGTTTCGGGTTTTTTTACGCAGTTCCTCATATTTTTCTTTAATATGGTCATCCTGTTCATCCTGTTGTTTAAGCTGCCTTCTCTCACAAAGCAGCATCTCACATTCTGGTGTTAACCATTTATTTTTCTTTGTACGTGGCTTTCTCCCCAAAACCGTCAGATTCACTGTTTCTTTGATGGTACTCCATTCTTCTTCTGTATTTTCGGATACTGTAAGACTCGCAAATTTGTTCTTTAGTTCTAACTGAAAAATTTTTACGGGTATCTTTATTCTTTAAGTTATCTATGTTAATACAATCTTCAATTATGTGTTCTGCTTTTACTTTACCAACTTTGATTTTAGCTTTAATTTTTATGAATAATAAGTAATGATCACTGTCGCAGTCAGCTCCTCTAAAGGTTCTGGCATCCTCTATAATATTTTTGTGCCTAATGTCCACCACAACGTGGTCAATTTGGTTCACTTTTTTCACTCAATATATTAAATTATTTATTATAAATTTTTATTTCACAGGCTTACATCCAAGAATTATTACAGAAGGCTATGACCTAGCCCGTAATAAGGCCTTAGAAATTTTAGAGTCCATGAAAATCCCTATTGAAGTCAAGAGAGAGAACCTGCTTGATGTGGCAAGAACATCTTTAAAAACTAAGGTAACATCAGTTTTACATTATATTGTGAATGTTACAATCACACTGGAAAGGTAACCAATACTGGAATCCTATTGTGCTGGATGTATATAATAATAACCTGACCAACAAATACTTAAGACTTGGTGGAGGTGCTATGCACGCCGCGAGTTGCTTGTGTCGCGAAGCTATGCCTATGCATCTCGTTCGCACTGAGCAGCTTGGTTGAACAGCTACAATCTGCGCAGGTGCACGCGAGCCTCGCAGAAGTGCTGACCGACGCGTGCGTCGACGCCGTCCTGGCCATCCGCACGCCCGGCAAGCCCGTCGACCTGCACATGGTCGAGCTGATGGAGATGAAGCACAAGACTGCCACTAACACACAGCTCATCAAAGGTAAGACTTTTGTATAATATTATTTTATTAAGTATTTTCCAGATATAGATTTTACTCTAGCGAAAACTAAGTCATAATGTTGTAACATAATTAAATTTTTTATTCGACTTTGAACCAGAAGCTCTGAGAATCGAACCTACGACCTTTATAATATATATGTGATGTCTCAATGGAATCTTTTTTCCAGACGTTAAATATTAACGGGTACTAATTAAACAAGCTTCTTTTTAATAGCATTATTCGCCTCAGAAAATATATGTTACCTTCTAAATTACTAAGTCGGCCACAACCGATGCGCGTCTTAATAATAGTATCTCAGACACTAGTTATCTTATATGTAAGCCACTGTAAATATAACTCAGCATAGTGGTTATTTTTTAGCATCTAAATTTGTGGTATGCATTCAAATAGGAAGCTTCTAAAGTATTAATATATGACACCAAAATAGTAAGAACATTAGCCTCTAATTGCATAATTTAGTATGAATAAAATGTAACTCATCCTACATTAATCGATTGTTAAATGTACCTAAAATTGTCATCAAATAGTATAATTAAAGCCAATAATATATATTATTATTATGTATTACACATGAACTATTAAGGACAGTCAGCCAGAGCGATGGTAGCCTAGTGGTTTAGAACGCGCCCTCCATGCGGAGGGTCGATATATTTACCTCGGCGGTGAAGGAAAACATCGTGAGGAAACCAGCTCGTTTGGGATAGTTTCAGAAGCGTGTAACCATGATTCAGTTGGTCTTGTTCCTCTGTCAAGGGGTTGCGAAGGTCAGACGGCAGTCGCTTCATTGTAATTACCAGGCTCCCCAAATCTTGAATCATGATCAAAGCGTACCCTGGGCTCCAAAGCCCAGCTTTGGACTCAACCGGGAATTATACGCAAATATGAAGAAGAAGAAGAACTATTAAGGACAGTCATAGTAAAACCATTTATTTATGCAAATCAATTTGTGTATTAATATGTGTAACAAGTACAATCACTTATAGAAAAGTAATTAATAAACATTAACACGTATAATTACGTGATTAAAAGAAAAAGAAAATAAGGGCAGGCGGGCGGGCGGGTCGGCACAAGTATCGAATAGCGCTCTCTGATTGGTGCAAATGGCCGGTTGCTGTCATGTCGCGCACTCGCGCCAAATCGTACAGTGGCTATTTTCACGATAAAAGAATATGAAGTATTATTTTACATGTTAAGTTATAATATATGATGTTGAGTATTGAAGCTTGAATACATAATTTTTGAGGAGCTTGTATTGAAGCTGTAAAACGTAATATGGTGATGAGTTACAAATTTCGTGGCTGAGTTAGTAAATTAGTTTGCAATATATAAATCAGAAGGACAAGGAAAATTAATTGTTGATATTGACTTGACGCTTTCTTTAACATTTTTAGTTGGCGTTGTAAAGAAGATGAATCAGTTAATTAAAGGCTATGTCAATTTCCCGGTGCTTAGTTAGTAAATCAGAAGTTTGCGCGCGTGGCCAAATAAAAATTCTGTGGCCTTGTTTATTATTTCTCAATATTAACTAATAAAATACATTATTTATTTCAGGGTTGGTCTTAGACCACGGGGCGCGTCATCCTGACATGCCCAAGCGCGCTGAGAATGCATACATCCTCACCTGCAACGTCTCGCTTGAGTATGAGAAGACTGAGGTGAACTCCGGCTTCTTCTACAAGTCTGCTGAGGATCGCGAGAAGTTGGTGGCTGCTGAGAGAGACTTCATTGACCAGAGGGTTCAGAAGGTCAGTCTCAATCCACTTTTATTTTATTACGATTGATTGATTAGATGTATTACAGATAGAAATGAGTGAGTGAATGTTGGTAATAAAAGTTACTGAACTTATGAAAAAAGATTGTCTGCACAAGTTCATTTATTACATTCACATGGAGCCATGAAACACTCTCATATACCAATATTATGATTATTATTCTATTGTGTTGTATTTAATTTGCACTTAGAATAATCACATTAAATTCTCATCTTAGTGTGTTGCACTAGTTGCGTCCAAAGCCTCGGAGTCTAGGACATTAAATATCATTGACTAAATATTAATTTATTTTTAGATCATTGCCCTGAAAAAGAAAGTCTGCGACGGAACCAACAAATCGTTCGTCGTGATCAACCAGAAGGGCGTCGACCCGCTCTCGCTGGACGCGTTCGCCAAGGAGGGCATCATCGCGCTGCGCCGCGCCAAGCGCCGCAACATGGAGCGCCTGGCGCTGGCCTGCGGCGGCACCGCCATGAACTCCGTCGACGACCTGAGCGAGGACTGCCTCGGCTACGCGGGACTGGTCTACGAGTACATCCTCGGGGAGGACAAGTTCACGTTCGTCGAGGAGTGTAAGAACCCCCAGTCGGTCACCATCCTCATCAAGGGCCCGAACAAGCACACTCTCACCCAGATCCGGGACGCGGTGCGCGACGGCCTGCGCGCCATCAACAACGCCATCGACGACCAGTGCGTGATCCCGGGCGCGGGCGCCTTCGAGATTAAGGCCAACATGGAACTCTCCAAGTACAAGGACACCGTGAAGGGAAAGTCTCGTTTGGGTATTCAGGCGTACGCCGAGGCGCTGCTGGTCATCCCCAAGACTCTAGCGATCAACTCGGGCTACGACGCGCAGGACACCATCGTGAAGCTGCAGGAGGAGGCGCGGCTGGGCCCCGCGCCCGTGGGACTGGACTTGAGCTCGGGCGAAGCCATCAAGCCGACGGACCTGGGCATTCTCGACAATTACGTGGTGAAGAAGCAAATCCTCAACTCTTGCTCGGTCATCGCCAGCAACCTCCTCCTCGTTGACGAGATCATGAGAGCGGGAATGAGCAGCTTGAAAGGATAACTTTAAAGTATTATTTTTATTTCTAATCCCCTGTCGCGCTCACAAGATTCGCTTTATTTTAGTACCACTATGTACCGCATTTATTGATTGCATCATTGCATAATAAAAGTTAGGTTTCTTAATTTCTAATACGGTCGCAATTTATTTGTATTACTAAATGCGCTTATATTTTAATTACGACTTATGTAATAAATAACAAATTAATGTATGAAGTATTTTATTTTCAATATATACCACTAGATCGTTAGACGCCCTTTTGGTATAGATCAGCTATACTCATGAGCGTCCTCTCCCATATTGCAGTGCCTTCCCGGGCCTATAGTTATACCTAGATTTGTTATGAACCAACTAATTATGTGAACTATTGATACAATAAAGATATTGAGTATTGAACAATCAGCTACAAAATTTCTCCACTATGTTAAAGACAACAGAAGATCTTACCAATATTTCTGAGAAAATATAATTTTGATTTATATGTACCTATAACTGCACTCGTAAACGAGTTTCAAAAAAGGTTTCAGGATCTAAGAAAAATAAGCAAATGTTTGTTACTGGTAGAAAATCCATGGCATCTAGAAACAACAACTATTGGTGAAACACAGCGCAGTGCTGCTTCACGTCGGTTTTCTGTGAGGCCGTGGTATCACTCCGTTCGGGCGGGCCCATTCATGCTAGAGCGTGGCTTTCCCACGGTAATTTTTGCTTGCGGCCCGCGAAACTATGACTAAAACGTGTTAGATGGTTTCAGTAGCGGGCTGTGATCTCGGAGTCCTGAGTTCCGATTCCCAGGTTGAACAAAATGTATGTTTGGATTTTTTTTAACATTGCTCTGGTTTGTGATACTTCTGTGGTGATCATCACCAATATATTAACTAGGTAGCGATGACTTCATTTATATGATGGAAACCTTTCCCCTGCAGTAGGATTTTTTTTTATAGAAAGGCCAATCAGGATGACCTCTCTCCGCTTTATGGTAAGCGGCCGTGAAATCAAAATATGAGGCTGACAGGCAAAAAAGAACTAACAAAGTACCCATTGAGTCTACCATCCTCACCCTGATGGCCTGCTGAGATGCCGCTTCTCGCCCCGCCTAAAAGACCCCGGATGGTATAAAGGAGGAAATACATGAGCTAGGACGGCATTCTATGGCTCGGGGCAGAAACGAGGAGCCAAACCTCTTGGAGTTTACGGGAAGCAGTTCTTATTACGCTCTCGATATAATCCCGTTGATTTAGGAACATCGATGCCAAGGATGCTGAGACTATCCAGTATTGGTAAGGGGGTGCTCTGAAGAGTGGGATAGGATAGGAAAGGTGACACCTTAGCAGAGAAAACACACACCTGTGTTTTCTTAGCGTTTGGAAATGCGGTCCAGGACCCCGTCGAGCTCAGTAACAAGAAGATTTCTTTTTTCCTCGGTTTCAGTCTGATTTGCCGCAGGTATTCCGAAATATCGTGGGTGGACAGTGCTGTTATCTGCATAGCAATGTTACCACATGAAACATGTCATTGATGTGCAGAAGAAACAGCGTCGGCGACAGGACGGAACCTTGAGGCACTCCAGAATTTATCGGAAGGAAGCAAGAAGCGCGTCCATAACAGCGAACACGAATTCTACGACCCGCCAGAAATCCCGCAACCCAATCGCATAAGCGAGGTTGCAGACCGTATGCCGGAAGCTTGGAGAGTAGCGAACGATGCCAAATACGGTCGAAAGCCCTGGCGAAATCAAGGCTAACTGCCAAAGATTCACCATGCTTCTCCAGAGGTGCGATACGTACGCTAGAAGATCGCCCGTGGACCGTTTCGGTCTGAAACCATATTGTCGGTCATGGAGCAGCCAGTGATCCTCTAGGTAGCGGATAAGTTGAGTGTTAATTATCCGCTCAAACACCTTTCCCAGCACTGAGTTTATAGCTATGGGTGGAAGGGCCCCGTACCCTCCCGGAGATGGTCGCCGGGCCCCACTCGGACCGGGCACCACCCAGCACGACGAGCCATCCCAGGATTATGCGCGACCTGATAGGCCTTCGGAGGTGGTTAGCCACCGTTGGGCCCCTGTACTATGCCGCGGGCGGCCAGCGGCACCATCGTTTCTACGGGTCTCCCTGGCCGGCGGGTTGACCCACTTTGTCTATACAATACCGCCGCTAAGGCTCCACTGGTCCGGCAATTGCCGCATCAACAGTCCCCCTGGATCCGGTTAGCACAACGCTGATCCCGGAACGCGACCCGACCGAGATAGGCCAGTCACTTGGCGGGTTTTTCGCGTCTATGTGGTGGTAGGTAACAGCAACCGGTCGACAAAAATGTCTACCACCTGAACAGCATGGTCTGCTGGTAATCCCATCTTACGATCGCAAATCGCCTCTTACGACACCCACGGGCAGGAAATGGGACAGGGGATAGTATTCTTTGGATGCCGCCCCTGCACGGCACAAAAACTATATACTATAAGGACTATATACGGCTGATACTTTACTTTTTTACTTCAAAGGGAGTTGCCAGTTGTTTTCAAAGCGGAGCGACGACCAGTAAACATGTCGCGGCTGCGAAGCGTTCACTCCGCGGATGCCTATGCGCAAGGGATTCGCCGGAAAGCCAATTTTTTTTTTGTGGCGGCCACGCAGAAAAACGCTTTCTAACTTATCTTAGAGGTGAATCCGTTGCGCATCCGCGGCGTAAACGCTTCGCTTCGTCGTCGCTCCGCTTTGAAAACGCTCGCAATCCGCTAGTGTGGCAACTCCCTTACACTAAATCATTGTGATGATGATCTACACTAAAAGACAGGTCAAGGTTCATTTAATGAAAATATGAAACAATCACGTGATTTTATCGCTTTATTACATTACATACACAGTTTGGTTACTTAAAACATAATAGTATTCTAAAATAAAAAAGGCCATGCCTACATATGTATCGACTATAAACATTACTTCGGGAACATAGATTATACATATAATAAGAGAATAGATACTGTCCTCTCTCTCACTTAAGATCACAAGACAAGTTATACTCAAGACTATTGTGTAATTATTTTCTTTGGCTCCAAACTCAACTAAGGGATATGTCTAACCGATGCGTCATAATCCGATATATTGTTAAATGAATATAAAGACATGATTAAAGCTTGCAAGTACAAATGGACACTACTAATAAATAACAATTGACTTTGCACCAAAATAATGAGAATTATTTCCAGGAGGTGGTTTTTTTAAAGTTCTACCTCATTACATATACCGTTTTAAATATTACACATAGAAGGACTATATTTTAGTAATTTATTGCACATTACACATCTAATATAATATAACAACATCAACCATATAATTTAATATTAAAATCGCATGACAAAAAAGTTAAAAATATTTAAATATATTAAAACAATCACAAAAATATTAATTGGTCAAGGGTGAAACATACATTATTTTTATCGAGTCCTTGTTCAAGCAATTTTTTGTACTTCATTTGTAATTCCATGAGGATATTAAAATTAAAATAATATTTGGAACATTTTTTAATGTGATAGGTTGCAGAAGAGCAGACGGATCACCTGATAGTAAGCGATTACCGACAGCCATGGACCTGCAACACCAGTGGAGTCACAAGTTTCACTTTAAACCCCCTTTCCCTCGGATAGGGCCTCCGGTACCCCTCCCAGCTTCACGCCGTTTTTCTTTGAGGCAGTGATTATTTAATTATATCTCGCGTCTAATCATTCTTGCTATAACGATTTCCATCTAAAAGCTGAGTCAACTATACCGACATAATGATAGCCGACACATTTTTTCATACCAAATTGTATGTCAAATTTACAATGCGCAAAAAACATATAAACTACCTCGTTAATTAAAATTGTAGTTTGTGTGCTTCATAGATACAAACGAAAGTGTGTGCTCAATGCCTTGCGCACCTTATGTCGAAGACGTTGCTACCCTCTTAAGTTTGTATCTCTGAAATATTCCTATGCATGCAAGTTTAAGCTATGCCTAGGCCTACTGTCACTTGTGGTCACTGGCTATTACAGCCAGTGTCCACCAACCAACCAGGCTATAGATAAACGCACGCACTGGTAAAGCCATAGGGGAATGTCCTATTAACATCAGACAATCATATCATCTGGTTCATTGTAATTTAACAATATCTTTAGAAGTAAAAATAATTTTATCATGAGACTTGCATGAAGCAAATTCTACCCTTTTACCCTGCATATAAATTAAAGAAACATCATCTGGTGGAGTAATTGCCATATTTTTTTTTTAATTATACGACAGACAAGCATTTGACCTCAACCTCACCAGATGTTAAGTGAAGATGAGGTCCAAGGTCGGCCATGAAAACGGCCGTGAAAAGCCTATTCACTCTTGCCTCAGTTCTTAATATCTCAATCAGATTGTATCAAATCATTGCTGTCCGAATTAGGTTATTATGGTACATACTCCAGGATAGTAAAAAAACATTTTGGCCACAACAATTAAGATGCATTCCAGGGGCTTAGTTGCTTTTCTCTGCGAGTTTGGCCCTCTCCTCTACATCAATGGTGGCAAGGTTCAGCGATGCCACGAACATGTGCAGAACGGTTATCAACGCCTTTACGACCGCAACTGGCATGCTCACCAGAGCAATAAGCTTGAAGAGGCCCATGCCTAGCACTGAAAGAGGAAAGTGGGTAATTAATAAATATTTAACTAACTAAAACTTTCAATGGCAAAGAATCTATGAACATGACATGTAATTGACCAGAAAGGCAATCAGGTGCAATATGTATCCAAATGCTCACTATCAGGTGATCCATCTGCTCGTCTACCACCTACCAATTGATATCACCTCATCATTTCAGCCAATAGACACCCAATGCCAGATATAGGCCTCCCCCAATGTTATCCTAAGTGGTCCCGCTCAACATCTAACAAGGCCTAAGACAACCTCACCAGCACGTGGCGCACCCTGCTCCACAACAGAAGAGGCTCTGGCATTCCACACCATCCCGCACTGGGCCAGTCTGGTGGGTGTAGGCGCAGGCCCAAACCCACCCTATGATTCAGTTTAACCTAGAATTGATAAATTATACTATTGGATACTTGCCTAGGGGTCCCGTGTAGAAATGCATAACATAAAGTGCAGCATAGAAAGCCTCATTGCCAGCACACATGAAGAACAACACATTCTTGTTGGTATAGTAGAGACGCATGACAGGGTTCCCCGACATATCAATGAATTTGTGAGAGGTCTTGCCCTGCAGCATGGAAGTATGCAGATACAGCCAATGCCCAGTGATGTCTATGCCCATGGACAGCTGCAGCCAGAATGTGTACTGCGGATAGAATGTAGCCAGAGTCATCATGAGGCATGAGGTACCCGCTCGGTCCGTCAACTGGTCCAACATAGCGCCAAATTTAGTGCCTGTGGTAAAACAATGGTTGACAATTAGAGGTTTTAAAAATGTTTTCATTTTGCTGATATGTGGATCCCTCCTTACCAATCTAGCTTAATATATCTCTCTCAAGAGGACTAGGACTCATGAAGAGTCCTAGTCCTTAGAATTTAAGTGTATGTCTATATAGATTCAGAGAATAACATGTATTGTTCATTGCAAAAATAAAATTAAGTACCTATACAATTTTACTATTTATTGAAATTCACAAGTAAATTAACATGCATGTATTTGGACCACATAAATAAGTCATTGATTTTATACAATGCCTGATTAATATGTAGATAGTTCAAATTTAGTTTCATTTACATATACAACGCAGATTTTTCGATGGAATTAAGAATTAGCTAGACAAATGTGTCATTGTTTCAAATTAACACAATTATTTTAAAATTTATAAAATGTATACAATTTGTTTCATCCACTTTTATTACTTTAATTGGACGTAGTTATGCTACAACGTTCCAATCCACAAGGTGGTCAAAATCGAGTTTTCATGCTCAAGCTACGTATTTAGGACCGTTCTATCTTCTGCTGAAGACACTGACACTCTTATCATAGTAATTATTGAAATAATTAAGCCGCCCAAACGATAAAACGTCCCAAAAGACCTAATTATATCCTTAAAATGTGTCAATTCATTTGGATCGTATTTTTTTTATTCGTTTTTGAAAAAACAATGGTCCAGTCAACTTGGAACGTTTAGTGAAAATGTATATTATGAAAATATCTATTTCTAAAAAACGTTCCATGTACTTTGTAATGTTGAAAAGAAATTATAATGGTAAAAATAAACGATTCAAAACGTATGTACTAGTAGGAACATACATTTATCTAGTCATGAAACGATCCATCACTTTTGTATTTCTTATAATATAAGGTCTTGTTAAAAAAAACGTATTATCTATTTATTTTGCTAGGTAACAAACTGAAACTTGAAGGCAGCTAAAATAATTAGATAGGTCGTAATGAACTATTTTTTTTTGTAATAGGTGGCAGACGAGCAGACGGATCACCGAGAATTGGGCTCCTGAATCGTAAGCGATGGCCGCCGCCCATAGACATATGCAACACAAATAGAGTAATGACAAAAGTTTGATTTTGTATGGTTGAAAAATAAATTATATTAGCTTAAACTATTACATACGTTACTTAATAAAGAACTTAGACACTGACCTGAAAAAAATTGAAAATTAACAATGGTACTACATTATGCTTATAGTGCTCTCAGAAAAAAAAATCTACTACCTATGTAGGTCTCTTTGGTTTTTAGTATGTAGCTGTAATAAGCTTTTTTTTTGCTGTTTATAAATGAATAAATATTAACTAAAGCCATATTTGAATACAATACTTAAAATTATAAAATGTCTTTAAAGTTTGGAACGTTATCACTAAAATAATTGTAGTACAAAGAAGTGCCTAAATTGGATCTTTTTCTTAAACTGCTGCAACTGAACTTTGCAAGTGGGCTATTGGGTGGTAGTAAATTAAAGTCGGCACATTCTTATCTCACCAGCCTATTACGACTTACGTAGCTTTTGAACTTACTCTACGCTCTCTCCGAGTAGGTACCTACTCAGTGCATGCGAGTGCTTTTTTCGAAAGCTAATTTTGCGCCAATACTATCTAGGTACCTACCTACTACATGTAGGTATATATATGGGAAACCAGTGAATAAATGGGCGAATTAACCTTCCTGCTAAAGCACAGGCCAAGAGTGATGGTAGCATAATGTATAAGAACGCGCGCTTTCATAAGGGAAGGTCGGAGGTTTGAATGTGAGCAAGCACCTCAGAATTTTTTCAAAATATATGAGCAAATGGCAAAAATACACAATTCGCTTGACGGCGAGGGAAAACATCGTGAGGAAACCTACTAACACTAAGTCGGTAGGTAGGTACATACAATACCAAGTTACCTATCTAAAAGGATAACCTGAGGTGACAAGGAATGCACCCACAGCCCAAATTACTGACCCTAGAAACTTATAATTTGGGAAAGGGGTTCCTTTAATAGTGAAAGTGAGTTAAGAAGGTGACTAGGAATGCACCCACAGCCCAAACTACTGACCCTAGAAACTTTAAATTTGGGAAGGGGTTGCCTTTAATAGTAAAAGCGAGTTAAGAAGGTGACTAGGAATGCACCCACAGCCCTATCTACTGACCGGAGAAACTTTAAATTTGGGAAAGGGGTTCCTTTAATAGTGAAAGTGAGTACTGAGAAGGGATTTTTGAATTCAATCCTTAAGGGGGTAAAAAGGGGGTTAAAAGTTTGCATGAAAGTCTGCCATCTTTGATGTTAGAAATGTGAACATTTGTCTACTGACTAATAATTTGAAATAAAGAGTAACTAGATATTAAAAAGACTGTAAAAGGAGAGGTATCGAGTATTAATAGATCTAATCTTAAACAGCTGTGGCCTAAAGGAAAACCCATTGCTCCAGTTAAATTGGCTGATTATCTATTTATAAATTCATTCCAGCAGATAGTTTGCAATTTTATAAAAACTTAAAAGCATCTGACGAAGCTATTCATGATGTTGACGGTTATGGAAAGGAACTGGATTTTGACCAAGATGCTGAATGATTTTCTAAATAAATATTTTTCAAATAATTAACAATATTGCTTTATTTATTTTATTGTCTTATATGTATTTACCGTCCATAAAATATATATAACCTACTGAAATATAGTAACTTTTACACTTTGGAACGTTTTCTCAGATTAATTTAAATCCCACTTTCATATAAAATGCCTTTTTGTTAAAACGTTCCATGTACATTTTTTTTTAAATTTGTATGGGTAATATAATTTTTTATCAATGAAAGGTATATGATAAAATAATATTTATTTATTTCGTATAGATGATACACACTCCTCGGTTCTACATGCTACCATAAAAAAGTGTACCACAAAAACACAAAAACGCGATTTTCTCAGTTCGACCTTCGTGTGGATTGGAACGTTGTAGCATAACTACGTCCAATTGTACATTGCATCAGTCTTTGAGGTTTCATATGTTGTGCAATAAAGAGTACCTTTCTATCTATCTATAATACTCATATGTATTTAATGTTGAATTTACTTATTTGGAAATGGTTACGAGAGTAGTAGCTACAAACAAAACAGCGACACATGTTATTTCGAATCAGCAACCCATACAGATACAAATAGATAGTATTGGCATGCAAAGTTAGACGAGCGTTTTATAGTATAGTTGACCATTTCGAAGTATGTAATTGAATTAGAAGATGCCATACAATACTTACTTTGATTAAAATATCTGGCTGCATGGCCATCAAAGGCGTCGAGCAGAGCTGAGGTAATGTAGCATGTGCAGGCCACCACACAATGTGTCGGCATATAGTAGAGAGATACAATCAGAAGTATCACCCTTGCGAACCCTAAAACAATAAATTTTCACTATTGTAAACAATGAGGAAACCCACTATAAAAATAAACGTGACTACAATTACTATCTTACCAATCAAATTGGGAACAAATAAGAAGATATTTTCTCTAGATTCAGTCATTTTGGAAGAAAAATTTATGGAAAATTTATTTTATTCACAATATGTAATTAAATCTTCGGTGAGCAAATCAATATATGTTTTTTCCCCAAAGAAGATGGCAGTTGTAGTGACGTGGTACAAACAAAGATGGAAATATAGATAGTATTAAACTCATCGACCCAGTCGATATATAAATAAAACTACATCATCATTGAGCAACTAACGGGGTTCCCATGATTTATATAACCAATGGGGCTACCATGCCCTATCTGCGTTCCCTGATCATGATTAATGAATGTCTTTAAGGCAAGACTGAACAGGCATCTTCTAATCCATGCAAACACCTAACATCCTAGACACCATTCAATGGCGCTTTTAATCAGGTGCGATAGAGGCCAAGCGTTTTATCATAAATATAAAAAATAAGCGGTGTGAGAGAGACATGGGACGAGGCTGACATAGGTTGGACGTAGAACCATTATTGTGAAGAGGATTTTAATTACAGTTTGTCGATAAATTATTCTTGTGCGTGCACCACATCACTATGCTATGCCTACTTTTTTGACAGTATGAATCGTTCAAAAATTGTAATAGAGATGGTATTCGTTATGCAAGCATGATAATTGTTAAGAAAGAAAAAGCAAAAAATATACAGAAATAGCTTTTTTCCGCTATTAAATTAAATTAAATTAAATTAGAAAAGAAAAATAATATGTACTGAATAATACTGGCTGTGTGTAACATAATATTTGTTGACCGATTGTTTAACTGTCTGTTGTGTTCACCGATAGAGGGCGGTTTTGTAGTCGTTAAAAAATGTTAATCGGAAGCTGTCGAAAATGATGAATTCGGTTTTGCAAATTATTAGAACTTTAGTTATGTTGTAGTAAATTACTGAATTACGATGATTTAATAGTTAGGTTGTGTAAAATTCCATTAAAAACGGGGTAGAGAGTGATTCGGTGTGTAAAAGTCATAAGACTTGTGTCATCTGACTGCTCTTCCTTCAAGCAAGATGGCTCCTCCGCTGGAATATGATAAGGAACCGAAAGCCCCGGATAAAAGTGCCGTAACTATCGCCAATGAGGATTCAAAACTTCTGCATAGTATCGTTAATGACCAGCAAACAAATTCGGATCATAAACCTGCAAATCTGGCTGCCAACACTGAAGTCGAGGTGAGCTAGTCTATTGCTTTTTTCGATTTAGGTATTTTTGCAGTCTGTTCCTTTTAATTGAACCTAAATTATAAATGAACTGTCAGCTGTATAAGTTACGGTGTCGATTTTCGTACGTGCCGCATTTTTTTCCATCGGGAACTGAAGCAGGCAGACGAAAAAGGCGAATGGTAAATGTCAAAAATAAATGCATTTCCGAATTGTATCAACCAAATGGTAACGTAAATGTGCTATTTACTTACAAGGTACACATATATTATAATTCAGATGCAACAGGTTTCGTATTAGACAGATAAATACATATTCAAATAAATTGTATGCCTTAGATAGTTAACATGAAAAGGTTAATATATGTCATATGTACAAGAAAGACCTTACTTACAGTAAAAAAAACAATGTTGTTGTAGTAGAAACAGAAATTGCAGTAGTAAGCTTTTTAAAAATTAATTCTCTTACATTATATCAGTACAACATTTCCCTTCCTTCCTTTTTCTTTGTTTTGATCTTTCAGGAGACAAAATGATGAATAAGAACAGGCTGTGATAATTATTTTTTTGTTTATATTATTTATTACCTGGAGCTCAATTCTCATGCTCGTGATATTTAGAAAACATGGCGGATATCACTTGAAAACCATACAAAAAAACTATATTTTAGTGATATATGTCATATGAAAATAAATGTCACAAGCACGAGAATTGGCGTCCTGATTGCAGATTTCAGTATGTCACATGTATTTATGTTCAAAATTGAAATATATTTGTTTTACAATCTTGCACATTTGCAAAAACTGATCTTTATCAGAAACCACCTGCAACTTTAACAATTCTTCTTGTTTCTCCATAAAGTAATATGGATGCATTGCGCGAATTTTATTAAGATGTTTTAAAAAAAATGGCATGTGATTTTTAGTAAAAATCTCACTATAATATCACCAGGATGTAGGGGAGATCAAGAAAGTCACCAAAAACATCATGTGATTAATGGATGGCCCTTAAATGTATCTAAGTGTGCATCACATTTTATAGAGAACCTTTTCCTATTGACTACCTAATACTATTTATAAATGTGCAGCAATAAAGTGTACCTTATTGCTGCATATGTATACAGCCACACATCAAAGTATACAAATCTATCAAATTTCTTCATTCAGTTCTCACCTTAATGTCAAACACATATGGTTCAATATCATTGAGAAATTTGAAGGATTGAAGTAACCTAATGTGTGGCTGTCTGTATCAAATTACTTATTGTATAAATGATGAAAATTATGAAGGTAGCAAGTAACACCATTTGTCCCAATACAGGCTTTTGTATGGACAGCCACACATAAATTTTTACAAATCTGTCAAATATGGTTTAAACTCTGATAGGTATTTAATTCGGCGAACTAAACTGATAGCTGCAAATGTCAAGTTCCCATACATTTTGCCAATTTGCATCTGTCAAAAGTAGCAAAAATGTATGGGAATGACACATTGACACATTTCAGATTAGTTCGCCAAATTAAAAATTAGAGTTTAGTTGATTCTCACCTTCAAACACATTTAGGAAATATTATACATTCTAGTAACTGGTATGTCTGGTATCTTTACTCATTGAATGAAGCTGTTGAACAAGGCTTAAGATAACCCAAACACACTAGAAAACTTGCAGACAACAGTATGTCTCCCAATTAATTGGGAGCATTCAGAGCCACTCCAATGGCAGCAATGGAAATACTTTTAGAGGTTCCCCCGCTGCTTATAGGGGTAGAAACCATGGCAAGAAAAACAGCTCCGAGGCTGAAGGCAGTAACTGCCTACTGTTTTGAACTTACAACTCCAAACCTTCGTCCAGACCAAATGGAAGGATAACCTGAATGGCATGTGATAATAGGTTTCCCATAATGTGTGTGACCAACAGGAAAAACTTACCACTAAAAAAAAGAAAAAAAGTTCTTGTTCTAGTTCAAGGCAGATGGATCCAAGATTTAGATGGGTACTGTTCTGTAACAGTACAAAACTATGAACAAAGTCATTTTATGGTAGATATGGCAACAGTGTTTCAAGCAAAGATATATATCATTATCTCATGTACGGTCAGCGAAAGTAGCAGGGTTTCAGTTAGCTAGCAAAATAGCTTACACTGCAATGCAATTTGTGTGAGCACAGGGTGGCTTCGTCCACCCTGCTGCGTGTAGAAGCGATTATGGCCTAACGCTGGCACACCGGGAAATTCAATGACTGTACCTAAAGAATCCTCAGAGCAAAAAATGTACTAAGCTCACACTGAAGCACTGAACTCATTATGTCAGACCCAAAGTTGACTCTCAAGCTAGTCTAGAAAGCCATGAAAACCTTGCACTCCTTAATGAGTGAAATGAAGGAAACGAAAAGATGAGCTGGCGAGAAAGGGCTCAGAAACAAAATACGTAAGACATACTAAATAACAAAAATCTAGTTCAAAGCGCGAAATACTAGGTGGGAGAATTCCGACTGTTTTTGGGCATGAGTCACGGGGTATGCGGTAGTAACGTTCCATTCGGGATTATGTCCCTTTTGAGAGGGGCTGGATGGCGACACGTGGAAACGCGGAGTGCAGCAGTCAACTGCGGCAACTTGTTACCCATTTATAAGTCCAGTCTTGGATGTGGCTGTGGGTTATTCAATCCGCGATCGCAGTGAGGGTTTTTGGTTAAGGGTTCTACATACTACTATCTGGGTTACTTAACATGGATCCTTACGGATTGTCACTCTTCCACGAAAAGACAGAATAGTGTACAAAAACTTACTAAAACCCCATCGTAATATTCCAACATTAGCTGGCGCCGGTAACCCTGCAGATCGGAACAAAACACATCTTCTAATTCAGAGTCTGCTACGACCCACCTACGCTCGTGGATCGAAAAGCATTTGCAGAATAGCATTTGAACCCCTGAGAGGTCCTACCACGACGCAACAGTAATGCAACTCCCTCAGATCGACATGGACAGCGAGAGCAGCAACATCACACTCTGCCTCGCCGATCCTTAGACTGATGCACTATTTGCAGCTGCTACGGATGTAAATTTTCCGATCATACTTCGCACCATGAAGCTGCTGGCGTAGGTGTTCTAATATGCTATAGCAGTCCTGAACTAAACAGTTCAATAATTGACCAGCTAAACTAACCCTACGGAAACTGGATCACTGCCTCTCTAGAATTCATACAGCTTAATAAGCCAAGCCTCCTAGTGACAAGCGCTCTAACGGGCGCTCTGTTCAATCTAGGCGGTACAGACTGCCGGGCACACTAACTGGGAAACCCGAGTAGTCTCCGGGAAATATTCAGCAGCGTTTAGGCGCTGTTAGGTTTCCTATAAGAACTTGGCTGGTTTCTGTGAAAACCGGCTGACTTCACCCTCCACACGCGAAATGGGCACACGTGACGCCCGATTGCGGAAAAGCCTGTACGAAGAGAAGAAAAGTCCGGACTGAGGCATAATCGCGGAAATGGGTAGATCACACTAGACGCTCTTGCTCAAAAGCCCGTGCTGGTTCCATAAAAAATGTGCTATGGCCCTACCTGTCCCATAAATTAAGAAGAATTAAAATGGAATTTTAATTACAAGCAAAAAAGATGTGAACTCGAAAAAATTGTGATGACATAATATACATATAAAATTATTAGAAAATGTGTCTAGAAGATATCACAATTTGTCTTTTTTCATTCCCTTCGTTATTCTTATCCGCTTCCTCCTCCTTATCCGCTTCCTCCTCCTTATCCGCTCATCTCTAGACCTGGACCCACACACTTCCCAACAACGGTAAATCTAGGTTCTCACCCCCTTATTGTCAAACACGATCGGTTCAATATAAATTGGGGAATTTTGACAGATTGTAGTAATCTCTTGAATGCTATCAAAAGCGGAAAATCGGATAACTAGGTCACGTACATGTGAGGTACAGGTTGCTTCAACTCATCATCTTGGGTAAAATAGTAGGGAGGCGACGCGTTTGAAGGAGGAAAAATGCGTGGCTGCGTAAGGAAATAGGCGTATAAGTGGACTGGCATCACACATATGTGGAACGGCTGTTTCATTTCGCAATGAACAGAGGAAGAACTGAAGACGCACTCAAAGAAGAAGTAACCTCAACGGAGTCCGTACCTACTTACATTTATTTTATACCGGCGTACCCGCTTTCAGTCCCTGCACATAGGGAAGCCGGAAAATCCACAGACTTCCCATCATTTGGCGGCATGAGATAATTCTATTGGATTTCATTCCGAGTTCAATCGGAGGGCGGTGGATCGTCCGGGGTGGACCCGGCTTTGAAGATATTTGTTGGTTTAGTAAATAATGTTTCGCTATGCACTGCTTTTCTCATTGGTCAATTGATAAATAATGCCACTTAAAAAAATTCACACATTACGCACACTAATATTATAATTTTGAGCTTAATAGCTTATTATAACAGCAACAGCAAACAATTGACTTTAAAACACAAAAAAATCTTGGTGAATGTAGGTAATTAAAACAATGCAACTCACTCGAAATGTACCGTTGTGTAAAATTAATGCGAGTTTCGGAACAGGGATGCGCCGCCTATCCGATCCGATCTTTTTTAATATCAGATCGCCAGTATAATATACGATCCAATAATTTTCGAATCGGATCGAAGCCAGAAATTTTAGGCGAACCGATACTAAATATAAAAAGAATATCGGATCGGCCGAATCTAGTGGAGGAAATTCTTAAAAAATTCTGTGTCATCTGTAAATCTTTTTATAAACATTTGTATTGTTATTATCAATATGCACGAAGTGTGTATAAACTATGTTAGTTATTTGCAACCAATCTGGATCGATTTTTGAAAATCTGAAGAACAGTTTGTAATTGGAGTGTTTACGATAGGATCCATTACCATGTATTTTAATTACATACCATTACGAATCAATAAACCGTATCGATATTTAAACAATTACTTACCCCTTCTGCGCAGGTGGGAAGCATTATTATTAGAGAGATAGATATATTTTATATACTCCAGTCCAAAGTACTAATAACTTCGTTTTGATAGCAGCTTCTCAACACCACATTTACTAAACGTACTTCCACACCACACAGGTCAACGGTTCTACAAAATAATGAACATTCATTCAATAAGATATTTCTCTCGATAATAAATCCATTGTAAAAGAGTTACGGGTGCCATTCGATTTTAATAAACTGTTAACTGTACTACATATCTCGTGTTTACTTTTGTATTATTGTCATAGATGTATTGGTTGCTTTACGAAACTAGTTATTTCAAATAACAATTCTGTTTCTGATTTTTGTTTTGTTAGCCATAGCCCATGGGTTTTTCTTTTGTAATTAACAAAGTCAAGTGAAGAGTTTCAACAACTCTAGAACGCTAAACCGATTCTACTGAACTATCGGCACTAGTGGTTTAAAATGAACCTGAAGTTACGACCGAATCACAGTTTCACACTGTGTGTCTACTTTCTTAGGACGTGACAGGTATATTCTCGGTCGTTACGGGACGGGTTCATTGTATGCCACCTGATAACTAAAACCACGAAATAATAACTAAAATTACAAAAAACTTCTTTATTTATTACTGCCTGTTTCACGCGGTTTCACCCGCGTCCCGAGGGAACTACTTCCCGTACCGGGATAAAATATAGCCTATGTTACTTCTGAATAATGCAGCTTTCTAATGGTGTAAAAATTATTGCAATCGGTCCAGTAGTTTTTGAGTTTATTCATTACAAACATACAAAAATACAAATATTTCCTCTTTATAATATTCGTGTAGACTAGCGACGACCTGAGGGAGTATTCTCGAGCACTCGACATTGAAGCCGAATGAGAGATTTGTATGGACAAATGTACGAAATCTCTAAATTCGACTCCAATGTCGAGTGCACGAGAATTTCCCCTCTGCCCCGGCCTTGGAAGGGGAGGAAGCAATATTCCTCTACTTAGTGTAATTCCCAGTTGACTATCTCCGAAACGTTAACGCTAATAGTAAAAATACGCACATAGATTTCAAATATCCAGAGGGGCATGCTCAGATTCGAACCACGACCCCCCGTATGGAAGGCGCGTCCTGAACCACTGAATTACCATCGCTCAATCGGAAGGGAGCAATATTATGCATGTATTATATTATTCTACATATAAACATTTCTCTTGAATCACTATCTATTAAAAAAACCGCATCAAAATCCATGAGTTATTTTAAAGATCTGCATACATAGACACAGACAGCGAAAGCAACTTAGTATCATACTACATAGGAGTATGTAGTGTAGTGTTAATGATACTACAAACAAACTCACAATGTACGATATACATTTGGATTAGATTTTTTTTTTAATCAGCCTATAAACTGTCCAAAGGGCAAAGGCCTCCATCATAGAAATCAAGTTATTGCTACTATAATGGGATTAGGCTTAATCATCAAGCTTGCCAAATGCGGGTTGGTGATCACAAACCCGAGCTATGTCCGAAAAATTCTAAATATACTTTTTTTTCGCTCGACCCGGGAATCGAACCCAGGACCCTGAGATCACGGCCCGGTACTTAAACCACTAGACCAACAGGGCGTGGATTAGATTGAAGGTGTCATAATACCTAAGAAAATCTTATTTCCTTATAAGTACGTATGCGTTTTGACATTAATAATACGAGTATGACTGCAACTGCGGTATGTCGTCTATAGGTATTTTTGTAACGGGTATTTGATATAGCCTGCATATAAGCTGCAATGCAGGTTTTTGAACTTTTAAAATTTCTTTCTTTGCATTTTACATCACATTTTTTGTATAACAATTGACTGCGCAAACTTTTCTCTAGATATATTGAATAAGTAACGCCATAAATGTGAACTAAATTTGTAGAAATGGCAATTTATAGTATTTTTAATACTTTTAAAGTGTCTTTAGAGCTCCTTTTTTGATAAATTTTCCGATGCAGTACATAAAATCTTACGCTCTATATATGTACTAAATGTATCATCATCTAAGAACAAATGTTTGCTGACAATCATAATGTAAGTAATAACATAAACGTTTAATGATGTACAAATAAAGATACAAAGTGAATTATCGTTTTTTGGTTACAATACTTACAATCCACCAATCGTCTGCCACCTATACATAAAAAAAACATCTTACAATAGTCGTTAATTGCCAGTAATTAACATCAACAGAAAAAAATACATAAAAACCCAACTTAAACTGTGTTTACGCATTTAGATCTTAGGTTGATGAGTTTCTGTCAACACTTGTTCCTTATAGGTATTTACAGGTCACGCATAAATGATATAAATAAAATCTATCCTTTCAAAGGCTGTTTAATTTTGGCAGCGTCCGTCATAGAAGGTTGCTGGCTGCTATCCTGTCCAATATAGATACAGTATCTAGATACTGCGTTACGTCTAAATTGAAATTCTGGGTTATGTCTGTCATGTTAATAGGAATATGATAGTGCAATGCCAAACTAGATTGAAATGTTCACATGATAGAATTTATAATCTGATACCCCTAGATTGCGGTTACTACTGTGCTCCGCAATTCCGCTACTCAGATGCCTGCAAAATAAGAATAATTTCTCTACAGACCCCGAGGACGGACACTAATAAAGCAAATGTCCAAGAGAATAAATTGCATGAAAAAACTTTATACCACTTGCAGCGGAAAATGTTTTGCGATCACGCTAAACTTGATTCTAGTTTAATTGGTCACTGAAGTAGTTAATTCTTCTGCGAAAGCGGTATTATGTAGGTAGGTACAACGGTTAGTCGTTAACGGTGTAGTATTTAGTTTTGCACACTTAAAAAGTTTATCGTTTTCTCGGTAGATGCATATACCGCTATCTTAATAGTGTCCTATTATTAGCTAGTGCACAGCTACATGAGACACTGGGATTTGTTATGTGAAACGAGTTACCTTATAATATAGTAGAGTAATGATTACATTTCTAAGGTAGGTATTTGTTTTTTTACATACTCATTGCTTGCGGTATAATACCATTTTATTTGCGTAATTAATAAACCAAATGTTTTTATTTTATTTATGCGCGTATTAATACCGCTCGCCGGTGAAGAAAAACTACTTGGAAAAAACCGCAAAGGTTAAAAAAAGAAAATCTGAAGTCGTCTAACTTAACTAGTCGTTGATAAGACTTGGGCCTTTATTAAGGCTTTGCTGCTTTATTGCGTTGCCTAGAAGGTTAAAAGGCTTAATAGCTCATAAGCCCATCTACATATATTTCTTAAATCTTTTGACTCGTAGAGCGTGAAGACTGAAAAAAATAACTTATTTTTATTAAAGCATAACTTTTTAAAAAAATGAATGGGTGGTCTGGTGACACTTCTTTTATTTCATGTTTTTAACCGATACGAAATGAATAGTTTTTAACCTTATGTTAGTAGAGTTTCAAAAGAGCTGACCTAGTAGCAGTGGGTATTTCGGCCTGAAAGCGCTCTCTCCGGTCCGGTAAGCGATGCGGACGCAGGGTTACCAGGTCTAAAAACCGGTAAACCTAGAAGATCATCCTGACATTCGTGTAGAAAACATCCAAATATTTTTTAGGTTTCTCTTCTATAATTTAACATAAGATATTTTTAAATATATTGAGACATCATCACATACATTGTTCTGGTCCAAAACTAAGGTTTTCTCTTGTACTATGGAAACCAGAAACAACGAAGGTGTATATGTCACCGGAAAATAACAAGATCCGTAAGTTTATCAACTTACTAGGAAGTTTATAAACTTTCGTAGGATTCTAAACGGGAGATAAATTGTATTATTTTACGTTCACATTTTCGTACATTGATAAACTTACTGAACTCACTCGTAAAATAATAAGTAACCAATATCCGAACGCTACGCGCGATCTGATTTGCATTGCCACTATGAACATTGACCAATCAGAGAACAGTGTGTTATTTTACGTATTTCAAAAATACGTAAATTTATAAAAGTTTCTGTGATTGGTCGAACCATATAAATTTTTACGTATAGATCTTTTAGTTTATAAATTTGCCGTGTGACGTCGGAAATTGATAAATTTACGAAAGTGTGTACGTGAAATAATACAATTTATCTCCCGTTTAGAATCCTACGAAAAATTATAAACTTCCTAGTAATTGATAAACTTACGGATCTTGTTATTTTCCGGTGACATATATACCCATACCCAGCACAAATGTCCCTTTCATCAACAAACATTTGTGTTGGGGCAGAATCGAAGTTGCGAACCTTTGCGTCTCAACTGGCGCTCAAACAACTTCGTCTAAAATGTACCTAATGATTTAACGACTAATTTAAAATATTAGGAGATAGTTCAATATTCATTATTAAAATATTAGGAGATAGTTCATCATTACAATTTGTAGTGGACGATGGGATAGTGCTTATGTAAGCACTATCCCATCGTCCACTACAAATTGTAATGATTACTATCGTTATTTATTCAGTATTGACTTGATGATGCTTTCCTAGTCAGTTTAGCTGCAACGACGAGTTCATGCACTCCTCTTGCGCGCGCCAGTGGCTGGCGTATCCTAATGGAAGGCCCGGACACAAAACGGGATAAGCTCAAAGCCAGACCACCTGCGCCTATCCCATTCAATTATCCCTTAGAAACATAAATCGCGCAATGTGAAATGACAGCCAAGTACAGCATAATAAGCTTTGCTTGTTAATTTTACTAAACGACAGCAGTGAGATCTGGATAGATGTCAACTTCAGTGGTACGGTCAGGAGACCAATTCTCAGGATTTCGATAAGAAAAAAACATGACGGATGTCATACAAATACCACGTTACAAAAATATCAACGTTACTCATGTTAAGTTACGTTCTAGTGATATTTGAAAACATGGCCGATATCACCTGAAAACTATGCAAAAAAAACTATATTTTAGTACATATTATAGTCGAATGATATTAAATGTCACGAGCACGAGAATTGGGCTCCTGTTCTGGAATTAACGCCTGAGGTCGGGGACCCGAATTCTAGTTCCGCTTCATTTCACGCTGTGCGTCTCGTTTGTTTGGATGCGACAGGTATATTCTCGTTAGCTACGGGACGTCTTCGCGCTAAGGCGCTAACCCTAGGCGCGGAGACCGCGGGCACGAAAGCGCGGCGCGTAGCATGATAGCGGCGACAATGACGGCGCTCGCGACGGTGTAGGTTTACGCGGTGGCTACTCGCTTGTGGTTAACGGAAGCTCGGCGCCGTATTGTGTCCGTCACAGTACCGTAGTTAGGTGAGCTAGGGCCCCGGTGCACGAATCTATACAGGGCGAACACTGGTCATGTTTAGTCAACAACCCAATTGACAGAACTCTCACAGTTTTTTGCTAGTCCTGGGCCGAGGGCTCCTCTGACCAGAAGTTCAACTAAACTTACGTTGTGTAAGATTTTCGTATTTCCGAACATAATATACGTTATTCTCCGCGAATCGTCTTGTATCTTGTTATATTTTTTCTTAAATTTAGCTTGAACTTATTTTCAAGATCCGTAAGCACCCTTAAACCAACGCCTCATTATTTTGTTACAATACTCAGAAATGTTTTGCTCAATGCTTACGCAATATAATAAATACAACTATTATGTAAAGTCAATCTCTCAGTCATCGTTCCACATCCTTCCGTCCTGGAGGAGGCTGAATATATCTTGCCTCTTTAGTCGCTTACATATAGAGCTAGTCATTACAGGATTTCCCGAACCTAGTATCACCTAGTAACCAGATTTATTTATTTATTTGGACAACCAACAAGGCATAAACTACAACATTCTTAAGACTAACGCAGGAGGTAATTAAATTCTTAGTGGTGACTTAATTATAGGTTGCCACGGCATGCGAAGCGATACTATATTATATACTAACATCAAATTTAATTTAAATATATAAAAGAACATTATTTAGAAGAAAAAAGTGTAAGTATGAGTTTATTATGATTATACCAGACGTTTATTTATGTTACACTTGTAAGAGGAACAAATCTGCAAAATAGTCACGACATACGGGCTGACTTTTCCAAATACATATTCGTTTATTTCTTACACAAAAAAAAGTGGAAAAATAAACCCAAATTCTTACATAATCTATTATTACATAATAAGTCCTTATTTCTTCCCTCGCGAGAAAAAAAAACCTATTTGGAAAATTTGTCTACGCATTCAGTCGCCCGAAAGAGGAATTAATACTTACACAATATCTTAAAATCTATGGAGATTTTAAGATATTGTGTAAATCTGACCTAAAGCTAAGGAACCTGGAACTAAGGTCTAACTCAGAACTAGCAGCATTACCAACAAACTCACTTTGGATTCGGTCTATAGACGAAAAATGCCCCAGATTAAATTTAAATTAATAAGATACGAGGCACACCACTTAAGGAAGTTGCCATGAAAACCAAACTGAGAAGATAGCTTTGAAATAAGAATCGTGTGGTCAATCTTGTCGAAGGCTTTGCTGAAGTCAGTATAAATGACGTCAGCAGAGCAGCGAGCACCAACGGCTGATACCAAGTCTGTTACGTAGCTGACTAAATTGGTAGATGATGATTGGAGATTTGCGTAATCATCGCCACTGCAGACTTAATAGCTTCTCATGAAGTATGTCATCTCGTAATCAATTATTAATCTTATCGAATTGACCTTTTTACCCTTTCATGCGTACCTATTCCAACGTATAATTAAAATGATGTAAATATAATTTATGATGTTGAAAAAGGCGGGTATATGGAACGTGTTACGAATACATACTCGTTTACGTACTTAAAAAGTAATTTTACGAATGAGTTTAATAATATTAAGTTGACAATCAGGTCAATCAAGTTCTGTGATCATGATTTTGTCGCGACTCTTCTTGTCCACCTAGTTGTTGAAAGATTTATCAGTTGTCTGGATCTACACTTAACCTGAAAATGCGAAAACTGGCGCTCTTCCAATACGCCGTTAGTTTTGAGCATCGGTTGGCACACGTATGGGGTAGTTCGTTCTGCCTTTGAACTTAGCTTTTCGCGTAATGAGCCAACGAATCCAGCGCCGAGACTGGTTCTCTCAAAAACACGGAATTGTCCTAAAAACAAGATAATAATTTTATGCTGTTACTGTCACAACGAGATACTATTCATTTCTTCTATGAAAGAGGTGTTGTAGAATACTGCACCATGCGGTTTGTAGATAATTTAGAGATGTGTACGTATTTGCTATCTCCGTGTGGTCCCCCGGCAGAGTAGAATAGGCCACCCTCACTCTTACCGAGGTGTCGTAAAAGGCGATTAAGGTAAAGCTGCTGGCATGATCATCAGCACCCAGAGAAGGAAAACTCTGCATTTATATCAAAACCCTCGCCAACCCGTCTGCCAAGCGTGGTGAGTATGGCAATTACCCCTCATGTGATTGAGGGAGGCCCGTGCCCCAGCAGTGGGGACTTAAATGGGTTGACGATGACGATGAATGTACACGTTATTGTCAAAGTTTCAGTCCTAACTCGCCAAGTACAACGACACGAAGTGCGGTCGGGCGGTGAGTCCCACAGTGACAATCGTGACTTAATTTTGGTATTTTTACCGTCGACGCTTCTAGCGTACAAACTCCTGGAATCAAGCGAGTAGGTCAATAGATATTATTAATTAAATTAGGGAAAGGCAACGACACGCAGGCCGCCGACGCATACATAGGTGCGCAATATAATTCGTTAACCGACAGCGGGCGATACAAACTCTTAATGACCAATGTAACACTTGTTACTAAGTAGAAAGGCGCCGACACATGAGCTTGTACAAGGCTTTTTATATAATTATCTAACAACAACGAAGTAGAATAGTTTTAGTCAAATGTATAATTAATTGGTAGAGCATTTCAGGTTTGTAATTAATACCGATTTTGCTAAACATTAGTCATAATGTAATGGCACCGGCTATCTTCCCAATGCACCTTGATTGATACTCGTATTTAAAATAATTTATGTTTACTCAAAAGCCAAACGCTCTACCTATAGAAAAAACAATGACTTTCAATCTAAATGATTACTGCAAACATATGTTTAATAATCTCAAGCTACATATTATGTTCCGAAAAGCGACTGTGATGTAGTTGATACGTTTAATTAAATCAGTAATTTCCAATTATATATCCAGGGTATTTACGTACCCTGATCATACAGATTCTGTGCAACTTTCATAAGGTGGCGGGGATTGTGATAGGTAGGGTTTCCGTTAGGACTTTGAAGTCACGGTCGGGCCAGGAGTGCCGGCGCGTACTGGATCGATACATTTCAAGGAAGTGTTTTTTAACGAGTCTTCGAAATTTCCCTGATCGTGTTTAAGATTCTATCCGATTTTGATAAGGTGGCAGCAGGGGTTGTGACAGGTTGCGTTGACGTCACGGCGTGCGTCGGGCCGGGACCCTGAGGTCACGGTCGGGCCAGGAGCGGGAGCGTGCGGGATCGATGGCCCGCCCTTGTGCCTATTACCACGTACCCGAGTGTTTCCGCCTTTCACTTGCAAATTTATGTCCTATCGGAAAAATTGCGTTTGGTGAGAATTTGGTATAGAATATATTTTTTTGATATATGAAATTAAATAAATGTAGATGAAATGTAATGGAAATCTGCTGCTAAATTCTTTATCAAACTAACCGGTGCTGGAGTCTCACTAAGATTTACGGTATGAACTTACATTTAAAACTTTCCTTACTAATAGATAAAAAAAGGAAGATCGCAGAACAAACATCTTTGTAAAACAATTCAAAAAAATATTGGCATGCTAGATAAAGATAATTTTCTTTGGAATGTAATACTTATATAGACAATCCATACAGGAAAAAAGCTTAAAAAAAAGGAATAGAAATGGAAGATGATTAAATTTCCGATATGAAGACGGAACGCCATACGGTTTAAATGGCAGCGATAACGGTTATCAGTCGATAGATAGCGAGTGCAGTTTCGCGATTACATCCGCGCGGTATCTAACCACAACAATCGCAGTGGCCATTAGACACGAATAAACAAAATACAACAATACAACACTTTGTGATAACAACTGATAACTTCTTCAAATCTTTGTTCGTCAAATTTTTTAAGCAATTCGATTTGGCATATAGTCACCAAACCATTGAGCGACTATTAACTACGTAGGAACGTTGGTAGGTTGATGACGTTTACTAAATAGTTGGAAAGGCCTGGATAAGATTAAGATTTTATTTATCAGTGCAAGAGGGATGTTGCATGCATAATTTTTCTCGATCTTATATGAAGTCGTAATCGTTCAGTGTGCAGTGACCCGATATTTCGTTCGTTCGTTTCATTTGCATTTAATTAATATGATTGTAGTTGCCAGAACTGTTTTTAAAAAAATGGTCGTCCATTGCGTTTTATTTTATTTCTTAAGCTTTTAAATCAACATGGTTTTACAAAACTTATAAGATAAACGTCTAACAAACAACTTTCTGAAACGTAGGTAGCTCCATTGTATTGTTAATCGTTACTTTGTGAACAAAGCTTAGTTGCTTACTTATTGTTTTGTGATATTTCCTTTCTTTCTTGTTGACAACTGAGAAAACAGGGCACAGGTTAATAGAAAATAATGCTTTAAAATCTAAAGGTGTTTTATTTCTTTTATTTTATTCGGAAGATCAACAGCTGTCTTAATACGGTAAACCTAATAACAGGTCTTCACTGATAGAAATAAGTTTGACGGGTAGTATCAACCAAAGGTACATATCCTGAGCCTGAGAGCGATGGTGGATCAGTGGATAACGTAAGCCTTTCCAACTGGAGATAGTTGGATCGATATTGAATATGCACTGGGATTTGTCAAACCTACAATTATTATGCGTATTTTTACGATTTGCTCGAAAACGTCGTCATCAAATCAGCGCGTTTCAAATAGTTTCTCAAAATTGTGTATACACAGAAATAACCCAGAAGAGTTATTTTAACGGATGTCGCTTCTATGGATCGGATCATTCGGCTCATTCGGATCATTCAGCTCATTCGGCTCATAGGATCATTCCGCTCATTCGGATCATTCGGCTCACTCAGATCATTCGGATCCTTCGGCTCATCGGATCATTCAGCTCATTCGGATCATTCGGTTCACTCGGAGTCAAGATCCATTTGAGTCGAATGATACATTCGGAGCGAACATTGAAAATTCGGAACAGTGTATCATGAAAGAGTTACACACGTTTATCACGTATGTCTGGTATTTTTTTAGTATTCGGTAAGGATACATGATCAAATTTATTTACCCTCCCTCTTATAACTGATTACATCTCACATGCAGAATATTTCGTACACACATACATTTTCTCCTACATTTTAATAACCATCGAAAATGTAAAAGAATCTGAAAACATCCTTACAAAAACATTGTACAATAGAGTTATGTTGTGCAGTGCCCGAGTGCATCGTTCAAAATGCTCACTAGCGAAGCAAATTTTTGTCTTGTATTCATAAAGATCGTCGAAATCAGATGACGCTTAAGCGATAAATAAAGGTAAAAAGATTAGATAGAATTGATGATAAAGAATCGATATAATAAACCTATCTGAAATAAGTAACTTAGTTGAACTACACTAATTCAAATAAACTAACTGGAATAAATAGATAATCTTTTTTTTTCAGTTCGGTGTACTTTTTTACGAGAGTCAATGGTATAAAAGCATAAAAGCTAAAACTCGACTACTAAAAAGTACGAAACAAGAAAATAGTCTCCTCTGAAATTATTATGCTGTATCGTCGTGCTCGTATGCCACATTCTGTAGCAAAACAGATTAATTATAATAATAAAATAAATCAAAGTGGCATACGACTACGGCAATACGGCATAATAATTTCAACAGAGACTATTTTCTTGTTGCGTACCTTTTAGCTGTCGGGATTTAGTCTTTCTTTTTATTTATCTTATTTTGGATATCTGTAAATAATGTTTACATATTTAAAATGTGCTAACAAATCTTTTTCATTTGATTCCCAACACAACACCTCGTCAAGAAAAAAGATCTTAGTTCTTTACTTTATCCCTAGAGGGCACTGGAGTAAAGTTAACGTGACTTCATGTAGCCTATTATAATCAGAGTACGTCTTAGTCGCTTCTAAAGACACCACATTTGTTTAATTAAGATAACAAGTTCAGAAATTATGAAGGCACAGATAAACATCCCCACATACATACAGGTCAAAATCAAAACCCTCCTTTTTGCTTCGGCGTAGTTGGGTGTAAACTAAAAAGAAACAGGTTTGTCTTTTAACAGGTGTAGTGTTTTTATTGTTTCGTTGCCGATTTTCCTTTTAGGGTATTACTGTCCTCAACCCAGTACAGTAGGAGAACTGAGTGGTGACACTTGTATTTTTCACAAGTTATGATTTTGAATTCCCTATCACCAATATATTTTAGATGTTAATAAGACCTAGTAAAATAATTTAAACGGTAATGAATATTACATTAGAATTACTGCCTGGAATCTGCGGATGTCGGATATAAATACCGCTATGAATAAATCCTAGTTTGGGTTTTATTCCCCTTTTTTTTTACATATTGATTTATTCATCAATTCAGATTGGTTGAATATCCACCTACATTTTTCGTGAAATTAAAGAACTGCTTACATAAAGTATCAGACAAAAATGTCTACAAAATATTACCTACAATACAAACAACAAAACGTTTCTAGAAGCAATAAAGAGAGCTTGTAACGAGATGGTTGGTCATCTTTTCGTGTAAAGGATGGACCTAACAACAATGTATGATCGATCACACATAATTCCTTGAATTGATTTAGTGCATCATTTGTTTAACTCAGCGGAAGAAGTTTCTTTAAAATTATTCTAAGTATTTTAGTAACATTAAACATGAAGTCCTGCTTGATTTAATCTAGATATTTTGGATAGTTACTATTCTACTAAAAGTATCAGCCTATACATATACTGTCCCACTGCAGGACAGACCTCCATCATGGAAATCAAGTTATCGCTACTATGATGGGATTAGGGTTGATCACCACGCTTGCCTAATGCGGATTGGTGATCATAACCCGAGCAAGTTCGAAAAATTCGAAACATACATTTTGCTCGACCCGGAGATCGAATATTATCGGATCGGATACTATTACCACATAAATGTTTATTTAGTATGATGTGATGGGGAAATAATGAAAAAAAATCAAAGTACTTAGGTATTTTATTATTTTCTACTTTTAAAACTTTTGAACAAGCTTAACTTCATTCATGAAATATTCTAAGCTAACAAATTTAACAATACGGTTGACTAGATTTGATTTGAACTGAACCAACCGGCAAAAAGTGCAGACATGTGGGCACAACAATTGTGCACTCGTATTTTTGTAATTGAACGTGATCGATGGCGAAGTGCCTCGTATCTTGAAATTGCGGGAAATATTATTACACTTTGTTAATTGATGATACACGTGATTAATTGTGACATCACAGTACATATCACAGCAGCTAAGAACTACCTAATATATCGCTATTCCATACTTTGCAACTGGTTTGGGTTTATTATATCAAAAATAATATTATTCAAAAGCCAGTGGGATATTAAAAATACAATCAAGGAAATTCTTGAAACATAATAAAATTGTAAACAGTTTTCCTTTTATGATTTCTGACTAAGATCGATAAATATGAAGTCATTGTGTGTAGCCAGGACTGACTGGACAGACTGGATCACATTTTCATGAGATATGAATGAGATTTAAAGTGTAGTAAAATATTTTCGCGTCACCTGTGTCCGCGTATTTATAGCGTGTTCGTTATGGTCGGCGATGTAAACGGCCTATGTAATTAGCGGTGGATGATAAGCGGCGTCGGTGTGTCAAAACTGGGATTCTGGTGGCGTGTGGACGCATGCCAAACCGGTGACGGGGGCAGACACACTGTCTCGCGATGTGCACTTATTTACCGCGCCGCACCTCTCGCGCATTACAGCGCCTACGCGACAGATTAATCATGACAATATTCTTATTCTATGCAATATGAATCATACTTACTATTTTGGACGGGTCATGTCGTATATTTTCTTCTCTGGAATGAGCTATTCACTGTTCTATTGTCGGGGTTTTTATGCTTTCTTTTTATTATAAAATGTGACTTAGATTTCATAATAATTTTAAGCTATGACGTAATGAACATGCTTTGATGATTGCAATAATCATTCTAGGTCGCTGCTGTAAATATCTGTATTTTCACTTAGTGTAAGAAAAGTTATGTGTACCGACCGTGTCGATAATTGAAAGATGTCAATAATTGCCTTAATAGAAATAGAAGAGCCTAAGTCGATTAACGGCTGTTATGTAGGTACTAGAACCTAGTTAGCCATGAACTAATCCGTAAATCGACATGGCACTGTGTATATCGTACTTGTGACGTGATACGTACGTATAACGCGAGTAGGTATTTCAATATGAGACACAAACTAAGAAGAAGATTTGATATGACACAACACATTACTCGGCCTAGTGTGTGTGTAACCAAGAACTCAATTCTCGGGTTATTGATATGAAAAAACACAACACACACACAAGTGTCCTTTACCTAAAGGTTGCCTGGAAGATATCACTTATAGTGATAAGGCCGCATTCGTTTTCATACTTTATTTCGAGTGAAACAAAAGTATATTCAATCAATCAATCAACAATGTATTGTATATCAATTTTCGATTAACTTCCGCAACTGGGGAATCAAATTTTTATCACCCTGTGGTGTATGAACTGTAATCGCAGAACCTAAATCGATCTCCTAAGCCAACTATAACGGGCTTGTTGGTTCGGTCGCACTAAAAACCAGGTCGTTTTAATTTACATTTACTTCAAAACCTCATAACCTAAATCCTCTGTTCATTCTATTCTATCCGATTAGTAGTCTGGTTAGAGCAGGATTATACCTAATTTCGTAAATAATGATCGTTTCAATTTAATTTTTTTAGTTTGTCTTCATTCCACTTTTTACCCGACTTTCGGCGAAGCAAAAAGGAGTTGTTCATCTGTTCCCTCATAACTTCTAAACTAGTTATCATATTTGAACAAATGAGGTGTCGTTAGAAGCGTCTTGGTTGTCTTCTGGTTATAGCCAACATGACTTCACGTTAAATTGATTACAGCGCCCTCTAGGGGACGTAGAGTAAGGAACTAAAAAAAAAATTTTGCTTGACGGTACCGTGTGGGGTATCAAATGAAAGAGCTCTTTTAGCACATTTGAAATATAGAATTTTACTTACATAACTAAAAATATGTAAATAAAAATAAAGTTAAATCCAGACTACCAAAAAATCACGATCTAAAAAGTACGAAACAAGAAAATTGTCTCTGCTGAAATGATTATGCCGTATCGCCGTGGTCGTATGGCACCTACTGTAGCAAAACAGATTCAATATAATAATAACATAAAATCAATGTGCCATACGACCACGGCGATACGGCATAATCATTTCAGCAGAGACAATTTTTTGTTTCGTACTTTATTGATCGTGTTTTTTTGGTAGTCGGGTTTTAGTTTTTAAACTTTTTTTTATTGTATTGTGATTCATAGTATGTATATAAACTTATTTTCATAATTATTTCTGAAGCCTATTTTTCATTTCGTTTTTGTTTGATATGTTTGAATCATAATCCTCTTGCCCTGTTAGTTTGTCAATAAACAAACTACCACGTAATCCGTATAATGCGTTTCTCCAGATTGCTTTTCAGACCCCCAGACTACACGCAACATAACTTTGCATGAAGTCTGGGGGTCAGAATTTGCGTGTACTCCTATACAATTTTGCAATACAAGAGGTAAACAGATATATTTTCCCTCATTTATTATGATTGCGTCACTTTTATGTCCATTCCCCATGCTTATGGCGGCGCGCGGCGGTGGTCTTGAACTGATGAGCAAAACGGCCGCTTCGCACGTTCATTCATAGAACGCAAAGCCTATAAATAAATGGCTATTAATGAAATTATAAATAGTAAGTGATAAATTATACTCATTTAGATAATATAACTAAAGATAGTAGCTCGAACCGATAGTAGCTCACTGGAAGTAATGGAAGAACGTACGCCTACTAAACGGGAGATGGGGATGGTCGAATCCGAGTATTTCTAGCATTAGCTCGGCAGCGAGGGAAAAACATCGTGAGGAAACCTCCATGTAGGATTGTTTCTCAAAATTAAGACCCCAAAACGTGTAATCATGACCCAGTTGGTCTAATTCCTATGAGTTTCGGCAGTCCCCTCATTAGTATTACGAGACTTCTGAAATCCTGGATCATGGTTCAGGCGTACGCAGAGCACCGAAACGACGGCTTTGGTCGCAACCGAGAATGACAGGATGATGCTGAGTTGCCTACACAAACGATCGGAACCGTATTTTTACGAGTTGTATTTAAATAGTTTACTCTTACTTTCGATAATATGTGTGACATGTGTCCTTGAATTCACTATGAGTTGTTTTCATTTCGGTGCCAGACGTCAGCTATCACACATCTGTCGATACATTCAAATTACTTTCTGATCCAAGTTCTACACCGACGTCGTGTGATGTAATGTAGTTACATTGTTCTGTCTGTTATCGTCTGACGGCCTCAGATGATACACGATATCATGGAGACGTCAGAATCGCGGAGCATAATAATAGATTCGGAAAAATGTATGTCCGGGCGTATCTCGGAAATCCCAGACTCGTGCCAATTTATAAAGGTTCGTTTCCGAAATTGATCCGTCCCAGATCGTAATAGGAGAACCTCTTGCAAATTGCGTCAGTGAAGCTAACACACAAATGTTGTTTTTCTTGGGTATATAAACAAATCGTAGATTTGATGTACGGCTGACATGTGAATAGAGAGAAAAGTCGCCATGTACAATAAATGTCGTGTTTATCGATGTTTTATTATGAAAATGTTCTCTTGGGCTCGTTGAGGGCGTGAGTGGCGTGACTATCGGCCGAGCAAGGCGAGACGCATTATCTGCTGCAGCCTGCTCCGCGGCCTTGGCGCCGGCGCCGCTTAGCGCCCGATCAACTGGAACGTCGAGCACCGCGCTATCAAAAGTGTCAACGGTGCAGCTGGTATTGGGATGATGACTATGACATTCAGCAACACTACCAAAATATAAATTAGACCTAGAACGCCGGCGCATGCAGTGTCGTCCTCTAGCTTATCAATAAAATTTCAGTTTAAAATAATAGTTTTTTTATTTTTATATCTTTCTAATCTTTGCTTAATCATGTTTTTTGATGATGTCATCTTCATAAATATTATATCATCCTTTAACTGCTTTATAATATTCACATCAGTACTACCCAGTAAATAAATAGTTGCATTTATTGGGTTAATTAATTAAATTATATATTTTTGTGATCACACAAACCACTTAAGAACGTGGAATATATTTACTGCTTGTTAGAAATATACAATTCTACTGAGAAGACATCACCGGAAACTTAGTAGTTAGTACTCTTTTCAGATACCTACATTGAAATAAGATAATGTGTCGTTGCTTACGATAGAACGAGTCGTCAGCGTCAGGACATACATAGTTCGCATATTTAGGTCGTATCTCGTGTTAGTAGTTGTGACGTCAGAGCTTGAGACACCGCAGCCGCCATCTCCGCCGGCCAGAGGTCCAGTGATAAGGGAGGCCGACATTACTTTCTAGCCTTGACATTAATGTGCCGCCGATACACGCCCGCCACTCGCATGGACATTAACTCTTTTTGCGCTATAAATTGAGCCATTTTAACCAATGATATCGAAAGACAATCATACTTACTACGCTGGCTTAGCGATCCAAAATATGTCTCTGACGTCAAAGTTAGCCTTTTTATTCGGTCCTTCTACGCCAGTTACGTCCAAATCCAACCAAAAGAAATTGAAATAAAAATACAAATACACCTACTGGCACGAAATCTTGGCCATAGTGTAATTTTCATATAAACATGCTCTCTTTACAGGGTCACAGAGCAAAAAGCATTGTTTTCACTGTAGCAATTTTAACATTTATTCAAACGACTCTTGAAACCACTCAATTTCTTCATAATCAAGGAAAAACGATTTTCTTTTTCGCGTTGATACAACGTTATATGGAATGTAAAAAGAAATAATTATTTTCCTGATTTTGTAGAAATCTAGTGGTTTCATGAGTTGGTTGAATTGATTAATTGAAAGTTGAGTATTCAAACATTCAATAAGCGTTAAAATTGCTAAGTGAAAACAATGCTTTTTGCTCTGAGAACCCGTAAAAAGAGCATGTTTGTATGAAAATCACACTAGGGCTAAGATTTCGTGGCGGTAGGTGTGCCTATTAAAGTAGGTACCTACAGGTAAAGATGGCAACGGGGATGAAGGAATTCGCGCTTACAAGCAACTCAACTGCATGTCAAGAAGAAAAACTTGACTCGATCCAAAAAGAATAAGTTGTATGTTCAGGTTTTTCGACTTTCGATTGCAAAGACCCATTTGTATAAATCCATGCATTTATTGAAATCAGGGCAAGGCATTCACGCATTTAAGATGACAGGTAGGGAGCACACTAGCGACGCCAATCGATTTTAATTTTTAGCTACTAAACCCGATCTATTTTAAACAATTTCGGCACAACCTCGAGGCGAACACTTATACTATTTATTAAAAACCCATGCAAAAATGTTGGGTCCAGCGTGTATGCGAAAAATTGATTCACGCCATAAGCGGCCACTTTTGGCGTGAATCAATTTTTCGCGTACAAAAACGGACCCAACATTTGTGCATGGTTATTTAATAAATAGTATAAGTGTTTGCCGAGAGGTTGTTACCCCGAAATTGTTTAAAATAGATCCGGTTTAGCAGATACAAATTTAAATCGATTAGCGTCGCTAGTGTGCCCTACCCTTCACCTTAAAGTAGAACTTTTTTACCATTGATTTATACTGCTTACTTACTATAAATGATAAATAACGGGTTTGTTTATTTTGTTACAGAACAACAAACAAGTTGTGAACCTGGACGATGGACAGCTGCGCGCGCTGCTCGATGAGGCTATGAACTACAAATGTCCCAAAGATCTTGAGGGAAAGAGTAATCTCTTTAAGGTATGAATATCTTAAAATCTTACCTGAGCTAAATTGTGAAGGTCACTTTAACCGACGCGCAGGAACCTTTTTGTTGGTACTGTCGCAATATCTGCTGAGCGAGCGGCCTCACGTCACTCGTCACCAACTCATTATTAAGTTGTACAATCTTCGGAATAGGTTATTTACAATCCGTAAAAGATTTTGTCATGAAAATTATGTTTTTATCAGTCTTATAGAAGGGAGGTTAGGTATTCGATCACCTTGTCATGTAGAGGTACGATGACGGTTTACCGGGTCCACAAACGTTGACCGCCTTTCAGTCTGTATTATGAAATACCTATTCGAAGAAGAAGAATTCTATTTATAGTAATAATTATGATTTAGAGAAACACAAACTGCGAATTTTGGAACGAACCCTTGACAAAAACACTTACCCACTTCGTTCTTCTATGAATGCGCACTTCCTAATACCTAACCGTCCTAACGATTACTTACCTAAGTACTTCGAGTAGTAAATTCTCAATGTCAGCTCGGAGCCTGGTAGTTGGTGATCACGTACTCCCGTGCCTCGGAGAGCACGTTAAACCGTTTTGGTTCTGCGCCCAATCCCTCCCTGGTCGTGTCACACTGGTGTCCCATTAGGGTAAGGGAATAGAGAGTGCACTTGTGTTTGCGTACACACTTGAGTACTATAAAATATCCCGTAAGTGGCTGATCGTTGAGATTGGCCGCCGTAGCCGTAATCGGTTGGAAGATATAATTATTACATCGAGAGAAAGAAAGAGACTAGAAACTTCGCTAGATATTTTATTGATTTATTAAAATAGAATTATTTGGGTGTATATCACCAATATTCTAGACAGGAGCAAGTTGGCAACGTCCCCTACCGAATAAGTACTGATCTATTTAGGTCAGTGCGTATGTACTTTGTTATTAGGCTATTAGTGCCTAATTACTAAAGACAAAAGGAAAGTATGGGGATATCAATGTCAGACGCTGAATGAAAGTGCGTGTTGGTTACATTTTGGACATTAACATTGTTATCGATGATTCTTAGCATAGAATAATGTGTAAAGACAATAATTCACGTGACTATACTCAGCTGTTAATATATTTTTATTTATTCAAAATCAGCCTTTGTCTAAATATAAAGATTATGTTTAAAAAAAACGTTGAGCAAACCCGCTGCTGATGCTACACTTATTTCGCTTATTATATAGATTCCTACGATTGCTTCATTTTGTTGTTTTGTTAAATAAAACTTGCGCAACGAAGAAACGAAGTCTATTTTCAACGGACTAGTGTGATATTTAATTTTTCTATCACGGTACATGTTTCCACTAATTCATTCGAGAAAGGCTCGAATTCTTAGCTAATTAGTATTATGAAATGTGTACATTTGATTTTTATATTGTAATGTGTAGTGATGTACAAGATCGAGGCGTCGAGTCCTATTTTTGCAACCTCGAGGCGGAATGGAAAGGTTCAGTGAGCTCAATAGGCTCGGTGCTCCGAGCTTTGCCGAGATGCGAGGTCTCTGAGCCATGCCTCGAGGCTTTGAAAGAGCTCAAGCCTTCAAAAGAGCTCGAGTATTAAAATGAACGCAAGCCTTCAATAAAAGCTCTAGTTTATGTTTATGATTTTAGTATCTCCGTGACTAAGTAATATATAAAGCTACATTATATAAAATATCTAAATAAAAACTGCAAAGTTAATAATGGTTGTGGTGTGGTCTGGTCGAGCTTTCGGAAAGGCTCGAGCTCTCAAAAAAGCTCGAGCTCTGCGAAAGACCTCAAGCTTCATACAAACGAGGCGAGCTCCAAAAAGGGCTCGAATTGTAAATAAAACTAACGAGTCGTTGAGCTTCATACAAACGAGGCGAGCCTGTAAAAGACTATGAGCTCTCGGTAAAAGGACTCGGAAGCCTCGAGCCTTATACATCACTAGTATTGTGTGCTAGATTTTTGTCTACGTGTGCATTTGTTGTCATTTTATTGTGACGCTCCGAAGTCCCAGTGGCCGAGTTATTATAAAAGTTACTTTGGCGATCTGTCAAGTGAAACCGTCTTTATTTACAAGACGAAATCGCCCTGATCTCCATTGATCCAATTCCTCCTTTCTTTTGTGCGTCATTTAAGTTGTACTGTAGTCGCACCAATTTTTTAAATTAGAACAGAAAAGACTGGATTCATATACAAACATAGCCTTAATACGTAATAACTTGATTAGCCAATTAAACACATCCTCTCATGCAACTACTCGTAAATCATACATTTGAGGAATCTGTCGTTTTTTTTTTACCAGCAAAATTGCACACTACTCACATACGAAATGAGAAAGAAATAAATAGTCGTTGTCACAATAATGAACGAATAGGAACGGATCGGAACGATACAATGAGATAGGTACTTTTCTTTGTTCGTGGATTACCTTACCGGAACGCACTTTATCATCACCTACCGGTCGTTTTCTTCATTTGTCTGTAATGAAAAGGCGAGATAACTTCTACCATAATAGGGATTAAGAGTGGCAGAGGTACTTTTATTGAACTCGACCTAAACTATTATAGCTAACAGTAACACTTGCCGATAGGTTCCGGAACTAAACTCGCTCTAGCCCCTTTAAACATTGCGTGTTGGAACAGGATGTCATGACCTTAGTGTGATAATAACTGGAGATCGCGTTTCGTAAAAGGTGGAATATAATTACTCATTCCGGCTTAAAGTTAATCTAAAATGTTGTTTATCTGAACGGTTTCAGGAGCTATTCCAGGAGGTGCAGCAAGACGAGCAGCAGGACGACCAGGCGAGCGAGCCGGCGGCGCGGGGGGCGACGCGGGCGGCGCGGCGCTCGGCGGGCGCGGGCGCGGGGCGCGGGCGCAGCCAGCTGCTGCAGTCCAACTCGCTGCAGGACCTCGTGGCCGCGCTGGCGGCCGAGCCCGCGCCGCGCCGCGCGCGCCCGCACGCTCACACGCCCGCGCCCGTCAGCGCGCGCGCCATCCAGGGCGGCAGCCTGCCCTCCGGCGTCGACACATGTGAGTATATTGCACGCACTGGGATACATTCATACAACAACTCACTCACTCAACCACTTGTTTTGTTTTTTATGTCATAGGTCGCAGACGAACAGGCAGATCACCTGATGGTAAGCGATTATGGCTGCCCATGGACATTGGACACTCGCGACACTAGTGGAGTCGCAAGTGCGCTGCCAACCTTTAAACCATCCCTTCCCCCGGATTATGCCTCCGGTACCCTCACTCACGCAGCAAAACAGCATTGTGTCACTCCGGTTGAGCCGGCCCATTCATGCCGAAGCGTGGCTCTCCCACGGTCAAAGTTGTATTACGAATATTAGAAAACAGAGAAATTACCAATCATTATCATCCTCCTGCCCTGTTCCCAGGTTATCTGGGGTGGGCGCAGTATGCTTTCCTCTTCCATTCGTCCCTGTGATCCGCCCCTTTTTCTATCATGTACCTATTCTTCACACAATTCATCCATCTCTTTTTCGGCCGTCCTCTTTTTTTTTTCCCACTTTAGAGAAACATTGGTGTGATGAACACTTCATTGCCTACGTCCTTATAAAGTCACTAGCCCCACCTACAACGCCATCAGGCCAGTGGTAATGCGCAATCCGGCCAGCAATACCAGAATACCAGTGACCCGGTTGGACCAATTTAATTGGAGATTATGGATTTCCAAGGTCAGATGGCATTAAAAGTATCAGCCTATAATTGTCCCACTGCAGGGCAAAGGCCTCATCATCATAGAAATCAAGTCATCGCTACTATGATGGGAATAGACTTAATCACTGAAGGATGAAGGATTGTGAGTTGTAGATAAAAATTAATAATTAGTAGATAATTTACCTAATAGAACTATATTTTAGTCGTAATTAAGTTTAACAATGCTGTATTTACCTATAATAGGCATATCTTTTAGTTAACGCATCCTTGTACTGGTATGTGCAAACTGATATGTTGTTAATAAATCTTTGTCAATAAATAAATAAATAATCACCACGCTTGCCAAATGCGGATTGCTGATCACAAACCCGACCTATGTTCGGAAAATTCGAAACACGTTTTGCTCGACCCACGAATCGAACCCAGGACCCCGAGATCACGGCTCGGTACTTAACACATTGCCATCAAACCAGACAAGTAAACATTAGTTTGTCGGTCACCGGTGTCCCCCATGGCGCTCAAAACCTTAAACCACCAGACCAACAGGCCATCATAATAATTGGCAGATTTACAACATCCTGGAACATTATCCAAGCGTACCCCGGTCTGCAAAGCGACGGATGAAAATATCACGCTGATTTATTAGTGATGGAGTTGCACGGTTGTTGCAGCGTTCCTCCTGGGCGAGGAGCCGGCGCGCGGCGCGGGCTACCTGGCCACGGTGCGCTGCGTGAACCCGCCGCCGCTGGCCGAGCGCCGCGTGTCCGCCAGCGACGCCAACGCGCCCGCCGACGTCGAGCTGCTGCACAGGTTTGCGCTCATACTAGTCAATGTGAATCATTTCTCTTCTATCTACCGCCACTTTTATTCTATCTAGAAGAGACCGACGCTTTTGCAAATATTCGTTAAAACGCAGCCAGCTGCTGCAGTCCCCCTCCCCCCTAATCGCCCAAAATCGAGGTCCCCCCAATTTATAGTTACCGAAATAAAAAATAATTTCAAAATTCCAGACACTTCGACATTCAAACTAAGTCGTCCTAGTAAAATTTGGCAAAACTTCAAAAATCTCCAAAAATGTGAATCATTCCTTCGAATGGACAAGTAATCGAATTATTCGAATATAAAAATATTCGAATGGTTTCTCATCATTTGAATGATTAGGTATAATATTTATTATGCTAGAGGCGACAAATAAGCAAGCAGTTCACCTGATGTTAAATAATCAATACCTACCGTGATGAAGGTCTGCTGAATCAGAGAGATCGCTAATGCTTTTTATAAAGGTTTTCTTGAAGGTCCTAAGTCGTGGCGATACAACCGCTTTTTATTCAAACCAAAAAAGTATTATTTAAAAAATATTATTTTAAGTAACTAATTATATCTCTAAAACAACAACAAGAAAAAAATTACAAACGGTTTCCTTATTTCACAAACAAAAACATTCCGTTGTACCCATTAAATCGAAAAAAAATCCAATTTGTAGTATATATTTTGATTTACATATCTACCAGTAAGCGATATGTTCAACTAGCCCCGAGTTCACATAGGGATCAATCAAACTACCAGAATCCCTCTTAAGACTTTATACACAGAAATAAAATACGATCGCACAGGTGATGGTCTTTTTTCGAGACGAATAATGCAGTATTCTTGTCAGAGTTGATAATCATTCTCGATCGCCGAAATGATTTAAGTTGAACTCGTTGATAAATTTTGTCAACCTTTGCCTTACCAAAAGTATGAGTATTTTGCCAATTTTTTAAAGCTATTTGGCATTCCGTAGACGTTAACAAAAATCAAGAAGTCGTTGCCCGCGTCCGTTAACTTGGTCGTTGTCCGCAGAAGGAGTAAACCGGTGTTCCCGATGACGTACACGGCGCGCGCCACGCTCGAAATCGGCAGCGGCGCCGTCTGCTCGGGCCGCGCGGTCACCACCACCACCGCCTCCAATCAGGTGCGTACCCCCCGCGCGCGCCCCAACCCGCCCCGCCCCTCCTGCGGCCCCCCGGAGCGCCTCTTCTCAACCAGAAAACAACACACTCCCCAGAGGATTTACCTATCGAGAAAAACTCAAACGAAAGACCAAAAACCACCCGCCTCGATAGATGAGGAACCGGATCAGACGGCTCCGGGGGCCAAAAACTCCGAGATGACCGATCCTAACCAAATAAAGTTGATGAGCGCTTTGTGTCCCAAGGGGAGTAAAGCGAGTAGTGCTAGTGACGAGGGTAGGTCCATCTCGAACTTCGAAGGGGAAGGTAAGGAAGCTGAACCGCGTGGCCCGAGTGGACGTGTCAGTGGACCTCGCGTAGAGACGCCGCGCCGCGCAGCTGTCGGAAAATCTGCCTCGCCCGAGCAGCAGGGCAGTCGCCAACACCACGACTCCAACCCTAATGAATGGATGAGCGGCGTGAATAAATGGTACGAAGGTTTGGCAGCCTATCAAGACCAATTTTACCAGATGCAGAAGACTTTAGGACACTCCGATTCTGAAAGTCGTAACGTAAATTACAAGACACGTACTAGTAATAATAATAAAAATAATCGATCGAAATCGGAGCACACTACAAATACAAGCCACAATATTACAGTGGATAATATTGTTCCGGGTAATTGTATTTGTGATCCTCCAAAAAAACCCATGACTAACCGAAATGAACTATCAGCACCGGCCCACAAGGTTAATCATATAAATTATATACCAAAAAAGAAAACCTTGGACAAGCCTAGAGATACCTTTAAATCTCTAGTTTCTGAAAAAGAAATTTATAAAATACACAGGGTAGAAGAAAATTTAAGTGATAATGAAGAAAGTGATATTAGTTTAAGAAAAGAGTATCGAAAGAGAGTTGGTATATTACATGTTGCAGCACATAGTGCTCCTTCTGTAAACCCAAGAAATATAAGAAGTATGACAATAAGTAAAACTCCTATTATAGACTTAAGTGAAGCTCATCAAAGCTCGGATGTGAATGAAAATACTGCCGCAGTTGTAGTAGATACTAATACTTCAGTAACTCTAAAAGCTAGTGCAAACAAAGATGATAATATGTTGGAAAAGACTGAACGTTGCACTCATTCTGTATTGAATGCTTTTTCAAGCTCTGACCCTACTTCAATACGTTCGGAAACGTTAAAAACAACAACGAATATCTCATTGGAAAATGAGACTGACTATTATTCACCTTCGAATTATTATACAGATTTTCAAATGGAACTGTTAGATCATTCTTCGGTTAAATCTGACACACATAGTAACGATATCGAACTTAAAGATTTTGCCTTTAATAACGAGCATGAGGCTGACACCAAATCATTCCTGCAATATTGCACTGAACAGCAGAAATTGTTTCATGCCTTGGAAGCCACAGATGAAGACAATAATCCTACAGAATCGTGTGGGATGGGAGAGTTGAACAACAACGACTGCGAGAAATACCAAAAATGCGAAATTAAAGAGATCGAATTAAAAGAGATAAAATCTAATGAATACAGGACAAGTTTAGAAAAAGGTCCCAATGAAGAGTTGCCGGCATCTATAGAATATAATGACGGAATCTCCGAAGATACTAAAAATAACGAAGTTGTTAAATTGAATAAGAAACCACAGGTGCCAGGTTCTGGCGAGCAGTACATTATAGCAGAACTCCCTAACAACGCTTACGTTTTTTTAACACTTCCCAAACGCTTACTCCTACCTCTGCATAACCAAGATCAAAAGCCGTCCTTGCAATTACTTGACACACAAAATAACGCAAACGCCAAGCTTAACCCTCCAGAGGATAGAGCAGTAGGGAAAGTATCAAGTAAGAAGAAAAAAGACAAAGTACTAGGTTCCAACGTTAAAGAGAAGAAGAAGAATGCTATCAATAAAAATGCTCTTAAAGTTCTTCTCTTCGAAAATTTAGAAAGAGATGAGTCTGATAAACCGGGGACCTCTGTCGCCGGTAACGAGGTAGGAACATCACAGTACCTCAATAAGTTTTTGTAATGCTTTATTTGAATGCCGCGGGAGCACTGACTGGGTTTTATTTCCGCAGGGCGATTCCGCTATACCGTTTAGTTGCATCACCACGCCCGAGGTGGTAGCGAGCTGCAACACAACGGCCGCCGCGCCGCAGACCGCCGTCGCCGTCGACGCCAAGGTAGTTACCTTCACCCCCGCTGCTTGTGCGATGTGTGCCTTAACTGTGAATGCCTATACACCATTTGCATACTTTTTGATTGCAACAAAACGGATTTATAGTGTACATTAATTTATTCAAATTAATCTTAATATGTCATTAAACATGTATACTAAGAAACGTTTTGGCAAAAACATCATCATTTGCTGTGCATACAGAAATGTACTCAGTAAATGACCATGTCTTCGTTAAAGCACGCTTTACTCGTACTGCCGAATGGCGAAAGGTGTGAGATAAGACCAACAGTGGAATGTTGTGTTAAAATGTGGTGTTTTCATGTTTGGGTTTTGGTTCAATCATTTTCAGATGTGTTGGGCCGCGAACGCCTCGACTCCGGGTTAGTGTGCCCGCCACATTGACTCGGAGCCCGAGGTCCCTGACTAACACGCACCCGATCATTACTCTTTCATTTACTACACCTGCATTAGTGGTTATTTTCACATTTGACCTTTCTCACTTCTATTACTACTAATATGAAACATTAGGTAACAACTTCGAAAGTAGAGTTTTAAAGTGCACACTATTAGGCCTGTGGCAGGTAGATTGTACGTTCTGTTAATATCATACATTTCATCTGCAAACTCTTTAACTTCTTAAATTAAATAGCCTTAACATTTTCAAATGAATTGCTACTATATCTATTTCGACTGCATTAATGCTTCTGGGCAAGGTTCGAAACTCGATATTTATATAATGTACATTATTTTATTATGACATACAACATAACAGATGTTTTTGGATGTAAGAAAGACGAGGTCTTTTAATCGTTAAAGAACTATAGACTTTCACCATTAATATTTCCCTCAGGCTTAAAATGATACTTCTGGGTGAAATTGCAATTATTAGTTTTGGCGATTGCAGAATTCAAGTTGCAAAAATTGTAGAAAACGATTTTACTATTTTCTTTTCATTTGAGTTAATATCGTATTCGGTCCTTATCGCCACCCAGCCCGGACGCGTGCGGCCGAAAGTCGCGACGGAAGTCCGACAGCGGCGAAAGTCGCAGTCCCCGCTGACGCTCGGGGCAAAACGTCCAAAAGTCCAAGAGTCGTAAACTATAAGTAACCTAAGGGGTTAAGAAACACCTGTAAGGTTAGGTTAGTAACCGTTTGGCAACGCTGGTTGTGGTGGTGCAGCCGCTGCAGCTGGGGTCCGGCTACCGCGCCGTGGCCAGCCTCACCGGCGCCGCGCCCGCGCCGCCCGCGCCCGACGCGCGCCCGCTGCAGGTATTCGTGCCGCGCCTGGGCCTGCAGGTACGCGACTCCACGGGGGCAACACCCACCCCCTTATTACAAATCGCGAACTAAGGATTACTTCCCGAACGAAATTCGTGCCAGCTCCTTTTAAAATTGCGCGTTGAAACGTGATGACATGCGCTTTAGTACGGTAATAACTTTAGATCGCGATTTATAATAAGGTGGCCCAAGTCTTAAGTTTTTGTCGCAACTCGATTTGTCATTTCAAATTTTGACGAAGATTCTAAAGTTTACCTTTTTTACGGAAGACGAAAAGAGGGCGAGAATTAGAGTTAGGAAAGACGGACGATGGATTTCCTTCTACTGTGGCTGTGTAATCAAGCTGCGACAAAAACGTTTTCTCGACTGTATGCAGTCACCTGGTTACTGTTTACGCGAACGCGTGGGCACGAAACATCGCAGTCACTTTATACAAAATACATTGATTAACAAACCAAGTGTCTAGTGATGTATTCGTACTCACGTGCCGATAGTGCACACACGAAAACTTAAACCTACTATTGAAATTAATGGAATTGAATCCATTTTTCGCATTTAAAAGGGCTTCAACATATTGGTGATAAATCTTGCAACTATTCACCATTCAATAATTGCCATACGAATCATTTGTAATTGTGTTGTATTATTTTCCCATGTATAAATAAATACTCATATGATATTCCATCATGCGATATCATATTAACTATTCTGTGACTAAATATAGCAAAATCAAAAAGTTTGTAAATGGTGTGTGTGTTTGTTTGATATTAGCGCTTAGGTATTTTTTCCTTATAAATAAGAGTAATCAGTTTTATTTAATAGAAAAAATATTGATTTTTCTTATTGGACAACTATAAAATGTGGAAACTGGTCACTTAGACATGTAAATGGATTTTCAATAGTGGCATGTATATTTTAGTGTTGACTTTTGTATGAATGTCATCGATATAACTAACGGGCAGCGGGCCCGTCGGTTATCGCGGGACTCATGTGTGTTGTATGTCGGCAGCCGCGTAGCGTGGCGGCGGGCGGGCCCGGCGCGCCGGCGCGGCCCGGCGACGACGCCAAGGCATGTCGCTCCCTTACTGCATGATACCTGCCGCCTAGCGCGCCTATTCGAAGTGTTCTAATGCGTGTTGTTTTTCCTCCCTATTCAGGTGCCTATATTCACTGTGCACTACCGTTTACAGAAATCTCTAGACGAAAACGGCAACGCGGTGCAAGGATTCAGTTCCCCCGTCTCGGGGTCTAGTCAACACAAGAAGCCCCGGCGGAAAAAGTCGTCAAAGAACGAGACGGTGATCAAGTCGGACCAGATAGACGGGTACAAGGGCGACAAGGACCTGAACGAGGTGCTGCGCTTCATCGAGTCGGACGCGGAGCACTCGCGCGGCAAGCTGTCGCGCAAGCACCACGACGACGACAAGAAGAAGCGCTCGGCCGAGCGGCGCAAGGACAAGGACAAGCCGCAGCGCGCCTCCTCGCTCGAGGAGCTGTCGCGCACCACGCTCGAGGAGCTCACGCGGCCCGGCGCCGCGCCCGCGCCCGAGCGCCGCTCGTGGGGCGACGCGCGCCCGCCCTGCCGCTGCCGCGCGCCCTCGCCGCCCGACGCCGCGCCGCCCGCGCCCGACGCCGCCGACTTCCAGACCGTCACCAAGCGCCGCCGCCCGCGCCGCCGCACCGACGAGCCCGAGCCGCCGCCGCGCCGCCCGCCGCCCGGCCCGCGCGCGCCCTCCGACCGCTCCAACGACTCCAACGACGACCTCGACTCCGTGCACTCGCTGCCGCCCGACGCGCCCGCGCGCGCCGCGCCGCCGCCGCACGCCTCCTACGCCGACATCGCGCGCACGCGCCACAACATCCCCGACCTCATCGAGTCGTGCAACTTCTACGCCGAGGGCGAGGCGGCGCCGGGCGCGGCGCGGCGCGGCGAGCCGCCGGCGGGCGCGGGCGACGCCGACTACCCGGCGCTGGGCGGCGCGGGCGCGGGCGCGGGCGCGGGCGCGGGCCGGGGCCGCGGCGCGGGCAAGGCGGCGCCGCGGCGCGAGCGCAAGGAGCGCGCGGGCGGCGCCGCGCCCGACTGCCCGGCGCCGGACGTGGTGGCGGACCGGCGCCCGCCCGTCATCCTGCTGGACTCGGCGGCGCGGCCGCGCGACATGGACGGCGTGACGTTCGGCTTCGACATCAACGAGCAGCTGCTGGGCGGGCCGGCGCGGCGGCCGCGCTGCGACCTGGTGCGCGACGCGCTGGAGCCGCCCGCCGCCGCGCCCGCGCCCGCGCGAGCCATCACGCACACCGGGTAAATATGTAACGCATTCAAACCAAAACCATAGTATTATCGTCCTGATGGTCTAGTGGTTTAAGTACCAGGCCGTGATCTCGGGGTCCTGGATTTCATTCCTGGGTCGGGGAATAACTATTTTTCGAACATAGCTCTGGTTTGTGATCACCAATCCGCATTTGGCAAGCGTGGTGATTAAGCCTAATCCCATCATAGTAGCGATGACTTGATTTCTATGATGGAGGCCATTGCCCTGCAGTGGGATAGGCTGATACTTTACTTTTTACTTTACATAGTATTATGAAACTCGATTTACATAATTTTTGCGTCCGTTTTAGAAAAGAAAGCGACATATATCGCTATGTCAAATTATTGATAAAGAACAGAAACCCAATTCTCGAGATTTTCGATATGAAGTGGCGGATGTCGCATGAAATCCATTTCAAGAAACTATGTTTTAATTGTATATGTCGTATAAATACTAGCCGAGAATTGGGCTCCAGGTGATTGACCTTAAAATGGCACGAAATATAGTTTTTCTTTTTATCATGCGCCAAAATTGGTACAACGATTACCTAGCTTCATTACCTGAAAAAGCGTGCCTTTCCGCCAAAGATGTGCTATACAGCTACGCTGCGAAGATTTGAAACTCATCATCATCTTAGAGTTTTGTCCCGGTTGCGTCCCAAGCCGTCGCTCCGGAGCCCGGGGTCCGCTTTCCTGTGCCTCTACTTCTCCACTTCGCACAATCTTGTGCATCCAATGTTGTCAATTTATTGGCACGCATGTCATTCCTTACGAAGTCAAGCCACACCTTTTAAGGTCTACCCCTTCTGCAGGGGCCGGTGGTGGTTGCATGGCCAGACATGTGTTTCCCACGTAGCTGTCTCGTTTTCGCAGGTCTTAGCCGTACCAACTCTCTGTAGCGACTCTCTATCAGTTTCTCTGCTATATCACGGACATGAAGGCTTCCACGCGTTCGTGGGTTTCTCACGCGGTCTTTCCGTTCCGCTTTCGAACTCCACACATCCACCGCAGCATCTTCATTTCCGTAACATGCAACTCCTGCTTGTGTCGCTCAAGTACGGGCCAAGTCTCACTGCCATACTAAAGAACCAGTCTAATGATGGACTTATAGACCTGTCCCTTCAGCTTAACCGTCACAGGCGTCACAGATGACGCCTGTCACCTCATGCCATTTGGCTCGATCTTATCGTCGCCAATACGGCCAGACGTGGGATCAGTAGAGTTGCTGACCATATACTCTGTCTTCACCACATTCAGTTTGAGACCACCGTTCTCAAGCGACTCTTTCCACCTTTTAACTCGTCTCACGGACTTTCCCTTGTCCGAATCCACCAGCGCGATATCGTCAGCATACATCAGCACCCAAGGAGTTTGCTCATGGGGATTCTTAATGGGCAAGAATTTGGAGTCGCCAACAGCTGTCCTAACTAGAGATTTGGAATCGCGGTAGATGTTGAATAACGTCGATGTATACCGCAGGAAACCCTTTGTGCCCACCAGATCATCACTCGCGGAACACAATCGAAGGCCTTCTGCAGGTTAAGAAAGAGGAACTGCAGAAGTGTATTCTTCAATCTATACTTTTCCATGATGATCCTTAGGACAAAAATAGAAGATGTGAAACTAACGAAAATTATTAGTAGATAACAAACGTATCCGCAACAACGTAGCGTAGTCAATTTTAGCACAACATACACAACTTAATAGCTAGATATAAAAAGATACGATGTACAATTTAGGCGGATCTCTACGAAACAACCTTCAGATAAGGGACAATTGGTGGAAAGGGCCGTTAAAACACGAATATTTTGTACGTTCCAGGCCGGCTGCCACGTGCGCGCTGGGCGCGCTGGAGGGCGTGCGCGTGCGCGCGGGCTGCGCGGCGCTGCGCTACGTGGCGCCGGAGCCGCCGCCCGACACGCGCCATCTGCACCAGCTCATCGACTACGTCGGCAGCGGTTAGTGTTTAACATTTTTTCAAAAAATATTATATGTGTGGCGTCATTACCATTCTAGGTTTTTTGCTGGTGTGAAACTATCATGTAGAGCAGGAGCTTTATTCCAACTATAATGATATATTTGCCATTTAGAGTTGCCAGATTGATACATATTAAATCCGGGACAATTTCACTAGGACGACGAAGTCGGTAAGACCAAATCCGGGACTATTCTACAAGAACAATGGTGTCGGGTACTCGAGTTCTGGGACAATAGGGTCTAATACGGTATACGACTATGTACTTTTTTTTTATTTTGCAATCAAAAGACCTCTCAATGATAGAAACATCGTAGAAAGAATCACTTGATTCTCATTTTAACTACCTGAGATATCACAACTTTAAAATCACATTATTTTGGGCAAACCCAAAACGCTCCATACAAATGGCGACTTAGATGTGACGTCACACTTAAGTATTTTGTATGCATTTCATTTGAATTTTGTATGGTAGCTATTACAAATGTTTCGTTTATGTCAATGGTTCTATTATAATAATTGGTGCAAATTGTATGGGTTATTCAATGGCATAATTATTTTTTAATAATTTTATACTTTTAAAATGGACTTGCCCATGAATCTTTGAATGACCATAAAACCGGCTGGACGTTATATTTTTAATTGATAATTTTTGCCTTTGGCATAAATTGACCTATATTTTGACAAAATATTTATATTTTGTAAAATCTTGAACTTAGTCGTATACCCTATTACTGGACACGGGACAAGACGTAAAATTCCGGGACAATCACGAATTTCCCGGCCACCTGGCAAATCTTTATCTATATCGTCATCTATATTATTAATTCATAATAAATTGGTATTGTTTCATCCGATTCATAACGAGTATGGTGGTTGTCTCCAGCGTGGGAGGACGTGGTGCGCTGCGGCGGCGGCAAGGTGCGCTACTTCAGTGAGTAGCCGCCCGCGCACGCGCACGCGCACGTGCAGTGACTCAGTGAACTCGTGCAGTGTACACTAGCGCGCTGCGCACCGCTCCGAGCGGCTCTCGAGTGACGATGTGCGAAGTTAAAGACCCAAAAATATGGATACTCGCGCGTCTCGACCCACGCGTGACCTCTTGTTTCGAGTCCGAGGAGGCATGTATTTTTTTGTTTCTGTTGATGTTTATTGTGCTTGAATTTTGTTATATAATCACAAATATTTGATAGATTTTTCTCTAACTAGCCACTCATATCTATTTTGTTATGTATTTTTAAGTTTTACCATTTTTAATTGTAAATATAAAGATCTTTTAAGGTGTAACTGAGCGGTGGCGTCTCGCTCGTCGCGTCCTCGTTGCGTCCGATGTGCCGATCTTCTTCAGACCAAACTGCGAGAATTAGCTCATTTTAATGTTATATTTTTTGTACAAAAACCCGAGTACCGAATTTAATAGAAAGTAGTGCCACCTATTTCTGTTAAAAATTTAATATTAGAAACGAATATGTACAAATCAACGAAATGACAATGTTCTTAAAATGTAAACTCGTCATGATTGGTCACGAGGCGGTCGGCACATGTGTGAATAAAATAATATGAGGAATCGGTCGAACGAGACAGTGTGTTTGAAGCTAATTAAAAATGAATAATCCTAATAATTTAAGTATAATGTGCGGCGGGCCCGGAGCTGCCGCCGGCCGGGCCTGGAGCTGAGCCCACACATTGTAAATAGTCATATTAGTCAATTTTCCATTTCTAATTTACTTACATAGAGCTGTGGAATAATGTAAGTTAACCATACTGTACAGTTTTAATTTCATCTTAAAATTATAACTTAATAAAGTTCACCACTTGGTTTGTTTGATATCACAAGTTCCACATTGTTTTTATACAGCAGAAAAATAAAAATATTTCCAAATACATCAACCTCAACTATTTATAAACAATGACTGTACTAGTGTAGTTGTTATAGGATTTTTCATATTCATCTTATGTAGGTATTACATATTTGAAAAATATAAATATGAGTTTGGTAAAAATGTTTGTTGGGCTGACGGCAGCTCTTTGGCCATGTTGTGAGACCTGAAAGGTTCATTGACCAAATGTAAACCTAAATGTGTATTGTACATAGTCCACGAGTCTATATCGTCAATGCGTTCGCAACTTGCGCGTGAGCCGCATTTACACGTCTTCTCTGTAAGTAGTTCATATTCTTTGCTATTTCGGGATATAAACACACACTCATGGAATATATTATTTTATATAAAAATGTAAAGTTTGAAGTGTGGGAATAACAGAATTTGTCCTATTTTCAATTGAATTGATCATAAAGTAAATTTTACTTTTTTATCAATATCATAGTGCTATTAGAAATCGAAGAAATTGGGTGTGATGTTATGTTAATGTGACAAGAATAAAAATCATTGAAAAATTCGAATAAAATTTAACAAGATGCTTTTTAATTAAATTCAGCTAAATTATATGTATTGTCTATTCAATTAAACTTAACTGAAGTGACAAATAAGCTCTCTTTTATTTATCAAAATTTTGCTAAAAATTGTCGAAGTAAAGTCATGATACCCGCCCACGCGTCGCTTAGCCTGAAAACACAGGTCGCTTGGCCACACATGTGTATAAGATTGTAGTTACCAACTGACTTATATGCTTGGTAATCAATCGTAGACCATTTATATAAAGCCAATTCTGAATCAAACACTGACTCAATTCAATTTCGGCATTGCATTTAATCACTAGATATTGCCTTGATTCAATAGATGGTCTTAAAAAAATCCAAGTCTTTTTTGTAAATGGTCAATCAATCACATTAATTTGTCATTGATGTTAAAATGTGATCTTATAATGACTACGAACATTTAAATATGTGCCACAATGATTACTTCCATAACTTGTTCATGTGTTTATTTCTAACCCAATTTCACTCATACATTGTCCATACATTCAATCTTAAGAACTATTGTCTCAATGTTGCATATGTCACCAATATTGTTAGACGCAATGCTAGTCGAACGAGTGTAAAAATATATAAACAAGCGTATTTGCTTTGAGATACAGTGTTAAATGTGATGATAAATATTGAAATTTTAGTTTATAATAGTTCATAGTTGAATATATGATGATCATTAACTTAATTAAGAGTTGTGGTCTATTTGTGTGATTAGCTTGTAGAATAAACCTACTATTCGAATCTTTGTGCTGAGAACTATATGGAAACTTATATACTTTCTAAATCAAATTTAGGTTTCACATTTCAAATTTAGATGTAATTGGTATAGGTGAACACCAATATGCGTTTGCAATAACATTGAATCATTCAATTCAATATTATCAGATAGTAAAAATACATCAAGCTGGCATATTGTATTGTCACTTATTTTTCAAAACAATATTATTTGTTCTAAGATTAAATGTTCACTGAGAATTATAGCCACTGGTTTGGCTGACCTGTTTCCATTGATCGTATTTCTATCTATTGCTAGCTTGATGTATCAGTTTCGTTGTGCATTTGTTTGTAGAGATTCTAAATTAGTACTTATTTGATTTATTTCTCCACCATTTAGTCACTTCCTACAGCAAACGTGACCACAGCTGATATTGTAAATAAGATGTACATTAATTTCGTTTTATATTGAAAGAGATGTGTTTCAATGTAACAATGTTTTGTTTATTGAGATTGATATCGATGTACTGATGGGAAGCTCATATCAAAGGTATAGAAATATTATTTATAATTTCTTTCCCTTGTAAAATATGTAAATAAACGTGCAGAAATGTGATTGATTTTTATCAGTCTTAGTGCATTCTAGACGTTGTAGATGAAAGATCTCTTGGTTTGGATGTTGAGACAATACTGCCGCCAAATGGTTCCCAAGCAGGCCGTCGAGTGTTACTCCTCTCCTCGTTGTATGAGTGCGAGCTGCAAGAACCACCCACTGAGGGCAGTCGTACATTTATTTTCTATTTACATTCATAGTTGGTTTGTTGTACCCTTAGATTAAATCAAAATAGCGGAAGATACGGCACGCCCCTTCAATTAGACAACCGAAAACGGGCTTGATGCACAACTACATGCACATATACTCACAGCTCTATGGCATATATGATCATTTGTTTTACGTGCTACGATATTGGAAGACAGAGGCAAACCTATTTGTGTGACATAAGTGTGAGTGAGTACACTTCAGAGTTGAGTCTTCTCAAAAGGACTTCTCGTCACACATTAATATATATTATATTTCTATCTCGCTCTGCAGAATGGTGACCAAAACATTAGTGCATTTAGAAATATGAGAAAAAAAGGTATGAATGAAATGTGATTTCATGAGATTTTTTATTTCTTTTTGAATAATTTGTACAACGCGTAAAAGCGCAAAGGCATTTTGCTAACCAATATTTATTTATTAATGTTAAAAGGTACATACACCAACAGCATATATATATATACAGCACTTAAAGCAAATATATGAAATAGTAGGTACAATTCTTATACATATGCCTATGATAAGCGTACACAGCATTGACATTAACAACATGATATATAATTACTGGAATTTTGAATTGAAAAATTAAGACGAACTGTGTACAATTACTAATAAATATATTATTTAATTAAAAAAAATATTAACTATGTACTAAAATTAAAATGTAACATATATTCGGGATTCACTTATGATATGGCTGCTTCCTTGGTAATTAATCTTCCAAGGAATCAGCCAGATTATGTTTAAGCTTGGCAAGGGTATCGTGAAAGAGATCGGCAGATTTATCATTTTGGTTAAATTCGTTGCAACATTTCTGCATGGGAGCATGGCGTCCCAGATTAGTCTTTGACGCAGGTAAGGTATTATCTCACTTAAAATAATTAAAGAATATTATATTAATGTGCCACGACTCGCCAATTTGCGACTGCGTTCGATTAGGCGACTGAGGCCTAATTTAAGCGGTCCACGCGGTAAAGACGAGCCACATATCTTCTGCTATATTAATTTAATCTAAAGGTGTACCCCATTTTGTTTGAAACAAGAAATTCAAGTAAGTAATTTTGAATGAATAATTATATCGAAATTTTTCGCCAACTCGCATCGATACTAACAAACGTAATTACGGCCCTATAGCCTTTCGCCAAATAATCCTACGTATTGTGGATTAACCCGCTATGTTATATGAAATTTTTGTTTGAACAGAAATTCAATAGTTATGCTAAACTGCCTCGAGGTCTTATAAAAATTATTTACTTATAAAACATACATACCTAATACGAGCTAAAGTTATTTTTTGAGCGAAATATATTATTTATATTTTGTTTCGAAAGGATGCTGTTCTGAGAAACTATTTGGCAAAAGCGAAGTGTAAATGTATAAATAAAATTAATGCTGAATATAAGTTATGATTGTCTCATTGTCTGAGTAAGTCAAACACAACTTCCAAATAATATGATAGATTGATTTTAAAATTATTTATAAAGATTGTCGATAATAAATTACTTAGTTGCTTTCACATTTCACTTTTTATTCAGAAAATGAGATGATTGCCCTGTATCATATTATGTATATCAATACGAAGAATTATTTATCTGCTTTACATCTAACTGTTCATACTATATTTTACTCTGTCCTTATTTCCAATTAGTTATTAATATAGCTTTTCGAAATGGTATGTTATTGGTGTCACAAACGAGTTATTGTTTTAAATTAATAAGTAATTTTATATTTATGGAAGTAAATAAAATCAGATTACTTTTGATTTACCATGTTTACATCTACTTACAAAATTAATACGTTGTTTTTCTGCGGATAAGGATAGAGTAAAAATATAGTACAATTTTAACTGTAAAAGATTTGTTTATTTAAACAATATTATAACCAACTGCAATTTACAGTTATGTACTTTTTCACTGTTTCCGTTTTCTTAATAAAAATGTTGAAAATATGATTATTCTCTTTTATATCTTTCATACCGTAATAACTATAACTCAATAAATATTGAACTAAATGTGTAGTCGACATTAAGGTGAGAATCGATTGAAGAAGTGTGACAGATTTACAGGGTGGAAAAAACAGACATGACAAACTGTGTTTTTTCATAGTTTTTTTTTTCCAACAATGGCACTTTCCGTTTAAAACGCGCGTCTTCTAATGCCGTGGGAAATAAACACTGGGTCCTGGACTCTGGAGGCTTTGAATAGGGAAAACTACCTTCCTTTACTCTGCATATGGTTAGCAGACACCTTTATTTTTAAATAGAAATTCAAAGTTTTTTGATTAGGTACGCTTTATACCGTTACCTGAGTACCTATTGACGTTACAGTCAATTCGGGTAACTTTGAATTACCTTGTAACTTTGAATAAAACTGTATCGTTGTAAATATATGAAGATACGAATCTTCTTAGTTTGTAATAAGCCATAATGTTTCTTAAAGATTTTTAGTAGATTCTATTGTGTAAGTATAAGAGCACTATTCTATTACTTCGGGTACATACCTACTATTTATCACTATTTCAGCTGTATTTTTTTTCATGCATTGAATATCAAGATTCCATTGTGAGTATGCTTGACGAAGAGACACATTATTGGCTCTTCAAACAACATTTATAAATTCAATGTGCGCACTTGGGTTAGAAGGAAACTAGCCCTATCGAAACACGTCCCAGAATTTTAGGATTTTTTATCAATATTTTTGTTTTGTAGAGCTCAGTATGTATTACCGCCACAAAAATATTGGTTGGGTCAGGTTGAAACAAGTGGCTAGCAAAAAAATCCTATAATTCTGGGACGAGTTTTAATAGGGCGAGTTTACCCGGCGCGAGCACTTAGGATACGTGACTTGTGTGTAGTGGACTTTTATTTCCGCTTGAGCCAGCGACAAGTCAATAACGAGACTTGTTCGGTTGTGTTCTAGGTATAGTAATTGAAGACTTCAATGGGGTAAAAGAAGACTTCTCTCCTCTGATCAGAGGTCTTTTGTTCCATTCTACCCCACTGACTTCACATAAACTAACATCGAACAAAGAAATTTAATTAAAAACAGTTTCAGACGTAATATTTTATTTTCGTAATAATTATTAACATGATACAGATGTTATGGCTTTGTATTCAAATATCATTCTATTATTATAATAAAAATATTAACAAATTATCTTACATCCACTTGAAAATGTACAATTTGTAATAGATCTTACAAAATATCCTAGAGCATCGCAAGTTGATGACGAGAGCGAGTCAGTCTACCTCCAACATTAACCTAACACATCGACGCAACAACGCAAGCACTTCGCCATCAGCTCGCGCGCATCTTTAACACTTACAAAAGTAACGCTTTAAAGGCATTCAAGATAGTTTTACGTTTCGTCGTTAGCAACTGCAACGTAGAGCTACATTTAATGCCCCCTATAGACACGAGTTATCTTTCCATTGTTCTAGATTAGTAGCGTGACGAAGCATAACAAAATTGAAACCTGTTACTCGGAGCACCGGCTTTCTTAAATTTCCTACGCGCCCTCGCCCGGCTCCGGCAACGGGCCCGGGGAGGCCGCACAAATCTCACACACAAAGTTCATGGAATCGTGTAAAGCCTTAAGTTAAACGTCTACTCGCAGTCCTCGCGATCGTCGGCGACATCTCACGCGCTCCCCTCATCTACAAAGCACTTATGATTTTAAGCGATCGAGCTGCGACCCGCAAGCTTGCGAAACTAGGCCCCCGGGCGCTGGGATCGCTAACAGTAAAAAGTTCGTTGTTCATTTACGTCCTATATGTTGAGGCGCTCGCGCGTATCGAGAGCGTTGTTAGGCCTGTCTGATGTCTGAATGCGCAACGCCGAGTCTAGTATCGAGACTGGACCGTTTCACCTCTCGGCCAGACGAACCCACCCCTCCCCTAACGAATTGCTATTGCTTTCAGTAACAGATAAATGTTGTCTTGGTTTTAATAAAATATACCTTATGTATATGACGCGGGACAAGAACTGTTTGTATTGCTAAGCCAGCGTAGTAAGTAAGTAAGCAAGCTACTGGACGAGTGATCGATGGCACACGTGTAAAAAATTGTTCAATATAGATATTTAACAATTTTTTACACAGCATTTATGTGAGAATTTACAGATGCTTTTTAAAATTTCAAATAATTTTAATAGAATATGGAAGTTTGTCAGTAGTCAGTAGAAAGTGTACAAAGGGATGCAAATAATCCCTGGTGGAGGGGTGGGCAGGGCAGTCAGCAGGGAGATTTTCTCACGTTTGACATATGCGAATTCGATACTCTCCAAAAGGAATTATCTCGTCGACGGTGATTTCTATTTTGGTGAAATAATAGTCACTCTTTTAATTAGACTTTGTCGGAGGACATCAAAATCTAATGTTTTGCATCTCTAACACGTGCTTACGACGAAATCGAAAATGTCATTCACGTAAAAAAGACAGTATTCCCACGTACCCGGAGGCAGGGTTTAAGGTCTTCGTCTACTACGCTCGTCCAGCACCCGACCGGTCTCCACGAAAAACAGGTCTACGTTACGCGAATAAGGTATAATTTAATTCGCGAATATAAAACAAGTCTCGAGCGGACATCGCGCTTCCGGTTCACGAATTTAAATATGGAGTCTGCGCCACGAAATAAGTCCCGCGGCAAAAAACACGGAATTAAAATGTTTTATTCCTCGTTTTCAAAGATATACCCCCCTTATTACAAATCATGAACTGGGCTGGTTTTTCAATGGTCCGTTAAAAGTTAACAAATCGATAAAATGAAATACCATTAAGGTAATAGTCACATTCATGCAAGTAAGTAACAATAAGACTACTATCATTTAATTTTGCCGGGTAATACTTTATCCATCTGTTAAATTTTATCAGACGATGGAAAAATCAGCCCTAAGAATAGTTCCGAAACAAAAATCGTGCCAACCCCTTTTCAAATTGCGTGTTGGAACGGGATGACTTGAGCTTTAGTACGGTAATAAATTTAGATCGCGATTTATAATAAGGTGGTTAAAGCTCAAATTTGAACGTCGACGGCGTCCGAAGCGCGCCTCTCGTGGGACTTCACTGGCGGCGCGGATTCTATATCGATAATCATAGGTGGGTCGTTCTTCTTTTTTATCGACAATGAGCCCGTCCTTAGTAACCTATGAAGTAATTAATTATATAAAAAATATAAGTTACAGCATCAAGATATTCCTAATTTACCATGAAATAATGACATTGTTTTATCACCTCGTAGATACTTTAGCATGATTTAACTTTGTAAAAAAATATGTAAAGCGTGACAGAGGTGTAAATGGCACTAATTTCGGGGGACGTGACGGAGGTGTTCATTTCAATCAAAAAGTATTCTTTATCAATTAGATTTTACATCATGTATTAGTCCATATGTAAAGTAGTACATTAACGAATATTTAGGACATACTATTTATCATTTGTAGTCTGTTATATAAAAGTTAAATGTTGATTTGTAAGTTTGGCTCATTGTCGATAAAAAAGAAGAACGACCCAGGTCCGGTTTTCGAGCGGACGAACGAGCAGGTCGGACGCAGGGCGAACACGAGTGGGCGGGGTCCCGGGGCTAGAAGATGTTGGGGCAGTGCGGCCAGTCCTGCGCGCGCTTGGCGTCCCAGTAGCGGTGCGTGTAGAGGTGGCGCAGCGTGTGGCCGGGCGCGGCCGCGGCCTCGCGGCTGAACCAGCGCGGCCGCGGGCCCGCCACAGCCGCCAGCCCGCGCGCCGCCGCCTGCCGCGACCACTCGGTTAGAACAGTGCTCGAGCCCCGCACAGTACCAACATATGTGTGCATCAACATGTCTGTTTGTATTGCTCTGGGTGTTTTTTATGTATTATAAGTATGAATACGGTATTTGACTATTTTTTTTTCATTTGTGTAATCAAAAGACCTCTCAATGATAAAAACATCGTTGAAAGAATTACTTGATTCTCATTTAAACTTCCTGAGATATCATAACTTTAAAATCACATTATTTTGGGCAAACCCAAAACGCTCCATACAAATGGCTACAGAGATGTGACGTCACACGACAGTATTTTGTATGCATTTCATTTGAATTTTGTATGGTAGCTATATCAAATGTTTCGTTTATGTCAATGGTTCCATTATAATAGTTGGTGTAAATTATATGGGTTTTTCAATGGTATAATTCTTTAAAAAAAAATTCATACTTTGAAAATGGACTTGCCCATGAATCTTTGAATGACCATAAAACCGGCTAGATGTTATATTTTTAATTGAAAATTTTTGCTATTCGCACATATTTGCCTATATTTTGATAAAATATTTATATTTTGTAAAATCTCGAGCTTAGTCAAATACCCTATTTACAAAAGAAAAGTATTATATGTATATTTTGTAATACCACTGTTGATTCTGATATCCATAACACAGGTGCTTGAACCTATCTCGGAGTCAGATCAATGTATGTGATGATGTGAATTATTTATTATTATTATAGTATGATCACGATAATTTGGCATTCGGCAAAAGTGGGAACTTTTGAGATACAGATTACAAATATCACGGAGTGTCACCAGTGTAGCCAGACTTTCTTCCAAATATGTCTACTTAAAGGACCTACTATTTTAACGAAACAATTTGAATTTAATATTTATAAATCATTCATGAATTACAAAATATGTATAATAAATAACTGGCTGAAATGATGTTGAGGTATCAATTATTGACGTAATTTTTCAGAAATTTTCAACATATATGCTGAAAAATTCATCTGATCCATTCATTAATGCAGAGATGTTCCGTTTTATATGAAAAAAATATATAATCCTAATTCTCACAACATCTCTTAAGTTCACCTGATTCCGTACTAAGTGGCTTAAGCACTTGTGTTACAGATATCAGACAACAGAGGAACACAAATATATACTTAAATACATATATTACACCCAGACACTGCACAAACACAAGTGTTCATCGCACGAATGTTTGTCCAGGATGGGGATCGAACCCACGACCTTTGGCGTAAGAGGCAGGGGCACTACCAATTGCGCCATCCGGTCAGTCAAAGAAATGAATGATATAGAACAACTGTTTTTTACTGTCATAATTTCGTAACAATTAAAACAAGTTTATTAACAAGATTAGAATAAACCTGGAAGTTTCGGATAGATTCGGAATCGTGGAACCATGATTCAGTTCGTCTGGTTTCCCTGTAAAGGGTTGCGAAGGTCAGACGGCAGTCGCTTCACAGTAATTACCAGACTCCCCAATCCTGAATCATTGGCCTAAGCGTGTCCAGGGCTCCAGAGCGACCGGTTTGTACACAACCGGGAATTACACGCTAACGTGAGGGGGTATTGGTCGACATCCGAATGATTGATTGGCCCAAATAGAATTTAACTTTTTGGATTGGTCGAACGCATACCGCGCCCCCATGTCCAGCGAACCATGGAAAGGCGAAGTTGCGGTAAAGCTATAAAGTATTGTCGCGTACGCACCTGCTGCCTGTTGGCGTCGTCCCACAGCCCCTGCGGCATGAGGCCTGTGCGCGTGTGGCTAGAGTGTCTCAGGGCACGCACCTGCTCGGCGCTGGCCTCGCGCTGTTGGCGTCGTCCCACAGCCCCTGCGGCATGAGGCCTGTGCGCGTGTGGCTAGAGTGTCTCAGGGCACGCACCTGCTCGGCGCTGGCCTCTCGCTGTTGGCGTCGTCCCACAGCCCCTGCGGCATGAGGCCTGTGCGCGTGTGGCTAGAGTGTCTCAGGGCACGCACCTGCTCGGCGCTGGCCTCTCGCTGTTGGCGTCGTCCCACAGCCCCTGCGGCATGAGGCCTGTGCGCGTGTGGCTAGAGTGTCTCAGGGCACGCACCTGCTCGGCGCTGGCCTCTCGCTGTTGGCGTCGTCCCACAGCCCCTGCGGCATGAGGCCTGTGCGCGTGTGGCTAGAGTGTCTCAGGGCACGCACCTGCTCGGCGCTGGCCTCTCGCTGTTGGCGTCGTCCCACAGCCCCTGCGGCATGAGGCCTGTGCGCGTGTGGCTAGAGTGTCTCAGGGCACGCACCTGCTCGGCGCTGGCCTCGCGCTGTTGGCGTCGTCCCACAGCCCCTGCGGCATGAGGCCTGTGCGCGTGTGGCTAGAGTGTCTCAGGGCACGCACCTGCTCGGCGCTGGCCTCTCGCTGTTGGCGTCGTCCCACAGCCCCTGCGGCATGAGGCCTGTGCGCGTGTGGCTAGAGTGTCTCAGGGCACGCACCTGCTCGGCGCTGGCCTCTCGCTGTTGGAATCGTCCCACAGCCCCTGCGGCATGAGGCCTGTGGCGCGTGTGGCTAGAGTGTGTCTCAGGGCACGCACCTGCTCGGCGCTGGCCTCGAGCTGGCGGCGCGCGGCGCGCTGCTTCTCCTCGAGGCGCAGCTTCTCGTTGTTGGCGTCGTCCCAGAGCCCCTCCTCCATGAGGCGCTGGTCGGGCCGCAGCCGCGAGTCCGTGGGCGCCACGCCCTGCTCCGGCTCATTCAGCTGCGCCGCCAACAGCGTGAAGTTGTACCATCTGCAAGTAGCGTTTAGGCGTTCGTCTAACTCCTGCGTGGCTTGGCATAAAACTCACTATAGTCCGTAAAATGTAGCTCGGTTAGAATGACACAGAGAAATGATATTTAGGGCTATAGTAATAAAAATCTGTGGAATGTGACTTGGTTAAAATGATGAACCTTATTCCCCTTATTACAAATCGTGAACCAAGGATAATCGCGGATCAAAAATCAGGCCAGTCCTTTTTAACATTGCGTGTTGGAACGGGATAACATGAGTTTTAGTACGATAATAACTTTAGATCGCGATTTACAATAAGGTGGTATGTCTATTGAAATAAAGGTCAAGTGACGGCTGTCATTCTAACCAAGCAATATTTTACAGTGCAAGTTGTTGGCACACGAAGGCCAATAACGGCATTTATAATACAAACTTAAGATACATCAGTAATTATTATTTTTATGAATAATTAACATACCTAATTTTAATATGACTTTGCTTCATCATAAAATAAAACAGCAGTAAAAAATTATTTAATTTTTTTGTAAATCCCAGGAATAAGTTTTGTAAGAATCGAATGTTAGGATGATGATGATGATGATGTACGCAGAATTATATTTTCAGCTAAGAAAAGATGGTAATCTTCGCATCTAAGGATCACCTGTGTGGAATAACTCTTCCGTATGGAGAGAAGTTCAAAATCTGGATAGTTGGTCGCCAGACCAACCTTCCAGATTAAAGAGGCACCCAAAGGAAGAAGAATCTCGCAAGAACAAAGTACTAACTGACTAACAATTTAACGTCATATTACTTCAGGAACTAAACAAGTTATAGTTAGGAAAAGATAGATTCAGCATATTTATTCTGATTCGGATGGACATAATTAACTGTTTTATAATAACACATGGAAACCATATGCCTGCAATAAAAATAATTTGAACTTTGACCCTCTTATTACAAAAAAACTTCTCTGATACCGGCTTTAACCCTAAACTAGCAAGTTCATGATTACGGAATAACGTTAGTTCTCATTTTTTTATTACAAATCCCCAACTAACCATAGACCACTTAGCACTGTAGGATAGTGTCAAAATTGATTCGAATCATTCGTTCAGTGACGTTTCGTTTTACATAACCTTGTTTTGTGGTGAAAATATTTTTGTTCTTTTTTTAGGCAAGAATAAATTATAATATTGTATTAAGTAAAGTGTCCAAGTAATATGATTGGGAATTGCTTCTATTTTTGGGATTAAATCCAAAAATATAAGTTAACTACATTCTCAAAAAGAACCTACCGTAAATCGGAATAAACTGTCATTGTCATAGAATCGACAATGTGTCCAAGACGCAGAGCCATTATTAAAATTTTTTTTTAGATATTATGTTAAACCGCCCGGTCCCCCAGTTTTAAATAACTGGGGGACCGGGTGGTTTAACATTAGTATTAAAGTTGATATACAACCCGTGCGGATAAAGAATGGGATCAGAAATGGCGGCGCATCTATACACTTCTCGCTCGCACACATATTTGCGTCTATACTCGCACTCGTGGGGTGCGAGTATAGACGTTCCCATTTTTTATCCTCACAGGTAGTACTAACTAACGTTAATATTGTAATAATGTTTACTTTAGTTCTTCAAATCAGCCCTTCACTAGTTTTAAACCACGTTTTGCAATAAGAGCGTGAAAGTTTGGCGATTTTTGGTTAACGACGTCACCTATAAGCTAATTATTATTAGTGAATAGTTGGGGCACTCACTTGTCGGAGTCGGGCGGCGCGGGCACGCGCTCCCAGGCGACGCTGAACTTGCCGGTCTTGCACACCGTGTTGTCGGCCGACGCCGACGTCACCGGCGCCACCTCCACGCGCGCGTCCCAGTGCCCCTGCAGCACGTAGCGCGGCTGCCCACCCACACACACACACTCAAACGTTACTTGACGCATATTTATTTAAATATATTTTAATTATAATACGGTACATGACTATTTTTTTTTTATTTTTGCAATCAAAATACCTCTCAATGATAGAAACATCGTTGAAAAAATCACTTGATTCTCATTTAAACCACCTGAGATATCACAACTTTAAAATCACTTTATTTTGGGCAAACCCAAAACCCTCCCTACAAATGGCTACTAAGATGTGACGTCCACACTATATTTTGGTATGCATTTATTTGACTTTGTATGGTAGCGATATCAATGTTTCGTTTATGTCATGGTTTATTATAATAATTGTGCGAAATTGTATGGGTTATTTAATGTATAATTTATTTTAATAATTTCATAGTTTTAAAATGGACCTTCCCATGAATCTTTGAATGACCATAAAACCGGCTAGACGTACTATTTTTAATTGAGAATTTTGCTATTGGCACATATTGACCTATATTTTGATAAAATATTTATATTTTGTAAACCCTTGCTTGTCATATACCCTATTCCATAGCATAAATTCTCCATTACTTTTGTTATAATAATGGACAATACGAAACAAATTGTTGCATTTTTATACGCTTTTCGAATAAAGAAAGAGAAAAAAGATGACCTGTTAGCGACGGCTCATGCGTTTATTTTTAAATTTAAAAAAAAAAAGAACTTGTCATTCTAATCTGTCATTGTGAAAAAATTGTTCAAATTTTCTTTTCGCGGCAACTTTATTTTCGCATGTTTTTTCGTAATATGTATATGATTTCTTCGTAACGAAACGTGTTTCTATTGTGAACCAGCCCGAAGTAAAGTCTTCAATGACCCATATTTTTTAGTTATCATTAAATATGAGTATTTATTGAAATATTTATTTTTTAAATTATTAATTAATTTGCCGGAAGTGACGTAGTCCTGAGGCTCAACGTATTGTGATGTCGGTGCTATACGTCCAATAAAAAAATTAGGTGACTTTAAGTTACTTACTGTCACTGTCATCATTTTGTCTTATCATTTTATGATCAGAGATTTAAATTTAAATCTCTGATCATAAAATGACAAGACAAAATTATTTGCAATTATATTGCTTTCATCAACGTGAGCAAAAGCGTTATTAATTTGTCATGCCGAGTGATGACGTCACAGGAGGATTTTTACATTTTATTTTTTTTCATTAATATCTGTTTAAAAGTTCTGAATGTATTTTTCTTAAATTTCTCTGAGTCTAATCTAGAAATGGTATTTTTCATTTCAAAAAATGATTTTTAGTCGTATTGTCCATTGTTTGGAAGAGGGCGCTCTCACTGCGCTACATTTTTTAACTTTTGCAGATGAGAACACCACAAACGTACAATAGATTTAAGTTTCAATAGTAAATAAAGAATTTAAAAGAATTTTATTCGAATAATGTCCTCCAAACCGATATTTCGATCATGCCGGCCAATATCAGAGATCGGCCATCGAAGCAGGACATTTTATAGTGCACAAGTGTTTGCGCAGACACAAGTGCACTATCTATTTCCCTTACCCTCATATTTCGATGGGACACCACTGTGACACAACCGAAGAGGCAAAGGCTTAACGTGCTTTTCGAGGCAAGAGGGTACAAGACCGCCAACTTGCAGACTCTGACATTAAGAATATCTTACTGAAAACTTGGATACAAATTTTTGGCCCTACCCGGGACCATACTTAAATGTGGGAGATCCACGCTTTGGCATGAACGGGCCGGCTCGATCAAAGTGATACCACGGCCTCACAGAAAACCGGCGTGAAGCAGCTCTGTACTGTATTTCGCTGCGTAAGTAAGGGTACCGGAGGCCCAATCCGGGGGAAAGGGGGGGTTTAAAGGTTGGCAGCGCACTTGTGACTCCACTGGTGTTGCAGGTGTCTATGGGCGGCGGCAATCGCTTACCATCAGGCGATCCGTCTGCTCGTCTGCCTCCTATTACATAAAAAAAACCAAACGCAAAGCCTCCTGGCAAACGAGATCATATTTCATTCGTACCATATTCGTTCGTCGTTTCATTAATGATATACCTATGACAGTAAGGTTTGTTCAAAATGTTCAGTATGTACAGGACGCGGCAAATAAATCTAGCGGTGACATTGAGTGCACAGAAATCAATTTTAATTTAAAATGAGCTATTTTAAAAGTGCGAAAACACCACCGCTTCTAACTAACGTCAAGCGCTACAGTTACGTGGCGCGGCCTGTAACTGTTATACTTTAGTCAAAGACTAATCAGTATCATATTTGGAATGAAATATGACATCCGTCTCCCAAGAGTCTTTACGTTTAGTAATAGTCCTTGTTATTCATCTAGGACACGGTATGAAAGACATACATTGGGGTTTAACACTAACACTATAAAAAGACAGGGTGTATCTGTGAATATTTACATCCCTCTAACCACATGTTCTACCAGCCATTCTGAACAACATTTGTTCAACGACTTTTCGAAATTCATCGAAAAATTTTTTTGGTCCCCTTACGAAATGACCAAGTGACGTGACCGACTTTGTATGAAAAGTTGAAATATTTTCATGCGAATTTCCAAAAGTGATAGAACAAATGTTGTATGTGAATCAATTTTTCGCGTACAAAAACGGGCCCAACATTTGTGCATGGTTATTTAAAAAATAGTATAAGTGTTTGCCCAGATGTTGAAACCCCGCAATGGACAACATTTCATATTTTTAACATGTCCATATTGTTTTTTTATATGAAAATAGACATAAAATGAACAGACCCATATTTTTTCTTTTTTCAAAATTTGTCCATTTTCATGCTTAAAATAATTGGACGCAGTTATGCTACAACGTTCCAATCCACAAGGTGGTCAAAATCGAGTTTTCATGCTCAAGCTACGTATTTAGGACCGTTCTATCTACTGCTGAAGACACTGAAACTCTTATCATAGTAATTATTGAAATAATTAAGCCGCCCGAACGATAAAACGTCCCAAAAGACCTAATTATGTCCTTAAAATGTTTCAATTCATTTGGATCGTATTTTTTAATTCGTTTTGGAAAAAACAATGGTCCAGTCAACTTGGAACGTTTAGTAAAAATGTATATTATGAAAATATCTATTTCTAAAAAACGTTCCAAGTACTTTGTAATGTTGAAAAGAAATTATAATGGTAAAAATAAACGATTCAAAACGTATATACTGGTAGGAATATACATTTATCTAGTCATGAAACGATCCATCACTTTTGTATTTCTTATAATAAAAGGTCTTGTTAAAAAAATAAAACGTATTATTTATTTTGCTAGGTAACAAACTGAAACTTGAAGGCAGTTAAAATAATTCGATTTCTTAATATTGGTCGTAATAAACTATTTTTTTTTTGTAATAGGTGGCAGACGAGCTAACGGATCACCTGATCGTAAGCGATGGCCGCCGCCCATAGACACATGCAACACAAACAGAGTAATGACAAAAGTTTGATTTTGTATGGTTGAAAAATAAATTATATTAGCTTAAACTATTACATACGTTACTTAATAAAGAACTAAGATACTGACCTGAAAAAAATTGAAAATTAACAATGGTACTACATTATGCTCATAGTGCTCTCAGAAAAAAATTATATCTACTAGGTATCTTTGGTTCAATAGTATATAACTGTAATAAACTTTTTTTTTTTTGCTGTTTATAAATGAGTAAATATTAACTAAAGCCATATTTGAATACAATACTTGAAAATATAAAATGTCTTATAAGTTTGGAACGTTATCACTAAAATAATTGTAGTGCAAAGAAGTGTTCTCAGAAATTACATTACAAAATTTTTAAAGGTGATACGCGGAGAAAAGTCCGCGATGCACGCATGTTAGAAGGCTGCCAAGCATGACGTGTAGCTAAATAGCGAGTGCTTTTTTCGAAAACTAATCTATCTAGGTACCTACCTACTACATGTAGGTAAGTATATATGTGGGAAACCAGTGACTAAATGGGCGAATTAACCTTCCTGCTAGAGCACAGGGCAAGAGTGACGGTAGCATAATGGATAAGAACGCGCGCCTTCATAAGGGGAGGTCGGAGGTTTGAATGTGAACGTTAAATTTGGGAAGGGGGGTGCCTTTAATAGTAAAAGTGAGTTAGGAAGGTGACTAGGAATGCACCCACAGCCCAAACTACTGACCCTAGAAACTTAAAATTTGGGAAGGGGGTGCCTTCAATAGTAAGTGAGTTAGGAAGGTGACTAGGAATGCACCCACAGCCCAAACTACTGACCCTAGAAACTTAAAATTTGGGAAGGGGGTGCCTTCAAATAGTAAAAGTGAGTTAGGAAGGTGACTAGGAATGCACCCACAGCCCAAACTACTGACCCTAGAAACTTAAAATTTGGGAAGGGGGGTGTCTTTAATAGTAAAAGTGAGTTAAGAACGCGACTAGGAATGCACCACAGCCCAAACTACTGACCCTAGAAACTTTAAATTTGGGAAGTGGGGTGCCGTTCAATTTTAAAAGTGAGTTAAGGTGACTAGGAATGCACCCACAGCCAAAAATACTGACCCTAGAAACTTTAAATTGGGAATGGGGTGCCTTTAATTGTAAAAGTGAGTTAAGAAGGTGACTAGGAATGCATCCACAGCCCAAACTACTGACCCTAGAAACTTTAAATTTGGGAAGGGGGTGCTTTTAATAGTAAAAGTGAGTTAAGAAGGGTGACTAGAAATGCACCCACAACCCAAACTACTAACCCTAGAAACTTTAAAATTTGGGAATGGGGTGCCTTTAATTGTAAAAGTGAGTTAAGAAGGTGACTAGGAATGCATCCACAGCCCAAACTACTGACCTAGAAACTTTAAATTTGGGAAGGGGTGCCTTCAATAGTAAAAGTGAGTTAAGAAGGTGACTAGGAATGCACCCACACCCCAAACTACTGACCCTAGAAACTTTAAATTTGGGAAGGGGGTGCCTTTAATAGTAAAAGTGAGTTAAGAAGTGACTAGGAATGCACACCCACAGCCCAACTACTGACCCTAGAAACTTTAAATTTGGGAAGGGGTGCCTTTAATAGTAAAAGTGAGTTAAGAAGGTGACTAGGAATGCACCCACACCCAAACTACTGACCCTAGAAACTTAAAATTTGGGAAGGGGTGCCTTCAATAGTAGTGAGTTAGGAAGGTGACTAGGAATGCACCCACAGCCCAAACTACTGACCCTAGAAACTTAAAATTTGGGAAGGGGGTGCCTTCAATAGTAAAAGTGAGTTAGGAAGGTGACTAGGAATGCACCCACAGCCCAAACTACTGACCCTAGAAACTTAAAATTTGGGAAGGGGGTGTCTTTAATAGTAAAAGTGAGTTAAGAACGCGACTAGGAATGCACCCACAGCCCAAAACTACTGGACCCTAGAAACTTTAAATTTGGGAAGGGGTGCCTTCAATTTAAAAGTGAGTTAAGGTGACTAGGAATGCACCCACAGCCAAAAATACTGACCCTAGAAACTTTAAATTTGGGAAGGGGGTGCCTTTAATAGTAAAAGTGAGTTAAGAAGGTGACTAGAATGCACCCACAGCCCAAACTACTGACCCTAGAAACTTTAAATTTGGGAAGGGGGTGCCTTTAATAGTAAAAGTGAGTTAAGAAGTGACTAGGAATGCACCCACACCCAAACTACTGACCCTAGAAACTTAAATTTGGAAGGGGGTGCCTTCAATAGTAAAGTGAGTTAAGAAGGTGACTAGGGAATGCAACCACAGCCCAAACTACTGACCCTAGAAACTTAAAATTTGGGAAGGGGGTGCCTTCAATAGTAAAAGTGAGTGATAGGAAAGGTGACTAGGAATGCCACCCACAGCCCCAAACTACTGACCCTAGAAACTTAAAATTTGGGAAGGGGGTGTCCTTTAATAGTAAAAGTGAGTTAAGAACGCGACTAGGAATGCACCCACAGCCCAAACTACTGACCCTAGCAACTTTAAATTTGGGAAGGGGGTTGCCTTCAATTTTAAAAGTGAGTTAAGGTGACTAGGAAATGCACCCACAGCCCAAACTACTGACTCTAGAAACTTTAAATTTGGGAAGGGGGTGCCTTAATAGTAAAGTGAGTAGAAGGTTACAGAATGCACCACACCTACTGACCCTAGAAACTTAAAATTTGGGAAGGGGGTGCCTTCAATAGTAAAAGTGAGTTAGGAAGGTGACTAGGAATGCACCCACAGCCCAAACTACTGACCCTAGAAACTTAAAATTTGGGAAGGGGTGTCTTTAATAGTAAAAGTGAGTTAAGAACGCGACTAGGAATGCACCCACAGCCCAAACTACTGACCCTAGAAACTTTAAATTTGGGAAGGGGGTGCCTTCAATTTTAAAAGTGAGTTAAGGTGACTAGGAATGCACCCACAGCCAAAAATACTGACCCTAGAAACTTTAAATTTGGGAAGGGGGTGCCTTTAATAGTAAAAGTGAGTTAAGAAGGTGACTAGAAATGCACCCACAGCCCAAACTACTGACCCTAGAAACTTTAAATTTGGGAAGGGGGTGCCTTTAATAGTAAAAGTGAGTTAAGAAGGTGACTAGGAATGCACCCACACCCCAAACTACTGACCCTAGAAACTTAAAATTTGGGAAGGGGGTGCCTTCAATAGTAAGTGAGTTAGGAAGGTGACTAGGAATGCAACCACAGCCCAAACTACTGACCCTAGAAACTTAAAATTTGGGAAGGGGGTGCCTTCAATAGTAAAAGTGAGTTAGGAAGGTGACTAGGAATGCACCCACAGCCCAAACTACTGACCCTAGAAACTTAAAATTTGGGAAGGGGGTGTCTTTAATAGTAAAAGTGAGTTAAGAACGCGACTAGGAATGCACCCACAGCCCAAACTACTGACCCTAGAAACTTTAAATTTGGGAAGGGGGTGCCTTCAATTTTAAAAGTGAGTTAAGGTGACTAGGAATGCACCCACAGCCCAAACTACTGACTCTAGAAACTTTAAATTTGGGAAGGGGGTGCCTTTAATAGTAAAAGTGAGTTAAGAAGGTGACTAGGAATGCACCTACAACCCCTAACTACTGACCCTAGAAACTTAAAATTTGGGAAGGGAGTTCCTTTAATAGTGAAAGTGAGTACTAAGAAGGAATTTTTTAATTCAATCCTTAAGGGGGTAAAAAGGGGGTTAAAAGTTTGTATGAAAGTCTGCCATCTTTGATGTTAGAAATGAGAAAATTTGTCTACTGAATAATAATTTGAAATAAAGAGTAACTAGATATTAAAAAGACTGTAAAAAAAGAGGTATCGAGTATTAACAGATCTAATCTTAAACAGCTGTGGCCTAAAGGAAAACCCATTGCTCGAGCTAAATTACGATCTATTTATAAATTCATTCCAGCAGATCTACTCAAATATAGTAACTTTTACACTTTGGAACGTTTTCTCAGATTAATTTAAATCCCACTTTCATATAAAATGCCTTTTTGTTAAAACGTTCCATGTACATTTTTTTTTAAATTTGTATGGGTAATATTATTTTTTATCAATGAAAGGTATATGATAAAATAATATTTATTTATTTCGTATAGATGATACCCACTGCTCGGTTCTACATGCTACCATAAAAAAGTGTACCATAAAAACACAAAAACGCGATTTTCTCAGTTCGACCTTCGTGTGGATTGGAACGTTGTAGCATAACTACGTCCAATTATTGAAATTCTTTTTATTCTAAATAGACGTAAGCGCCAAATGACGTCATCGAACGGCTGAATACAGCGATATTCCTTTGTTTATCATTGTTTTAATAAAAAAAAGGTACTACTGTCAAAGGTAAATAATACTAGTGTTATCATTGACAACGTCATTCATACATTCAACGTTGACAAGTTGTCTTTTTTTTTTAACAGTTTCTTCTGGCATTTCGTAAATTTAAAACTATAATGTGCTAAGCAAAGAAATATTTTACATTCTGCCGTCCGATGACGTCATCTTACGTTTTTTAGTTTTTAATTTTTTTCTCAGTAAATAAGCAATATAAAAAATGAATAAATATATATTCGAGCAGCGGAAAAGTAAACAAAGAATTGGTATTTTTTGTTTCAGAGCTTAGCAATTTTGAAATGTTGTCCATTGTTTAAAATAGATCCGGTTTAGTAACTAAAAATCAAAATCGATTGGCGTCGCTAGTGTGCCCTACCCGTTACCTTAATCACCACGCTTGTCTAATGCGGACAAACCCGAGCAATGTTAAAAAAAATCGAAACATACATTTCCTAGAATACGGTATACGACTACTTTTTTTTTAATTTTGCAATCAAAAGACCTCTCAATGATAGAAACATCGTTGAAAGAATCACTTGATTCTCATTAAAACTACCTGAGATATCACATCTTTAAAATCACATTATTTTGGGCAAACCCAAAACGCTCCATACAAATGGCTACTTACTTAGATGTGACGTCACACTTAAGTATTTTGTATGCATTTCATTTGAATTTTGTATGGTAGCTATTACAAATGTTTCGTTTATGTCAATGGTTCTATTATAATAATTGGTGCAAATTGTATGGGTTATTCAATGGTATAATTATTTTTTAATAATTTCATACTTTTTAAATGGACTTGCCCATGTATCTTTGAATGACCATAAAACCGGCTAGACGTTATATTTTTAATTGAGAATTTTTGCCTTTGGCACATATTGACCTATATTTTGACAAAATATTTATATTTTGTAAAATCTTGAACTTAGTCGTATACCCTATTGTGGTGTACCATTTGCCTGGCAAGGTTGCCTGGAAGAGATCGCTGATAGTGATAAGGTTGCCTTCGCTGTACACATTCTCTAATACCTAGTGTTTAAGTTTTAATAATTTATTTTGAGTGCAATAAAAGTTATATTATTCATGTGGTAAAATAGCATGCACTCACGACTCCGTTGGGGTCCTTGACCACGCCGGTGACCTTCCGCTGCGTGTCCTTGCTAAAGTAGCCGTAGGGCTGGTACTTGAGGTGCGCCACGTAGCCGGCGGCGGGCCCGGCCTCGCCCACGATGTCCATGTCCCCGTGGTTGTCCACCCACAGCTTGCCCACGATTATGTTGTGCACCGTCGTCGTCACCTGCAACGCGCGACATCGCCACCTTAACATTGGTTTGAGAGACAAATCGGAAGTTCGTCTAGTTCAAATATGCAAATACATAGTCCAGTCATGTAGGGGTTTCATCTCTGAATTTGATATCTATAATAATAATAATATCCTCAACGAACAGCCACTTACGCAGGATATATTATAGTGCTCAAGGGTGTGCGCAAACAAATGCACTCTCTATTCGCTTGCCCTCATATTCCGATGGGACACCAGTGTGACACGACCGGAGAGGGATAGGCGCAGGACCAACGGCTTAACTTGCTTACCGAGGCACGGGGGTACAAGACCGTCAACTTCCACACTCCGGGCTGACGCTAAGAATTTCTTAATAGAAAAACTCCGGTACAAATTTTGGCTAGACCTGGGGATCGAACCCGGGACTTCAAGCGCAACCGTTGCATAAAAGTGCGACGCACTACCCACTGCGCCAACGAGACAGTTGACATCTGTACTATTTATAAAGAGGTAAATTGTACATACAGTGGCAACGCTTATAGGTAATCCGAAAACACGATACGCTTGCGCGATGTAATCAACACCTAGCTCCACATATTGGTATAAAGTGGAACTTATGTCCCCAAAACGAAGTGAGGGCAGGCTACAGTACCCTAAAATTTGTTTTGACATCCTAAAACATGTCTCAACACCTACATATGGTACGCAACGTGGGAAAATATAAGTGGGACTGGGGATTTTATCACATTTTTTTATATTAATGCTCCAGCGACTATAGTGACGTGTCTAAATGTGCTCGGGTTTCCTAAAGTCCTAGTTTGAGCTTAGCTGATCAGTGTAATTGTCTGGCACATTTGTTTTTTATTGAGGGATAAGGCGAAAGTTCACACAGTTTAAACTTACATACGTATTGTAACCTAAAGTGATCTACATATCTAATATTACTAGTCTTCAGTGAGTTGCCTTTGCAGACCGAAGGGTAGGGTTTGAACATAATGAGGGTTTTCGCGTGTGAAAAATCCGCTAGATGGAATACTATAGGCGGGAGGTCCATATACAATGTGATTGGTTAGTTTTAAACGTGATCTGAAACTAAACAACCAATGCGGTTGATGTTGGGCCTCAGACCAACAGTACGCCATCTAGCGCATTTTTCACACGCGAAAACCCTCATTAAATTACGCAACTGCTGCCAGTGTAGCAGTTTAAGGAACGGGGAGCAAAAAGAGACGTTGTTCCGTTTTCAAAGTCCACGTCGTACTAAACAATCAAGGCAGGTAGGGTAAACCAAGTTAGCATAAATACGCGTCAACAGTGCGATCTATGCTTTCGGTCTGCAATCCACATTATGACGAGCTAGTGGATCTAATGTCAAACAAAATTAGTGGTGCAATCAATTCTAACATTACTTTTACAACGATATTTAACTTTACCTAATATTTAGGCATGAATACCTTAAATTCCACAAATAAACAACAAAGTCTGAGTTTATAAATAAAGTAAGGCATGGTTTATTAAATGACCCGACAGGTTGTTAAAATAAAAACTATCAAATAAACATTAGGTACTTCGTTACTTAGTTACTGATCAACTATAACTACATTTCAATAGGCTTAGAATTCCTGCCCACCTCAGACTAGAAATTTAGAATTTTCGAATAACTCCCAAGGGCTTTTTCGCAATGAGTCAGAACGGGTACGGGCATGTCCCAGGCGCGTCTGAGGCAAGCTGCGCGCATACCGTAGTAGTCAACATCGGGCTCGTACAAACCCGTCCCCACGTGTACCGACTGCCGTCGGTGAAGCTCAGGCTGATCCTGGCATTGGGCGTGATGGAGATGAACTGGCCGCGGAAGTGGCTGCTGATGATGATGTCGTTCCACGTGGCCCAGCCGTTGGCGCCCTCGCAGTACGTGGCCAGCGTCGGCGGGTGGTGCACCACCTGGCCACTGACCTACTAGTTCTACTTGCCACGCACTAGCCTTCGATACCTAGTTGGACTTGCGACTGATCAGAATCGCTATTCTACACTTTGCAGTGTACAACTGGCAACTCTATATAACTGTCTCGTTACCAGCCGTGGGACAATAAAGGGTAATCGTCCCACGGCTGGACGAAGGCCTTCCTACGCGTCCCATCATTTCTCTATATTTAATGACATTTATTGTCAATCTAAGGCACAGTTGTAAAGATCGACACAGCATTTTTTATTGGGACTGCATTTTGAAGACTTTCTGTCGGGTTTTCATTTCACATTTATTAACCTATTTTAGTAAGTAGATAAAATTTCGAGCGTCTAAAAATACTTCTGTTCCTAACTATACTGTGCAATGTATTATCATATTTATCTAAATGTTTAGTAATACCATAGTTAAATTATATATAATACTTAATTTTTTGGTTTTATAATACTTAAATCTATGTTTATAATTAAACATTTAAGATTTTTCTGAATCGATTTCGCTTTGGTTGTCCTTACCTCTTGCATGTTCTAGAAATAGTTATATAGGTATCTTACTTATTGAAAATAGTTTAGACTCAGACCAGTAGTGAAGGAAGATATAATAATAATAATATTTGTATGACATGAAAACGAAATATTTACATTTGAAAGCTGTCAGAAACAATACAATGTTTCAAACATGTCGCACGATGTGTAGGTATTGTTGAATCAGTCTGATTTAAAACGTGTGAATTCCTGTCTACACGTTTAGTTTGAAGTTTTAACAATGAAAATTAAATCTTTATCCACAGACAACGACTATTACTTACAAAAAAAATAGTTAAAATTAGAGGAATGTCCTAGTAAATATCATTTATTTATGGAATCACCGTTTTCTATTTCATCAAAATATGTATTAGCACTTAGCAGTTTAATTTAGTGTGTTTTTTCTATTTTAAATGGGAAGTGATATTATGATTATTGGTCGCCCTGTTGGTCGAGTGGTTTAAGTACCGGGCCGTGATCTCGGGGTCCTGGGTTCGATTCCTGGGTCGAGCGTAAAGTTTGTTTCGTATTTTTCGAACATTGCTCGGGTTTGTGATCACCAATCCGCATTTGGCAAGCGTGGTGATTAAGCCTAATCCCATCATAGTAGCGATGACTTGATTTCTATGATGGAGGCCTTTGCCCTGCAGTGGGACAGTTTATAGGCTGATACTCCAATTATGATTATTATTTTTTATACATAGAAGATTACCTTACAAAGTTTGGGTCGCTACGTAACATTTTAGAATAAACGTTAGTTGTTTGTATGTAGGTGAGTAGTGTTGGTTGTGTTGGTGTTGGTGTTGGTGTTGGTGGTGGTGGTGGTGGGGCGGTACCTTGCGCCACGTGTACTTGTTGCCGGAGGCGGGGAAGGCGGCGGAGGCTTGGCCGAGCGGCACGACCTGCAGGTACTTGCCGCGGAACTTCGTGGTCATGGTGAACTCCTGCCAGCACTGCCAGCCCGCCTGCCCCTCGCAGAACTGCGCCACCATCGGCGGGTGGTGCGACACCTTAACACAGTTTTGGACTTCACAACCGGGTGCCTAGCAATTTTGCAATTTCAAAATCGAAACCAAAACAAAAGTCATTCCTTCAAAATTTTTGCAATTCATTTTAGTAGCCAAATCCAAAATAAAGTCAGTTTTTTTTTAATATAAAACATATTTCATACAAATAAATACTTTCTTTATTGAATCTTTTCATGAAAAAGGTTAGTAAAAAATACAAAAAAGTACAAAAAAGAATTAAAGAAAACAAAATTCCGTTATAAAAAAGGGTTACTGGTGCTGGAAGGAATAGAAAGGAGAACATGCAGGAAGTAAGGGCAGGAGCAGGATAAATGAGTGGAGTCCATGTAGGTATGTGTTTGTTCAAAGGATAAAAAGCTCAGTTTCTATAAAATTAAAAAATAAATATAATAAAATAGTGTTGATCTGATAAAAAGAATTAAAGAAAACAAAATTCCGTTATAAAAAAGGGTTACTGGTGCTGGAAGGAATAGAAAGGAGAACATGCAGGAAGTAAGGGCAGGAGCAGGATAAATGAGTGGAGTCCAGGTATGTGTTTGTTCAAAAGATAAAAAATCTCAGTTTCTATAAAATTAAAAAATAAATATAATAAAATAGTGTTGATCTGATCATCAAGATCAGATTTCATTATTAAAAATATAATTTTTAAAACATTAACAACAACTTTACTAAATAAAGTTTTATTGAAAATATAAAAGTATACTATTTGCTCTTTAAATTGCTATCATCAAAAATAATATAAAATTATTTGCGAAAATTGGTAATAATAAATCAACATATGTAAAATATTGTTAAGTTAATAACTTGCCTGTTCTGATATAGACCGCCAGCCAAGATCGGCCATTCTGTCACATTCATATGTTTCACCTAATAGAGGATTGAAGGGTTTGTTTGTTCTGAAACGAGAAAAATAAATAGCTAAATAAGTTTTATCCTAAAGCTAGGTACAAAAACTTCTATCCAAACTCATCATTATGTTAAACTTTAAATAATGCCGCCTAAACTGACAGATGCCAATGTGTCAAGCCCATACATTTTCATTCTTTTAACAAATACAAAATGTCAAAATGTGTGGGAACTTTACATTTGTATTTGTAGTTTAGTCAGCATATATAAGAATCTGAGGACATATAAGAATAATGAGAGTAAGGCCTTTGAGTGAGACAATAATGAATATACATACTTCATTACACTTCTGTCAAGATACAGCCAGAGACATCACACGTCGGGTACAAGGAAGTATGCCGGGTGCATGGATGGAGCTTGCTTGCCTTGACTGGCCGCCGCGGGTGCGTCGTGGCACTGACCTGTTGGAGGTGGTGGCGTAGGAGGAGACGGTGAAGGCGGCGACGTAGGCGAGCTGCTGCGCGGGGTCGCTGAACTGCGTGGCCTGGTCCAGCACCGACGAGTACTCGTAGTCCTCCGTGAGCCGCTGCAGCATCGACAGAGGCTCGCTGAAGTTCACCGGGATCGGGATCTTCGATAGTTCCTTTCCTGTTAACAACCATACATGCCTTTAAATAAAGCACAACAATAACATGTCGTAAGGTGAAAAAAAGGGAAGACGGAGTTGTCATGTCAGATGCGAGATGGCGTTCTGTAGGCGTAAGGTCCGACTTTGAAGTCATTGGTTCATTTGTAATTAGCATCTTAATTTTGATCCGCCCCTGTTGCCACCCGTGTAGGGATGCCACCCGACTGAATATCAGTAGATGTGTGCAATATCACCTCATCTTCCTCATGCCATCCCTAGAGGAAGGGGTTGTAGATGACGAGTATCGGACCCGGGTGTCACACCTGCAAGCGACGCTACTGTAAATACCTATGCGGTAAAATATATGATACAGAATTTGTTTTACGAGATAGTAAATTTTCTATGACAATGTGTTTCATATATGTATTTAAATGAGCAGGATTCGACTTGTTACACTTCTAACCAAACACATTGATACTAAATCAGTATTTCGAGATATACTTCAGCTTTCCTGCTAAATCAATGTTTCGGAAATCATAATAATCTTCCCTCACTAACTATAACAATAACAACCATCAAAACGCACGGGCTCTAAAATGTACATACACAAGTACAGGTGTACATACTAGTCTGTTTACATGGTCGATATAACCTTCAATGACCATACGTATACGCCCGTACGGAATACCTCTGACGACCTTCGAACTACATTGCTTTATAAGTAACTAACCGGGACACTGTAATATCAGAGGCAACGAGGTCGCTGACGTGCTAGCAAAGGCCGGGGCAGAGAGCCCACTACTCGGACCGGAACCAATAAGTGGCGTTCCAGCCTGCATGGTCAGGTTCGAGTTAAAAGAGTGGGAGCATAAGCAAAGCACTGAATATTGGAAAAGACTACCTCGACTAGAACAGTCTAAGGCGTTGATACAGGCGTTCGATCAGAGACGAGCTGTAGAGATAACAAAACTGAGTAGAGGACATGTTAGGGCACTCACTCGGACCCTCACAGGGCACTGCAAATTAAACAAGCACCTGCACAACATGGGCCTTACAGATACCAAAATCTGCAGGTTCTGTCGCGAGGACGAGGAAACGATTATCCACGTCCTCGGCGAGTGCATGGCGCTGCACCGCTGCAGAAGCCGGCACCTGGGAGCACACATGATCTCGGCTGACGAGATCAAGAGCTCCCCCATCAGCTCCATTCTCGGGTTTATCCTGGAACTGGGGCTGCATGAGGTGCTGTAATAGGTTACGGGGCTGCCACAATAGATCATCTACTGGTCGCAGTGGCTATGAGACGCAGGGCTCACCCCATTTCTATCAAATAATAATAATAATAAAGTAACTAACTCAAAGCTGTGAATTACATTCCCATTTTAGGTTTTGTTTATATTTTAAATTCAGACGAGATTTCAATAACAATGATAATAAATAATATTATCATATAAAATATTTATTCAGTACATTTTATCAGTACAACAAAGGATTACTTGAAAGATTTTGCTATGTTGCAAAAAAAAATGTTATGTCATGTATTAAACAGCATTTGCGAGTAGTTCTGATTTTCGCTTGGCGGCAAATTATACTTTTTTTCGCGTACTGTAAATATTTAAAAAGATCTATGCAATATTTTTTATTTTTCATAAAATTACTTGCTTATTAAACATTGGGGGGAGGCCTATGTCCAGCAGTGGACGTCTATTGGCTGATGATGATGGTGACTTGCTTATACATTTTCAGGGGATATTGTTTCCGCTAAGATTTTGTAGTCCAACGGTACACAAACACGTGACCTTGGCCATGACTCACGCACTCGAGTACACAATGGAACAATGACACACATCTAAGATAAGGAATGCATTTACATACCCATATATTTCTCTCCAAGCTTGGAGAAATTGAACACTGGACTAATCAAGGGAATTTATTAAATTATTACTATTGTGCATTGTATCAAATCCTAGTTAAATAATTACTTAATTTAAACATCATTTACTCAAAAGTAATCTTTTTACATGTTCGGAAGAATTTAATCTACGCTTGTGTTTATAAAAGATATTCTAATACACTTAGGTAGAATTTCGTACCTACATCAAGAAACAAACAAGTTGCTGAACATTTTTGATAATGCCAAGCAATGTTGCTAAATACCTTTGGTAATTCCAAGCAATGTTATTGAACAGCTTTGGTAATGCCAAGCAATGTTATGAACAGCTTTGATAATGCCAAGCAATGTTGCTGAACAGCTTTGGTAATGCCAAGCAATGTTATGAACAGCTTTGGTAATGCCAAGCAATGTTGCTGAACAGCTTTGGTAATACCAAGCAATGTTATTGAACAGCTTTTGATAATGCCAAGCAATGTTGCTGAACAGCTTTGATAATATCAAGCAATGTTACTGAACAGCTTTGGTAATGCCAAGGAATCTTGCTGAACAGCTTTGATAATATCAAGCAATGTAACTGAACAGCTTTGGTAATGCCAAGCAATGTTGCTGAACAGCTTTGGTAATACCAAGCAATGTTATTGAACAGCTTTGATAATGCCAAGCAATGTTACAGAATAGTTTTGAGAATGCCAAGTAAATTATTGTCCTGTCAGTGAATCCGCTTTTCATCGATTCGTGATACCATCGAGCCAGAAACCACTTACACAGCATCAATCCATACAATACTGTATACCCATGTTGAAAAGTTGTTTTGCGAAAATCGAATTTTAAGTCTAAAGATGTGGTCTTTTGGTTTATCCAATAAGATCCAGAATATACATTCCGTTTAGTATTATGTATTATCACTATTACTTTTAATTGATTGTTTATTTACTTAACGTCAAGACTAATATAAATGAAACGAGTACATACAAAGACATACTACAAGATACACGATATCTTTAAGTCATGGCCGAAAGAAAGAATAGTGAATGCTACTTTATTGGCATGTATAATCTCTTACGTTTGTATAGAAGGAAAAGGTTGTATGTATAATGTTATGTCAAAGACTTGAGTTAAATAGTATCTTATTAGGTCAAATCAATGAACACAGATAACTGACGATTCATGCAATCTTTAGTTCATTGAAATAAATATGACTAATTTGACTTTTTAAAGGTTATATAGCAAATAGATAACTAGCATAGTGAAGAGCTGCTCTATCAATTTGTTCTTCAGGATACAAAGATATAGAAATATTGCAGAATGTATAGTTTTTAATATCCCCTTAGCTAACTCACAGATATAATAGAATAGAAGAGAAACTTTGGTCCAACCGCACATTACCAAAAGTTGTGGACGATTTTCTTTCCTCATACAATTTGTATAGCTTGAGAAATCGTACGTACCGAGTACGAAAAAGTTATCTTTTTTTTAAGTTAAGCTCGCGCAGTCGCATAGTTATATCTTTTGATTGGTCAAGCACACTCTGCCCGCGCTGATTGGCCCATAGAGAAAATAAACTTTTTTGATTGGTCAAGCGCACTCTCCACCCCCGCGCGTCCCGCGGGATGGACATGGAAAGGTTGACTATGTAGCGGTAAAGCTATAGAGGTCGTGTTTGGTGTCTGCAGTGGCTGCAATCGGTTAGCGCATTAGCTAAAAGTGTGGTCCAGTGGCTTACTGTGCGCGAGCTGGCTTATTAGTTATTGTCACTTTGCTTACCTATACAATTCTTCATGATGGACCACAGGCTGAGAGGGTAGTTGGGTTTGTCGGGCACGCGCAGGCGCCGCGGGTGGCCGTCCACCGTGCTGGCCGGCAGCGCCGACACGTGCGGCTGCAACAACCAACAACGTTTAATCCGACCCACATAACTTGATTCCCTGTTTATTTCTGTACGGCGAAAATAGTTGATGCTATATAATTATATTCGAATTAGCTGATAAAACAGTTTAAGATACTCTATTCAATCGACTCGCTTGTAGCCCTGTCCTTACACACCTACAGACGAGTGCATTAGTGTAGTAGTGCTCAGTATTTTGCTTCCACGGACCGTGCTCTCCCTTGAACTTAAACTTTTAAGAACTTACCCATATTTTTATATCTTGTTTTTCTGTGTCTGCCGGCTTGCTGGCCGTCGCACTAGGTTCCGCTACCACCCATCGCACTCTCCGCTCTTTCCTTGTCCTCGACGAATATCACCTACGAAACATAATGTTAAAAGCATTAAAAAATTAAAAGAATCTAACAATAAATTAATAACATTACGGCTTTAAAACTGCTGCGCTTTGTTTGGAATATATTTTGTTTGATAACATGTAGAGAGCTAGAAATAATAATGTGGATAAACTTGGAATTGTGGATGTAATTCGCCGGTATTTGGCCTCAAAGCAAAACATAAGCGTAATAATAACAAAAGTACAGCGGTTAATATGCAATGAACATATCAAATGCCGTGTGATCCCCGACAGAGGAGAATAGGCCACCCTCACTCTTACCGAGGTGTCGTAAAAGGCGACTAAGGTAAAGCTACTAGCATGATCAAAACTCTGCATTTATATCAAAACCCTCGCCAACCCGTCTGCCAAGCGTGGTGAGTATGGCAATTACCCCTCATGTGATTGAGGGAGGCCCGTGCCCCAGCAGTGGAGACTTAAATGGGCTGAAGATGAGAACATATCAATAATAATATAATTTCATTACTATATATTATATACATCATTATCTCTACTGTTTCATGTTCAACACACTACAAGCCCGCTTTAAATAGGATTTAGAGCGAATGAGTAGGAATCTACTAATATCTATTTCATTAGCATAAAACTTCGACTGAAACGACGACGTTGAAAGATCAAGTAATAGAAAGTTATGATGAAAATCTATGTGATAAAAATAAACCAAACATATAAGTGTAGCGGTCGCCAAAAAAATTGTATACCAGCTACTTACACCATACATTTTAATTGAAAATTAGACTAGTTACGTTTTCATACTAAATAAATTTCCTACAGCATCAAAACTGAAAGAGGTAGACGCATTTCTTGGCCGACGGTACCTGTGCGCGCGAATGAACAATGTGTTTAGGAATGCATAACTAACCTGTTGAGTTTCCGTTACTGTTTCTCCCTCAGACTCATCTGAGCTTTCGCCGCTCTTTACTTTGTTTTTCCTATTGACCTGTAATGACATTCGTGATATGAGCGATGTCGAGGCATGACGGCGATGGGTGGCCACTTGACCCTAAACTATTGCCGCAATTTCTGTATTGCAATATGAAAGTTTGGAGACCTTGATACAGAATCATTTGACTTAATAATATGGACAATGCTAAAGAACCTTGAACTAAAATTATTTGTTTAATGATTACCCACAAGTGTTCAGCATTCATTTACTGCATGTAACTGGGGCAAAGGCGACGCAGGCACTACATACTCCATTAATATTATATTGTTGTTGGCTTAAGTTCACAATGTTGTATGTTTAGCTTCAGACATAAGAATTATGTTACTTTATGTAAACTTACTGAATGCCTAAACAGCATTTTAAATGTTTTTAAGTTCATAGAACACATTTCAAATGTGTATTCTTAATAATAAGCCAATAATTAAAAAAATAATAAAGATACTTGAAAAGATAAATATTTGGACTGGACTATTTTTTTTAGTCTGTCTATCCTTACATTGGTCTGGTATATTTAGTCTGCTTGACTCAAAAATGCTCAGAAGATTCTTAACCAAGTAAATCATGGTAAAACAATAATGCAGAAGACAAGTGTCATAGAGTTTAGAGACAAAAGTTGAATAAGGAAAAATGTACATTTATGTGGGTGATTATGACCTTGAAACTATGTCATGGGTAATTTAAGGTTGATTATATTGTAAGATCTGATAACTTCAGTGTCACTTTTTTAAAGTGATAATGCACTTTTCATATGTACTCACATGCGTTTAACAGAACTATGAATAAACTTCAACCACATGCCCATACTCATAGTTAAAATAAAATAAAAACAAAATACTTACAGGCACTTTGATCACAAATGAAGTTTTATCCTCCATAACTGCAGACACACCCTCCTCCACTGCATCGAAGAACTCATGATCTTCATCCTCTGTTTCGTTGCCTGTTCCCGTGCCGTTTCCTCCTGTCATGAACACAACCACATTTTTAACATACACTGAAAATACACAATACATTACATTTAATTTTTATGTGGTGTAAAAGACAGATTTTGACCTAAAATTTTATTACATACCATAAAATATAATCAAAATGATAGAAGGGAATTAAGCATGCCCCATGCTCCAGAGCGACAGACAGCTTTTAACAGGAACTGGGAAACACACACTAACATGACAATATAAGGGAATTAAATCATAAAGAAATACCTAAGAATTACTTATAAATTAATAACACAGACTTTTTTTGTTAAACTACAATATAGCCTAGCAACACATAACTTCTATCAACTCTATTGCAATGACTATTCAGTCTAAGTATTATAATTAAGTTAAATGAAGATGATTCATAATGGTCATTAGAACCGTTAAAATGTGTAATTATTTACAAACAGCTTTGTAGATATCTAATTGATTCTAGAACTGCATGCCTTTATAACAAAGAGTCAGCTAAATGAGTGGACTTTGCGTTGTTATGATCTTCATTAAAATGTGTCTTCTCAACTATGTATTAGCATGATGAGTGATATCTAGTTAATACTCAACAACTCAAACTGCCACATTTTCTACATCACAATAAATTATGATTTAAATCTTATAGCCCAAAAAGTTTATTAGGTAATATATCAAGCTGTTTTGTGCCACAGCACTTTTATACATATTAATGGGTAATTTAAGTCAAATACAAATACAAAACTTGATTTATTAATAATAAATCATAATTTATTCTGATGTAAAATGTGAGCAATTTCCAATGATAGCTATGTAGTACTAATAAATTGGTACATCACTTCGTGCATTCCCTCTTAGTGAATTTATAAAGTAAGAAAGCCAATACTGTATGTATTCACTACTCATTTCCTTTATCAGATGTTCAGATGTAGTGCACACCTACAAGGGCAAATATAGTATTGGATAAGTATAAAAAAATTGTTCTTCATTCAATTCAATTGTTTTTCTTATCAGGTTTTGGTCTTATGCTCTGATAAGGGTTTATGCATAGGTTAAGATACTTTGTTGGCATAGTTAATGGCATGTAAGTAATATTTACAATTGCTGTTTTGCAGCACACGAGTTTGAGTGAAAACTGGATTCGTTTAATCAGGGCCTGATTCAATCTACAAACAAAATACACTGAACATTAGGGCAAGTCAGGTATTTTAATGCTTGTTTAAGTACTGGAGAGAAGTGTACAAAATAAGACCCTGCGATATGATACCCATGTAGGCTGATGCCGCCGGATTGCCCAGCTGTATGATCAAGCCATTCAGAGCAGTCACATCTCCGTGCATTCCTAACATTAAGTCACCACTTACCGCCCATGACGTATTGTAATGATGGATCATTCAATTGTCATTACAAATACAAGTAAACAGAGTAATGTTAACGCAAAGCTAGCACTACAAGGCCAAGATCACAACAACGCGCTTGGAATTCCATCATCACATGTAAAACACTGCCAAAAGGCATCACTTTAAACGCGACAGACGATAATTAAATAAACGAATGCGTAATGTTCTACCAATTACGACTGCATTGCACTGCAGAGTATAACAACCTTGAAATCTTCAAAAAACTGAAATGTACCAAAAGGAAAACGACGATGGCTTTCCATCGAAACATCGCCTTACGTACCGAACTCTATTTTTAATTCATAATCATTTTAAAGCTCTTAGAAATCACTTCAATTAATTTGAAAATCACGTAAACAGATTTTTTTTGTTAATTTCTTATTCCAACATTCGCCAATTTAGTTTCGTTCGATTTTTACGTCCGTCACCAAACCAATGCGTTCCGTTTCACGAAAAATCTTTACTTGACGTTGTCATGCTTTTGTTAGGTGCGTTCACGAATTCGCGATTTTAAATCCAACTATATTCTCAAATTGCATTTTTTTTTTGCTTAGATAATGCCATTTATAGATTATTAACAATATTAATCGTTAATTTAGTGTATTAATCTTTTTTTTATATCAGTGGTAAACTGTAGCGATTTCTCTACACAAGCACGTTGTGTAATGTTTTAGTTCCGACTAAAACCAATAGATGGCAATATCGGTCCACTGCACTGCAGTGCCACAGGTCATGCTTAGCTTTGCGCGTACAGATAGACAAACAAGGCGATCATTGTTATATTTTTACTTAGTTGGTTAGCAAGAGTAAAATAATAACCGTATGAATTATGGAAAACAATAAAGGATGTTTTGTATAGAAGATTACGCAGACCTAACAAATGAATATGCAGACTGTAGGTTACATGCATTCGTCAACGATGCATCGTGGGCAATGCGCCTTAATGACTGGAGGGCCTACAACGAAACCGTTCCATAATGAACGAGACTATAACTGTCGTATATATGTATAAACGAAAGAGTTGCACGACGCGTGTGAGAGGGCAAGGGAATAAGATTCGGTCGCGAATTCTGTTTCATAGCAGGCTCTCGGTAGGTATACAACGTACTGGTCTTTTCGAGCGTGCTGTCGAGTCAGTTGCTCCATCACCTCCTGCAGCCGCATCTTCTGATTGCGCTCGTGTTGCAGCGCTCGTAGTGATGTACCTGGCAGTCTGTTCAGCACTGACCTGTATGCGGCGTACTGCGCGCCGTGACGGTCTTCTCCAACGTGTCGTGCTGTCGAGCCAGTTGTTCCACCACCTCTTGCAGCCGCATCTTCTGATCGCGCTCGTGTTGCAGCGCTCGGCTCATCCGAGCGCTGGAAGCTGCCGCTGCGCTCATGAATTCTGAACATGCCTGCAGAACAAATCGATTGGAGAGTTCGCGCCACGAAAGAAGTCCCGCAGCAAAACCCGGATCTAAAATTTTAAGAATCCTTGTGCCTATAAACATAAAGCTCAAATTTGAATGTTGATAGCGACTGAAGCGCGCTTTTCACGGGACTTCGTTGGTGGAGCAGACTCTAGTAATCTATTGTCAAGTATTTGACATAACATTCAGCCCATAAACGCCTATTGCTGGGCATAGGACGTCCCAGAGAATTCGACATACAAACCGATTAGTTCTAGGCTACCACTAAACAAGAAGTTTTCGCGATCCTTACTTTGGATCGCGAATCCTTAGATTGTCAGTCCGCCTTTGAGGGCGGTAGGCGGCCCCCAGTTAGTAAGCCCCAGTAGTTAAGCTTTTTTAAAAATACTTTTATTTAGTTTCACCTGTCCTAATGTTCTTTTATGTAATAGGTGGCAGACGAGCACATGGATCACCTGATATTGATTTCCACCGTCCAATCCGCCCATAGGCACCAAGCTATCTAAAACTGGAGCCCAATTCTCGGGACGTGAAATTCTGTCATGGGGTCAAAAATCATAAACAAAAAACCCCCTACAAAAAATCAAAAAGTATGAATTTAAAAAGTAGAAAAATAAGTTGAAACTGCTAATTGACTGTCCTACGTATGAAATTTTTTTGATTAAATGTTGTCGCGTCGGGGGACCGCTATAATTTATCAGCATAGCTGATATTTTTCCACCATTTTATTTTTTTTATTTTTGAACCAGAGTCACCGACATAGCCCACCGAATTAGCAAACTGAAGTGGCAGTGGGCTGGTCATATTAGCCGCAGAACTGACAGCCGTTGGAGCCGTAAAGTCCTTGAGTGGAGATCGCGACTCGGTAAGCGTAGTGTAGGACGCCCTGCGACAAGATGGGATGATGACTTTCGAAGGCTGGCTGGCGTGGGCTGGATGAGAGTGGCCGAAAATCGGGAGCAGTGGCGTGCATTAGGGGAGACCTAAGTCCAGCAGTGGACGAGTGTGGGTTGCTGATGATGATGATGATGATGAGCTGATATTTTTATAGCAATCTTTTGCAATTTATTCTTAAGTAAGTAATACACTTAAAAATTTCATCTCGTGTTCAGGCGGGACTCGAACCCACACCTTCCACAATCCGCATAGCGTTTTGTTAAAACACACATAACAATACATCACTTTGTGAAGGTAGGTTTTTATAGGAAGGTAAGGAGCGGTCCCTCGACGCGACAACATTTAACCAAACATTTTCATACGTAGGACAGTCAATTAGCAGTTTTAACTTATTTTTGTACTTTTTAAATTCATACTTTTTGATTTTTTGTAGGGGGTTTTTTGTTTATGATTTTTAACCCCCGACGAAAAAACGACAGGGTGCTATTACTGACCAGGGGTCCAATTCACGGGATTTCCGATATAGAAAAACATGGCGGATGTCGCATGAAAACCATACAAGAAAATGTTTTACGTCAATTAGCAGTTTCAACTTATTTTATACTTTTTAAATTCATACATTTAATTATTTTTTGTTACAGGTTTTTAAATTTTTAATTTGTTTTTTTATTTGAAGACAGAGACAGCATCTTTCCTTATTCTACAGTCTTAGCATAATATACCTACTCAACACCCATAAACCTTTTCATTTAGAAATACACCTTTAGATAATGTAACTGAGCGAGCGTTTGAGGTACACGAAAAGACAAATCGATTAGTTTTCTGAGAAATAAAGAGATTAGATATGGTTAACGTTTTGCGTGTAATCAAGGGGAAACTACGATCAAGCAGCGATAATGTCATAATTTCTAAGTCTAAGCAAATAATCCAAGTAGTAAATATATGTCATCTTCAAACACAATAAAACCTAAGATAAACTTAATCACTTTCATAGCAGAATGAAATTTTAAGCAAATTTCTTTTGCGAGAATTTTACGTATTTTCGTTGCTGAGGAATTGTTCATATAAAAACCTTGGCAAATGTTTTAAAATTTCGACACCGAAAACAGATTTGCTTGCCAAAAACTATCACATTCATCATCCGTGATGAGATGAGGATATGATGATACATTTAATTGTATTGCCACATAGCAACGAATCTAAGCGATATAAATTATAGATCAGACAGTGCCAACGATTAACTCGCGTAACGTGACGATGATAGTAAGAAATTATATACAATGAGCTGATTCCATACTTGTGTTAGGAAAGCCAGACTATAGATAGACTATGTAGATACTATATGGACTGCAACTGGAAAACGCCATCTAGCGGATTTTCCATACGCAATAAACGGCACAACCAAACCAATTTTTTTATAGGCAGACATTTGGCCACAATCTCACCTGATAGTAAGAGATCATGTGGCCGAGTGGGATCATGTCTGTCTAGAACAGCCTATTTACTCTTTTCTTGAATACGTTCAGATCATAGTGTTCCGGGACCACATCTGCCGGCAGAGTTCCTTCCTCCATCCTTGGCCGCACGCATCATGAACGTACATTCTAACCGTTCGGTACGAATTGTCGGTATTTCTACGACATAAGGGTGGTAACTCCTTCTCCGTCTTGTCACTCACATTCATCATTGCATTACAGGATATCCTGAAAAGCGTCGCCCTCTCCGAAACTTGCTTCGTCGTGTCCGTGGGCGGGGTCTCGAGGTCCACCAGCGACCGCTGGAGCGCGGTGCCGTGCCTCGCGACGAGCTCGGAGCACGTCCGCAGGTCGTGGAAGCGCGCCGCCAGCTCCCGGGCGATGCCGCCCGCGTCCTCGGTCTCGCCCTCGCCGCTGCCCACCACGACCGGCCCGCTCGATATCTGGTCTTCGTCATCATCAGATTCTTGTGCTCGACTGTAAAAATAATTATTTTAGTACACGCTCAATAGTTGGATTAAACCACAAAAGACCAGTTAAGAACACGATGGTAGCTGAGTGGCTAAGAACGCTCCTTCCATGCGAAGTGGTCGAATCTATGTCCATAGATTTCTACCATTATGCTATGGTGAGTGTAAACATCGTCAGGAAACCTGCACGTTTCGGACAGTTACTGAAGCGTGTAACCATGATTTAGTTGGTCTGGTTTCCCTGGTTGGAAGTTCAGAGGGCAGTCGCTTTTTTGTAATTACCAGACACTGAATCTTGGTCTAAGCTTACCCTGAGCTCCAAAGCGAAAGCTTTCGACGCAACCGCGAATTAGACGCTAAGATGAGGGACCAGAAGGCCTATTGACGGAAAATCGTAATTGAAGTCAAGTTAAAGATTTGTATGGACGAATGTATAAAAATTCTAAATTCGAGTTCAATGTCGAGTGCACGAGAATTGCCCCTCAGTTAAGACACCAAGTTTTTTTATGGGGAAGGGAGGCATATGAGCAAGCGGGCGGGTCGCCTCGTCGGTAATAATCACCGTCACCCGTGAACATCCACTACATAGAATGCTGACGCAGTGCCGTCGTACCGGTTCAGAAATACCGCTGCGGGATGTTGATTACACAGTAAAGAGATCCGTGGCAAGGAACACCGGGTAAAGCATACGGTTGTGGACCACCCTTATCCAAATGGTACGGATAAGTCTGAAAAAAGGATTATTTTTTCGCACTTGTCCGTAACATTATGCATAGATATGTACATAGTTGGATTTTCGGGGACTTGGTGCTTATAGGTTTAAAACTGACACAAGTAGCCTGACTAATATCTGGTCTTCGTCAGATTATTGTGCGCGACTGGAATATGTACTAGTTTTGGTAAGGCTCTTGTTATGGTTGGATTTCCAGGGAATTAAAAGCGCTTATCGGTTTGAAACTGTGACACAATTGATAAGAAATTATTACCTATTTAGCACAATGGTTTAGAACTTTTAATGAGATGTGACTTGTGTGATCTTTAGAGCTTGGGTTTGATATGCTCTACATACATGCTGATTAAAAAAATATTTATGATTATGACCATTTATTTTGCCTTCGCTCTATTGAGCTGTTTTTCATGGAACAGGAATTAACATAGTTTCGAGTCTAGTGTTTGTCTCAATTTAGATTTAAGCAAGCCAATATCACCTGTCGTCTACATTGTGCTAGGATAATTAGGTTGTGTCACACTGGTGTCCCATCGAAATATGAGGGTAAGGGAATAGAGGGTGCACTAATGTCTGCGTAAACATTTGTGCACTATAATATGTCCTGCGTCGATGGCTGATCGCTGAGATTGGCCTTCATAACAGAAATATCTGTTTGGAGGACATTACTGATATTATACAATATCCTAAGTTCTGTAATCTTGTGCAAGGAAGTGTATAACATTTGTGTACTATAATATGTCCTGCGTCGATGGCTGATCGCTGATATTGGCCGTCATAACCCAAATATCGGTTTGGAAGACATTTGAAGATCATGTAACTTTCTGCAATTAAGTGTAGGTATCTAATCTATCAGTAAGGAAATAGGATAGGGTTTTCAAAACTGAAAATAGCGAGCGAACCGATATCGTGCAGTGAAAATTAAAATCACGGTAAAATGACCAATTGTCGGAAATCAACAGATTCATTGCGGGTTATTGATAAAACTAGTTCATTAGCATCATTGCGCAAGTTTAACTCGTTCTCGGTCGTAGAGGACTAATCGGAGCGGAAGGTGCCGATACCGGTTTAGAAGTCATTCTAAGTTAGTGTAACTACACGACACGTAATAGTACTTAGGTACGATGTACGTGCAGCTGTCGGTTAAATTAGCGTAATGTTGTTGGCACGTTAAGGAAAAATCTGATGAATTGTAGTAATTTGCTTACAGACAAGCAGACGGATCACCTGATAGTAAGCGATTGCCGCCACCCATGGACACCCGTGACACCAGTGGAGTCAAAGTGCAATGCGAGCCTTTAAACCCCTCTTTTCCCCGGATTAGGCCTTTAAAGCTTATAACATTTAAAGCTTAAAATGTAATAATATAAAAAAAATCAAAATTGATGAAATTATTACATTTAAAGCTTAAAATTAAGCACGTTTCTTTACAAGGGTTTCTGAAACGCGCCCACGCGCACATTTCACGCGATGTTGACGCGTTTTAAACGCACGTCTCTCGAGCGCTTTTGAATATATTCATTAAAAATACAACATTTTTTATTATAAACATTGCGCGTATCAACATATAAGTTCATCTTTTGGAAACAGCAAAGATTAATTGCAGTTGTAATATGTACTTAGGTATAGTATGAATGTATTTACAATCTCAGGGCCTTAGCGAGAGGACCACCCCCAACGAACAAGAATATACCTGTCGCATCCAAACAAAGCAGAAACCAGCATGTGTGAAAAGGAGAGAAACTCCAATTTGGTTGTAAGGCACCAGCCTTCCATATCCGCGTTTACTCATTCATCCTATCAGAGTAGTTAGTACGCGTCCCTCCTATTCCACTCCTGTAAAATACAGCGCCGCGAGCGCACGTTTCAAACCTGTAGTGTGTTTATATATACTCTAACAGCTGAATACTCAAACGCTATTTAAGTTTGGAAGTTGCTCAATAATAAGTGATAATAGCATCATCAGTTACAGGCCGCGGCACGGAAGTGTAGTAGCACTGGCAAAATTGATTTCTGCGCATTCAAGGTCACCCCTACACATATGTGCCACAACCTATAAGGTATTAAGTTTAGGACATAATAAAATGCTTGAGCAGCTCTCAATTATTGAAATATGGTAGCACAATGGATAAGAATGTGTGCATAATAAACAAGAGGTAGGTTCTAATCCAAGCATGCACCAGTAAATTTCAAATCAAATATAATATTAATATGCGTATCTCTATCCACTAGCACGGCGGTGAGAGTAATCATCATAAGAAACCTATACCACATTTCGGAAAATTTCTGGTGTTGCAAAGGTAAGACTGCAGTCAATTCACTGTAATTACTGGACTTCTTGGATCATAATCCAAGCGCATTCCGAGCTCCGACGTGACCGCTTTAGGACGCAAATGGGTAAAACACACTATGATGATTATGATTTTTGAGCAGCTCAAAGTTAAAAAGCATCTGAGATTTATTCCGTCAGACAAATATGCTTTAAAATTAGGCACTGTTGACACCTCCACCAAGATCCCAGTAAGATCTGGCAACTAACACTAACATCGCTTTCGCCTTCGCAAGCTCCAGCGCCGTCACCCAGCTCTGGCGCTCCACCTCGTCATGTGCGCGGATGTGGAACGTCTGCGTGCCCCCATTGCTGATCACGAACGTGCAAGAGTCCGCCGTGTGGATTAGCGCACCGAGGAGTGATATGGTTCCACGGCATGTATGCGCCATCTCTGCTTGATTTCTGGAACCGAAGCATATTATTAAAATGTTAACTCTTGTTTATAAACGGTATGCATACTTTGTAACACAGGGGCCATTTTTTATTAATTACAAATATTTTCTTCCTTTTTACTGTAAAAGATGAGCGCTTGAGCGCTAGAGGTCACAGTAGGCCAAGCCCTAAATAAATCTAATTTATTGACACAATAAGAAGAAAGCCGACATGCCCCTACACTACCAAGTATTAAAATGTATTTTTTATTAATTAAACAAATAGATTATCTAATAGGTAACATAATAATTATTTCCATATCTACATATACAACATCCAGAACTGAAAATATATCATCATATCCATAACATCCCTACAGGGTGGTTGAAAAGTTCATCAGTATTAGAAATAATTATAATGGTTAAAAACATTTGCTTAGAGACAATAATTCACGCACCATCAATGCAAGGCTTGTAAAGTTTTACATAGGTATAATATATCCCCAATAGACAAGTGCTAGCTTTGTAAATGTTTGTATGTCAAGCTGTAAGCATTTCTTATAAATAAATAAATAAACAAGACAACCAAACTTAAATATCAACAGCTACATACTGTACATAGATAAATAATAATTTATAAGACAAGTTTGTCTTTTGCCACTACATAAACAACATCATGCATTAAAATTTGTAAAAGTGAAAGTAGTTTAATCAACATAAACATAATAAAATTGACACTACTATGTGGTGCCAAATCACCAGTTTGATTAAAAGAAATACGGCGCAAACACAAAGTTTATGACTGTGTACCTAATAAAGATGTTCCAATAAGATTTGACTCTACTCTAACAATTATCAATAAGAACTTTCAATACCTACGGAATTCAGATGTGAATTAAAATATAATTAAAAGATAACGTAAGAATGTAGTCAAATCATTTAATATCTGCTAAAAATAGGAAAACAACACTGCGTCATTCTGTAAAAAACTAAGACACTTAGCTATACTATGAACACTGTTTTCGGCAAGACAATGCCCATAGAAATTGTCCAAGATTCATCTGTGTGTTTTAGAATATAAGATGATATCAAAAATTGCCCAATTACGGACTGTATTTACCTGTAATATGATAATAATCCATTGGACAACACGAACCATCTCCGCTGATAACCCTTGAGATAATTTGTCCATTTGAAAAGCCACCCTTTCTTTTCTGGATCTCCAGGTATAGGCTGACCCTTAGGCACAATTACGTCAGACATTTTGTCAATGCTTTAACACTGTATAAATGGGAAAATTCAGGAAAAACATAATACAAAAATCCATCAGCCACGTCCGTTTTCCACCATAATCACAGTGCACAGATACAAAATCATGATTGCTGACAACTAGGACATTGATTAGAAATTGCAAACTTATTTATAATAGATGGTGCTAGTGAAATAAACTTTTTTTTAAATACATATTTAAAATAATATAATTTAAAAAACATTGAGTTTTATTACTAACGTATTTGAATTAATTTTATGAATAAAACTGAAAATTTAAAAATGTGTCATAAAATGACCACTCTGACTGTGTTCCATATGTCCCTCTCAGGAGCCCAATTCTCGGGCTCGTGACATTTATCATCATACGACATATATCAACAAAACATGGCGGATATCGTATGAAAACGTTTTTGCTTATTCTCGCGATGTCGAATGGTGACATATGTCACATATTTTCGTGCGACACGTATCGTATGGTCTTGACCATACGAGATGAAGTATCACGGTGATTTTGGTGATATTTCTCCAATTCAACGTGTCGTTTGAGTCGTTTCGCGTTTTGTTGTTTATTGACGTTTGGTTGTTCAAATCACATAACAAGTTTAAATTAACTGCACAAACTAAGAAGATGATTGATTCTCTGTGTGAACGATTGTTTAGCTGAGAATTTTAATTGTTCTTATATTTTCTTTAATTGGAACAAATTTTCACCAGTATTACCTACATACCTTTAAATATTCGTCATTAAGCCTTTTTATCTCAGTAACAAGATCAGTGATCAGTAAACAAAGAAAATTCTTTATTCCATTTTTGCTTTTAACGCGTCTTTGTGCCACAGTTGTCATCTCTTTTTGCCACAGACTGAAAATAAATCTTTTGACTTTCGGTCGGTGTAACGGAATTACAATTTCATAAAATCAATTTTCTTTTTCGTCTTTTTTGGTCGTATTTTAAAGCAGTTATGATAATTATGATGTTATACAAACATGAAAATGACTGTTGATATAAAAAGGCTAGAAAATTTCAAATTAATACTTAAACAATAAACATTAAGATTTCTCGATTGTAAATTTGTGTCAATCAACAAAATGGAACGTATTAGCGGAAATGATATGGGCCACATTCTCTATGGAAGTGACTTTTACTGTCGCATGGGCACGAGAATAGAGTTTTTTTACTTTTGTGACATTTTGGTGACATTTTTGTGACATTTTCGTACGACATTGGAAAAGTGACATTACAGAAAATACGACATTTTAGCGCACGTCCCGAGAATTGGGCTCCTATATTTTAAAAACATGGCGGATGTCACATGAAATCGATACAAAAAAACTATGTTTTAGTGATATATGTCGTATGAAAATAAATGTCACGAGCACGAGAATTGGGCTCCAGGAGCCCAATTCTGGGGATTTCGATATGAAAAAAACATGGCGGATATCACCTGAAAACCATACAAAAAACTATGTTTTGGTGATATATATATCGTATGATGACAAAATATCACGTCCCGAGAATTGGGCTCCAAGAGCCCAATTCTCGGGACGTGCGATAAAATGTCGTATTTTCTGTAATGTAACTTTTCCAATGTCGTACGAAAATGTCACCAAAATGTCACAAAAGTAAAAAAACTCTATTCTCGTGCCCATGCGACAGTAAAAGTCACTTCCATAGAGAATGTGGCCCATATCATTTCCGCTAATACGTTCCATTTTGTTGATTGACACAAATATACAATCGAGAAATATTAATGTTTATTGTTTAAGTTTTAATTTAACATTTTTTAGCCTTTTTATATCAACAGTCATTTTCATGTTTGTATAACATCATAATTATCATAACTGCTTTAAAACACGATCAAAAAAGACGAAAAAGAAAATTGATTTTATGAAATTGTAATTCCGTTACACCGACCGAAAGTCAAAAGATTTATTTTCAGTCTGTGGCAAAAAGAGATAGCAACTGTGGCAAAAAGACGCGTTAAAAGAAAAAAAAGAAATAAAGAATTTTCTTTGTTAACACTGATCTTGTTACTGAGATAAAAAGGCTTAATGACGAATATTTAAAGGTATGTAGGTAATACTGGTGAAAATTTGTTCCAATTCAAGAAAATATAAGAACAATTAAAATTCTCAGCTAAACAATCGTTCACACAGAGAATCAATCATCTTCTTAGTTTGTGCAGTTAATTTAAACTTGTAATGTGATTTGAACAACCAAACGTCAATAAACAACAAAACGCGAAACGACTCAAACGTCACGTTGAATTGGAGAAATATCACCAAAATCACCGTGATACTTCATATCGTATCCATATTTGGGGTCCAGGAGCCCAATTCTCGGGCTCGTGACATTTATCATCATACGACATATATCAACAAAACATGCGGATATCGTATGAAAACGTTTTTGCTTATTCTCGCGATGTCGAATGGTGACATATGTCACATATTTTCGTGTGACACGTATCGTATGGTCTTGACCATACGAGATGAAGTATCACGGTGATTTTGGTAATATTTCTCCAATTCAACGTGACGTTTGAGTCGTTTCGCGTTTTGTTGTTTATTGACGTTTGGTTGTTCAAATCACATAACAAGTTTAAATTACTGGACAAACTAAGAAGATGATTGATTCTCTGTGTGAACGATTGTTTAGCTGAGAATTTTAATTGTTCTTATATTATCTTTAATTGGAAGTAATTTTCAACAGTATTACCTACATACCTTTAAATATTCGTCATTAAGCCTTTTTATCTCAGTAACAAGATCAGTGTAAACAAAGAAAATTCTTTATTCCATTTTTTCTTTTAACGCGTCTTTGTGCCACAGTTGCTATCTCTTTTTGCCACAGACTGAAAATAAATCTTTTGACTTCGGTCGGTGTAACGGAATTACAGTTTCATACGACATATATCACCAAAACATAGTTTTTTTGTATGGTTTTCAGGTGATGTCAATATGAAAAAAATATGGCGGATATCACCAGAAGCCCAATTCTCGGGACGTGCGATAAAATGTCGTATTTTCTGTAATGTCACTTTTCCAATGTCGTACGAAAATATCACCAAAATGTCACAAAAGTAAAAAAACTCTATTCTCGTGCCCATGCGACAGTAAAAGTTACTTCCATAGAGAATGTGGACCATATCATTTCCGCTAATACGTTCCATTTTGTTGATTGACACAAATTTACAATCGAGAAATCTTAATGTTTATTGTTTAAGTATTAATTTGACATTTTCTAGCCTTTTTATATCAACAGTCATTTTCATGTTTGTATAACATCATAATTATCATCATAACTGCTTTAAAATACGACCAAAAAAGACGAAAAAGAAAATTGATTTTATGAAATTGTAATTCCGTTACACCGACCGAAAGTCAAAAGATTTATTTTCAGTCTGTGGCAAAAAGAGATGACAACTGTGGCATAAAGACGCGTTAAAAGAAAAAGTGGAATAAAGAATTTTCTTTGTTTACACTTGATCTTGTTACTGAGATAAAAAGGCTTAATGACGAATATTTAAAGGTATGTAGGTAATACTGGTGAAAATTTGTTCCAATTCAAGAAAATATAAGAACAATTAAAATTCTCAGCTAAACAATCGTTCACACAGAGAATCAATCATCTTCTTAGTTTGTGCAGTTAATTTAAACTTGTAATGTGATTTGAACAACCAAACGTCAATAAACAACAAAACGCGAAACGACTCAAACGTCACGTTGAATTGGAGAAATATCACCAAAATCACCGTGATACTTCATATCGTATCCATATTTGGGGTCCAGGGCCCAATTCTCGGGCTCGTGACATTTATCATCATACGACATATATCAACAAAACATGCGGATATCGTATGAAAACGTTTTTGCTTATTCTCGCGATGTCGAATGGTGACATATGTCACATATTTTCGTGCGACACGTATCGTATGGTCTTGACCATACGAGATGAAGTATCACGGTGATTTTGGTAATATTTCTCCAATTCAACGTGTCGTTTGAGTCGTTTCGCGTTTTGTTGTTTATTGACGTTTGGTTGTTCAAATCACATAACAAGTTTAAATTAACTGCACAAACTAAGAAGATGATTGATTCTCTGTGTGAACGATTGTTTAGCTGAGAATTTTAATTGTTCTTATATTTTCTTTAATTGGAACAAATTTTCACCAGTATTTACCTACATACCTTTAAATATTCGTCATTAAGCCCTTTTTATCTCAGTAACAAGATCAGTGATCAGTAAACAAGAAAATTCTTTATTCCATTTTTGCTTTTTAACGCGTCTTTGTGCCACAGTTTGTCATCTCTTTTTGCCACAGACTGAAAATAAATCTTTTGACTTTCGGCGGTTGTAACGGAATTACAATTTCATAAAATCAATTTTCTTTTTCGTCTTTTTTTGGTCGTATTTAAAGCAGTTATGATAATTATGATGTTATACAAACATGAAAATGACTGTTGATATAAAAAGCTAGAAAATTTCAAATTAATACTTAAACAATAAACATTAAGATTTTCTCGATTGTACATTGTGTCAATCAACAAATGGAACGTATTAGCGGAAAATGATATGGGCCACATTCTCTATGGAAGTGACTTTTTACTGTCGCCATGGGCAACGAGAATAGAGTTTTTTACTTTTGTGACATTTTGGTGACATTTTTGTGACATTTTCGTACGACATTGGAAAAGTGACATTACAGAAAATACGACATTTTAGCGCACGTCCCGAGAATTGGGCTCCTATATTTTAAAAACATGGCGGATGTCACATGAAATCGATACAAAAAAACTATGTTTTAGTGATATATGTCGTATGAAAATAAATGTCACGAGCACGAGAATTGGGCTCCAGAGCCAATTCTGGGGATTTCGATATGAAAAAAACATGGCGGATATCACCTGAAAACCATACAAAAAACTATGTTTTTGGTGATATATATATCGTATGATGACAAAATATCACGTCCGAGAATTGGGCTCCAAGAGCCCACTTCTCGGGACGTGCGATAAAATGTCGTATTTTCTGTAATGTAACTTTTTCAATGTCGTACGAAAATGTCACCAAAATGTCACAAAAGTAAAAAACTCTATCTCGTGCCATGCGACAGTAAAAGTCACTTCCATAGAGAATGTGGCCCATATCATTTCCGCTAATACGTTCATTTTGTTGATTGGACACAAATATACAATCGAGAAATATTAATGTTTATTGTTTAAGTTTTAATTTAACATTTTTTAGCCTTTTTATATCAACAGTCATTTTTCATGTTTGTATAAACATCATAATTATCATAAACTGCTTTAAAACACGATCAAAAAAGACGAAAAGAAAATTGATTTATGAATTGTAATTCCGTTACACCGGACCGAAAGTCAAAAGATTTATTTTCCAGTCTGTGGCAAAAGAGATAGCAACTGTGGCAAAAAGACGCGTTAAAAGAAAAAAAGAAATAAAGAATTTTCTTTGTTAAACACTGATCTTGTTACTGAGATAAAAAGGCTTAATGACGAATATTTAAAGGTATGTAGGTAATACTGGTGAAAATTTGTTCCAATTCAAGAAAATATAAGAACAATTAAAAATTCTCAGCTAAACAATCGTTCACACAGAGAATCAATCATCTTCTTAGTTTGTGCAGTTAATTTAAACTTGTAATGTGATTTGAACAACCAAACGTCAATAACAACAAGCCGCGAAACGACCTCAAACGTCACGTTGAATTGGAGAAATATCACCAAAATCACCGTAATACTTCATATCGTATCCATATTTGGGGTCCAGGGCCCAATTCTCGGGCTCGTGACATTTATCATCATACGACATATATCAACAAAACATGGCGGATATCGTATGAAAACGTTTTTGCTTATTCTCGCGATGTCGAATGGTGACATATGTCACATATTTTCGTGCGACACGTATCGTATGGTCTTGACCATACGAGATGAAGTATCACGGTGATTTTGGTAATATTTCTCCAATTCAACGTGTCGTTTGAGTCGTTTCGCGTTTTGTTGTTTATTGACGTTGGTTGTTCAATCACATAACAAGTTTAAATTAACTGCACAAACTAAGAAGATGATTGATTCTCTGTGTGAACGATTGTTTAGCTGAGAATTTTAATTGTTCTTATATTATCTTTAATTGGAAGTAATTTTCAACAGTATTACCTACATACCTTTAAATATTCGTCATTAAGCCTTTTTATCTCAGTAACAAGATCAGTGTAAACAAAGAAAATTCTTTATTCCATTTTTTCTTTTAACGCGTCTTTGTGCCACAGTTGCTATCTCTTTTTGCCACAGACTGAAAATAAATCTTTTGACTTCGGTCGGTGTAACGGAATTACAGTTTCATACGACATATATCACCAAAACATAGTTTTTTTTGTATGGTTTTCAGGTGATGTCAATATGAAAAAAATATGGCGGATATCACCAGAAGCCCAATTCTCGGGACGTGCGATAAATGTCGTATTTTCTGTAATGTCACTTTTCCAATGTCGTACGAAAAATGTCACCAAAATGTCACAAAGTAAAAAAACTCTATTCTCGTGCCCATGCGACAGTAAAAGTTACTTCCATAGAGAATGTGGCCCATATCATTTCCGCCTAATACGTTCCATTTTGTTGATTGACACAAATTTACAATCGAGAAATCTTAATGTTTATTGTTTAAGTATTAATTTGACATTTTCTAGCCTTTTTATATCAACAGTCATTTTCATGTTTGTATAACATCATAATTATCATCATAAACTGCTTTAAAATACGACCAAAAAAGACGAAAAGAAAATTGATTTTATGAAATTGTAATTCCGTTACACCGACCGAAAGTCAAAAGATTTATTTTCAAGTCTGTGGCAAAAAGAGATGACAACTGTGGCATAAAGACGCGTTAAAAGAAAAAGTGGAATAAAGAATTTTCTTTGTTTACACTGATCTTGTTACTGAGATAAAAAGGCTTAATGACGAATATTTAAAGGTATGTAGGTAATACTGGTGAAAATTTGTTCCAATTCAAGAAAATATAAGAACAATTAAAATTCTCAGCTAAACAATCGTTCACACAGAGAATCAATCATCTTCTTAGTTTGTGCAGTTAATTTTAAACTTGTTATGTGATTTGAACAACCAAACGTCAATAAACAACAAAACGCGAAAACGACTCAAAACGTCACGTTGAATTGGAGAAATATCACCAAAATCACCGTAATACTTCATATCGTATGGTCAAGACCATACGATACGTGTCGCACGAAAATATTGTGACATATGTCACCATTCGACATCGCGAGAATAAGCAAAAACGTTTTCATACGATTTCCGCCATGTTTTGTTGATATATGTCGTATGATGATAAATGTCACGAGCCCGAGAATTGGGCTCCTGAAAACCATACAAAAAACAATGTTTTTGGTGATGTATATCGTATGATGACAAAATATCACGTCCCGAGAATTGGGCTCCCAAAAAAACTATGTTTTAGTGATATATGTCGTATGGAAATAAATATCACAAGCACGAGAATTGGGCTCTTGCGCTCCTGGAGCCCAATGGACAACATTTCAAATTTTTAACATGTCCATATTGTTTTTTTATATGAAAGTAGACATAAAATGAACAGACCCATATTTTTTCTTTTTTCAAAATTTGTCCATTTCCATGCATAAAATAATTATTGAAATTCTTTTTATTCTAAATAGACGTAAGCGCCAAATGACGTCATCGGACGGCTGAATACAGCGATATTCCTTTGCTTATCATTGTCTTAATAAAAAAAAGGTACTACTGTCAAAGGCAAATAATACTAGTGTCAACATTGTCAACGTCATTCATACATTCAACGTTGACAAGTTAACTTTTATTTTGACAGTTACATGTCATGAGTTTGGCATTACGTAAATTTAAAACTATAATGTGCTAAGCAAAGAAATATTTTACATTCTGCCGTCCGATGACGTCATCTTACGTTTTTTAGTTTTTAATTTTTTTCTCAGTAAATAAGCAATATAAAAAATGAATAAATATATATTCGAGCAGCGGAAAAGTAAACAAAGAATTGGTATTTTTTGTTTCGGAGCTTAGCAATTTTGAAATGTTGTCCATTCTCGTGCTCACAGGATTGCGAATTTGCGATTTGAAAACTATACAAAAAACGCGGGACTTCTTTCGTGGCGCGGACTCTAAGGGCGAACATCACATGGAATGTTTCTGATCTTACTGTCAAAATGACGTTGACAAATGTCATTTCAACATTCCGGTTTCCTGTCAAAAAAGTACTCAGCAAAAAAGGTAATGGTTGCGGCGCTGTTCAGGATTAAGTAATCTGTGGTTCAGGAGCAAAGCGAACGTTTTTTTAATCGGCAGGGTCGTGAAACAGATTTTGAATCAAGGTGAAACCTTTCCCTTTCGTTTATTGGTTGAACCTTATTTTTACGCAGACTTCGTAAAGTTTCTTTTATTATATTATAGTAAATAGTGGTTTCAAATTAGGCTTTTATAAATTTGTATTTTATGGTGTTGTGACTAATTTTAGGGTGGGTTTTTAGGTCCAGTTTACAAAATGGGTAGTTCATTCTCAAGATCCTACTCTCCCAACTGTAGCAGTAAGGGGGTCCCAGAGAGATGTGAGTATTCGCTGCCTATTTTATTTATTTAAACTTAACATGAAGATATTATTATGGGTAACAAAATATCGTTTTACCTTCAATTTTTTTATCCCACTGGGTTAGTAAAGGAAAGCATAAAATAGAAAATTAGTCCGATTATTCAAAGCTTAAAATGTTCACTTATATACTTCATATAACTGAAAAATAATGATTAGTAAGTACTTTTACATTTTTATTTAATAAATAAAAACAAAGCGGGCTAGCTTTTTTTAATAATATTATCACGAGAAGGGAGCTATCTCATCCCAGCTTGAGTAAACATTGCAGATTTTACTACAATAATTCTTACAGAAAAACAGAAATTTTGTTCATGTGTTACAAAATAATATAAATTGATTTGAAAACGATTGAAAATAAAATCTAACTTTTTCAGTTAGGTATAGGAAATCATACAACAGGTGCCATAAAAATGTCACCTCATAAGTCTGAGGACTAATACTTTTGTAACAACAACATGAATGCTCTCAATTGGATTGTGATCTACCTGTATATTTATTTTTTATGCTATTTTATGCACAATTTGACATGTTCTTGTTATTTTATTTATAAATATTTGAAGAAGACCTCACAAAAGTACCTTAGTTACAGCCTTAGTGATCTTATTTCCATATTTGTTTATTCTGCTCTTTATTTTTTAATGAAATATTAGAAGGTATGTGTACAGACAGCTACACATCAGGTTACTGCAATCTCAAAATTCCTCAATTGATATTGAACCAAATATATTTGACATTTAGGTGAGGATTGATTGAAGTAATTTGTCAATTTCTGATACTTTGATGTTTTACTGTACATACAAATTCATACCTCCTTAATCTGCTGTTATTATATCACTATTTTTAAAACGTAGCAACTAAAGAGATAGAATAGATTCAATAGGAAATCTTGTGACCTTGCACTGGAACTCAAGAAATAAATAAATTGCTTAGCCTGGTGGGAAATAATTATTCTTCATAATCTGCAAGAATAGACTACAAAGTAAAACAATAGATTTTGTACCATTCAATCTTTTGTAGAGACTAGACATGAATACAATAAATGAGTGATAGACATTGCACACCCGTCAATAATTAAAGTAGGGCATTATCTGAATATTGAGGGGCTAGTGGTGTTACTGAAGGCGATTTGAATTAATTTATAGGGCTTAGAAAATGTTAGTAAATTATTTTGATAATGGCATATTATTAGCTCACTTCTATTATTAGACACACAGTCCACAGACAAAACTTGCAGTACTGTCACAAAGTTTAACAAGATCAAAGCAACAAATAGTCTAGAACAGGATTCCTCAAAAATCACAGGGGTGCACTGAACACTGACTCTTTTCTTTAGGATGTTCTAGCTGCTGCAGAGCTGCTAATATAGTCCATTCGTAATTCATAGCCTGCAGCCCTGGTGTTGTGCACCCGTAGTCTAGGGCGCTGCCCCCACATTTGGGTGGGATGAGGCGACGTTCTTGCAACCCCCGTCTTTCCTCGTCCGACTTCCACCTCCGCATCCAGTGGAGCTTTTCGTCCGGATAGGTTTTTCGGGACCTTCTCTGGGAAGCCTGCGGGCTCTCCCTCCCGTCCCAGCCACCAGGGCGCGGGTCTGCGAGGGAGTCCTGGACCTTCAGGAAACGTCTGCGTCGCAACCCAGCGGCGTGGGTGCTTCTCGGGAGGTTTTGTGGTTGGCCATGGAAATGGCCCTGGTGGTTTTAAACCACAGTTTGTGCAAGAAGGCCGTACTGGCGAGCCTCGCTATCCTTGAGGCGGGACGTGGTGCTAGGGTTCGGCACCCGGATATACCGGAAAACGTCAAAGAGGTTTTAGTGGGTATGCTTCTGACCATCCAGAAGAGAGCCCCACACTATCCGTCGGCCTCCCAGCCGACGGGTGTGCATAAGGCGGCGCCGAAACGTCTGCCCATTGCACATCGGGCTGGCGGCATTTCCTCGTCGTCGAAAAAAAAAGGAGGGCTCTAGATGTATATTACACCTACCTACATTTTATATTTTCAGCAGGTGGAACCATATCACGCATGGAATCCAGTAGCAACTACGTGGAATCAATTGTTTGCAACGAGAATGACCTCAAAGAGAACGAAATGAAGGTTTACGATATCGGCGAGGAGGGCAGAGTGTTGGTGATCAAGCAGAAAGGGGAGTTCAGTGCTGTTGGTACTCAGTGCACGCACTACGGGGCGCCCCTAGCAGGTGGCGCGCTGGGCGACGGCCGCGTGCGCTGCCCCTGGCACGGCGCGTGCTTCGACATCAAGACCGGCGATATTGAAGACTTCCCCGGGTTCGACTCGCTGCCGTGCTACCAAGTCACTGTCACTGAGAAGGGCGAAGTTAAGGTATTTTTTTCTACATTTTTATTTTATGTAATTTAGTAGATAAGTATGTACGCCTATCAAACTATGCGCACCTGCGGTACAGTTCACAAACTCACTATTTTCTTGCACATGTTCTCACAACACTCACAGTATCTGAAGAGAAATGACAATTGGTTTAGTTTTTACGGTTTTTACATTTTCGAATCACTGGATTCCAGACATTTGACAAATAAAACCCATACTCATGATTGAAATTTTACTTATCACTTAATTTCAATCGCTTCTCTGACCAATCTTGATATGTAGTGGCGTTCTGTCGAAATTATCTGAGGGTTATAAAACTCAATCCAGTAATTTGGACCCAATTCCTCCAAAAGTTCTGAGATCCCTGATTTTTTTTTATGCTACATGGTTATTACAGTTGGTATAATCGGTAACAGAAAATTGTCGGTTTATCGTTGTTTTTGATTGCTTTTATAATTTTTTTGCATTAATCAGCAATCGTAGAATATTAGTTGGAATCGGGTCCAAATCACTGAACGGAGGAAATAGTGAGTTAGTGAACCGCCAGGTGCGCGTAGTAAAAAAACCTTACCCGCCAAAACTTAAGTTACTCCGTGACGCTTGCAACAGCGCCAAAATGTAGCAAACTCGAAAATAAGGTACATGGTAGAAATCTCGTAAATAACTATTCTAAGGTTAGTCGTAAGTTTGTATTCGCGTACGCACACAAAATAGTATTTTGTGGATCCTCTAAATTTTTAAAATCTATGTGCGTATTTCTACCGTCAATTCGGCGGTGATGGAAAGCCTCCAGGCAGGGCGTGCACCTGCACTTTTCATATAGTTTCTCAATCTGTTATTTTTATTTCATCATCATCAGCCCATTTAAGTCCCCACTGCTGGGGCACGGGCCTCCCTCAATCACATGAGGGGTAATTGCCATACTCACCACGCTTGGCAGACGGGTTGGCGAGGGTTTTGATATAAATGCAGAGTTTTCCTTCTCTGGGTGCTGATGATCATGCCAGCAGCTTTACCTTAGTCGCCTTTTACGACACCTCGGTAAGAGTGAGGGTGGCCTATTCTACTCTGCCGGGGACCACACGCCGAAATATTTTTATTTATTTGAATTCATATAACACGGCAAATACCAATTACATTATTTGAATTAAATTATTTAAGAATACAACTATAACACATTACAATAATAATTATTATAGGTAACACAATAAATTAAAGATAATACTTGTACAAAGACAGGGCCTGTCATACATATCGCTCACAAAATCTCAAACATTCAGCCACCACCTTCATCCAAGCATCCGCAAACAGATCACACTGAGGGTTTACATTTAAGAGAGTGTTGAGATAATGATTATGAACATTTAGTGACCATAATCCAGTTGGTCTGGATCCCCTATCTGACATTCGCCAGTGCGGTAATCGCTTCACTGTAATTAGCAGAAATACAGAATCGTGAGTCATGGTCGAAGGGTACCCCAGACTTCACCCCGGGGTCTGAAGCGACGGACGGCTTTGGACGCAACTGGGAATAAAACGCTGAGATGATAATTATGTATATAATTCGACCTAAATTTTTGTGCTGAATTTATCTTTTTCTTTATCTCTTTCTTCTAGGTATAATACATTTACTCATTTAGTATTCACAGTGTAGATAGTATTAGAAAATGTTTGTAAACATTTTTAAAAACAGTGTGGCATCACCTTAAACTTCCGGAAAACTGTTGATACATTTATTTGAATTTGTAGTGAAGTGTAGGTGTGTAATATATCGTTGTTAAGTTCCCATACAAACGTAATACCAAAATAATTTGTAATTTGAGCATTATCTTGACATATTTTCATTGCTGTTACTGCTGTTACTCGGAATAAGGAAGTATTTATCAGTCTCGGTTAACACCTGCTCTTAAAAATATTTACCCACTTAAAAATATGCGATTAGATTTCGTACATTTTACGACCACCTATTTTCTGCTTATTTGTTTTATATTATGAACTCAATTATTCATTATGAAAATTTAACAGAGACAGCTTGTATTGTCTAGCTACACAATGTCTTAAAGAAAATCAATATATAAGTAAACAAGTTTCATTGATCGTTTTTGATATTTGCAAATGCTTACAAATTTATTATAAATTTAAACAGCCATCTTGCTGTTTCTACTCCCACGAAAGAGTCTCGGTTGGCGCAACAGAGATAGCGAGATGTCCGAGGAACGTTGAAGCTTGCCTCGAATTTGAACTGACCTCCATAGGTCTCTTAAAGGCGTTTTTTTATTTAATTAGGATTATATTATTTGTATAGACGAATTAAATTTCTGACGAATGTGCAAGCATACCTACATGACCTAATCATTTGCTTAAAATGATTCATTATACAAACGCTTTCGGAACATTTACAAGCACTATCGTATCGGGAAATAATGTTTAGTAACGGATATAAAACTACAGAAGTATGTAGGTAATCAAATTCGTGATTATAAATACTCAGTTAACACCTGTTACAAGACTTATTCATTTCATTACATACCATATAGTTCATGAAGGTTTCTTGTGATTGATTTGCATAAAGCGGAGATCTCCTGCCGATAGCAATACAGGTGCATTACAGTGCTGCATTGAAATTAGTGATCGCAAAGACTCGAGCCTTTTAGCTCTAAATTTAGAGCTTCAAAGACTCGGAACTTAATTTGAAGTCAAGACTTGTTTTCGGATGCGCCAAAGTTCGCCTAACTTTGACTTTTCTACCTCGATAATTGGAAGTCCGATCGATCTTCCTAAATGTACCTATTGCTATAATACTTAATCATTCCTATATTCGTCCCTATCTAATCTATTATATCCCTAGTTCCTATAAATACTGGTTATACCTACTTACTTACTTATAACCATGTGGTACTAGGTCACGGCTGACGATCGTCACAGTCTCACGGAATCACAGTAAATCGTGATCAAACAAAGTATTGAAGGCTAATAAAACAAATGAAAATAACTACCCCTTTATAATTTATCCCGAACTAAGGATAGTCCCGGAACAAAACTCGTGCCAGCCCCTTTTAACATTGCGTGTTGAAACTGTATGACATCAGCTTTAGTGCGGTAATCCCTTTATAAGGTGGGGCTGGTGTTAGACTGGTGGCCTGCCTTCACATTCAAAAAGTAAAGAAAGTAAATCGGTCGTTGGAAGGGGGTCGCCACCCATACCAGAGGAGGTCATGTTATATACCCCCTTGAAGAAAGAAGGAGGGGGTGGAGGTCCTTCCTGGATTCTCTCGTGCTTGTACTCTAGTGTCGAGTGGGAAAACTAAGAGATTGCTGGCCTAATTTTAATCAATAAAATCTTTATTACCGCGGTAGATTGCTCTGTTAGACCGCAATGTGATATCATTGTACGGAAGTAGTGGCCTGAATTTTCGATGCCAACTACATATAAAACGAAAACACTAGGTAAATAAAACGCCATCTGCATTTTCATAATAGTTAAGTACTCCGTTCTCAGGCGAATCGCAAAAAAGCCGCCGACCTTGAGTCGCCTTGACCGGAGATTAGAAGCGTGCCATTGCTCACCGATGACTGAATCATTGAAAATATTTAGCTAGTCACCAACATGCTGTAAGAAAAGAGATGTAACCTGTAGTAATTCCATTAATGTAATTACGAGTGGACTTAGGGCAAGGGTTCCACAACTTTTCAAACACATGTTAAACAACACTTAACATTAGAGTCCGGGCCACTAAAGAATTTACCTTCATAGACCGTGCCACTTCTGTCACCGATCACCGTCAACATTCAACATTCAGACCTAGGTAAACCATACATCAATGTATATGTTACCAGCAATGTAAATAACTCAAGCATTCTATACAACCATTGCGGATAAAGAATGGGATCAGAAATGGCGGCGAATCTATTCACTTCTCGCTCGCACACCCACGAATGCGAGTATAGACGCAAATAGTGTGCTAGCGAGAAGTGAATAGATGCGCCGCTATTTCTGATCCCATTATTTATTCGCACAGGTTGTACATTGCCTAGGCAATGTATAGAATTTGTGGGGCGTTTAGGCACTGTATGAAATATTATGCATATCATTGTCCATTAGACACTTTGCCCAGGCATGGTATACTTTATATACCTTGCCTAGGTATAATATAAAATGACTGCTGTTCCACCGGCAATGTGTAAAATAATTGATCTTTGTCTGTATTCCCATTAACCTTTCGCACAGATTATAAGAATCTGTGCTGTTCGCCTAAAGAACATTTGGTACCATGAATGTTTTGCCACCAGTTCTTTGGTCTGCTGCTATTGTATAGGTTAGGTTTAAGTTAAAAATAGATTAGGTTAGAACTGGTGAACCCATAGTGAGCGAGACGAGCGAGCGAAGCGTGCGGGCCGCTAGCAGCGGCGGCAGCTTCAGGTGAAGTACCAGATGAACAAAAGTCGAGGAAGAAAAATCAAATAATCGGAAAAATTTACTTCGGCCCCGGGTGGCTGACCCTCACGCTACGGCGTACATGCATGCCGTATGCCTCTGTGCACTACATAACATTACTTAGTTATCGGATTATGAGCTGTATACGTGTCAACAAACGGTGATCTCACTCAGCTGTAGGTATCGTTGACTTACTCAGCGTCTCCAGATCGCTACATTTTCCTCAACGTTTATGATAAACTGATTATTCTAGAGTAAGCTAAAGTTGATAAGTATTCTGGAGAATTCGTCCATGATACTACTTAAGGTGATGGGTAGGGCACAATAGCGACGCCAATCGATTTTAATTTTTAACTACTAAACCGGATTTATTTTAAACAATTTTGAGGTTATAACCTCTCGGCAAACACTTATACTATTTATTAAATAACCATTTACAAATGTTGGGTCCGTTTTTGTTCGCAAAAAGTTGATTCACGCCAAAAGTGGCCGCTTTTGGCGGTAATTCAAATTTCGAGTACTAAAGCAGACCCAAAAGCTAAGTATAAGTATTTAATAAATAGTATAAGTGTTTGCCGAGAGGTTGTAACCGTGAAATTGTTTAAATTATGTAGATCCAGTTTAGTAGCTAAATTTAAAATCGATTGGCTTCGCTAGTGTGCCCTACCCGTCACCTTAAGTTAGTCTTTTACAATAAGTACTAATTTTTTCTCTGAGCCCTTTCAGCTTTTTCCACCTTTCTGAGCAGTTATCCTATTATTATAATCGTGTGGAAACAATACCTTCATAACATACTCCAACTATTGAATCAAAACCAGTCAAGTGCATGACGGTCGCGTACAGACGAGTACGTGGAACCTCCTGGGTTGAGCTTGTAATTGAAAATATACGTTCATGTTAAATTTATTTGTGTGCACATCGGCCCTATCTTGACTGACTTTGATTTTTCTCTGCATCGAAGGATTGCAAACCTGAGCATTTGATATTAATTTCACCTTGATACCTTCGTCTTCTTATAACACGACCTTGATCATTAATCAATTTGACTGTCTTTACCTAAGATATACCTACAAATGAAATAACGTTTAGCATAAAACTTAGTTACCATATGACATTACAGGTGCGGGCGAAGATAAGCGACTTGAAATCAAACAAACGGATTAAAGATATGGGCGTGGCTGCCACATGCGACGGCGCCGTCGTGGTGATCATCGGCGGGGGCCCCTCGGGCGCCACCTGTGCCGAGACCCTGCGTAGCGAGGGCTTCCAGGGCCGCATCACCGTCGTCGCCAAGGAGGCGTACCTGCCCTACGACAGGATTAAAGTCTCCAAGATCGGCTCCGTCCCACCCATCACATCCCTACAAGTAAGATCACAGGAATATTACCAAAATGCCAACATAGAATTCATAAAGAACACAGAAGCGACTAAAGTAGTACCCGAGGATCGACTGGTCCACCTGAGCGATGGCACTAAACTGCGCTACAGCGCTTTGTACATCGCGACAGGCTCCAAGCCCCGCAAGCCCGACATGCCTGGCATAGACCTGAAAAATATCTTCACTGTCAGAAACTTCGCGGACGCTAAAGACATTCTGACTGCGTTGGGCTCGGATAAAGATAAAAATGTCGTCGTGCTCGGCCTCAGTTTCATCGGATTGGAAGTTGCTTCGTCTTGTAACGAAAAAGCGAAATCCATGACAGTTGTCGGTAAAGACTTCGCTCCTTTGGGACAGCTTTTTGGCGTCGAAATCGGGCAGAGCCTGAAAAAGCTTTTTGAAGATAAGGGTGTCAACTTCCAGTTCGAAACCACAATAACCAGATGTAACGGTGAGAACGGAGCGATAACATCGGTTGAGCTACAGAACGGGACGACTTTGCCGGCCGATATGCTCATTTTGGGCGTGGGAACCACGTTCTACACAGATTTTCTCAATGATAGTGGTATCACACTGCAACCGAATGGTGCGGTTAATGTTAATGATAAATTGGAAACAAATATTAAAAATGTTTATGCGGGCGGAGATATAGCGTATGCTCCAGTGTTCGCACACGGAAACAAGCAAATGAGCATTGGGCATGTGGGCTTGTCGCAATATCACGGCCGTGTTGCCGCTTTAAATATACTTAAGAAGGAAACTACTCTAAGAACAGTTCCATATTTCTGGACGGCGCTATTTGGAAAATCGATTCGATATGCTGGATGTGGAAAATCGGCCAGTACTTTAGTAGATGGAGATGTGGACGCTTTGAAATTCGTTATATTCTTCTTTGATGAATCAGAAAAAGTAATTGCCGTAGCGTCTTGTATGAGAGACCCGGTTGTGTCGCAATTTGCCGAGTTATTGTACCAAGGTAAAAGCCTTTATAAGAAGGACCTAAAGGATGATCGCTTTGCTTGGACCAAAAATATTCACTAAGAAGCTCATGATGATCATACATGCATCACAATGAGGCAGGAAACAAGAATTAAATGTTATACTTGTATGATGGATATTAAAACCAGTGGAAGTATCTTGTAAGCTATAAGGATCTGAATGAAGTATTTTCGAGAATCTCATGATGATAATCCATTAATAAACTGGTGCTCACATAAAATTGTTTGTACTCTGTTATTTTTGGCGTCATGTTTTACAATGTTGCACAACGGCATTATGTCTTAAGTTCAGTATATTATATTTTTGTATCTTATGAAAATCTCGAATAAGTTGCCCAGATCAAATAATTTACATATTCCCTAGGGACCATCAGGGCATTTCTATGAACATGTGATATTAAATAATATTAAAGTCATTTTTTTCTTAAGAATTAGTCTTGCTTACAAAACATCTTAGTATTCAATAGTTACAAACATGAATAAGTATTACATTGTAATATGTAAAAGTACAATAATAAATTATGCTATGTTAGGTATTTTTATTAGAATGTAGAAGTATTTATGAGTCAAATGTGTACCTTCAATGTATAAAGTACTTAAAAATTATGCCTTATGTTATATTTAAATAATGCCATGTTTATCGTCTCAAAGTTATATTGCAAAGCAAACAAAAATAAATTTTATATATATTTGATATACCTACACAAAATGTTATCATATAATAATAAATGTGGCTCTTGAAAGCAATAATTATGTAACTTTTATTTTCTCTCCTCACAACACTTCTTCTTCACCTTAGCATGTGATTCCTGGTTGCGTCCAAAGCTGTCGCTCTGGAGCCTAGGGTATGTTTGAATGTATTATGATTCGAGTCTGGTAATAACAATGAAGCGACTGCCGTCTGACCTTCGCAACCCATTACAGGGGAACCAGACCAACTTAATCATGATTACATGTTTTAGAAACTATCCGAAACGTGTAGGTTTCCTTACGACGTTTTCCCTCGTCGCCGAGCTATGGTAGAAATACGCACATAGATTTGGAAAACCCCTCGCATGAAAGCCACATTCTAATCCACTGAGCTACCATCACTCTCTCCACACAATACATGCTTGGTTTATTGTTATATCCTAGATTATTTGATTAATAGTACATACATATTTATTTCAAAATAATCAATTAATTTTTTGCTCAAAATGATTCATCTAATAAAGAATCAATTTTGTGATATGGGAAACAAAATTTTAGGGCCCACTGTACCTAACATGTGACATAATTTGCGGATGACCCCTTGAAGTACTGAGTAACTAAACACCTTTTACATCTTATTAATAGAAGACATGACACTAATGGTATTCCTTAAAAAGTATGAGTCTTCCTTATATATATATATATTTTTTATGTGATAGGTGGCAGACGAGTAGACGGATCACCTGATGGGATGCGATTGCTGCCGCCCCAATGGACACTTCGCATAACCAGTGGATTCACAAGTGCGCTGTCAACCTTTAAACCTCCCTTTCCCCTGGATTGGGCCTCCGTCCTGTGTCCTCCTGGTATGAAATAGCACAGTGCTGCTTCACGCCGGTTTCCTGTGAGGCTGTGGTATCACTCCGGTCGAAGCCGGCCCATTCATGTCGCTCTTCCATGGTCAAAATGTTATTTGGAAAATACCACTAAGGAGAAATGAACTATGGTATTGTAGTAAGGAACATGTATTTTGCAATTACATACAAATCGTAATTAATTAACATCTACACATACAAACATCTTTACGGTAAATCTAATAAGTAAAACTGTAAACTGTTATTCCCATCCTTCAGTGACACGCAGATGGCGAAACCTTTCGTAAAGTGTAACATCTGCCTTGAAATATCTTCTGGTCTGGTCTTGGAAGAATTCCTTTCTTTTTTCTCGCTTTCCTAAGTCTTTGGCATGTCCTGAACTCTCTGCCTGAAATAGTCATTATATTTTTACAAATAGACTATCATAATTCTTTTAATAACTTCTTCGGCAATTGATGGTACGTAAGATCACCATTAGCTTACAAGTGTGATAATTACCTCTGTAAGATATGGATATCTTAAAAGTAACATATTTTGTTCTTCAATTGCGAAATCTCCACTAAGTTTGCGCAAATGTTTCGGTAGCACTGGCGGAACTAAACGATCTTTGCCTCTAAATACGTTTACCATTTGGAAGGCGGTTACGCCGAAAAAGGACCTGGCACAATTTCATGACTATAAATTAATTGAATTTTAAAGTATTTCGATAATTTTAAATAAAAAACTGGTTGTAAGTAAAAGAGGTTATGATTTCTTCAGTCAATTTCAACCAGTGCAGTGTTGAGTGTTGCCAAGTCTACTATATCTGACACACAAACTAAGTAGAGAAGATACTTCCTGACAAAAGGCGCAAAGTGTAAGAGTATAATTTATTCTATGCGCAAAGTAGTCTAGATTCGCCTAATCCTCTTTTTCTCAATTGTAGCCCCAAAATCGCCTATTAGAGGTTGAAAAAGAGATACCTCGGTAAGTTTAGGTTGATATTTCAATTCGGGATGAAAGGAGCTGTTTTTAATCTTTGACCCGATGAAAGTAGCTATTTTTTAATCAGTGACCCGATGGACAGACAGGCACACATCAGTACTACAATCTGTCCAATTTCCTCAATTGATAATGAACCAAACGTATTTGCATTAAGGTGAGAGTCCATTGAAGAAATTGAACAGTTTTGTTTACTTTGATTGTGGCTGTAATACAAAGTCAATTCATTATCGTCTTTATAACACCCACTTAAAGTATGATTTTGACTGTTCCGAATATTTAGATTTGATTACGTATAAAAGAGCCTAAACAATTGTCAATATTTTTTTCGAAGTAACCTAATAGCCGTGTGGTCCCCGGCAGAGTAGAATAGGCCACCCTCACTCTTGCCGAGGTGTCGTAAAAGGCGACTAAGGTAAAGATGCTGGCATGATCATCAGCACCCAGAGAAGGAAACTCTGCATTTATATCAAAACCCTCGCCAACCCGTCTGCCAAGCGTGGTGAGTATGGCAATTACCCCTCATGTGATTGAGGGAAGGCCCGTGCCCCAGCAGTGGGGACTTAAATGGGCTGATGATGAATTGGCGACCAAAAGGCGAAAAATCGCCTAACTTGGTCACACCAGCAGACAGCTGTCACTGTCAGCCAGCTAACCGTTTAGGAATTAGAGTCCGCTCCACGAAAGCGTTCAAATTTAAGCTTTACGTATTACATAAACACTAGAAATCTCAAATTTTAATTCCGCGTTTTTCCACGATAACTTCATTTGTGGTGTGGACATTATGCGGATTTTTGCGTTACGTTTTTGCATACGGCGAAGCACGGTGCGACGGACGGAGGAGTCACAAACTATCTCTTATTCTATGTATCCTCGTCCTAATGTGCACGTACCTTTATAAAACATTTGTCTATATAAATTATTTACTTTTTTCAACAACCGCTCTATAAATCTATGACAGTATGGCTGTCGATCGAGCGTAGGGTAGTGTTTTCACGTAAATATAATTGTGAAAATCAATTAATCTAATGTAAGTTAACCGTGAATAGATCCACTTTTTATTACAAAGTATGGAATCATTGGGCTGATAAATATATGTTGTTTGGAGCAGACCTCAATATTGGTAAGTTTTGTTGTTCTTATTCGGTGCAAACAAAATCAATTAGGTTTTATAATTATTTGTTTTTAATATTAAACTAATTAATTACATATCGAAAGTTAGTGGAGGTTGATATCAATAGCAGGCTGGGCGTTCTTGAGTCGTTTCCGCAAATATTTTCCGTCGCACAGTGTTGCTTTCGGTTCGGTACCCTTTCACTTTATTGTCTACAATTCTACATTATTTTCGTGCTCTACTTATTCCGAACCTAAATTTTTGCTAGCTATTGTTATATTATTATTCTGCTTTAACTGAAATTTGTTATTGTTTTTAAGAATTCTATGCAATTTAGTAGCCTGTTGAGAGGCCAAAAAAGTGACCCATTTTTTCATTAAATTTTACTACATACGTACAATAAATAAACTAACGGTAAATTATATCTTTTATGAAATAATATTATTTGTAAACATGTTATGCCGAAATAATATTAAGAATGTTTTTCCACCTAAAACACCTGATGGACTATTCTATTAAGGTAACCTCTATAATGTATAATACATACATATAATTGAATAACTATATAAATAAATATTTCACAACATCACATACATTGATCTGACTCCAAGATATTATGTAGCTCAAGCACCTGTGTTATGAATATCAGAATCAATGGTGGAATTAAAAATATATACATTTAATACTTTTCTTTTGTAAGTTCATACTTATAATATATATATAAGATAAGGTGAAAGACATTGGGATGTTTTGAACATTCTGTGCATCGGAAAATTTGAGAAGGTGGTAAAAATTAAGTAAAAACTTTTACAACTTTTACAAGTGGTTAATTGTATTTCTTTCTTCAAGCTTGTATAGTTTTTACTTAATTTTTACCACTTTAACTTTTCTGACGCACGTGATATTTAAAATTTACCCGTCCTATGTTTGTTATATGGAACCATTTTCAGATGGAGTGATTAAAATTCGTCTCCCACTTTTTTATATGGAGTTGTGCTTCTTCTTGTAAGAGTATATGTATTCTATGTGCTAGACCCAAATTAGTAGCTCTTGTGTTTGGTTTTGGTTACCAAAAAAGGTAGGTAGAACCACAAATGATCAGGCCCTCAATGAAAACTGCTTTTAAGTCACTTATAGGTAACATTGTTATTTTTTAAAAGAGATGAAACTGCATTTGAATTTTTTTTTCTCGTCTTGTGAATTGAAACAAATTATTTTTAGTATATTCAATTTCTGGGTAAAATAAGCAACATTTAGATAGATAGACACTACTTAATTGCACAAAATTTACAGATCTTAGTCAATGCTATTATACTAATACAATGTAGGCGGTCTTAGGCGGTTATTTAGATTTACTGTGAATGCAGTTTTAACTATTGAATTTAAGGCAATATTCATTCAGGGCTCTTATTATTTTCCACTCTAAAATTGTTAGACATTTTTTATGTTTGTCCAGTGGGAACCAAACCTTGGAGAGTGAGGTAGGTTCACTATTTAATACACTATGGGGCGGGTCAGTTGAACTACTACTCATTTTGTTTTTTATTTTTTTGCATCGTTTGTTAAGTATATTATATTACCTAGATTATGTACAATCTGTATTTGCTCTACACTTTTGTAGTAAACAAAATAATCAGCTAACAATAATATAAGATGTTTGACAGTAAGTAGATAAAGTCCTCAATAATGAATTTATACTCATAAATAGATTTATATCAATATATTGTTTATTATGCCCTTGTAGGCTTTTTTGAATATAGCTGTGGGACATTTTCAAATATGGATTTATTTAGAATTATACATTTTTTTTTCAAAATGTGTCATTAAATTTAAATGTTGGCTTGGTTTGTGTGTCATATCTAAATTAAAGACATCATAGTGTATATGTTTAGAAATCTCCTTATGAAAACAAACTAAAACCATGCTCCTGGCCTTGGCGATTCCCACAGTGGCTAATAAATGTTTTTATACTGGATCCACTTATAAGCTTGTTATGATTTGAATAGTAATGTTGATGTAAGCCTCACATTTCGTGTGTGATCCTCTTCTGTGGCGCCTGGTGGGCGGTGGCTAATACTGTTGTAATTGCTCTCTGGGAAAGGTGTAGTGATGGATAATTCATGTGAAATGTGAAAATGATTTTAAACTTTTTCTTGAAAATATAAGTTCTTACTGATGAATTTGGTGTTTTGCAGTGACAACTTGTGAGAAAATAGTTTCTTTTATTATACTATTATTTTTTTTTAATGTTCATATTACCGAATGATATTAACTGTATTTTAACATACATGCTTTAAATATGTAACGTAAGAAACTAGGTTATTCAAAATATTTACTATGGCATATATTTCCTGTTATAAATACCTACGTATTTACAAAAGAAAGGTATTATATGTATATATTTGTCATTCCACTGTTGATTCTGATATCCATAACACAGGTGCTTGAGCTACCTCTCTAGGAGTCAGATCAATGTATGTGATGTTGCGAAATATTTATTATTATTTATAACCAATAGATACAATATAATGAAAGTGTATGTTCTGCCTAACGTAACATCCATTTCTTAGATCTTTTTTTATGAGGAATATTTTTATGATTATGATGAATCAATTTGTTTTATCTACAATGCACCGCTATGAGAAAAAAAAATTAGTATAGCCCTATTTGCACGACTGAATATTATATAACCATGCACAAATGTTGGGTCTGTTTTTGTACGCGAAAAATTGATTTACGCCAAAAGTGATCGCTTTTGGCGTTAATCAATTTTTCGCGTACGCGTTGGACCCAACATTTTTGCATGGTTATTTAATAAATAGTATAGGTGTGTGCCGAGAGGTTGTAACCCCGAAATTGTTTAAAATAGATCCGGTTTAGTAGCTAAAAATTAAAATCGATTGGCGTCGCTAGTGTGCCCTACCCGTCACCTTAACTTGTGCTTCGGAAGACGTCAATAGTTGTTCAGGGACATATACAAGCATGGATTTAGGTGTCGTAGTATATAAAAGCATGGTGTTATTTAGGTGTCGTGGTATATACAAGCATGGTGTAATTTAGGCGTCATGATGGTTATTCATTAGAATTAACAAAATATTTCTGTCACACTGCAGTTAGGTTACGCGTCGCTTAGCTAACGCGTCGCTTGCCATAAAAATTAACGTAAATAACGGTACTCTATTACAAGCACTTAAAGCCACTATGTTATTATTGTTAAGATAAACACTTCCAAGTGAAAAAAAAAAGTATCGAATCGGTTGCTAGCTGGAGTTTACAGACTAAGTAGATAATGATTTATGATCTACTAGCTTTCGCTTGCGGCGTTGCCCGCATAGCAATAGTTTTTGTTTATCCCACAGGAACCTGACATTTTTCGGGACAAAGAGCATCTCCATGTCAGATTGTCTAAGTTACCTCTCCACTAATAATTTCAGCCAAATCGGTCCAGCCGTTCTTGAGTTATAAATAGTGTAACTAATACGACTATAGCTAAATTAAATATTGTATTTCGCGCACCCAAGTGGCGGTTTTGGACACAACTCTGAATAAAATGCTGAGATGATGATGATGTGTGCTGAGATGGCATCTTATTGTACTTCTTCTTTCTTGCCTGCACACAGGAGATTAAGAGACGGACTTGATTGCGGCTGTTTAGTTACGGTGATGAAAACAAGAGACAAATTAGTAATTAAATTTACTTTGATTTAATTGATTTAGGTCCTGGGGTGAAGTACACTTGCATATAACATTACAAGGAAAATATTGCCCAATCACAAAATTAAATTAAAAGCTAACACAAAATGGATATATGTATGTAGTGTTAGTAACAATGACATCAAAACCTATGCTAGTACTCTGATAAATTGAATAAGAACTCTCCTTCCATTCGAGAGATCGTGGTCAAATCTATGTGCGTATTTCTATCATTAGCTCGGTGGCGAGGGAAATCATTGTGATAAAACCTGCACGATTCAGTTGGTCTGGTTCGCCTGTTAAAGTGTTACGTGAGACGGCAGTCGCTTCATTGTAATTACCAGACTCCCCAAATCCTGAATGATGGTCTAAGCGTATTCTTGGCTCCAAACCGACATATTTAGACCAGGAATTACACGCTAAGATGAGAAGTAGAAGGAGAGATCGCTACTAGCCATAAGACCGCCGAGATTGTATTTACCGGTGACCATAGCATTAAGTTCTGTAAAATGTTGTGCAATAAAGAGTGTATATCTAAGTAGGTACTTGATAAATTATATAATAAATTAACTTTATTTTGTTTCAGAGCGGCCTAGAGTGAGATCCAGCGTCGCAGTGCTAGCACTCGTCTGACTGGTGTACGGAGCAGAGCCGCGGCCATGGCGCAGGTCGGAGCCAACATGGAGTACCAGGAGTACAAATGGGCATATTCAATTATGGACTCTTCAAAGTAAGAACAAATATTATACCAATGTAGCAAATGCTACTCCTTCCTAAAAGCCCTACAACGCATCTGCAACTCTTCAGATTTCACAGGTGTTCTTGGGCGGCGGCGATCACTTACCATCAGGTTACACCCTGTCTTGTTTGCAGTTTTCTTACGATTCTACTTCTTGACATAGGTTGCCTTATGTCACAAAATAGTAGACAGAATGTAGGTGGGCGGCAGTAGTCGCTTACCATCAGGAGCCCAATTCTCGTGCTCGTGATATTTTAAAAACATGGCGGATATCACATGAAATCCATACAAAAAAACTATGTTTTAGTGATATATGTCGTATGATGATAAATGTCACGAGCCCGAGAATTGGGCTCCAGGTGAACTGCTGCTCATCTGCAGTGGAGTGGCGTGTAAAGGAGGGCGTCCCAAATAATAATATAATTTTGCGATGGGAGCCAATCAGAATCAGAATCTATATTGCTTGTAAGTTGTAACTGTAGGTATTACAATTTGCGGGTTACATTGCAACATAATATTGAGTACAACAACAGTTTACCCATATTGGGTATGCAATACTTAGGAATTACAACTTACAAAATATAAAATACATTTTCAGTTAACCGCTTTTTAAGGCGTATTTTAAATTTTGGCTTATCCATAGCTTTTATATCCGGTGGCAAATGGTTAAAGATTTTAATATCTGCAGAAGCTGCTTTTATTTATTTATTTAAGGTACACATACAGATTAACGTCACAGTAATCATTGAAATAGTACATTTAAAATAGCTTTATAATAATATATATAGTTATTAGCTTTACGTATAAGTACATTATGTTTATATTGACTGTGTATTGGACGTGAAATTAAATTTGCTTTAATTTGAAAATAATTATGATTTTGTTTAATAAATATTGAAATTTCTAATATATAAATATTAGTGAGATAACCTTTTTCTTTGAATAAATCTGCGCATACGCACGAATCCTGCCTGGTTAGTTTGCTTAACCAACTAAAATACCGTCCACGCCATACGGCATACGAGTGAGCGTAGTAACCATGCTCCCTATTTAAAAACAATGTCACCGTATTTTTTAAGATTCAGATGTCTAAACGCAATGTGCAATTTTCGGAATAAACGTCACTTGAGTGTGAAAGAGATCCAACCGACCCTGACCTGACGCAGCTCTAATGTATCTCTACTCTATACGGTGCTGTAGAGATAGAACGTCACCCCAGTACTAACGGCTTCGCGGTATTTTTCAAGTATGGCCTTCTAATGAAAAGGCTCAGTCTGATTGGTATTTCTATGGAATGGCCACGGTTAGTGATATCTCTCGGATAATTCGGGTAAACCTTTGGAGTGACGCCACAGATTGACCGTGTGGGCCATGCCCTATGTGCAGTTTTTATTTATTTATTTAATACATTTCTTACAAACTAACAGATGCTACTATCCAAAACGCATAAAATAATAGTAAAGTTAATTTATAACAGCAGAATAATTTATGAAGTATCTAATAGTGTTAAATACAAGATGAATGTCAAAATGAGCAACTTAATTAGGTAAAATAAAAAGTGTGTACAATCTCAAAGAGAAAAAAAAAAATAGAAAAAATACAGATAGGCTACAATAACATAAATCAAAGACAAATACAATTTCAAAATATGATGTCAAAGAATTTATTTACATTTACTGGATGCATAGCTATGTAGTTGCATTCTTTAGTAATGTGCTGAAATGGTCGGCGAATGTATGTGTGAAGGTGTTTCCAATCAAAATCCATAAATGTCAATTGAGAGCCAAATTAATTATGCATCGTTCTAGACTTCACCAACAAAGTAATGGAGATCTATGTGGGTGCCAATTTCTGTGGTTACTCCGTGTGTAATTCTATCTTCAGAGTTGACTCGGCTATTTTTAACGTAGATTCAGGCTGTATTATATTTTGCAGTTTAGTGTACTCAGTTAAAATGCGAGTTGATTGCAGAGCTTTGTAAGCATGGGTTTGGTTATGCTTAAAAACACTTGACTATATTTCCGGTTGGTAGGTACTGGACTTATATAAGGTGGTTGGTAATCAATAAATGCCTTGGACGTTAATAAATATGTAACATTACTTATCATTATGTAGAATTAGATGACATAGTTTACGAGTTGAGAAGTGGTCAAAAGTAGCTTGGTAATGTAGACACGCTCCCGCGTTTTAGTTAAGGTGACGGGTAGGGCACACTAGCGACGCCAATCGATTTTAATTTTTACCTTACTAAACCGGATCTATTTTAAACAATTTCGGGGTTACAACCTCTCGGACAACACTTATTATTTTTTAAATAACCATGCACAAATCTTGGGTCCGTTAAAAATTGACTACCGCCAAAAGCGGCCACTTTTAGCGTGAATCAATTTTTCGCGTACGCGTTGGACCCAACATTTGTGCATGGCTATTTAATAAATAGTATAAGTGTTTGCCGAGAGATTGTAACCCCGAAATAGTTTAAAATAGATCCGGTTTAGTAGCTAAAAATTAAAATCGATTGGCGTCGCTAGTGTGCCCTACCCGTCACCTTAAATGGTTTCTCGGTTGTCATGTGGCAAATTATTCTGTAAGCTGTCGAAACTATTGTAATAGCCTAATATGTTTTTCTTCGGCAAACAATTTCAACAGCTATGGTGATTTGCAAAGCAGTTAGCATTGTATTTCATGCACTTGCGTTGCATAATTAGTCCCTATATACATTGTCTGGCCTGAGGTATTTATTATACACGATTCATTTTAGTTTCTCTACTATTGATCATTTTGAGATCTAGTTCAAACTTGATCAAAGACCATAATGCATTTGTCATTGAATCAACTATTATTGCCGTATTTTATTTGAAGAATTCATATTCCGGTCGATGAATCGTGGACTGGTGGCATAATGTTGATATCACGAACTATTTTGAGAATAGCAAGCACTATAATACGTAAATCGTGTCGGGAATCGAGAATGGTATACATAACTACCTGTATAATATGCTTAGCGACAAATTTATGACGGCGAAAACATCTTTTGCTGTCATTAACATTGTGGGTATTGAGATGATAAACTGAATGTTATAATTTTATATCCAACGAGCCTATATATTACAAGAGGCCAGCAACGCCAATGCAATCCTTGGTTTGGCTTAATAATCGGAAGCTGAATACCTCACTGTAAGGCGACCATAGGGTTTTGCTGTTTGATTTGTCAGAGAGACTTTTTCTACCGGCTAGTGTGAACACTAATTTAAATTACCTTTTCTTGAAAGTGAATAAGTGCCACTTGTCGAAGATGATCCACCGTCGGCCGCATAATCGCTTACTAATATACTATCCGACCGATGAGATACTTAGGGGTAGAATGTCTAGCTATTCAAAAATAAAGAGACATTGATTTAATTAGTTGATTAAGTAGTTAGGAATATGAAGTCCTCTGAAAATACAAAGATGCTGATTTAGTCCTATTGCTGTTCAAAACTAGATCGCTACATAAAGGTTTTATTTAGCGGTTTCCAGGTCTTAACATTTAGTTCATGTTCAGACTGCCCAGTCAGTAGCGTTTATTCCCGCTGTCCACCCTCTGCTAGGCCACCCCGGGTGGACAGTAAAACAATTGTTAAAAAATTCCCTCTTTCCCTGCCTTCTTTTAACCAAGAAGGGGTGGACAACGGGATTTTTTTAAATACTTGTTTCGATGTCGAGAATAGAGACAGCGAGAACAAACCGTCAGAAGGAACCTCTCTCCTCTTTAAAATATATCCTCCTAAAAATATTATTTGGGTGATGACTACTATTTAATAACGTAATTTTATGGTTACAGATAAAGTGACCTACTTTGTTGTAGTCATAATAATCGTCCGTTATGTCGGTTAAGTGTCTTGTTGGTTAAGTGTACACATTGAGATCGAAATCGATTGAGGAAATTTGACAGTTTTGTATAGCTTGACCTGTCCGCCACTGTACATACGACTAAGTTTTGCGCCACAGCTTGTCGTCAAGATATAGTCTTCTCGGTATGATCTTGTCCTTAGTTTATTGACTTCTTGATTAATTGAGCCATGTGGGTCCATTACAAATGACAACGGAGCCACCATTACAAATGACAATTAAATACACACAGGAAGTAGTAGGCGTAGGTTCAGTTTAATTTATGTATGAGCTTATTTATAGTTCGAAAAACGTGTGCGTGGGTGTGGTCATCTTGAAAAAAAAAAGAAAAATATCGAATGATATGATTGGTGGACTTCTTTCTTTTGGTCCATTCTATGTTATGATGAATTTATCCATACTGATATTATAATTGAGAAAGTGTGTGTGATCGTCGTGAGTTAAGTAGAGATAGTGGAGGGGATGGAGAGTAACATTGGCTACTAATTATTTCAGTCGGCTCATGTTAGATAATACAATACGAGAACTATTAGTACTCGCGATTAAGATTCGGCGTGCTTATACACGGCCAGTTAATTGAAGGGGTTTCGATACACTATATGTATGTATTACGCTAGGGTAGGGGGAGGGCACACAGGCACACTACCGTATAGGGTGACCAGATCTCCTGTATTATTCGATACCCAGTTTTTTTCGCTTCAAAAATGTAGATTTTTTTGTTTATGTGATAGGTCGCAGACGAGCAGACGGATCACCTGATGGTAAGCAATTGCCGCCACCCAAGGACACCCGCGACGCCAGTGGAGTCATAAGTGCGCTGCCAACTTTTAACCCCCCCCTTTCTCCCTGATTGGGCCTCCAATACCCTCATTCACGCAGCGAAACACAACACAGTGCTGCTTCACGCTGGTTTTGCGTTATCACTCCGGTCGAGCCGGCCCATTCATGCCGAAGCGTGGCTCTCCCACGGTCAAAACGTTAATTCTATCACCACGCGGCCGCGCGGGTGAAATCGCGGGACAGTTAGCAAGTACATATTAACACTTAGCCGGCATAATTGAATCCGTCAAAGCGGTACCAACCTTGTTGGTAGCTACAAAAATTGCTTCACAATATAGCTTTGAAAAGTATTTTTGTACACTTGTGCGAAGCGTTCTTCTTCTTCTTCTTATTTTATTTGTGGCAATCAACTTCTCGACTGAGAATTACTCCTGCAATTATCATGTTTTAGATTTTAGGCATTATTAAGCGGGACAACCGAAGATAATTCGCCAATGTCAAGTAACTTATTGAGAACAAGTAGGTAGTCAACAGTCGAAGTCAGTCAAAGTCACAGTCACTCAATAAAACGCCGGTGTTGTGCGTTTTATCGACCTACGGATTCAGCGGATATCACTCTAAAAGCAATCGCGGGTTTTAAGACTCTATTAGGTCCAAGCAAGTTGTCACGAGACAACGCACTCGACACACAATAGCAGTGTTAAAAACGATACAATCCAACGATTCTTATTATTAGGATCACTTTGCGGAACTTCACTGCACAAATAAACACCATACTTGCACACTAAAAACCACTAGACACTAATTTAAAACCTTTGAATTGCATCAGCCCACGCGGCTTCTTTTAGCCCTACCCGCCGAATCCAAGCGTTCTTTTACCTGCGGTTCGTATTTGTGTGTGTGTGTGTGGGGTGAGTGATAAACAAATCTCATAGAGATGCTATAAATTCTGAAAACCAAATCAGATTGGAAAAGGTTTATTTATTTATTTTATTTGGTTCACAAACACCAAGTTTTACATTTAGTTTCATTCAGCAAGTTATACATTTAGTTAGAAGCGTATCAAAAACAGTGTCGCTGGGCTCTACACTAGGATACCCTGTGTCGTGGAAACCCAGACTTCCCTTAAATTAGCCATAAAGGTAAAGAAACGCTACTTTATCTTGTAACTGTCCATACGGGCAAACTGGTCTAAATTAGGCCTTCCGTAATAATGGAACCCGTACCGATTTTTTTCTGTTGGACATCCTACTGCCGGACGTGTCTGCTTAATTAGCGTTAGGTCAACAGGCGACACTTCACGCCTTGAATGACTATTGATTGCTTGCGAACAAATTGGCGAGACGCGGCCCAAGTGGCGGGTGCCGATACGAAGATATGGATCATTGACTCTTGTGATACCGGCCCGGGTGAAGTAATTGAGTAAAAGCTTTTTAGAAATTGCTATAATGGCATTTTTTGGGGCCGTTGTTTCTTGCCTTTCGTTTCGTAGTCTTTAGATCGGTTGCTACTTCAGTCTTGGTTACCCAAGGCTCAATTACTTCTTAATAGTCTCGAAACTTGAGGTTTCAAGTGCAACCTAGTGGCTTCTTATTAATGAATGGAGTCGTATCAGTGATACATTATAATACAATGAAAAGACAATAATAACCTCCATATAACATTTTTGTTAATATATATTTTTTTAATGAAAAATATGTAATAATATACAGCTTTGAATTCCTCAACAGATTGAATTTAGGTACACGATTGTTGTCGTAACTCTGTATATAAAGACATATCAGTATAAAAAAAATTGAAGGTTTTATCTGAACAAATAATATGTAATTGAACATAAAACTAAATACTTACAGTATTTTTATGTCTTATTATCTACAGATAGGTACTTTAAACAGAGTTTTAAGAAGCCAGAGGTTACTTTTGACCACTAAAAATCCGCTACACATTTAGTCGCGTATTGCTCGTGAAGCCACGAGCGAATAAGGAATGTGGAGCTGGAGCGGATCGCAAGACGAAATCATGAAAAAAAAGTTGACATTAAAAGTACATATGTTAGACATATGAGCTCCTTTTTAAATAACAATATTTTTTCTGGACTTAGGACTAGACTAAAGTCTGAAAAATCTTACTAATTTATATGACATAATTTCGTAATAACAGTATTTTAAGACGCTAAATAAATAACTCAAAAAATATTTCGCCATTGTTCTTTCGGTGAAGGAAAAAATCGTGAGGAAACTTGCTTGAAAAAGTTATCTTAAAGCGTCGGATCATATGAAGTCATCCAATACTATTGTAGGCTAACGTAGGGAGATAATTTATCCAGCAATAGCGTTATTGGGTATTGATGATGAAATGGCCACCTTAATTATTTGGATCCTTTACTCCTGAACCTAGTACGGTATCCAAAGCTTTTGGGCAATACAAATTAAAGAAAATAAATAAATATACAAACGTATAAACTGGATGGATCAAACATCGCTTATGGTATAAACATCTATAATTAAATTTAAATAAAGAGTTAACATCCTCATATTTTATGATTTGCGCTAATTGGGTACTGGAATGTTCCAAAGAAGGAAAAACAAAATTGCAATGTTCGATGGAATTTCGATTGTTATTTTGTGTTATTATTTTAAACGACTTCTATTTACCCTTTATTCAAAACGAATCTCTTGTTTTTTATGAATAGTTGTAGGGCCTGAACTGCTTCGAGAAAATGTCTTTTGTCGCTTTTTTTGTTACCCGAATAAAATTATATCAACAAAATAAAACATTGACAAGTTGGGTGGTTTTACCAAGCACCTCACTCACACCTGATGTTATGTAAAGATGAGGTCTAATGTGGCAAATGCTTGACCGAGAGACCCCTATTCATTCTAGCTAAAAAAGGGCCAGGTTATAATAATTTCTGGGAATATTTCGGCGTGCAATGAGTTCCACATTTTGGCTGTCCGCATCAAAAAAGAGCGCGCTTTAGCGCGGTTAGGGTTCGAATCTCAAACTACTTTGCACAAAATGACTAAGATTTCGTTTGGGACCCATCATTTATTTCAAGTTATTATTATGTACAATATTAGGAGACGTTTATGAAAGGCCTTTGCCCAGCAGTGGGACAGTTTAGGCTAACAAAAAAATGCAATATTAAAAAAAAAATACTGAAAAGAGAAAAATATTTGAACTAAATACTTAAAGGTGCCGCAAGCGGTGACAAGCGTAGTTTTGGTGGATTTATTCGTGCCACTTAGCACCTACCTACCTAACAATTATGGTTATCCAAGGCTGTCGCACCTCAAAGTATTTGGTTTATCAAATTTATTATAATAGGAAATTCTAATCATGCGGGTCACCTGGCGATGATCACTTACCATTAGTACTCGCGTGCACGCTTGTCGCCTCTAGAATAAAAAAAGAATAGTGACTAATTTACCTATTTAATTGTTCACAGAGTGTCTGCGTGCCTGATCTCAATGCTCCTAATAGTGTACGGCAGCTTCCGCTCGCTGAACATGGAGCGCGAGGCACGAGAGAGAGCGGAGAAGGAGCGGGAGGCTTCGCTGCTCGGCGGGAAGCCAGTCACCACCTCCTCGTCTAACAATAGTGAGTAACAAGGGTCCGATGCCAATGCCCTAGATAGTGTACGGCAGCTTCCCCTTGCTGAACATCGAGCACGTGGCACGAGAGAAGGCCTAGAAGGAGCGGGAGGCGTCGTTGCTGGGCGGGAAGCCGGTCACCACCTCCTCGTCTCACAATAGTGAGTTTACGAGTGATCTAAATGCCCCCTATAGTGAACGGCAGCTTCCGCTCGCTGAAATTTGAGTGGGAAGTAAGAAGCAAGTGACGTCACTTGCCACTCTCGTCTCTTGAATAGTTAGCTACGCCATTACCGCAAAGTATTAAAAAAATTGGATTAAACCTTTCGTGTTAAATGTAAATAATATTTTGGAACTAAAGTAAATTTATAACTCATGTCTTCTTTTTCGTGACACGAACTACTATGTCCTTTGGCCTTAATGATATTTTTCGTTTTGCAGATGTACAAACTCTGAACACGATGCAGGCTCTATGCTTCCCGCTGGGCTCGTCGGTGGCTCTGCTCATAATGTTCTTCTTCTTCGACTCCATGCAGACGCTAGTCGCGATTTGCACAGCAAGTATGTATAGTGTACAACTACAGGTAGCACCAAATAAGTCTAGGCAGTGGCTTTGAGTGCGCCGAAACCATTTTAGTATAAAGTAATATATTTTACAAGTGCACAAACTAACGACCAGCGCTACACTTGCGTGATGCGGCCTCTACCTGTATTGATTACTAGCTGCGCTCCGCGGTTTCAGTTTAAGTATACATATAATAGGCAAGTTGCCTCATGTAACCTTTTAAAATAACTTTTAATTCAAATATTATTTCGTACAAGGGTCCCAAATGCACCTACCGGCACGAAATCTTGGCCATAGTGTTATTTTCATACAAACTTGCTCTCTTAACAGGTTCACAGAGCATAAAACATTTTATGTATGTATAAATTTTTAACGTTTATTTAATGTTTGAATGCTCAACTTTCAATTAATTAATTCAATCCACTCATGAAACCACTGGATTTCTACAAAATCAGAAAAATAATGATTTCTTTTTACATCCCATATGACGTTGTAATAACGCGAAAATGAAAATCGTTCTTCCTTGATTATGATGAAATTGTGGTTTCAAGAGTTAATTGAAATAATTAATTGAAAGTTGAGCATTCAAAAATTAAATAAACGATATTATTGGTACATACAAAACAATGTATTTTGCTCTGTGAACCTATAAAAAGAGCATGTTTGTATGGATTTACACTATGGCCAAAATTTCGTGCCGGTAGTTGTATATAAACCTCAATAATATAAATAAGGGATTACTGTAAAACTCGACTAATCCCGTTATATTTTTACTTTTTTTTCTCTTGATTGAAAACACCGTCCGCCATGGTTCTACGTCACCATTATTGTAAACAACAAAACGACAAACGCCAGTTTCAGGTTATTCATGGTCTTTCATGTCAGTCAGTCAGTCACGCGTATTGCTTACAATAACAGTGACGTTACGGCACAGATAATTAACAGACCATCATGGCGGACGACTTTTATGGCTGTATAGTGAAAATATAATTTAAAATATATTAGGAATCGCTTGCTTCGAATGCTTCAAAAAATTATAATTTTTTATGGCGTAATATATTCGTAATGAACCGTTCTATCAAATAAGTAAAGTAGTAGCAACTAGCCTATTGTAAAGTTTCGTCAGTTTGCGTGAAAGAGGAACATACATATTATAAATCCTCACAAACTTTCAGTTAATTTATAATATCCAACTAAAGGTGTCGTTTTAGGAGTGAATTCTTTTTTTTTTAATTCTATTTTTAGTTTAGGGACTTTAACCCTGTGTTATGTCAGTCCCATCGTAACCTAAATATTATTATTACAATTTAAGAGATATAGTTAACTACGTTACATGATATATTTATATTACATAGACACTATATACCTACATAGTTCAAGGAGTGAATTCTTTGTAACGGGGGTTACGAAGATAGTCATCTAATCTAACTTTTAATTTTCCATGCGATCGAACTTCGACGTCACTGGTTATTTTGTTCGTAACATTGTTATTTTAATATTGTCTCGCCAAAATATTATAACTAATCACTTACATGTATATTGTTAGGTAAGTTAGCAAGAAAACTGATCATCATCATCATCAGCCCATTTAAGTCCCCACTGCTGGGGCACGGGCCTCCCTCAATGACATGAGGGGTAATTGCCATACTCACCACGCTTGGCAGACGGGTTGGCGAGGGTTTTGATATAAATGCAGAGTTTTCCTTCTCTGGGTGCTGATGATCATGCCAGCAGCTTTACCTTAGTCGCCTTTTACGACACCTCGGTAAGACTGAGGGTGGCCTTATCTACTCTGCCGGGGACCACACGGCCTTGATAAAACTGATAAGTCAATGTATTAATGTAAGAAAAGTATTTTTTGTGAGCGGAGAAACATTACTAGTTAATATCCTCCAACTAATTACGGCTACGGCGGCCAATCTGACGGCCAAGCAAACAAACTGCGAAACGAGCAAACAAATACACGGACCTAGAGTCTGTGGTATGTTTATATTAACCAATAAAAAATAGCTAAGATCATTTTTATGCTGATTGTATACACATGCCTTATAGAAGTATCAACATTGCAGTAATAGCGTGCGCAGCGCTGGCGTTCCTGCTGACGCCGCTGTGCCAGTACATCGCCGGGTCGGCGGGCGTCGGCGCGGGCCGCGGCGCCGTCTGCGGCCGATACTCCGCGCCCGAGCTCGCCGCCGCGCTCGTGGCGGCCGGCATCGTGGCCGTGTGGGTGCTCACCGGCCACTGGCTGCTGATGGACGGTGAGTGTGCGACATGGCGGGCTCGCGCGGCGTGTGTGCCGCCGCGCTCGTGGCGGCCGGCATCGTGGCCGTGTGGGTGCTCACCGGCCACTGGCTGCTGATGGACGGTGAGTGTGCGACATGGCGGGCTCGCGCGGCGTGTGTGCCGCCGCGCTCGTGGCGGCCGGCATCGTGGCCGTGTGGGTGCTCACCGGCCACTGGCTGCTGATGGACGGTGAGTGTGCGACATGGCGGGCTCGCGCGGCGTGTGTGCCGCCGCGCTCGTGGCGGCCGGCATCGTGGCCGTGTGGGTGCTCACCGGCCACTGGCTGCTGATGGACGGTGAGTGTGCGACATGGCGGGCTCGCGCGGCGTGTGTGCCGCCGCGCTCGTGGCGGCCGGCATCGTGGCCGTGTGGGTGCTCACCGGCCACTGGCTGCTGATGGACGGTGAGTGTGCGACATGGCGGGCTCGCGCGGCGTGTGTGCCGCCGCGCTCGTGGCGGCCGGCATCGTGGCCGTGTGGGTGCTCACCGGCCACTGGCTGCTGATGGACGGTGAGTGTGCGACATGGCGGGCTCGCGCGGCGTGTGTGCCGCCGCGCTCGTGGCGGCCGGCATCGTGGCCGTGTGGGTGCTCACCGGCCACTGGCTGCTGATGGACGGTGAGTGTGCGACATGGCGGGCTCGCGCGGCGTGTGTGCCGCCGCGCTCGTGGCGGCCGGCATCGTGGCCGTGTGGGTGCTCACCGGCCACTGGCTGCTGATGGACGGTGAGTGTGCGACATGGCGGGCTCGCGCGGCGTGTGTGCCGCCGCGCTCGTGGCGGCCGGCATCGTGGCCGTGTGGGTGCTCACCGGCCACTGGCTGCTGATGGACGGTGAGTGTGCGACATGGCGGGCTCGCGCGGCGTGTGTGCCGCCGCGCTCGTGGCGGCCGGCATCGTGGCCGTGTGGGTGCTCACCGGCCACTGGCTGCTGATGGACGGTGAGTGTGCGACATGGCGGGCTCGCGCGGCGTGTGTGCCGCCGCGCTCGTGGCGGCCGGCATCGTGGCCGTGTGGGTGCTCACCGGCCACTGGCTGCTGATGGACGGTGAGTGTGCGACATGGCGGGCTCGCGCGGCGTGTGTGCCGCCGCGCTCGTGGCGGCCGGCATCGTGGCCGTGTGGGTGCTCACCGGCCACTGGCTGCTGATGGACGGTGAGTGTGCGACATGGCGGGCTCGCGCGGCGTGTGTGCCGCCGCGCTCGTGGCGGCCGGCATCGTGGCCGTGTGGGTGCTCACCGGCCACTGGCTGCTGATGGACGGTGAGTGTGCGACATGGCGGGCTCGCGCGGCGTGTGAGCGGCTGCTACTCCGCCCTTATATGAAATTGTGTATTTTATACCCTCAAAAAGTATAATTTACTAATGAGATAATTTTAACTTTAATCGTTAGTGTATCACCTTGATATCGAGAATACATTGAACGCCCCGCGTACATTCAAACCTAGGTATGTATTAATTACTTTTACTTGAATTTTAGGAATCAAGCAGCTTCATCAAAAGCGCTATTTCAACGTCGCAACAATAAGAATGAATGATTAAAGCAAGTCAATCTTTTAACCGTTGAGTAACTAATCGGAACTTCATTTTCGTTTTTGAAATTGAGAAAACTTACTTCTTACTTTTAATTACTGAGTTAGGTTAATCGGGAGGTAAATAATTAGAACTTTACTCAGAGATGGTGAATGAGGCCCTAAATTTTTTTAAAAGCAGGTGTTAACAGAAACATAGATAAATACTTCCTAAATGACGAGATATCCTCAAATTGCAAATTATTTAAAGATAAAGACTTTTATTTCTAAATAAACATGAGTAACTTCGGTACAGAAGTTGAAAAAATATTTAACTTAGATCTACATGTTCGTCCTTCAGGCATACAAATATAAAGGTGATTTTGTCATTTTAAATCCTTAGGTACCTAATCAGTAATGAAAAATAATTTTGCCAAAATATTATGTCAAGTTAATGATACTTAAATTATTACATGTCAACAGAGTGTCAGTTTTAGTATTATGTTTGTATGGAAAATACGTTGTTCGCCGGTCCCGTTTTAAGATAGATAAGGTAGTTTCCTAAACTTTTCCAATAGATGGCAATGGGATCGATTACGAAGCCTTTAATTTTGTCTCTATTGAAATTATTTATACTATTTATAAAGAGGTAAATCCTACGGGCAGCAGCAACGCTTATAGGCAATCCGAAATCACAGAATGCTTGCGCAACGTAGTCGACACCTAGCGCCATCTACTAGTATAAAGTGGAACTAATCTTCCGAAACGAAGCGAGGGCGGGCCACTATCTCTATATAAAGTTGACCGTACATATGATTTCCAGCGATGGGCATGGGCCTGTGCGTGACGTTCATCGCGCTGATCCGGCTGCCGTCACTGAAGGTGTCGACGCTGCTGCTGACGGGGCTGCTGCTGTACGACGTGTTCTGGGTGTTCTTCTCCTCGTACATCTTCACCACCAACGTGATGGTGAAGGTGGCCACGCGGTGAGTAACGTCACCACTGCAGGTGTCGACGCTGCTGTGTTTTGGTAAAAATAATAAACAACGGAGAATGTTCACTAATTCCGGCATTGTTGATGTCTATGAGCGGCGGTTACCGTTTACCATCAGATGGGCCGCAAGCTCGTCTACCTACTATAAGCAATAAAAAAAAAATTTTTTTAGCTTTTCTCAAACTTGGTTGAAAATAAATATTATGATTGAAAAAAAAATACTACAATAAGTTGTGTAGTTTCCGAGATATTTGATTTCAAAATACACCGGTTGTAAAGTGACGTCATCGGCGTCCCAGTACTTCGCAACACTAGCTCAGTCCACTCGCGTATCCCGATATTATCATCGAACGTATCTCCATCAACTTGGTTGGAAATAAAAAACATGACTGAAAATATTATTACGATACGTCATGTATTTCCCGAGATACATAATTCCAAAAAAAATAAGTTTTACGGTGACGTCAGACGAATGGCGCGTCTGCGTAAATTAAATTTTCTATAAATTCATTAATACTTGGTATTTTTTGATGAAACATAAACTTGTGTATTTGTATAGATATTACCTCTACTGAGACCATAGTTTTAAGCGATTTTGTATACCTATTAACATTCTCCTTTATATAGGTGGCAGACGAGCAGACGGATCTCCTGATGGTAAGCAATTGTCGCCGCCCATGGAAACCCGCAACACCAGTGGAGTCAGAAGTGCGCTGCAAAGCACGCTGTTGGTTCTAATATCCGTAACATAAGTGCTTGAGCTAACTATCTCGGTGTCAGATCAATGTATGCGATGTTGTGAAATATTTAATTTAGGAATATTTATCACGATTTTAGCGGACCCAACATCCGAGGCAGCTAAGCAATCAGCTGATATTTTTAGTACATAAATGATCCTCTCGTCCCGTGCTGTAACTATTAATCTTTAAGTCATGTTAATTTCGGTTAAGGTTCGATGGGGCTGACATGTCTATGAAGACAAAAGTCTCTAAAATAAATAAAGCTAAAAAAATCGTCTCCAGGCCGGCCGAGAACCCGATGAACGTGGTCGCGCGGCGGCTGCAGCTGGGCGGCGCCATGCGCGACGCGCCCAAGCTGTCGCTGCCCGCCAAGCTCGTGTTCCCCTCCATGCACCACCAGGGGCACTTCTCCATGCTCGGTGAGAACATATCATATACATTTTATTTATTATAATAATAGTAAAATGACGTTGGCGAGATAAACTCGACGCGTACTTAAATCAATTAATAAAAAAATCTTTATTTGCATAAACGTGCACACTACAGCACTTACAAATCGTTAAGAAATTTAGAACTTTTTATAAGTACTGTTGCTGATGGCAGCCAAATTAGAGCGGAATAATAAATTTGTTTTTACCTACTTACTTAAGATTAAATGATAACTTTTAGTGTAAGTTAACTATAGCAGCATTGTGTCAGATTTTGTACTCGTAATTACCTAAATAAATAACATTAGCGAACCCCCGGGCGCACGTAGCAATTCGGTCCACCGTGCAACCATATAAACATAGCTAGAGCTATACCTACGATGCGCGCCCGCGCCGCATCGGCGCGTGGCGCGGCAGTCGCCCAAAACCTCACCGCGGACGCGCACGCGTGCTACGCACGCCCGGAGCTTTTTCTCCACCAAATTTGTTTGTCTTCTTATTTACCTGACTTCTAACTTATCTACCGTGCACAAGTACTTTTGTATAATTTACATGTTAAAAGACTGGGCCTCACCAGCCCAGGACCGGAAGAAGTGGAAGGGTAGGGGCCACCTTACCCTTCCACTGTCCCAATCACCCACTGCAGGGCAAAAGGCTTTTGCCCTGCAGTGGGACACTAGCTTATAATAAAATACTATGTGAACGTCCTCTTAAAAGGAGGATATTTTTTATAGTGACAGTATATTGGCTCTCCTCAGCCTGTTTGTAAGCAAGAGAAGACGTTGCAATTGAAACTGAAGCGATGTCGAGGCATCACCTCCGTTGGGACTGCCATACTGACCGGCGAGATGCTTCTTCACGCTTCGTTTGAACCACCAAAACAAAAAATGTGACACTAAAAAGCTTGAAAAACAATTGTCTGTCAAAAAAAAAGCCTTCAAAAACCACGAACTAAAAAGTGCAATATAATATTTTTAACAATTTATACACCTCAAATAACATTTTATAACAGTACACTCTAGAAAAGGTTTTACCGAAGTCGGCGCCCAATCTCTGTTGAATAATTGAATGTTGTATTTACAACATAGTATTTGAAGGCGGTTTTTTTTTTACAAACGTTTAGCGCAGTGCGCAAATCCTTAGTTGAGAACCAGGAGAATGTTGCCATAAATTATTTAATTTTTATTCGCGATAGGATGCCCGGGGAATATTGTTTGCGGGCTAAGTACCAAAATCGCTCGACCCGTTTCGATTTCATCATAATAACACAGATTATAAAATTTCATAAAAAATTACAAAGTCAGTTCTGTTTTTGTGTGTAAATAGTAAACAAGCAAGTGTGAATAACTTCAAATTGCACTCCTTAACATGTCATTCGAAGACATTGAAAGTCCTATGTTAAGTTATTTTTATTGATTGTAATTAAATTAGATTAAATTTGGTTTCATTATAATTTTGTTTTGTTTTATTCGGGATTCATAATATTTTTTGTTTAAACTTAGTTAAAAATACCTTTTTTTTACTTTTCTGCCTGAAGTACAGGTTAAAAAGTTTAGTATAATTTAAATTTTACATTGAACATATAAATGAACATAGCCGTGTGGTCCCCGGCAGAGTAGAATAGACCACCCTCACTCTTACCGAGGTGTCGTAAAAGGCGACTAAGGTAAAGCTGCTGGCATGATCATCAGCCACCAGAGAAGGAAAACTCTGCATTTATATCAAAACCCTCGCCAACCCGTCTACCAAGCGTGGTGAGTATGGCAATTACCCCTCATGTGATTGAGGGAGGCCTGTGCCCCAGCAGTGGGGACTTAAATGGGCTGACGACGATGATGATATAAATGAACAATAAAATTGTATTTATTCGTTTCAGGCCTGGGCGACATCGTGATGCCGGGGCTGCTCCTGTGCTTCGTGCTGCGCTACGACGCGTACAAGAAGGCCACGCTGGTGTGCCAGATGGGGCAGGTGCCCGGGCCCCGCTCCATGGTCAGTGTGCACTTACAACACTTACTCTCTCTCTCTCTCTCTCTCTCTCTCTCTCTCTCTCTCTCTTTCTCATTCTCTCTCTCATTTCAGCCTGTGATTCCTATTTGCGACCAAATCTATTGCTTTAGAGCCAGTGGAACATTAATAAGGGTTTCGGCAGTCTGGTAATTACAATGCGCTTCATTGTATAGATATATAGATCTTCTTTATTGCACAACATACAAAACTTAAAAGCTAGGTGTATACAGAGATACAATGTACATTTGGGCGGTCTTATCACTGGGAGCGATCACTACCAGACAACCTTCAGAAGAGTGCGTTCTTATCCACTGAACTACCATCCCTCTATAATATATCTTCCAAACGATTACGGCTACGGCGGCGGTTAGTGAAGCTTTTAATTTAAATAGTTCTGTTGCCTTGATATTGGCTTGAACTGATAAACATTCTGGATGAGAAATATTATTTCTTTTTGAATCTCTTGATTTCTTGTTGAACGGTTGGCACATTAAGGTATTCATGTAGAGTTTTGTAGTTGTATATTGACTGTTGTTGGGTCGTTGACGTGGCGCAGGGCTCGCGGCTGACGTACTTCCACTGCTCGCTGCTGGGCTACTTCCTGGGGCTGCTGACGGCCACGGTCTCGGCCGAGGTGTTCAAGGCCGCCCAGCCGGCGCTGCTCTACCTCGTGCCCTTCACGCTGCTGCCGCTGCTCACCATGGCCTACGTCAAGGTACCGTCCTCATACACAGCTGCTGTTTTTAGGTGGAAATAATAATAATAATAATCATTCTCACAACATCTCATACGTTCACCTGATTCCGTACTAAGTAGCTTAAGCACTTGTGTTACAGATATCAGACAACAGAGGAACACAAATATATACTTAAATACATATATTACACCCAGACACTGAACAAACCCAAGTGTTCATCGCACGAATGTTTGTCCAGGGTGGGGATCGAACCCACGACCTTTGGCGTAAGAGGCAGGGTCACTTACAATTGCGCCATCCGGTCAGTCAAATAGAACGCACACACAGAGAAAACCGGCGTGAAGCAGGACAGTGCTGTGTTTCGCTGCGTAAGTGAGGGTACCGGAGGCCCAATCCGGGGGAAGGGGGGCCTTAAAGGTTGACAGCGCACTTGACTCCACTGATGTCGCGGGTGTCCATTGGCGGCGGCAATCGCTCACCATCAGGTGAACCGTCTGCTCGCCTGCCACCTATGACATAAAAAAAATACGCTTCGACCATGATTTCTGGAATCTGTACCACATGCACCATCGGAATAAACTAAATAAATATGTAGATTTTGGCTGAAAGTAATAATAATAATAATAACTTTATTGAAATATCATAAGAATAAATTATTACTTATAATCTACTTATACTTATTGAGCAAAAAGTACATGTTTGCTAGTTATTTTAATTAAACCCGCCTCTATTTAACCATATCAGCGTATGAAATCTACATCCTTCGCTCCTGGATACCCTGATGACTTTCGCCGTGTAAACGCAGCCTCATAATCATAATTCTTTATTGTTACAAACTGTGGTTTCACATGAGAAGTAACAAAGTAAATGAGGATTTTCGCGTGTGAAAAAATCCGCTAGAGGAGTACTATAGGAGTGTAGGTCCATATACAATGTGACTGGTTATTTTTAAACGTGATCTGTCAAAATGTCAATTTGACAAACTAAACAACCAATGCGGTTGATGTTGGACTGGACTCAGTTCAACAGTACGCCATCTAGCGATTTTTTCACACGAGAAAACCCTCATTGCGTTACAATACTGATGCCTTAGATTAATATAAAATAGCAGAAGATACAGTAGATCCCTTCAATTAGACAAGTGAAAACGGGCCTGATGCACAACTACATGTACACGTACTCACAACTCTATGACACATTGATTTAAAGTTGTATGATATTGGAGGACAGAGACAAACTTATTGTTTGACATAAGCGTGAGTGAGTCAAGCGTAGCTACGTGCAGCTACGCTTCAGAGTTGAGTCCTGTCAAAACGACTTAACTCGTCACACATTAATGGATCGTAATATTTCTATCTCGCTCTGCAAAATGGTGACCAAAACGTTAATGAATTTAGAAATATCATGAGAAATTAAAACTTTCCTTCTACTTTTAGTTGAATTGTGATTACATGAGATTTGTTATTTCTTTTTGAATAATTATAGAACGCGTAAAAGCGCACGGAGGCATTTTGGTAACCTTTATCCCACTTAATAATTAAAGAATATTTTTGCGCGACACAACCGCTCGTCACACTCGTCAATTTGCGACTGCGTGCAATTGGGCGACGGAGACCCAATTTAAGCGGTCCGCGGGTTTAGGACGAGTCACCTATCTTCCACTCTACTTTATATTTATCTTCGGAGGTCGTACAAATGGTGGCGCCACTATCGCGTACCATAGTTATATTTTACTCTTTCAAGTATCATATTTACATTTTTTGAAATTTGGTTTCTCCCACTTCTCTACTTCAATTTATATTTTATGAAATGAATTAATGTAATAATGTTTTTTATCGCACAATGTATGTAATTTAATTTATCTTAATATTTTTAATTGTAATTGCTATCATAATTTTATTTTTTTTCTCTTCCTATAATTAATTACATTTTGTTTGTTGTTTTACATTTAATTTAATTTTTTTACATTTTGTTTAATTTTTCTGTCCGTGTGTATGTACCGCGAGTGCCTTTCAAGGAAGGCCTCCGCAGAATACCAGCGCCACGAAGACTTCACGGATTCGTGGCTAATGCTGAGCCTTTTAAGTGCCAACATTATAATTGCTTTTCTTTATGTTTTTGTTATGTTTTTTATTGGTATCTTAATAAATAAATTCTTATTCTTATTCTTCCGCTATTTTGATTGAATGTAAGACTGATGCTTACGCGTTTGGTCTATAGGGAGACCTTCGGAGAATGTGGAGCGAGCCGTTCATAGCGCCGCCCAGCGGCAAGCCCGGCGCCGAGTTCGACGTGTGACCGCCGCGCCGCCGCTGCTGTACCCTACTCCACGTGATATGGATCGACTACTCAACTCCGTAAAACATAGCTTGTTTACAATCACAGCTGTCATTGGACCTTTATTTCAATGGACATAAGGTTTATTATTTTACAAAGTTTTATTCCATAGGACTTATGACGTAAAGATCATTTTTCTGTGACATAATTAGATGTCATTTTAATCAAACTATATTTTACGGACTATATCTACAAACTTGATTCTCAAATCAATTGGTGACGGCTGCGTTTGTCCGAGGTGGGTAGGTGGTAGCGAGGGAACCCATTCTACCTAGCCGCTGGGGGTAGGGGTTGTTTGAAGAATCCGTACGGTGGTGTTATATAGACGTGAAGGTTAATTACGGTAAGCCATTTGATGGCTGTATCAGAAATATTGTTTTGTTGAAATGTTTCTTCAAATTTTAAATTCTCTTGAGACAGCACCGACGGATAGATTTAGAGTGCGGCCAGTCTATGATACGATTTTTTTTTGACTTGCCGTTGCTCTTACGAGACAACTCTGCCAATGTCAAGTGATTAAATTACGATACAATAAAATGCAAGAATATAGTTGACATTGACAGGTGAGGGGGCCTTGTACGGCAAATGTTCTATAAAGAAATGAAAATATGTGTCACAAATAAAGTAAAAGACTTAGTTATTGATCAACCGAATCTCCCTCATAATGTTGTGCTGTATATGTGTTTGTTTGTTTGTATACGTTTTACTATTTTGTTTTAGGTGGTGTAACCCTCAATTAAAAAATAAAAATCAGAATGAGTAAAATATCCTTACACCGGTCAATTTCTCATTAAAACGTCTCTTTAATCGCTCGACATTGGCAGAGTTATATAAGTGTTCGCCGTGGGCAACACAGTAGCAGCCATAATTAAAAAAAAAAAAGTTATTGATCTTCATTAAGGAGACAATATGGAGCGTTGAACCAGAACAAACTTTTGACGTTGATGTATTATAATGACCTCACGTCTACGTGATGCCATCTGATGGATTTTTTCCCGAAAAACTTGCCGCCCACTCTCTTGGTCTACTCGTGTCGTCCGGACCCACTACCCTTTCTTCGCGGTTTTGACGAAGACCAGACTCACAAGACAGGGGGACAAACATTTTGACTCGTCAGTAATATGAGACAATGTGGCAGATGCAAATGTCAAAATGTATGAGAACTTTACATTTGCTTCTGTTGTCGAGATAAAAAAGCGGACTTTAAATGCTGTATCTTTGTACTGAAATTTTTGTTCAAGAATTAAATGACACGATTAGTAAGTTCCGTTTGTCGCTACGGGCCAAAAGATTCTTGTCCCATTTGTTGAGTCTGGACTTCCGCCGCACGCAAACGATAGTCTATTTCTTTACGTATTATCTACTATGCTAAAGTCGATTGGATAGTATAAAATGCGATTACTTTTAAAGAAACCTTTGTATTTTCTCAGTTTATAGTCTACATAAATAGTCGTTAATATCTATTGAAATAGACTACCTTTTTCAGTAACTAAGACGTAAGGAGTATGTTTAGGTTAGTCGATACGCTTTTGTTTCTCTAAGAACAATACTATCGGATGGAAAGTTACGTCACAGGGTAACTTTAAGAACACTTATTGTATGCTAAGTAACTGGACCAGTGCACAGAACTCTTAAAAAATTTGTTCGGGTATACGCGATCTGCGGCGGTGTTGGCGAAAAAAAACTTCTTTTTTTTTCAGTTATCGTAGATTGAAGGTAATGTTTAACAATCTGTTTTCAAATATAAAACATCGTGAGGAAACCTGCACGTTTCGGATAGTTTCTGAAACGTGTAACCATGATTCAGTTGGTCTGGTTCCCCTGTAAAGGGTTACGAAGGTCAGATGGCAGTCGCTTCATTGTAACTACCAGACTTCCCCAATCCTGAATCACGGTCTAAGCGTACCCCGGGCTCCAGAGCGACAGCTTTGGACGTAACCGGGAATTACACGCTAAGATTAGAGAGGAAGAGAGTTTTCTTCTCCTATAGAAATTTTATACCTTTCATTCCGCCCTTCCTGAGGTCAAAATTTTAACAATTCCGCACCAGATTCGTAATGTACCTACAATTTTTCATATATAGCGCCCCGCTGTAGGTCGCTGATATTTGCGCAAACTTGAACTCGGATTATTAATCTATGACAGTGATATTGTAGCTATCCTATCCAATAAAATACTCATTTTGTATGATTTGAATAACTTTGTGTCAGTTTTGTACTGTTTTTGATGAGATGTTCGTTTTGTACTGTCGGCGTCCACAAATCTTAATGTGACTCAAATATTTAGAAAGCACGCAGAGAAGATGGCGTTTTATGAACACGGTGTGTAATGTAACGGTGCTGCCACACTTCTGTTATGTTTACAAACATTAGTCAATTTTAATAATAAATACAGAAAACATAAGTTTCAAACTTTTCGTTAGAAATTGTTGTTTTGAGTGCTACACTGATAAAAAAAATTAAAACTTTTGAAACACACTGCACGGATTCCATACCCTGTTGTCGCGTGGATACATACAGGGTGTAAAAAGACCCTTAACGAAGCCGGCGTCTACGCACTCAGACCATTAAAACAAGTCTTAGAACAAAAAATTATTGATGGGAAACGAAATTGATTTTTTGGTGTCAATTTGAATCCTATAAACAGACAACGCAATGAACAGCGCACACCGGACCGCTCGCAAACATTACATTGCGGGCTGTACGCTATGAAGCCCTTGGAATTACTAAAAATTTTGAACAAGTTTCTTTGGACAAAAATTAGGTAATAATGTTTAAAATTTATTTACATCAAAATCTTGAGATTTTTATTTTTTACTTTGACCTTCAACAACTTGGAAAGTATTGAGTTCCCAGGTATGGCCTAGAAGGAAAATATGGTCCTGATGATGTGCTGAATACGTAGGTTTCGGCTTCGTTAAGGGTATTTTTACACCCTGTATATGTTACAGACAAATGATAAATATTTATATCACAATTTTATTTTGAAAGCTTGTTATATTGTAAACAGAATTGTGGCTGCACCTTGCGATGGGAGGTAGAGGCAGCTTCAAGGGTCACGGCATAGCGACTCCCACAGGCGGACCTCACTTTTGCATTACATACACCATCTAGTGATTTTTCATCTTTGTTAGTCTCCATTGCTTGAATACATACATGGGAAATGTGTTGAGAGTTTATAATACAAAATATGAATGTGATAAACATTGTGGACCCTTCTCTTGTAATAAAAACGCCGTTTTTTGACTTATGAATTTAATGTTATTTGGAATTACTTCGAATGTAAGCTATTTATAGTAGGACCTGAATTAAACTGCTTTGTAATCTAGTACAGTCAAAGAACGAAAAGGTTCGTCAGTTTTCAAATTGATTCGTTTGATATGCTATAAGCATTTATTACCTTTCGTAAATTGTCAGAGTAATACCTGTCGCACAGAAAATTATGCTCAACTCTTAAATCAGAAAGTTCAGATTTACTTAGCAACATTGATTCCTTTTGATGTAAAGAAAATTTAAAGGTTGGCAGATCTTTTTAAAACGGTATGTTGGTATAACTAATTCTTGCCGTGCAAGCGCAAATTTACCTTAAGGTGACGACGAACCTTTTTATTCTCTGTAACGTACAAGCAGCCACACATCAGGTTACTACAATCTGTCAAATTTTCTCAATTTTAAACCAAACGTGTTTGACATTGAGGTGAGAACAATGGACAACATTTCATATTTTTAACATGTCCGTATTGTTTTTTTATATGAAAATAGACATAAAATGAACAGACCCATATTTTTTCTTTCTTCAAAATTTGGCCATTTTCATGCATAAAATAATTATTGAAATTCTTTATATTCTAAATAGACGTAAGCGCCAAATGACGTCATCGGACGGCTATTCAGCCGTCCGATCAACGATATTCCTTTTCTTATCATTGTTTTAATAAAAAAAAGGTACTACTGTCAAAGGTAAATTATACTAGTGCCAACATTGTCAACGTCATTCATACATTCAACGTTGACAAGTTGTCTTTTTTTTTTGACAGTAACATGTCATGGGTTTGGCATTTCGTAAATTTAAAACTATAATGTACTAAGCATAGAAATATTTTACATTCTGCCGTCCGATGACGTCATCTTACGTTTTTTAGTTTTTAATTTTTTTCTCAGTAAATAAGCAATATAAAAAATGAATAAATATATATTCGAGCAGCGGAAAAGTAAACAAAGAATTGGTATTTTTTGTTTCAGAGCTTAGCAATTTTGAAATGTTGTCCATTGAAGAAAGTTGACAGATTTGTATCCATTGGTGTGTGGCTTTAAAGCATAGGGTTTCTGTACCATGAAGTAGGGCAGTTATAAGAAGGTTTTGCTACAAAAGCTGATAGTAGAAGCCTTAAGAAATATCTCGCAAGGGTCTACCACGAAACCGCCCATGCATCAGGTTCTGGCATGCAGCGGGCGGAATCGGGCCTGAGCAAGCGCAAGTATGGCGTAGGTTAGATCTTTCTATGAATCTCATTTGCGTTTATAAAATAATGTTTAATATTTTTGTAACCTTTCGTGGACCTGCGTGTGTTGATGTCATCCAATTTGTTTCTGGCTTGATCTTGTAACACGGTTCTGTTGAAATGGTAATACTTTGTTGTCACTGCCTTATACTGATGTTTTCAATGAAGATTTTTTCTATATGTTAAATGGAGTATTATAGACAAATATTAGTCTAAAGACCTAGGGTAAGTTAAGTACTAACTATTGTTGTTATTATTATAACAACTGGATTGTTGTTGTAAATTATTTGATTGAATTTAATGAGACATGTTTAAGACATTACATCTAAGAGATAGGTATACTTGGTATGTGTGATTTGATTTTTCTAACTTTTGATAACAATTTTTAATTTATTTTTAGTTAGCTTTTATTTTTTACTAAGCAGATTTTTACTGATAAGTATGTTTTTAATGAGTGTAAGTTATATGAATAATAGTGTTGAGCAGTATTTCTAAAGGAAAGTGATATAATTTTATTGAGGCTTAATATTCGAACATGATGACTAGTATCCAAGGTGGAAGATTTATGTTTCATTCGACAAATAAGATCTTTTTAAGTGTGAAGTAACTACTAATAGCTAAGAAATTCGAATAACACCTGGATGAAGCGAATCAAGACGCGTCTTCAGCGCCCATTGTTAAAAATAAACAATCCTTTTAAAATATTGAAGATTACTGGAAACGAAGATGTATCGTGGTTATATTGCTCTCTAATTTTTTTTATGAAGTTAACAATATAAATCCTTATTGAGCTGGCGATCAAAACCTCTCTCCGAAAAGGACTTCACATTATTGACAATATAAGCGTCCAAGGTCCTGGAGCGCACTTAAGTAGAAGCCTTCAACAGAAAAGTTGTGAAATCCTTTCGAAATGGTTTTAAAACACAATCATGTACTAAACTTTAACTGTGAAAGCCTTGAGTGTTGTATTGTCGAGGATTTAATCTTTTGATGAGTGTAATTGGAAATAGTTTTTGTGTATTTTTTAGATATTTATATGAATAATCAGTCACAAACCGGTGTCTCCATGCATTGTTGTACATAAAGAGTAACATAGCATAAGGTCGATGTTACATCACCCATTTCAAAGTTTGTAAATATTGCCCACACATGATCATCACCTATCTATAAAATGGATAATGCATTTAATATTTTTATATGTATCTGTGGAAGTGTATTGCTTGCAATACCTAATAAAAATATTAGATGAATTTACTCAAGTGCTTTAATTTTATATCACCTAAGTTTCCCTCATAGACAGGATCCACTAATTATATTGTTTCTCTACACAATAGAGAGTTTTATCTAACAATAAAACTTACCTATTATTTTTTCTGAGATATCCGAAATCCATGTTGAGTGTAGCCTTGCGTTTTCGTATTTCCGGTCAAGCGACTTCCCTCTCTAACGCTAGTGGCGCCCCCTATACCGGCATACCCACTTTCGGTCAAATGACCGACTGTTACTTTATGGGTTACGCCGTTTTATTGGTCATTATACGCGTAGTTGTACCAGGTAGGAATTATTTGGACTCCGGATATCTCAGGAAAAATAATAGGTCAGTTTTATTGTTAGGTAAAACTCTCTACTATTTGTTCCGTCTTCGATATCCGGAATCCATGTTGAGTGATGTGTGTTTGATTTCTCCTGGTACTTTATTTTATTGATGCTATAATGTGTATGTATGTGACACTGGTAAGTTTATACGTAAGTTATACTCGAAACTGGAATTCAAGACCAATAAATCTACAACAATGTTGCCAATGCAATAAAATGATCTCACAATAGTATTTACCTATTTCCTAAATACATACGCTGACATAATTTATTTATTAGTTATATTAATTCTATAATTTAAATACATAAATTTATTTACTTATTTTTCCATACATACAAGACAATTTAATAAAAACTTAATCGTCCGTATTGTATTGAGCGTGTATCACTTCAGGTGTTAACAACATTTGACTGACTTTGACTGTTGACTTGGTCAAAATATCACTTCATTTTTCCTGACGAGTTGTTTCGCTTAATAACTCATAAAATCGAAAACTAATAATAAAATAAGACGAAATTAAGAAGAAGAATCTGAAGTTTACTTGACTGTTCCAATGTGGTTTTGCTCCGTAGTGGTTTCTGTCTTGTTGAGTTTTTTGCTAAGTTTTGGTAAAAATCGGTAGATACCAGTGGCTCCTAGCAAACTTCTAGTGCTTTATTTCTCTATCTATATGTATATTCAAGAGAAGCTTTTTTATGTGATATGTGGCAGACGAGCAGATGGGTCACCTCATCCTCACCTCACTCACGCAGCACATTGCTGCTTCACGCGCCGGTTTTCGGTGATATCATCGGCCGAGCCGACACATTCATGCAGAGCCGAAGCGTGGCTCTCACACACCTGCAGCATACTTAGGTAGATTATTGACACAACTTTGTTTACTTACTACAGGAATTTAGTGGGATTTTGTAAGTGGCTTGATAGACCAAACACTAAGATGAGATTCATCGCCAGCTTATTTAAGTCCCCACTGCTGGGGCACGGGCCTCCCTCAATCACATGAGGGGTAATTGCCATATTCACCATGCTAGGCAGACGGGTTGGCGAGGGTTTTGATATAAATGCAGAGTTTTCCTTCTCTGGGTGCTGATGATCATGCCAGCAGCTTTACCTTAGTCGCCTTTTACGACACCTCGGTAAGAGTGAGGGTGGCCTATTCTACTCTGCCGGGGACCACATGGTTAAAGATGAGATTGGTCATAAAGAAAATCGCAGATAGAATGAACTGCCACAGTTTCTTCTTCTTGGTGCAGTCACATATGGAATAATCATTACAAACACAGTTCTACAATAATGTGGCAACTGTCACTTGTATATTTATTTTAGTATTCGCTTTGGTATGATTCAGTTCACTGGTGTATACATGCTCAACATTTTTATTTCATGATCAAATGAAATAAAACAAATTATCAAATAATAATTTATTTATTTGCTTCTACTTCTTTATTAGTATCTCTCTTCTGAATAAACCTCAGCTGTTTCTTCTTCATCCTCTTCAATTTAGCTGTGTTTGTGATGACTTGCACCACCTCTGCTTTCCGTTTGTTCTCTTCAGCCTTGAGCATATTTTGCCGTCTCCGTTCCTTGCGTTCAATCTCCTTGTTTTTCAGTTCCTCTTGAACTTGTTTTGATAGATCCTTCGTGCGTTTCAGCTCTAGTCGAAGCGCTGTCTTCTTCTGAAAGTCTTGTCTCAACCCTTTGGTCTTGTTTATTGAAGAGAACCTGAAAGTTTCAGAATATGATATAATTGGTCAGTTCAGTGATATTTTATATTATGACAACTTAGATACATTACTGTAGAAGTACAACTACCTCTCTTTTTTAGTCTTCCAAAACCGGCCAGATTTTGGCTTTCCACGTACTTCAAGTTTAGGTGCCTCTTGCTCAACTGGTATAGCCTTATCTTCAGTCTGAGTTTCATCCATACCTTGATCCTTCTTGATATTTTTTAAGATTTTAAGCACATCGTTTTGTGTTTTATCAGTCATTTTAACGATTTACGAGAGGAAAATAACGAAATAAACACGTGTTTTTAAACACAGCTGCATATCTGTCAAGTCAATGTCAAAATTAGTGTTCCCACACTTAGATTCTGTATTTTCTCTAATTCAAAGTAAATCATTGTAAAATTATGGGTGAAGACTTTACTTCGGGCTGGTTCACAATAGAAACACGTTTCGTTACGAAGAAATCATATATTACGAAAAAACATGCGAAAATAAAGTTGCCGCGAAAAGAAAATTTGAACAATTTTTTCACAATGACAGATAAGAATGACAAGTTCTTTTTTCTTCCTTTTTTTTAAATTTAAAAATAAACACATGAGCCGTCGCTAACAATCCCCACCCCAGTGCTGGGTCAGCACTCCAAACTCATAGATATGGGAGCGACGCGCGCCGCGGATCGACGTAGCACCCCGGTCGACGTCCGCACCTCCACAACACGAACTCGTCCGTCTTTGCCCGGATGTACCCTTTCGATGATCCCTCGCGGCCATACATTTCTCGGTGAATCAGGATCTGCAATAAATACTAAATCACCTATCTTCAAGGGTGTCTCTTCCTGTTGCCACTTGGTCCTCGGAATCAACGTTGGCAAGTACTCCTTCATCCATCGCTGCCAATACAAGTCTGCCAGTCTTTGTGCCTGTCGCCACTGCTTTCTAAGGTACAGGTCTGAGTCCTCGAAGACTCCCGCGATTGGCAGGTTCGTCGATGAACCTATTAAAAAATGATTAGGAGTTAAAGATTCTGGACTTCCTGGCTCCACCGATACATGAGTTAATGGTCTGCCATTAACAATGTTTTCTACTTCCAATAGAAGTGTCCTCAGCATTTCATCTTTCGGCGCTCGTTCCTTTAGTATTACACGCAAAGATGATTTGACGCTTCGGATTAGGCGTTCCCACGCCCCACCCCAATGCGGACTGACGGGCGGAATGAAGGTCCACTGGGCACCGTTGTTCACAGCTTCCGTTTTCAGAGCCTCGTCATCTAGCTCTAGTACAGCTTTACGAAGTTCGACGTCAGCGCCTCGCAAATTTGTCCCGTTATCGGAGTAAATATACCGGGGCCAACCTCGCCGGCATGCCATACGGCGTAGCGCCATGATCAACGAATCGGTTGTAAGGGAGTGCACCAACTCAATATGGATCGCGCGTACCGTTAAGCAGGTGAATAAGACGCCATACCTCGGTTCTTTTCGTCTTCCCACCATTACTTCCATTGGACCGAAGAGATCGATGCCGCAGAAAGTAAATGGCCGTTGATGGTGGGCCATACGTGCCTCAGGCAGGTCACCCATCCTTGGTACAGAAGGCTTAACTCGTCTCAGTCGGCAATGGAAACATCTTGACGTAACAAATTTCACAGTAGGTCGTATTCGAATCATCCAGTACCTCTGTTTCAGGTTGTTAACTACAGTCTCCTGATTTCCGTGCGCTGCCTTCACATGGTAGTGCGTGGCTATAATTTTAGATATGGAGTGCCGTCCGTCCAATATGTAAGGTCTTTTTGTCTCCATGGCGACATCGGATGCAGCATCAATTCGACCTCCGACGCGGAGCAGCCCACGCTCGTCTACATACGGTGACAAATTCCTAAGCCTACTATCGCGTGGTAAACACTTACCGTTTTTGAGTAAATTAATTTCAGACTGGAATGAATCCACTTGCGTCTTTTGCAACAGTAGCAGCTCTGCCTGCTCCATCAACACACAGTCATCGACACCTGTTATCTTACGACACTTATTGATAAATTTCAGGACAGCAGCTGTAGATCGCAATAACCGGATCCAGGAAGAAAATGCCATGACATTAGGAACAGTTAAGTTGGTAACTTTCTGAACCATTCCTATGTAACTTGCATCACTAATCTCTTCATTTTTGTTTTCAGGACCAGGAGCAAGCAGGACATCACGCGGCCAACAAGATGTATCCGACTCATACAAGAAGCTTGGCCCACGTAACCATTCATTTAAGAAAGAATCGTAATTAAACGCATCCCTTGTTGCTATATCAGCCACATTTAATTTAGTAGGGACATACCTCCACTCTGACACGCTTGTGAGGTCATCAATTTCCCCAAGCCGATTAGCCTCGAATGTTTTATATGTACGCGTATTGTTTCGCAACCAATGCAATACGGTAGTGGAGTCAGACCAAAAAACTCGCTGTTCTGGTACTATCTTATGTTCCTTGGCAATAGTCTTGGCAAGCCTTGCTGCTAACACTGCCGCTTGCAGCTCGAGGCGTGGTATAGTTACCAGTTTTACCGGTGCGACGCGGGATTTACTGGCAATCAGTGCTACGCAGATTTCATTATCAACAGAAACCCATCGCCAATAAGCGACTGCGCACATAGCTTGCTGTGATGCGTCGCAAAATATATGCAATTGCAGGTTCCTATAACTGCTAGGGGGTGTCATATCAGGGGAAGATAATGAATCAGTAGTCGTAGCACTGGCCTTCTGATTATCGTAGCGTTTCGTATCGTAGTCGCTCGTAGCTACTCTAGGCTTCTTCGTAGCACAAGTGCCCGTTACAACAGGAACACTGGTGACTGGTTTACTATCTACCTCCTCCCTCTCACTAGCACTTAGCGTACTGCATCGCTGATAAAACCTAGGTATACGAACCTTATCAATGTTTTTTAGCAGTCTTATCCATTCGCGCCATTTTTCGTAAATATCATTCGGAATGGTCGCGTCCCAGTTAATACTCAATCGCCAAGTATTTTGAAGAAGAATTTTGCCTTGAATAGTGAAAGGCGAAAGAAACCCATAGATGTCGAATATTGACATAATTACGCGAAGCATAATTCTTTTGGTAGGCCTCTCCTTACCTTGCATAATAGCCTCAGGAATGCGTTTAAAGGAGACGTCGAACGCTAATTCGTCAGTACTTGGATACCAGATCAATCCAAGTGTGCGTTCGCCGTCACACTGTTGTTCAACTTTGAACCTTACAGCCGCACTTCCTAAGGCGTTTTCGGCACGGAGTCCAGCACTTCAATGCTGTTGCTGGTCCAGTTCCTCATATGAAAACCTCCGCTTTCATGTATTTCAGATACATTTCTTACCATGTCGATTGCCGTCTTTTCATCTGGTAGACTCTGAATGTAATCGTCCATGTAATGTGAGTTGACGATGGCATCGACTGCCGCTGGCATTGATGACTCATATTGCTGTGCGTTTTTATTTTTTATAAATTGGGCAACAAAGGGCGAACATTTCGCGCCAAATACCAGCGAGGTCATTGAGTAAGTACGTACCTCGTCCGTTTGATTGTCCCTCCACAAGAATCTGAAGGCGTCCTGATCCTCCGGAATGATTTTTATTCTAAGGAACATATCCTGTATGTCACCTGTAACTGCTACTTTGTTTTCACGAAACCTTAGCATTATTCCGTACAATGACGCAAGTAGATCTGGTCCCTTTAACAAATAATCATTCAGACACAAACCTTCACATTCGTATGCAGCATCAAAGACAAGTCGTAGTTTTCGTTTGTTCGGGTTATCGACGCCGAAATGTGGTAAGTACCACGCCTTTTGGGGACGTCCAATTTCCTTTAGTTCCCGTGCAAAATCGTTATCCAACAAATGATTAATCCTTTCTTTATATCTTTCGGCATAACCTGAATCCTTTTCCATCTTCCGTTCCACTCCTCGTAACCTTTTCAGAGCTCCTGGATAGGCATCGAACACTTAGAGTCCTTCCAAGGCAAGCCAACGTTCCACCTGCCGTCGACCAGCTGAGCAGTGCGCTCGAGTTGCTCGACCGCGCGTGCATCCTCTACATTTACTCTAGGCTTACCTGCCACTCCCATCGATTCCAGCGCGAAGGCGCGTCGCACCTCATCATGCAACGCTCGCAGCCCCTGCTCCTCCGCCAGCTCGGACACGTGCAGGATGGCGCGGACGCCGCGCGAGGCGCCAGCCCCACCGGGTAAATAAACACTGCCATGGACGCTCCAACCTAGAGGAGTGAGGGTCGCGGACGGCTCATTCGGTTTACCTAACATAACATTAAGAGGTAACAAAAGATTATAATTATCTTGACCTATCAAGATTTCAGGTTTGCTATCAGCGTTACACAATTTACTTTTAATTCCTTTAAGATGTTGATACATATCTAATTTCACTAGAGACAATTTCTGAACAGGCAAATTTAATTCTTTAATACTACGTGCTTTAATATTATAAACCTTATTATCCATACCAGAAAGTTGCAAATTCAACACAGTTGTATCGTACACCAGTTCGTTACCACGCCACGGGCCGCACACTCGCATGGTTTCTTGACTCCCATGCAGTCCAGCTCGAGCGGCGAGCTCGCAACTCATCATAGTGACGGTCGACCCGTCATCTAGCAACGCACTTGTGTCTATATAACCGCCGTCACAAGTATGCACACGTACCGGTACTACCTTTAGTAACACTTTACACACACTCGCGTTAACATGCGTCACTGTGGCTGGTTCCATGGTAGCCATAGTTGCCGATGACTCGCCTGATGATTCCCGCGACTCCAGTCGCGGCTGCGGGCTGGCTTCGACGTTGTTGAAAGAGTAGTGTAGCAATCGGTGATGCGCGCGACCGCAGTTTTCTTTGTCGCACGCGGGCGCGGGACAGGTTTCCTTCATATGCTTAGTTCCTAGACATTTGAAACATATACCGTAGCGTTTGACATACTGCCATCTTACTTTACATAACGATTTCTTGAATTTCTTACAGTCGACTAAATTATGTTTAGTAATACGACAGAATCGACACTTCTCTTCTTCGCTGTGACTCTCAGATTGTAGTAAGACTGCATGTAATCTGTTGTGGTAGTCGTTATGTTTATGTCTAGTATCTGTGCGCTCACTCACGGTATAAATGTTTGCCGTAGTAGATATTTTAACTGCCTCTGCGCTTAAAAAATCGGATAGTATGTCTAATCGTGACTTGACTTTAGCTTGTATCAACTCAAAACTGTAATCTGACCACTTAGAAAGCAGAACCGTCGGCAACTTAGATAGTATAATATTGACTATGCTCATACCTTGTACGTATTCTTCTCTACCGACGGCCCGCACGGCCTCCACATAGTTCTGCACTTTGACAGCGAACGACACAATATCTCGCGTGTAATCTTGCGGTACAGGGTGAAGTTTCTTAAGGTCCTGCGTTAAACGAGATAATATGTGATCAGGGTTACCGAACCGGAGCTCTAGCGTTGCCATTATACGTTCAGATGAAGTGGCGCTGATTAGTAGAGCTGACACGGCTTCCTTGGCCTGTCCGCGCAGACATTTCCTTAATCTCCATAGATTTTCCTTCTTACTGAAGTGACACACTTCGGTTGACTCCTCGAATGCTTGTTTAAACTGAAGCCAATCCATTGGGTCACCAGAAAACTCTGGTAGGTCCTTGGGAGTACTTAAGCGGCTTAGCAACTTAGAATCTGACTTATGGGCGGGTGGAGATGCACTCAAATTTTGTAATGCGGATGCCAACATTTTAATGGTAGGGTCGTCTTGAACAGCAGAACAAACCGGTTTGATTTCATCATAAGGTTTATTATAAGACGGCTCTAGCTGACTTTTCTCCAACCATTCTTCGACATCGCAGCGTGTGGTCACTTCATCATCCTTGTGTGAACTGTATGCTTCTTCTTCCAGGTTCGCTAGATCTGTTTCTAACTGTTTATCTATTAATTTCATACTTATTTCTGCCTTTCTTCTTTCAGCCTCCAGCATTAGGGCCTTCCGCCGCGCTTCGAGTGCAATACTCGACCTTTTGGAGCGACGACCGGAAGACGCAACAGTTGACGGGACTTTAGGTAGCGGACAACTTTCCGCCGTTGGTGGTGGACTATATTCCACGCTGTGTTGCGGATGAGTTTCCGCCTTGACACTGCTAGCTGGATTAACAGCAACTGCCTCCTCATTTTTATCCTGCAGTTGTTGTTTTGAAAGGGATTCCTTGTCGCGGCGTGTAGCGCTGCGCGTGTTTACCATTTTCTTCGGCGGTGTGTGAAACATATAGATGCGGCTCGAATGGCCAGATGAAGACTTTACTTCGGGCTGGTTCACAATAGAAACACGTTTCGTTACGAAGAAATCATATATTACGGAAAAACATGCGAAAATAAAGTTGCCGCGAAAAGAAAATTTGAACAATTTTTTTCACAATGACAGATAAGAATGACAAGTTCTTTTTTCTTCCTTTTTTTTAAATTTAAAAATAAACACATGAGCCGTCGCTAACAATGGGTAAAATGTGAATGAAAACCATAACGAAAACTATTTTTTGACGATTTACACTATATCAAAAAAATAAAAAACTGTATACTAAGTTTAATAGGATTATTTTTAATAGGAAAAGGCAAACGAGCAAGCGAGTCACCTGATGGTAAGCGATCACCGACGCCCATGGTTATCAGCCACACCAGAGGGAGTGGAGAGCGTTGCCGGCCTTTTAGAAAGGTATAGGCTCGTTTCTTGAAGATCTCAATGTCGTACCGGTTCGGAAATATCGCTGCGGGAAGTTGATTCCACAATGAGGAAGTGCGTGGCAAAAAATGACGTGTAAAGCGCACAGTGGTGGATCTCCACCCATCCAGATGGTGCGGGTGGAATCCATCTCCGCAGGGCCAGAGAGTCTAAGCGATCAGTGAGATTCTCGTCGTCGACTATTCGAGTTGCACGACGTTGAACGCGGTCAAAAGGGAGAAGCTGATATTGCGGTGCTCCGCCCTAGAGATGGGAGCAGTACTCCATGAGAGCCCGAACTTGTGCCTTATAGAGCTGAGTATCCTCAATATCGGACACAAGTTTTTTCCGAAACTCGTCGACGTGGGCCCGAGAAATCTTTATATGGCCGGACTTATGGATGTCGAGGGAGAGAAGTGCTTTACGGACTAGTTTTTGCGTAAGATCCTGGAGGGTTGAAGCGCACCGTGGGATGGTAGGTGGTGGTTTTCCCATATCATCCAATGTCATATTGGATGCAAAAAGAGCCCAGTACCTTTCTCTTTGGCATTTGGATTTGATTAATTTGTACCTAAAAATCTCATCGTCGTCAGCCCATTTAAGTCCCCACTGCTGGGGCACGGGCCTCCCTTAATCACATGAGGGGTAATTGCCATACTCACCACGATTGGCAGACGGGTTGGCGAGGGTTTTGATATGAATGCAGAGTTTTCCTTCTCTGGGTGCTGATGATCATGTCAGCAGCTTTACCTTAGTCGCCTTTTACGACACCTCGGTAAGAGTGAGGGTGGCCTGTTCTACTCTGCCGGGACCACACGGAAAATCTCATAGTCTAGGGAAAATATTTTATTCTATTGTAAAATATCTTACTTCAGGGAAAATATTTTATAATGGAAACACTAAAATGACAGTTTACTTTTTTATTCGTTCAAAAACACATCTCGCTATCGTGACAGTGACGGTACAATTTGTGACTTGTCAAAATGACAAATGAATAAAGCCTTTGCTTGACGAACTGGCGAAATGAATCATATTTTTATCTTTCGTGTCGTGAATTAATTTAAAACAAATAAATTGTTTTAAAGCTAAAGAAAGAATTCATTATTGTTTTACCAGTTCGTGCATTCATTGCACAAAAAAGTTGTAAGTGCAGTGCTGTGTTATCGAATAAACTTAAACAAATCTGCAACTTTTTCTTCTCCGATTAAAAATAAGAAAATTCAGCAATGCCGGTAATTATTTGTGCATTATACGACTTTAACAGTTAAACCCTACATCGAAGTTATTTATTTGTTATATTTGGTTGTAATTTCAGGCGTATCACTCCACCTTGACCGACTACAACAAGTCGCTGGGCAACCTGGCGCTGCTGCCCATCCGCACTACGTTCAGGGGCCCCGCCCCCATCAATCCTAAGTTAGAGCTGGATGTGATCGATGAAGCCCTCAACTATTTCAAAGCAAATGTTTTCTTTCGGTTTTATGAGATAAAGGTATGTTCAAATTATTTGCAAGTGAAATATTTTGTCATTAGGGTATAACATTTGTTCAATAACTATTTTGTACATTAATAATTTTTTCCTAATATTTTGTTACTACACTGCTCCCATTCATTAAGATAAAAAACTAATGCACAAGATTCCCTTCTTAGTAAAATTCTTCATTCAATATTGGCTGTCTGCACAAACACTGTTTATTATTACATACATGTTTTTTTGTTCCAGTCTGATGCAGACCGAGTCCTTATTTACCTTACCCTGTACATCTCGGAGTGCCTCAAGCGGCTGCAGAAGTGCCCCAACAAAGGCCAGGGTCAGCAGGAGATGTACATGCTCGCCATATCCAAGTTCGACATCCCCGGTGAACCTGGCTTTCCGCTCAACTCTGTTTATGCAAAACCTGCCAGCCCTCAAGATGCTGGTAAGTCTAGTCATTAAATTGCCTATTTTGAGAATTTTGGCCTATTTATAAAAACACTTATTTCATATGCAGTATAATATTAAATGTATAAACTTACTTGAGTTATTCTTTAATGTAATTTGTTTTGTGTTAAAGTAATCATTATCTATTACAGATACCATGCGGCAGTATTTGCAACAATTGAGACATGAAACTGGAACCAGAGTTTGTGAGAAGGTGAATGCAATATATGTCTGTAGTAAAAAAAATAATTGTTGTCAATATAACACATTCAGTAATTATTAGGTACTGGTAAATAAAATTGCAGATTCTTTTTAACTAACATTTACAGCTAATGTTTTATTTTCCTATTGTTACAGGTGTTTGCTACAGAAGATGGCAAGCCTAGCAAATGGTGGCTCTGCTTCGCCAAAAGGAAATTCATGGACAAATCCTTATCTGGTCCAGGCCAGTAATAATTAATAGCCAAAGTTGCATTGTAAGATAAGATACATTTATCATGGCATTTCTTTATACATTTCACAAATTGGTTTCAAATATCTTTTTTTATATTTCACCATTTAAGTTTTATAAGTCTGTTTTCAGTCTCTAGTATTTAACAATAAAATATATTATTGCCTACTTAAGTTTTTGTTTCATTTAAATTCCAGTAAAAATAAAAATAGATTAGAAATCATTTTAAAATGGCACAGTAGCTAGCTGTGTGGCAGCCAAGTGAGCGAAGGTTCGGTTCGATTATCTCGGGTCTGAGTATGTAGAAGCTCTCGCCTACTTCTTCATCCACTATTTATATGGATTATGGAATGCCCTTGTTGAGGCAGAGACAGGCAGTTTCAGACTAGATTGGTGTGAATTTTGTCTGGTGCATTTATTAAATTACCTAATATTACCACTAAAAATCGTTTATTTAACATAATATTTAATTCAATATAAACATACATAGGTACATACTTTCTAAAAATACAGATCAACTTATTGACTACTTTAGTTCTTCTTGTATATAGTATGAAATTGTAACATAGTCTTTTTGAATTGATATATCTAATAAAATTACAAAATCAAATAACAATTTGAGAAACGAAACTGCCGTAAAATTGAGCTGCTTTATATTTAACACTGATAACTGACAGTATAAAGTTGATGATTACAGTAAAACTTAGCTACTAAAATAGCACAGTGTAAAAATATCTAAAATATTTGGACGTAAATAGTTGTAATACTCGGCCCCTGGGCTCTTGCAAGATGGGTCAGTTAGTTGAGCCCATACTCCTTGATGAGCTGGCCAGAGATAACCAGCCTCTGGATCTCGGATGTGCCTTCGTATATCTCCGTGATCCTTGCGTCGCGGTAGTGTCGTTCCGCCGGCATGTCTGACACATATCCCATGCCACCCAGTATCTGTTGAATATTTGTTGATCAGCTAAATATTGTATAAAGTATAGCTTAGTTTATAATACATATTCTAAATCTGGTTCTAAAAAACTTAAATATAAAAATCTTTTTCAATTTAGTAAATCATTTATATGCTTTCTTTGTAAGACACATTGAGGTAAAGTAAGGCAGCATGAATAGTCTACGTCAAAAATGTATAATTCTGTAGCAGATTCTAGCAATATAGGGTAGCTACGATATTGCACAAGTGCGAGCGATGATAGTTCAGTATATAAGAATGCGCCATTCAAACGGAAAGTCGTTGTTTGGAACCCGAGCATGCACCTCTAGAATTTTTTATAAATTCGTGTTGTATGACGTACAATTCGCGCCACGAAAGAAGTCCCACGGAAAAACACAGAACCTAATCCCGAATCAAGCGACCTAATGTCTGGTTATTGATAACTAGACATTAGGTCGCTTGATGTCTGGTTAATGTGCGTATTTTCACTACTAGCTCGGCGCGACGGAAAACATCATGAAGGAACTTGCACGTATCGGATAATTTCTGAATATCTCGGCGGCGAGGTTAACAGCGTGAGCAAACCAGTACGTTTTGGATAGTTTCTGAAACATGTAACTATGACTCATTTAGTCTGGTTGTGAAGGTCAGATGGCAATCGATTGGTTATAATTACCAGACTCCATTAAGTATCATGATCTAAGTGCACCCTGGGCTTCTATGCGACAGTTTTGGACGCAACCGGGAATTACACGCATAAGAGTGCGTCCTGTTTGTAAAATCACTTACTTTGTAAATTGACATGCATATGCGTATTTTTGACAACGCTCGCGAGCTGCGCGCGTGCATTTCCCAAACAGCGCGTAGAAGCGGTTCCCGAACATAGGGAGCGCATTATTCGAGCCTCGGCTCACTTGAGTTGCGCTAAAGAGGCGCACCAAACCATTACGGTAACTGCACACGCGCAGTTCGGGAGCGGTTCGCGAGCTGCGCATTCGTTGTGAACGCGCCCTAAGATGAGGGGGAACCAGTTACAGATCTCTAAATCGTAATGCAACATACTTGTATACATTGATGCGATACAAATGTAGCAGCCTCAGATGCTGCCAACTTTGCCATTGCAGCCTCCTTTGTGTATGACTGCTTGTTATCCTTGAGGACAGCCGCGCGCCAGGTCAGCAGGCGAGCGGACTCGAGCTGCAGCGCCATATCGGCGAGCTTGTTCTGTATCGTCTGCAACTTCATGATAGGCTTGCCGAAGGCCATACGCTTTGAGGCGTATTCAATTGCCACGTCTAAAGAGGCCTGTAAATATTAGAGCATTTGTGTGAAAAAATATTACAAACCAAATTTATTATTTTGAATGTGTTTTCAATAGTAAAATATCATTTTATCAATGATTTTGTATGTACTTGTCTACTTTTTCTGAAAGTTTATTTTTTAAAACCTTGACAACTAATTACATTGAATACTATGATCATATTAGGGTTTATTAGTTTTAGGATCTTTAGTTAAGTAATGTAAATCCTTGACAAAAAAAATGAATTTACCTGGGCGATACCTAAAGCCTGAGACGCTATACCGATTCTACCAGCATCCAGAGTCATCATTGCAATTTTGAAGCCTGCTCCAGGTTCTCCTAATATATTCTCACTTGGAACCTCACAGTCCTCGAACATTAGTGAACAAGTAGATGAGCCTCTTATACCTAATTTGTCTTCTTTCTTTCCTAATTCTAATCCTTTAATAGGCTTTGGCACAATAATTGCTGAGATACCTTTGTGCTTCAGACTCTTGTCAGTTGTGGCAAACACAACTGCTGCCGTACTTTCGTAACCATTAGTAATCCAACACTTTGTGCCATTGAGAATCCATTTATCTCCTGATTTTTTGGCAGTTGTGGATGCGGCCCCAGCATCTGAGCCGTTGCCAGGTTCAGAGAGAGCAAAACATCCAACAGTTTTTCCTATAGAAAAAAATAATATAGTTTATTAAATAATTAAATTATTTCCGGACCAGCTTTACACAAGCAGGTCTTATGTAGCTCTTTATTTTATAATCTCTAATAAAAACATTTAAATAGTCTTTATTGCAATGGCTGTGCCATACACAACTCATACTTCTTTTATTTATAAGAGAAAATGATAAAAGGTATCCATAAGATTCAGAGAAAGTATATCCTAGATACATTTGTATGGGATGTCACAAATAACTAGTTTCATAGATACATACCATCACAGAATGGAGTAACAAACTCTTGTTTCTGTTTCGTGGTACCCCAATGTGCCACAGGACCGAGATACAAGGAGTTATTAACTGACATGATAACACCCGCAGACGCGCAGCCGCGGGAGATCTCCTCCAGCGCGATGGCGTACGCCAGGTAGTCCAGTCCTGTGCCACCAAACTCCTCTGGCACAGCAATAGCCATAAGCCCTAGTTCACCCATTTTCTTAATGGCCTCCTGAGGGTACAAGTGCTCTCTATCGTATTTGGCCGCATTGGGCTTCAGTTCTGAATTGGCGAACTCTCGGCAAGTTCTGTATAACATCTGATGAGTTTCGGAGAGAGACGCTATGGAGGCTATGCATCTTGCATGCCTGACAGCTGCCGGAGCTGAAAGATCAGACAAGATCATCTCAAACTTGAAAAATAAATAAACAAAGGTTCGTAGGAATACAATACTTACCAAACACTTGTAGAGTTCGGGAGATTGTGGGCAGCATCACTAATTGACTTAATTGTATTTTAAATCAGTTAAAAAGTAAAGGTGTGCTAAAATTTAAGAAATATTTACAAAAATTAAAAACCCAAGCAAGAAGCACTTTGAACTCTACCTACCACAGTAAAAAAAACCTAATTTAATCAAATCAAAATAGTCGTCCATCAAAACATTGGCATAGGTGACATTGACAGTTATTTATAACGTTCAAAAACAAAAACCTAACAAAAACAAATCGTGTAACAATTAATGACAGTGTCCTCCCGACTTGAATGTATAAAATATTATAATGTGTTACTTTCAGTCTAAGTACCTATTAGTGGATTAGCTGTCATAATTATAGACTAGCTAGAGTTTTACTGCGCTGTAGACAGTTGCTGTAAGTTAGCCGTCATTTGCTGTCTGTCAGACACTGTCAGCAAAGTGTCAATGTCAAACAAAACAATCTCGATCTGTATTCCGTAGGAAAAAATAATAAATACAATGAAAAAATGGAGATATTACTAAGATTTGTACCTGTAAATCCTTTAAGACTCACAGCATCTAGAGTACTTGCGTGTCAAGTCGCTCATTACACTAGGTAAGCCTGGGAATATCAAAAATACTTTGATCTATTACGTGCATAACCTCTGTGTTAATAAATTTGTTGATTTCAGATTGGCTGAAGTAGGAAAATTAGAATCACCTAAATCATCCGGGAAATATGATACTGGGCAACTTATATTGCATAAAGTATTTGGATATAGAGGTGTAATTTTATTCCCTTGGTTAGCGAGAGTATACGACAGAGATGCTACCAACAAGAAGGAAAATGCTGAGCCGTCGACCAGCGCTGATACATCTGGGGACTCCCTGTCTCACGTAGGCAAGGAGGTAAAGGGCAGGACTCATACATTTTATCAGGTCCTCATTGACACAAGAGATGCTCCATACATAGTAAGTATCTACATTAATATGCCACTATATACTTGAATACTTATTTTATTAAATATTTAATGTCTTTAAGGATAGGTGCTTACCTCAGTAAATATTTTATTTAAGTATTTACTATTTTTTGAGGCTATCTAGTATTCGTCAATTGTCCGCAGGCAACTAAAATGTTACAATTTATTTAGAACCTTGTTTGTGATTTTTATAAGATAATTATGGTGCAATTGTTTTAAATTATAATGAAATTTAAGTATTTTGTCTATACTAACTGGGTCTCATCGTCAAATTTTGTGCAGGCCATTATGTTACATTTTTGTATGGAGTCTATATCTCTGTTACCAAAGTTGTGAATTAAAACAAAATTTCGATAAGTTTTGTATTGGCTTTCTAGTTTGTTATTTAAAAAAAATGTTAATAAGACTTACAATAAAGTAAATAAATAAATGAATAAAAATACATTGGCTAACAACAACCAAAGTACACGTTGAAAATGTCTTGAATTACCTGGGCACAAAATTGCCTACGCAAGATTTGACAATGGTCAATGACCCTATTTCTAAATGGGCTTTTTTTTATCTGACAGAATAGATTTTTAAAGTATTAATGTTTTGGAGTCAGTTGTAATCTATAATCATACATATGCTTATAGTGAATTTAAATGAAAATATTTATTTCTAGAATGCTTGGTAATTATTTTGTAAAATATGACAGTAATAATATAAGGGTGGTTTATTTCTGAATGTGCAATCAAACATCGATATGAGACCTGAGTGGAAAAGAAAGGTATAATAACTGAATTTATTGGATGTTTTGTGGATGTGAATTAATGCTGTCTTTTTAAAATTAATCATGGATATTTTCATATCTAATTTACCATCTAATTGTATTATTAATATTTACACAGACATGATTAGAAAACTATCAAATAGTTCATTTATTGTAAGTCGATATGAAGATAAAACATTTCATAAAGTTACAAAGTGAAGGTTAAGAAATCTGTAAAGGTATTCTACTGTTTTTTTTTAATTTAAAGAATTTTAAGGTTTTTTTTTATAAATTAGAGCTAATTGGTTATTGATTTGGGATTTGTAGAATAAATGATAAAAAACAAATTACTTACTGTTCATTACATTTCACAATATTTAATGTATGTTGTTAGTAGTAGTGCTTAACACTGGGCACAGGTACTGTTTAAGTATTTATAGATGTATGAAATAGTTAACCCCCTGACAGCGGATTATTGTTTCTGCCGCTGGCAAAGTGTTAATATTCCACATTATTACCCCCATTTTATATCAATCTGCTCTGGGGTTGCGAGATGGGACTTTTCCTGTTGCTTGGTTGCAGAACATCACTTGCAAAAGTGTCCCCCCTCTGATTTATTACATTGAAATTCTAGAGCAAATTACTATAATAAGGCTTTATTTATATTATAAAGATTACCATTAAAAAGAAAACGATTGCGTGCGTGTATGCTTGCCCATTCGAAAAATGTAATTTTCCCTTGGGCCAATCAGCAGCAGCATAAACTTGTTCGGTTGGGCAAGCGCACTTCGCCCCCTCGCGTCCCGCGGACCAATGGCCGTCTTTGTAGCGGTAAAACTCAGGTTTCGCTTTCTTTGACTTTATTTAGAGTGAATTATTTGCAGCGCGCGCAGACGGAGGCAGTAACCTTCCTCGGCAACCAGGAGTCCAGCCGCAGTCTGTACGCGATACCGGGGCTGGACTATGTGGCGCACGACGACATTCCTGCCTTACACGTCGGTGGAGCGCGTACCGCTGCAGCACGAGCTCTTCGACAAGTTCCTTATGCATAATCCGGATAAAGGTACAGGTACTGAGTGGGCTTGTTGTATATTTTTTTATTGTTGATTTAAGTGAATTAATGAAAAGCATGAGCATGTTTGTGTGAAAATTACGCAGTGCGATTATGTACTTAAAATTGAGCTACAATATACATTTTCCTAATCCTAAACTAAGGTTTTCCCTATGGAAATCTCAATAGAAATATCTGTTTTTTCAAAAAAAAATTTTATGGATTTATCCCGCACTCGGTTATGGGCCGCGCGTGTGATTCCGCCAATGGTATAAGAGAGACATGTCTTTTTAAAATTAACTGGTAATTTTGCTGAATGCTCAATCTATTTTGAGATTTAATTTGAATGGCAGACGGGCTAGGTCAAGCCTTTTAATTTAATATTTCATCAATAAGAAAAACTGTTTCAGATCCACCATTCATAGCCCAAGAGACGCTGCGGGCGTGGCAGAAGAAGAACCATCCGTGGCTGGAGCTGAGTGATGTGCACCGCGAGACCACAGAGGGCGTCCGCGTCACCGTCATCCCCTTCTACATGGGCAGCCGGGAGTCTCAGAACTCAGCTGTCTACTGGGTAACTAAATAACTTCTCTAGGTTTAGTAAAGTGAGGAAGGGCAAGGCCACCCAAGGTATACATCATTTCACTTTCTAGTCTATGTTTGGGCTCATGAGAATGAATAGTTCACTTTACTGGTCTAAATCAGACCAGATGATCGGAAATTATATAGTTTTTATTGTGTCAAAGTATATTCGCTCGCCTTAGCCTGGTGAGCAAAAGAAAAGCACACGTTTCGATTACAATGGACGTGATGGAATTGCCGTCGGCACTGGCATAGTGGCGCACAAGATTCTTCTCCACGCATCGCTTGAATAGGACAATATTGTAGGGCTGCAAGGAATTAAAATTGATTTGTAATAAATTGTTTGTGTATTGAACAGTGGCGGTACTGCATCCGCCTGGAGAACCTCGGGCCGCAAGCCGTGCAGCTGCGCGAACGGCACTGGCGCATCTTCTCGCTCAGCGGCACGCTGGAGACCGTGCGGGGCCGTGGCGTGGTGGGCCAGGAGCCAGTACTGGCGCGTCACTCGCCCGCCTTCCAGTACAGCAGCCACGTCAGCCTGCAGGCGCCTAGCGGACATATGTGGTGAGTCCCTGCCACAGTACAGCCACGTTAGCCTGCAGGTGCCTAGCGGACACATGGTGAGTTCATGTCCACAGCACAGTCATGTCAACCTGCAGGCGCCCAGCGGTCAAATGTGGTGAGTCCGTGTCCACAGCACAGCCACGTCAGCCTGCAGGCGCCCAGCGGTCACATGTGGTGAGTCCGTGTCCACGGCACAGCCACGTCAGCCAGCAGGCGTCCAGCGGTCACATGTGGTGAGTCCGTGTCCACGGCACAGCCACGTCAGCCTGCAGGCGCCCAGCGGTCACATGTGGTGAGTCCGTGTCCACGACACAGCCACGTCAGCCTGCAGGCGCCCAGCGGTCACATGTGGTGAGTCCGTGTCCACGGCACAGCCACGTCAGCCTGCAGGCGCCCAGCGGTCACATGTGGTGAGTCCGTGTCCACGACACAGCCACGTCAGCCTGCAGGCGCCCAGCGGACACATGCATGCGGAGTCATGCGGACTACTAAGATGATACTACGTCGAAACTATCCAAGGAAAGTATTTTCATAAAAGTACCTAACCATTTTTATCATTGCTAAAAGTTCCACTTTAGTCCTTAAAATGGAGCTTGATTAAAATGACAGCCATTGTTGACAAACAGACAGAAAAATGATCTTTAGGTCTATAGTTATAAAAATATATGCAATGAAACTTGGTTAAATGATGATGATGTGCAACAATGCCGCAGAATGGACAACATTTCAAAATTGCTAAGCTCTGAAACAAAAAATACCAATTCTTTGTTTACTTTTCCGCTGCTCGAATATATATTTATTCATTTTTTATATTGCTTATTTACTGAGGAAAAAATTAAAAACTAAAAAACGTAAGATGACGTCATCGGACGGCAGAATGTAAAATATTTCTTTGCTTAGCACATTATAGTTTTAAATTTACGAAATGCCAAACCCATGACATGTAACTGTCAAAAAAAAAGACAACTTGTCAACGTTGAATGTATGAATGACGTTGACAATGTTGACACTAGTATTATTTACCTTTGACAGTAGTACCTTTTTTTTATTAAAACAATAATAAGCAAAGGAATATCGCTGATTCAGCCGTCCGATGACGTCATTTGGCGCTTACGTCTATTTAGAATAAAAAGAATTTCAATAATTTTTTTATGCATGAAAATGGACAAATTTTGAAAAAAGAAAAAATATGGGTCTGTTCATTTTATGACTACTTTCATATAAAAAATCAATATGGACATGTTAAAAATTTGAAATGTTGTCCATTGTTGATGTCTATGCGCGGCGGTTACCATTTACCATCAGATGAGCCGCACGCTCGTCTGCCTATTATTCGCAATTAAAAAAAACCTTAGGAGCATTGAAATAAAGCTCAAGTGACAGCTGTCATTCTAATCAAGATATATTTTACGGAGTATAGAAACCGGATAAGATAATTTATCCGGTTTCTATACTATAACTAACTGAGCTACCGAACGCGTTAGTAGTTCGATTTGACATTTAAAAGTGGTTGTCTGGTCGACGATATAACTTAAACTAAGCATATTTTGTTGTTACCCGGACCCTGGGCTCTGAAGCGACACCTTGGGACGTTTTGCCCCATGCATTTTTTTATGGTAAAAGATTGGGAGGCGCCTGATGGTAAAAGATTGCCGCCGCCCATAGACACCCGCGACACCAGTAGAGTCACAAGCGCGCTGTCAACCTTTAAACCCCCCTTTCCCCCGGATTGGACCTCCGGTACCATCACTAACGCGGCGAAACACAGCACAGTGCTGGTTCACGCCGGTGATATTGATTGATTGGTGGTGATTGAATGATTTTTATTCTACCTTGGGAGAGCCACGCTTCGGCATGAATGGGCCGGCTGGACCGGATTGATATCACGGCCTCACAGAAAACCGGCGTGAAGCAGCTGTGTGCTGTGTTTCGCTGCGTGAGTAAGGGTACCGGAGGCCCAATCCGGGGGAAAGGGGGGTTTAAAGGTTTGCAGCACACTTTTGACTCCACTGGTGTCGCTGGTGTCCATGGGCGGTGGCAATTGCTTACCATCAGGTGATCCATCTGTTAGTCAACCACTTATTAATTTTAAAAAATGATTTTGTTGTTACGTAGGGGCACGTTCCGCATGGAGCGCGAGGACGGCTACACGTTCGACTGCCGCATCCCGCCCTTCTCGCTCGAGAGCAAGCCCGACGAGCCCGCGCCCGTCGCGCCCACGCCCGCCGCGTGACACGCACGACACGCAAGACACACACGACACACACGACACGCACGACACACACGCATCCACACGTTGATTCGTGAGGGGCCGTTCAAGATACGTAAGCAGATTTTTTGGAAACTGTTGGTTTTTTTCACTGGTGTTGCGGGTGTCCATAGGCGGTGGCAATCGCTTACCATCAGGTGATCCGTTTGCTCGTCTACCACTATGTTATAGATAAAAAATACTTTAAAAAATACATTTGCAAAAAGAAGTCAATAAATTGTGTTTTTGGGACATCCAACGGTTAGTTGATTACTCCGACCTGTTGTATAAGGTGAAAAAAGGGAACGCGGGTGTCATTAATTTTTAATGTTTAACCTTACTCTACTTGTATTAAACTCAAACTCAAAATACAACAGGTCGAAGTAATCAACAACCGTAGAATGACCCTTTTACCTCTCCTATTTATAAGAACTATAAGCAGAGCTACGATGCGTACGTAATACTTGAACAAGCCCATGACGTACCCCATTCTCAACGAATATAAGTTATCGCTTGTGAAAAATCAGCTAGATGGCGTACCTTCTGTCGAACTGAGGTCCAGCTTCAACAGCATTGGTTGTTTCATTCCGTCAAATTGTCATTTGACATATTATGATCTAAAATAACCAATCATCTTGTAGATAAATTTCAGTCCTCTGGTACGCCATCTAGCGGGTTTTTCACACCCGATAAGTCCCCATTATATCTACCCCGGTGTGTCATCGAACGATGACCGATGGATTGATCGATCACACGTAATTAGCGTACCTCGCGTTATAGTTGTTTGTAATTTTACATACTATATGTTAAACAAAACTAAGAGTGGAAAGCGTCTTAATGATTTGTGTCCAGTCAGCATCAAGTATTATTATGCAAATTTGAACCGTATTTCAATGGTTAAAACAACTAAATATTTTCATTTGATGTTGACTATATCTGATTAATAGTATAGTAAAAAGTCAGGAGTTTGAGTAAGAATTCGTTAAAATATTAATAGAATGATTTTACTTTTTCTAAGGCATTATAAAGATCAATCCTTTGATTTATGTAATTCTCAAATATGTCCAATGAATTATCTCAATGCTCTGACTTAAAAAAATATTTTTGGTTTAATTAGACTGCTGTACACATTGGCGTATTAAATAAATGTAATGCAAGATGTGTTTTTGTATTCAAAAAAAAATATTTCAGACCTCATTTGTAACCACAGTTCTTTTATATTATTATTAAGAACGTGGTGATTGGTGGAAATATGTTTTTTAATATTTGTATGTTCCTGCATTACTTATTTTTTAGTTTTAATTATTTTTTTTTATTTGCAACTACAACGTCAATGTTGAAAATAATTTAAAAATTCGATTAGGATGTTCAAAATTAGACTCTATGCGTCTTAGGAATAATGTTGTAATTACAATAAAACTACGATAACACATGACACCGGACCGATATTTCTCTTGTGATATTTGTTAGCCAATTGTTTAGAAGAAGCAATAATATCTGCTGTGTATGTTTTATTTATTAATCTAGATAGAACTCTAAAATATTATGTTACAACCACTTGTTTATACCAATAAATTCCTTAGTCATTTTAATTATATGATTAGATCTGTAATAAATTACAGTATTCTGTTAAAATTGTTTTATTATTTGAAAGTATTATTGCACCTTTACGGGAAGACGACAGGAATCCACCCTTACACTGTGGAAGTTCCACCAGCTCGTACTAAGCGTTTCGCTTCCTTTCTTGGAACGAACTGCTAAGGAATGGAACAACTTGATGTTGTATTCCCAGAGAGCTACAATTTGGGTGTCTTTAAGAGAGTGAATATGCTTCTTCTGGGTAAGCACGCTACATCTTAGACCTTATTGTCACTTTCCATCAGGTAAGGTGAGGTCAAGTGGGATAAGGTCAAAATATACTTGTCGCACAGTATTCTTCTTATTTTGTCAAAAAATAATCGCTAGCCACCGTGGAACTAGAATACGCGAGCTTTTAGGTGAAGGGTAGGGCACGCTAGCGACGCCAATCGATTAAATTTTTTAGCTACTAATTTTAGCATCTCGTGGACCTAATTTCTCATTTGCGTTTACATTAACGGAATGAAAGCTGTAACTCTGTTGTGTGTAACTAATAAATAAATAAAAAGCATGAATAGGTAGGTACTTTTTATAGAATTAAAAATAAAACAGTAGGTAAATTACTTCAAGAGATTTTATTAATGATTAAGTAATCCATTTATGGAAGCTATTTCAGAATTGCACTATACACACAACTAAAGCTGTACAATATTAAATCCTTTGTACAATATTAAATAATTTAAAATACCTAAACCGAAGATCTATTGCCTAAACTACGCAATTTGCTACCTCTGTAACTTCCTTTCAGTAATATTGAAAACAACCGTTACCATTTACCTTTTGCTATACGAAAATCAACTTTAAACTCTCGACACACGGCATGTGAACAATGTAAGTATCGTTGACATTATGGATATTTCTAGAACTCTGCATTATATAATAATTACGTTAGGTTTTTTTTTTGTGGAAACAAAATAGTGACAAAAGACCTGACATACGTACTTTTGTGTGTCTAGCCTGCTTGTTTGCTTAGATACCTAAGCGTATGATTGGGGCGCCCCTATTAAAGCAAAAGTTAGTTCGATAAAATTCCCCACTAAGGCGGAGGTTAATAACCAACCTGCTCGCCATCAAATTATAGTAGTTTTGATGCCAAAATCCTCTTGGTTTATAATTTGCTTACATTATTGATCTAATGTGAAAAACTATTTTCATGAAACTTAATAATGGGCTTGGGCATCAAAACTATTTGATGGGTGTGAGCAGAAAGCTCATTGCATAATGTGCTTTTCCATGGGATTTCAAATCAATATTCATGTACACAAATCATATCATAACAATACTTTATAGGTACAGTCGGGAAATCTGGCGCTTAATCACCTGCCCTCTTATTACAAATCGCGTACTAAGGTTAGTCCCAGAACAACTCGTGCCAGCAGCCAGGCCCCTTTAACATTGCGTGTTGGAACGGGATGACATGAGCTTTAGTACGGTAATAACTTTAGATCGCGATATATAATAAGGTGGGTGAAGAGCAAACATCGCTTGCGGCTTGCATAGTTTTTTGTTTGAAGTGATACCATTTGTGCGTGCAATCGAATTTGGTTTGAAAGTGGTTAAGAGCCAGATTCCCCGAAAGTAGGTACATGTCATTTACTTAAGTGGCCATGTGTCCCAGATCAAACTCTGTCCTTTTCCAGTTTCCGTACGAACCATAAAATAAATTCATGCATCTATTACAAAGCTTAACAATACAAAAAGGCACTTTAGTTTGCTGTATTTTTCTTTGGTAAATCAACACACACATACTATGTATACTTGTTTATATCACAATGCTCGGCTCGTGCAATCGGAAGTAAGGCTTAACCCCTTGTTTATAAAAATCATAATTGTGTAACAGCACCTTTGCATATTTAACGTATCTAATATTGTCTAATATTTGAACTTGTGCAAACTACTGTTAAATTTCTTAAAAAATATGTCACTTGATCATATACTTCATGATACGAAAGTAACATATTGCCATGGACTAATTGTAAGGACAATTAATCCATGATATTGCTATATCAGGGCCCTTACACACTGCCACTTTTAGCCGCGATACAATGGCCATTCAGTCTCGTCGATGCATCATCGATAGTCACAAGACATCTTAGTTATTACCTTTACGCACACGCGATACCACAAGCAGCGATATAATCGCGATTCAGTAGCTGACCAAATAGCAAACAAACGCGCGTGTCCATCGATCTAAACGCGCATATGGTACGATACAAATACATACACCCCGCGACAGTAAAACGCGCGTTTGTATCGCTGTAAAAAGGTCCAAAAATGGCTTTTTTTATGAACAAGGGGATATTAATTAAATACTGATAATATTTTATTATAATAAAGAAAATAAAAACTGCAAATTCACAAAACTTTTAGACTAAAAGATTTAAGTCTCCACCGATTAAAATAAAAACAATAAATATTTTGCACAGATAAAATTACAGTTATTTTTGGGATTGTGTTTAACGTTCCCTCAAAATTAATAAATTGCTAACCTAACCTAACCTTTTTGCACACCAAAACATACTAATTTCATATCAAAATCATAGTTTGATGTGCAATCAGTATTTTTGGTGTGCAAATTGGTAATATAGAGGGTTGGTTTAATATATTCCTTATTCTTGTAATGAAAGCTATCTTAACTGAATGAATAGTCGAATGCCCTAGATTATAATGAAAGCAGTAATAATAACACTGGAAGTTCTTATTTATTTTGCACTCTACCTCAGTCTCCTTGAATATTCGGAACAAGAGAAATAGAATGAACTGTATTCTGAAAGCTGAAATAGAATGGCCAGTGAATTTTCGTATGAGACCTGACCTCAGAAGGTCCTACAACGAAACTGCCAAGGAACGAACGATAAATAAATACCTGTCACATCCGAACAAAAGAGATGAGCACGTTTGAAAGAGACGGGGATAAAGATTCGGTCGTGAATTCCGTATCGTCGTGGGCCCTTTGCGACGTAGACTTCATTTGCCATAACAAGGCAGCAAAGTGATTTTTGCTGGTGTTATAACAAGACAGAATAGGGCAATGCTAAATTCTAAGGCTTAGTACTCATGGAACGATTTCGGCACACCTGTATACTCTGCCAATTAATTCGTGAAAATAAAAAAAAGAACGCGATCTAGCTCATAAAATTGCGAAACCTGACTGATGCGACAGGGAAGGGAACGCAGAATTTTTTTTTGCAGTCAGTACCCATCGGAGTGCGAGTATAGACGGCAAATAAGTGTGCGCGCGAGAAGTGAATATATGCGCCGCCATTTTAGATCCCATTCTTTATCCGCACAGGTAGTAATAAATAAATAAAAAGCATGAATAGGTAGGTACTTTTATAGAATTAAAAATAAAACAGTAGGTAAATTACTTCAAGAGATTTTATTAATGATTAAGTAATCCATTTACGGAAGCTATTTCAGAATTGCACTATACACACAACTAAAGCTGTACAATATTAAATCCTTTGTACAATATTAAATAATTTAAAATACCTAAACCGAAGATCTATTGCCTAAACTACGCAATTTGCTACCTCTGTAACTTCCTTTCAGTAATATTGAAAACAACCGTTACCATTTACCTTTTGCTATACGAAAATCAACTTTAAACTCTCGACACACGGCATGTGAACAATGTAAGTATCGTTGACATTATGGATATTTCTAGAACTCTGCATTATATAATAATTACGTTAGGTTTTTTTTTTTGTGGAAACAAAATAGTGACAAAAGACCTGACATACGTACTTTTGTGTGTCTAGCCTGCTTGTTTGCTTAGATACCTAAGCGTATGATTGGGGCGCCCCTATTAAAGCAAAAGTTAGTTCGATAAAATTCCCCACTAAGGCGGAGGTTAATAACCAACCTCCTCGCCATCAAATTATAGTAGTTTTGATGCCAAAATCTTCTTGGTACAGCTGATTTTATAATATGCTTACATTATTGATCTAATGTGAAAAACTATTTTCATGAAACTTAATAATGGGCTTAGGCATCAAAACTATTTGATGGGTGTGAGCAGAAAGCTCATTGCATAATGTGCTTTTCCATGGGATTTCAAATCAATATTCATGTACACAAATCATATCATAACAATACTTTATAGGTACAGTCGGGAAATCTGGCGCTTAATCACCTGCCCTCTTATTACAAATCGCGTACTAAGGTTAGTCCCAGAACAACTCGTGCCAGCAGCCAGGCCCTTTTAACATTGCGTGTTGGAACGGGATGACATGAGCTTTAGTACGGTAATAACTTTAGATCGCGATTTATAATAAGGTGGGTGAAGAGCAAACATCGCTTGCGGCTTGCATAGTTTTTTGTTTGAAGTGATACCATTTGTGCGTGCAATCGAATTTGGTTTGAAAGTGGTTAAGAGCCAGATTCCCCGAAAGTAGGTACATGTCATATACTTAAGTGGCCATGTGTCCCAGATCAAACTCTGTCCTTTTCCAGTTTCCGTACGAACCATAAAATAAATTCATGCATCTATTACAAAGCTTAACAATACAAAAAGGCACTTTAGTTTGCTGTATTTTTCTTTGGTAAATCAACACACACATACTATGTATACTTGTTTATATCACAATGCTCGGCTCGTGCAATCGGAAGTAAGGCCTAACCCCTTGTTTATAAAAATCATATTTGTGTAACAGCACCTTTGCATATTTAATGTATCTAATATTGTCTAATATTTGAACTTGTGCAACTACTGTTAAATTTCTTAAAAATCATATGATCATATACTTCATGATACGAAAGTAACATATTGCCATGGACTAATTGGACAATTAATCCATGATATTGCTATGTTAGGGCCCTTACACACTGCCACTTTCAGCCGCGATACAATGGCCATTCTGTCTCGTCGATGCATCATCGATAGTCACAAGACATCTTACTTATTACCTTTACGCACACGCGATACCACGCAGCGATATAATCGCGATTCAGTAGCTGACCAAATAGCAAACAAACGCGCGTGTCCATCGATCTAAACGCGCATATGGTACGATACAAATACATACACCCCGCGACAGTAAAACGCGCGTTTGTATCGCTGTAAAAAAGGTCCAAAAATGGCTTTTTTTATGAACAAGGGGATATTAATTAAATACTGATAATATTTTATTATAATAAAGAAAATAAAAACTGCAAATTCACAAAACTTTTAGACTAAAAGATTTAAGTCTCCACCGATTAAAATAAAAACAATAAATATTTTGCACAGATAAAATTACAGTTATTTTTGGGGTTGTGTTTAACGTTCCCTCAAAATTAATAAATTGCTAACCTAACCTAACCTTTTTGCACACCAAAACATACTAATTGCATATCAAAATCATAGTTTGATGTGCAATCAGTATTTTTGGTGTGCAAATTGGTAATTTTTAGAGGGTTGGTTTAATATATTCCTTATTTTTGTAATGAAAGCTATCTTAACTAAATGAATAGTCGAATGCCCTAGATTATAATGAAAGCAGTAATAATAACACTGGAAGTTCTTATTTATTTTGCACTCTACCTCAGTCTCCTTGAATATTCGGAACAAGAGAAATAGAATGAACTGTATTCTGAAAGCTGAAATAGAATGGCCAGTGAGTTCTTGTATGAGACCTGACCTCAGAAGGTCCTACAACGAAACTGCCTAGGAACGAACGATAAATAAATACCTGTCACATCCGAACAAAAGAGATGAGCACGTTTGAAAGAGACGGGGATAAAGATTCGGTGGTGAATTCCGTATCGTCGTGGGCCCTTTGAGACGTAGACTTCATTTGCCATAACAAGGCAGCAAAGTGATTTTTGCTGGTGTTATAACAAGACAGAATAGGGCAATGCTAATTTCTAAGGCTTAGTACTCATGGAACGATTTCGGCACACCTGTATACTCTGCCAATTAATTCGTGAAAATAAAAAAAAATGATGGCGCCACTGCCGCTTACGTCATAAGGTATGGTAACCCCATCGGTTAAAAAACATGGGAACTAAGTTAGTTCCTTAAGGTGACGGGTAGGGCACACTAGCGACGCCAATCGATTTTAATTTTTAGCTACTAAACCGGATCTATTTTAAACAATTCGGAGTTACAATCTCTCGACAAACACTTATCCTACTTATAAAATGATTATACTTAACTTTTGGGTCTGCTTTTGTACTCGAAATTTGAATTACCGCCAAAAGCGGCCACTTTTGGCGTGAATCAATTTTACGCGTACAAAAACGGACCCAACATTTGTGCACGGTTATTTAATAAATAGTATGTGTTTGACGAGAGATGGTAACCCCGAAATTTTTAAAAATAGATCCGGTTTAGTAGCTAAAAATTTAAATCGATTGGCGTCGCTAGTGTGCACTACCCGTCACCTTAAAAATCCGTTGTCTTTCTTGACGCAGTATGAGATGAAGTGGCTTCCGGAAATTATATGAAACTTCAAAACGCGATTTCTCGCGGCTTATCTCGCGGTTTCGCTTTATGCTTTAAAAAACTACAAAATATAAAATAGATATCGAAGAGTTCGTTGACCTAGGCAGTATATCGCTGTCTTTCCCGCACACGTTCCCTATAGTATCACTCTCTGAATCTTGCCGAACCACGCCGATTTGTGTTGTGTCTATGTATTTTGTGACAAAACTGCGGTGTAGTTTAGAATCTGCTCCATGAGTTCTTAACCTTAAGAGCGCGAACGCCCGGGGGAAAGAGAAGGCTATAGTAGGTACGCCAAGCCACGTCAAGGCCTATACTTTTTAATTTTCAACTGGCCGCACTAATGTAAGGCAAGAGAATTGTGATAGAATATTAAAAAGTGAATCTATAAGCATGGCTAGTCAAATCTAAACCATTTTTATACGTCTTATTAGGGCACCTATTTAATGCGTCTTGATAAGGTACACGGTCTTTACAACAAGAAAATAAGGTTCAAATTATTCTGACAACTTATTTCGGTTAGAGAGTGTAGTGAAGAGAAAGTATTTTGAACCTTATCTTCAGTGCGACAAGGAACATTTTAGCGGATGACGAAAATGCTGCCCAAGAAGTGTTACAAATGGTACTGTTTTTGGCATTACTCTATACATAACGTGCATTGCAGCGCTTTCCTTTTAATATCATTCATCCGCCAAAAAAGCCTTGTCCCATTGTATCTCCATAAGATATGCCTGACCAAAAAGAATAGACGAGTTAGTCGTCACCTTTAGAGTTTGGTCTATTCAATAGACCCTTTTGTCTTGTCCGATCTTATCGCCTAGAGAAAGTTCTAAGAACGGCGCGTACACATGAAGCTAAAGTTGAATGTGGACTTAGCTTAATAAATAATATTAATTTGAATATATTTAGGTACTGGCCATTTATAAAGTATTACAAAGAGATTAGATAGATAGATATCACACAGCGGTCTATTCGTGGACCATTGAAATTACCAAAACTGGTTGGAGGAATGCTAAAATGTCACCGTCAAATACTGCGAAATCGTGAATTTATTAGCAAGCTCTTTATGTCAATAAGAAATAATATCGTTTATATTAATTGCTGTGCGGAGAACCAGTAATATCTATCTCTTTTTAATACACTAACAATGGTATTGGGCGAATAGATTTGCTCGGAAGACATGTTTTCGCCATTTTATTTGAACTTGCTAACAAAATGACGTCACCCGAAAATCTTTAAGCGGGTTGAAAACTGCTGATAAAATTCCAAGGCATGTCCTAAACTACTTTTACATATCTCAAATTGATCAAGACTAAGGGTGTTTGTAAATTGATAATCCGATAAATGGCGTTACGTAGGCGTTAGGTCTTTAACTTTAAAGGCGTTGAATGTTTTGTACGTAACATCGTCATTTTGACTTTTTTTTTATGGGATAAGGGGCAGACGCGCAGACAGATCATCAGGTGATGGTAAGTAATTACCGCCGCCCATGAATACCAGAGGAGTCACAAGTGCGCTGCCGACCTTTTAAAAAGGAATACGCTTTATTCTTGAAGGTTTGCACGTCGTATCTGTCCGGAAATACCGCGCAGGCGATAGTTCATTTCATAGTTTAAATGATAAACATGATTTTGATATTTAATGTCAAAATGACGATTATTTTGTTTTTTTTTTATTTATTTACCAACAAAAAACAAATTATATTATAATTAACAATGTATCCATCATTTGATAAACCACTAAGGTTTGTTAAAAAAGCTTAATTAGACTTTTATCTAGGTGCTTACTAACTCTCAATTTAATTTACGTGTTTTTGTATTTTACAACAAAAAAAAACAATTAAAAAAGCATAAGCTTTACCTTTCTATCAGTTCGATCAGGGGGCTTAATGGACAACATTTCAAAATTGCTAAGCTCTGAAACAAAAAATACCAATTCTTTGTTTACTTTTCCGCAGCTCGATTATATATTTATTCATTTTTTATATTGCTTATTTAGTGAGAAAAAAATTAAAAACTAAAAAACGTAAGATGACGTCATCGGGCGGCAGAATGTAAAATATTTCTTTGCTTTGCACATTATAGTTTTAAATTTACGAAATGCCAAACCCATGACATGTAACTGTCAAAAAAAAAGACAAATTGTCAACGTTGAATGTATGAATGACGTTGACAATGTTGACACTAGTATTATTTACCTTTGACAGTAGTACCTTTTTTTTTTTACTAAAACAATGATAAGCAAAGGAAAATCGCTGTATTCAGCCGTCCGATGACGTCATTTGGCGCTTACGTCTATTTAGAATATAAAGAATTTCAATAATTATTTTATGCATGAAAATGGCCAAATTTTGAATAAAGAAAAAATATGGGTCTGTTCATTTTATGTCTAGTTTCATATAAAAAAACAATATGGACATGTTAATAATATGAAATGTTGTCCATTCGGAGCCGTCCCAGAATAAACAAGAATATACCTGTCGCATCCAAACAAAGGAGACACACAGCGCGTGTGAAACTCCGATTCGGTCGTAACGATTGTTCAAATTAGGCCCCCAGACGTCCACGTAACGCCATCTATGGTTGTACCACGTTTATAAGTTACATCGGCGAAATTCGTCTACGCAGAAGAGCAAGTTAAATCCGATCGATTACGATTGCAAAAGCAGTTGAAATACAGACTTTATTGCGCGTTAAGGTTCATCATCATCAGCCCATTTAAGTCCCCACTGCTGGGGCACGGGCCTCCCTCAATCACATGAGGGGTAATTGCCATACTCACCACGCTTGGCAGACGGGTTGGCGAGGGTTTTGATATAAATGCAGAGTTTTCCTTCTCTGGGTGCTGATGATCATGCCAGCAGCTTTACCTTAGTCGCCTTTTACGACACCTCGGTAAGAGTGAGGGTGGCCTATTCTACTCTGCCGGGGACCACACGGCGAAAATAAGACTTCTGCGCAGGTACATCGGTGTAACTTATAAAATTGGTAAAGTACAATGGACAACATTTCATATTTTTAACATGTCCATATTGTTTTTTTATATGAAAATAGACATAAAATGAACAGACCCTTATTTTTTCTTTTTTCAAAATTTGGCCATTTTCATACATAAAATAATTATTGAAATTCTTTATATTCTAAATAGACGTAAGCGCCAAATGACGTCATCGGACGGCTGAATACAGCGATATTCCTTTGCCTATCATTGTTTTGTATAAAAAAAGATACTACTGTCAAAGGTAAATAATACTAGTGTCAACATTGTCAACGTCACTCATTCATTCAACGTTGACAAGTTGTTTTTTTTTTGATAGTTGCTTGTCATAAGTTTGGCATTTCGTAAATTTAAAACTATAATGTGCTAAGCAAAGAAATATTTTACATTCTGCCGTCCGATGACGTCATCTTACGTTTTTTAGTTTTTAATTTTTTTCTCAGTAAATAAGCAATATAAAAAAATAATAAATATATATTCGCGCAGCGGAAAAGTAAATAAAGAAATGGTATGTTTTGTTTCAGAGCGTAGCAATTTTGAAATGTTGTCCATTGTAATAAACCTCATTACCGGGCGAGTTGTATAATGAGGGCTGCGCACATCTCGAAGAACTCCATGGTGTGATGCCCCTGCGGCTGCGGGGAGAGCGAGGCGGGCGGCGCCAGCGGCGGCACGAGCGGGGAGGCGGCCTCCTCGTCCGTGTCCTCCTTCTCGCCGGAGAGCGACTTGAAGTCGAGGAGGTACGACTTGTAGTCCACCTGGTATAGCTGCAGCGACATTTTCACGAATTTGTCGGTCATCTTGTTTAGGGTGCGCACTCTGGAATAATTAATTGAAGTAATTAAATGTGATGTCATAGAATAAAATTGTGTTTGGTTTACACTGCAAGGCGCACCTTGGACCTCATCTTCAATTGGTCGAATAGGCCCTCAGATTGTAAAATGATGATTCAGTTGGTTTGATCTAAGTCTTAGATTCTATGAAACCATAATTCAATTGGTTTAGTTCCCCTGTCTATTGGGTGCGTTGGTCAGACGGCAGTTTCAATGTACGGTACAGAGAATAAAAAGGTTCGTCACCTTAAGGTAAATTTTCGCTTGCACGAGAAGAATCAGTTATACCAACATACCGCTTTATGACTTGATGACATCAGGAGCCCAATTCTCGTACTCGTGACATTTTGAAAACATGGCAGATGTCACATGAAATCCATACAAAAATCTATGTTTTATATTATTATATGTCGTATGATGATATGACTCTTTATTTTGCAATCGCAAATTATTAAAAACGAGTTGACCTACTATTTATTGGATTCATTGTGGCCATATTTCATATTTGTAATTGCAACTTAGGCTCTTCTCTTGCTTACCATCAGGATGAGGAGAGACAATATACTGTGCTTCTATAAAAAAAATGCCTATTGACAATTAGTGGAGTCAATAGGCAAAGCTAAGTGTCAGTATTCACACTTATCAGAGCTGAACAGCTCGACCGAAACGAATTTTAACCCCGACGCAAAAACGACAAGTGTTATTCAATAAACTAAAGTTGTTCAATAAACTATTTTATTTTTATTTTTTTATAAGTTTGACGTGTGCGTGTGCGTGTGGGCGTGCGTGCTTCCAAGATGGCCGCCGTCACAATGATTTGGATTTTAGTTTTTAACACAACTCCCACAATATGGGTATCATATAAAAGGGCTTGAGTAGTAGAATATATTAATTGTGAAAAATTTCAAATGCAAGATGGCCGCCGTCAGAAAATGACGAATAACCTATTTGTTGTTCCAACTGCTTTAGCTTTAGTTGGGTCGGGGGTTTTTTAAATTTTCAATTTAATTTTTTTTATAATTTGCTATGAATTTGAATACGAATATGATTCGAATCAAAATTCATACAGAATCCTAGTATCGCGATCGCTCCGGGAACGTATGCGAGATTTCATATAGAAAATTCTTAAATTAGTTTCGCTCGATTCCCTCGACGCGTTTTGGCTCTGAAAGAAGTGTGCATTCACCTTTATACTTTATCTATAATTCTGACATCATGCCAGCTTTGCCAAGTACAGTCAGTAACCTGCAATGAAATGAAAAACCCCGAGTCTTAAGTCAGAGCAATAAGGTTCATATTTGAATGAGATTGTAAACTTATTAGGACATGTGGCTGTTCACGAATCTCACCTGACATGGTAAGGGTTGATGACCCTCCACTCGTAGTCGAGTGCCTTCATGGCGCGGAACACCTCCAGCATGATGTCGTTGGGCTTGCTCTGTGATCTGATGCCCAGGTGCCATTTCGCTCTGTAATTATGCAAATAAGAAAATTAGTACTGAATAAATATTCGTATAAGTATAGTAGTGTCTGGCTGGTTTCGATACGAGTATAATGCCTAAGCTGGTTTCGACAAAAGTGTAAAGTTGGGCTGGTTGCCATAATAATAATATTATATCATGCCACGGCCTCGGTTGGCAGCACACTGGTAACGCCACTGGTATTGCGGGTTCGCATGGGATTGCTACAGTCAGGCGATCTGTTTGTTCATCTGCCACCGATCACACCTAGGCGCTGGTAAAGAGTTTTTCGAGGAAGAAAAAAGGGCCGCGAAACAGGCGCCAGGAGCGCAGTGGGGGTGGGGGGGAGGGGCAGTTCCACCCTTCGGCCGGGAAGGAAGTGGGGGGGAGTGGGTTGTCGAGAAAGAAAAGAGAGCAGCAATGTATGGATGTCGGAATAGGCAGCCGACACCCACCCTACACCACTGGGTTCAATAGACACACAGAGTCTGAGAATTCTAAGCAACGAACATGAGCAGTATTCACAATAGAGTCTACGCTATCAAAGAAGTCTCGTGAAAAGCGTGCTTGAGTCGTTATCAACATTCGAATTTGAGCTTTATGATTATAGACACACGGAATCTCAAAGTTTAGTATTTTTCCGCGGGACATTTTTGCCTAGGGAGCAGTGTAACTGACCTCTTGACGGGGGTGCCCTTGGCCTTGTCCTGCGCGGCGGGCAGCGCGGCCGGCGACACCTTGTCCCGCAGCGGCGCGATGCGCTCGGGGTGCGGCCGCGAGCTCTCGCTGCTCGCGGGCGGGGAGTTGCCTGACACACAATGCAGCTGTACCACTTTTATAAGTTACATCGACAAAATTTGTCTACGCAGAAGTGCAAGTTAGATCCGATTGATTACGATTGCGAAAGCAGTTGATATACAGACTTTATTGCGTTATGTTAAGATTGAATACAATAAATCCAGAGAGGAAGGCTATCTCTCTCTTAAGGTGACGGGTAGGGCACACTAGTGACGCCAATAGGCGTAGGCGTGATGCACGTGAATTTATTATTCGCGTATAAAAACTGACACTGAACTGTGCCTGGTTATTTGATAAATAGTATAAGTGTTTGCCGAGTGGTTGTAACCCCGAAATTGTTTAAAATAGATCCGGTATAGTAGCTAAAAATCGATTGGCGTCGCTAGCGTGCCCTACCCGTCACCTTAACCGCACTCGCACCGAATAGGGCGCTGAGACGCATCAACCAATATGAAATTGTAATTTTTGGCGCGCGTAAATGGAGCGTTGTGATTGATTAAGATTCTGCCGTAGTTTTGGATAAGAAGGCTACTGCGTATATTTGTGTAACTTATAAAATTAGGGGCTGATCCGCTCTGCATACTAAACTGATAAATTTGGGAAGAAAAGATCATAATTTTTTACTACTTTTGTTGACAAGGGGGAGGGAGAATTAAAATTTACAAAACATTTGCTACGTAGTAATACTTGAACGTAATATTTCACTTAATTTAACTTGTTCTAAAGTGTGAGTGCTATCGGATAAGTGACTCACTAGCGACATAGAAGTCCTTGATCTCAGCCTTGGCCGCTTCGTCCGCGATGCGCTTGTTGTCTATGATGAGGTGGTAGGCGATGGCGAGCTGGTCGTGCGGGTCGCCGCTGAGCAGCGCGTTGTGCACCTCGTGCTCCTTCACCCCGAACTTCTCGCACACCTCCGCGATCGCCTCCGTGTCTATCACGCTACTGTCCTGCAGGACAGCCACGGTTATGATATACGAACGGGTGAGCATCATCAATGAAACATAAACTCTCACAGAAACCGGCGTGAAGCAGCGTCTGTGCTGTGTTTCGCTGTGTGAATGACCCTTATTCACAACACCGGTGGTCCAATCCGGGGATAGGAGGTTTAAAGGTTGGCAACACACTTGTGTCCATGGACACCCATGGGCGGCGGCGAGCTTATCATTAGGTGACCCGTCTGCTCGCCGGCTACCTATCACATAAACAAAAGCTTTTGGTGCAGTTCATGGAAAGCATCAGATAAATGACAATATTATGTACAGTGCACAACAATATCGGAAGTTTTTTTTATTATTTGATGCTCATAAATATGTCAAGAAAGGTATGTAAATAAGATGTTTTTTTATTTTAATGGGCTTATGAGTATCAAGTAGGGATGATAGGGGACGTACGTATGTATAGCTGGCACCACTTTGTATTGACTCAAGGTCAAATTTATTTTATTAAGTACAAATGGATATGGCACCAGTTGGCACCACCGTCCATGCGCCCATTGTCTTTACGGAAATGACATGTCGAATGTCGGTAAGATTATTTCAGATTATTCATTAGTTTCAGAAAATATTGATTACAGAATTTTACTATAAATTAAAATACCAGTGTGCCACAACTGAGTTAACATTTCTGTCTCGTTTAAAACCATTTTTAACTTATGAACAGATTTTTTAATACTATTTCGATATAAACACTTAGGAACTTCTACCACTACCTGCTCTACGGGCGAAGGGAACAGATACCCCGGCAGATCCTTCTGGAACCAGTCGTGCTTCTTTACATCCTCAATGGTAGCCCTCTTCATCGGGTCCACCTGCAGCATCATGCACAGGAGGGAGACCACACTCTTGTTAAGGTATTCGGGTATCGGGAAGATGCCCGACTTGATTTTCCGGAAGAGTGTAGGGACATGCTCATCGTCGAAGGGAAGAGTACCGCAGAGCAGGGCGTAGAGGATAACGCCACATGACCAGACGTCTACTTCTGGCCCAGCATACAATTTTCCCGATATTACCTGTGGATAAATTTACTATCAATCTAGGCAAATCTAATCTTATTATCGCTTGTAACATTTTGCGTATTTCTTAGTTATTTTGGATTTGCGACTCACAAAAAAGCCTATATTTTTATATTACCAAGTAATTAATGAACTTCTGAACTGGTTTAGGAAATTAATTCCCCATTAGAAAGCTGAGTAGCAATGTAGCAAGGACCAAGCTCATGCAACTAGTTTAAGGCGACGGGTAGCCCTAACTAGCGACACATTCGTTTTCAATTGTTAGCTACTAAACCGGATCTATTTTAAACAATATCGGGGTTACAACCTCTCAGCAAACCTTTAAACAATTTATTAAATAACCATGCACAGATGTTGGGCCCGTTTTTGTACTGTAAATTTAAATTACCGACATTAGCGGCCGCTTTTTAAAAAATATAGGCTTTTTTTTGTGAATCAATTTTTTGCGTACGCGTTGGACCCAACAATTGTGTATGGGTATTTAATAAATAGTACAAGTGTTTGCCGAGAGGTTGTAACCCCGATATTGTTTAAAATATATCCGGTTTTGTAGCTAACAATTAAAAACGAATGGTGTCGCTAGTTAGGGGTACCCCTTCATTGATGCCTGTTCTCATTAACTGTACTGGTTAAACTTAGAACATACTTCTGGTGCTGCATAGTTTGGAGACCCACATGATGTCCTCAAAAATTCTCCATCCATCATCATGTTAGAAAGCCCAAAATCTGCAATCTTGACATGCATATTGTGGTCCAGCAGCAGATTCTCCGGCTTCAGGTCCCGATGGACAATCATGTGTCGGTGACAGTAGTCCACACCAGATATTATTTGTTGGAAGAACCGGCGAGCTTCGTGCTCTTGAAGCTTGCCACGCTTTACAATGTAGTCAAAGAGCTCACCACCAGAGACATATTCCATTATCATGAAGATATCTGTTGGAGTAGAGATCACCTGGAAAAATTGTCAATAAGGCTTTTGAGATTTGAAATAACCAGCGCCATGGCCTGAAGGTACTCCTACCTAAAGCCATGGCCGAAGCTGAGTGAGCTACTTTTCACTGACTATCGCGACATACCTCACACACACACCAGTACGCAAATACTTAGTTCCCGGCTTGAGAAGCCGTATTATTACTTTGTTTTTTTTTCTCTTTAAATTTTTTTTTTCTCTGTTTATCTCCTTTTATATTTGTAATGTTGTGTTTGCTGTTTTAGTTTGTATTTGATTTGATTATACTTGCTGCGTTATTATCTGTAAAATGTGGTGTGTCGTATTTTCCAGTGAATAAATGTTTCTATCTATCTACCTAAATAAAAGGCAAAATAATTTGCATGATTATATTTGTTAACTCCCTTCACCTAACAGTAACAATTAAAGGATTTAAAGGTTAGCAGCACACTTGTGACTCCACTGGTGTTGCGGGTGTCTATGGGCGGCGGCAATCGCTTACCAATAGGCGATACGTCTGCTTGTTTACCACCTATCACTAAAAAAGCTTTTCTAGATTTAATTTAAAGAAGTACTAATCCCCCTTTCTTAATAAACAAGAATATTATGTTCTTACACGATGAACTAAGTACCTAGTCTTTATTAAATTTGTCATTGCATTTATTAAATATGAATGGGTCAGCTCAACCAGAGTGATACTACGCCTCAAAGAAAACTGCTGTGAAACAGCACTGTACTGTGTTTCGCTGCATGAGTGAGGGTACTGGAGGCCCAATCCGGTGGAAAGTGGGGTTTACTGGTTGGCAGCGCACTGGTGTCGCGGGTGTCCATGAGTGGCGGCAATCGCTTACCACCAGGTGATCCGTCTGCTCGTCTGCCACCTATCACATAAAAAAAAGGTAAAGTTTCTTGTTAGTATTCAACCTGTCCACAAGTGTGTTTATGAGAGTATTCACAGTTAAAGTAATGGGTATTTGTAAATATCAGACTACTTAAACCATAAGATAGATGTGCTTCATATTTATTTATTTATTATGGTACACTGACAGATCACAGTCATAACTTGACAACAATAAAAACAATCATAAAAGTAAGGCTAGACAGTAATCCAGAAATAGTATACACAACATGTCAAAATTAAATAAGATTAAGTATGTAATTAAATTAATTATAATAGTAGTATTAAATTCAAATAATATTATTAAAATTAGATCCTATACAATTCAATTCAATGTCAAACAAGTATAACCTACTTACTGAAGTTACTAGAGAGAGGGTTTCATTCGCGAAGTGTTTAGTTACTGCTCTTTTGTATGACGAAAATTTGTCATCAAATACATCTATACCTGTATCTTTGCTGCCAAACGCTATCTCGTTATAAGTCCTACACATTCGAACCAATGGGTTGTAATAAGAGGTATTGTTTTAGACATATTGCACAAAATACAGAAAATAAGAAGTAGGCATTACAGTTATTTAGTGTACAATTAAGTTTTTAAGTGCTTAGCGTTTCAATAAGCACTTCTGTCAATGGCAGAATTCACAAGGTTTATCTACAATCTGAAGAGTCTTTAGATCTAGCTCCTACAGCTTGTTAGAAGCTACCAAGGTTAATTGAATCATCGGTGCTTATCACTTTAGCTATGACCTCATTTGAGTGGGTGACATAAAAAAAGTAATGTAAAGTTTAAGAGGCAGACATAACTACAAGGATATAGAATATTGATTACTTATTGTTGGAAGTTTTAGATTTTTAGATTTCTATTTACAATATAATCAGTACAATACATTTATGCATCTAGAATAAGATAAGCTGAGCATAATCCATACACAGAATATATGTTAAATTTGAATGTAAGAAATCTAAATGTGTTTATAAATAGTTCCTATTGAAGTCAAGGTCAACCTTATCTGCATATTTACCTGATACAACTTGATGATGTGGGGATGTCGGAACAACTTCAGGTTCTGTATCTCGCGCCTAATCTTGCCTACTACATCCAGGGATTTAATCTTCTGTCGGTTGAGGATCTTCACAGCCACTTTGTGCTTAGTCAGCTGGTGCTCGCCAATTTTCACCTTCCCAAAGGTACCCACACCCAGGGTGGCTCCCAGGGTGTAGTGCCCGATCTTGACGATTGGCTGGTTGCCACTCGCTGCCACAGGCTTCTCAGACATCTTTGCTACAGTTACAAAAGCGAAGTAACAACAATAACACTACAAACTGTACATCTAAAAAACAAAATAAGTTTGCTTGATTTGTATCACATTACTAATTTATGCCTTTTCCGTGATCACGCTGCTGGAAAATACAATTTTTTTGAGTAAAACGTAATTTATTTTACAGAAAAACACGAGACCCGTGTCCAAATCCAAAAAGTCTACCTATTACTACTCTTTGCTATACGTCAATAAACTGTCAATGTCACTTGCGTTTCGTTCGACGAGACAAATGTCAAAAATGTTTCGTTCTCATCAAAGTTCTCAACAAAACCCAGATGTAATCTTCTTTGGATATTTATAAAAAAATTATATTAATTAATTCTTGATTATGTAATTATTTATTAATATTGAAATATTTATAAATTTATAGATAAATTAATTAAATTTTACGATCTCAATTACCTATGTTTGTCTATGGTTGCGCATGCCCCGCCCTGCACTCCCCTCCTCCGCCCCGCCTGTCTTTTTTTTGAGCTGTCTGATCTCGAAGTGCGAAAAATAAATTTCGTGAATTTGTATGTGTTATTTACAAATACTTTGTGAATTTTCGCTAATTTACAATGGATAAGTGTGGGATATGTGATAAACAAGTTGTTGTAAGTATCTAAAACAGTTCTTCATCCCTCCTTTTGTGAAATCTTCGGAAATTACTTTTTGTTTTCTTTAGATATTGATATAAAAATAACGCGTCTGGAAGAAATTGGTTTATGTGCAGTTAAGGAACGGCAAAACGTCGTAAAATTGGTATTCGGTTATATGTATTCTTTGATGCGAAGCGTATTCTGGTGCAATAAGATAAAAAAAATGTGCATCGGAAACCTGCCCGCGTTTTTTTGTTTGTTGGCCGTCGGTGTTTTTTTATGTCTGGCTCTACTCGGTGCCTGTAAAAAACTAGTGACTTGGTTTTTTTCTGTACAGTGACCATCGTGTATCTCGAATAGTGAACCTTGAATTATTGTAGCTATATAGATGGATATTACAAGACTTGTTTTAACACAATTGCATTTTTTGTTATTGAAATTCCCTATTCAAAACTTGCTATTAGGTACTTCTTGTGAACATAACATAATAGAGATCGAAGTAGAGCCAGACAAAAAAAACTTGTTATTACATTGAATTTTTATTAAGTTTGGAACTTGAATAAGTAATATTTTATTTTATTTCTTGAATATTTGAGTGTCCAAAACCTTATAAATAACATTAATGGAGAAAGAAAATCATAATTCTAATATAACAACTTATTATTGCACTACCAAAATTAAACTGGCCCTCATCCTTGTAACCCATTTAACTAATCCTCTTTTTGGATTTTGTGAAAATTTATAATGAATGTTTTTTTCATTGCAGCAACTGTTTGAGACCGGAAAAGATGGGGTGTATGCCTGCTTCAAATGTCAGCCGCTAGTTCCAGAAGTAACCATCGATGACAGCGGCACCGAGCCCCCTGATCCTTCTGAGGCTCAGAACTCAAACACTGATGAGGTGTTTATCTTTTTGTATAAAATATGATTTGCTTCATCTTAAAGCCTTTAGAGTCATTCAAGATTCAAGTCTGATTGCAAAAGATTGCCATAAAAATATCAACTATTGATTCAACTCTGCTTAATATTGTTATCATCATTATAAGCAGATCTCATTTATCCCCATTAATGACCCCTTGATACCTTGTAGCAGATTTCTGTGTGTGTAATCAATTACTATTTGTCCCCATAAATGAAAATCCATTTTTAATGATTTTAATTTTTCGTTATCCTTAATTTCTTCTCATAGTTAAAGGTTTTGTTTAAGTATACTCATACAATAAGCAACATAAATGAACATGTTGAAAATCGTATTTATGCTTTTAAATTACACCAAATATAACTAAGTACACTAAACTTACTAACTACTACACTAAACATAATAAATAGAGATTTTTCATAACAAATTATGTAATACCTTGTAGCAGGTTATTGTGGCCTGTTTGTTTGTTTGCATCCATTTCCCTTAGACAAGTCTACCCAGATAAAAAAATTCAATCTAAGTTTTGTGAAATAAATAAAATAACATGTTCTTATAACCAAAAATTTACTTATAAATATAGTATTATTTTTATGGAATTTTAGTTTTGAAACTTGTATCCTTTGCATAGGCAAGAATTTATCTTGATTTGCAGGAAAGCAATGACAAGACACTTTACTGTGGCATTTGCCACAAGTCATTTCAGAAGACTATGCAGCTGCAGAACCACTTGCGCAACCATCGTGCGGAGAGACGGTTCGTCTGCACGTACTGCAATAAAGGTAATTGTACAATTTATATTTGTGGAAACATTCATTCTAACAGTGTTACACTTTTAAGTTATAAACTTGTATTAAAAGTTACAGCATTTTTTAATATAAACAAAATAAAATAAGTTAATTTTGAGTTACATGCATGGAATGACAGATTTGCAAAGAAAGTAGAAGACTCAATAATAAATGACAAGAACATAATGGAAAAATAACACAAACTGTACTGACCACAAATAATTTGGGAACATGGCAGGGTTATCTGAGGGTAAACTGGGAAAAGGTCAGGCGGATTATGTTTTAATGTGACTTAATATTACCATAATTGGTTGACAAATAGATTATTGTGTTTCCAATCTACTTGTGTACTACACAATGTGTAGTAAAGTTTTGTTATCATGTGGCAAATTCAAATTGTCCATTCAAATTCATTACAATAACATCTGTACAACAATAAATCTGTCAAATCTTCCTTACACACGAAGGAACTTTATTCCAAATTCATGCACCAAGTGAGTGCATATTACATAATTGTAATATCGTATTTTTCGTTTTTAGCGTTTTCTCAGTCAAACAATCTGAGAGCTCATCTCCGCATCCACACCAACGAGCGACCGTTTAAATGTGCTGAGTGCGGGAAAGCTTTCACTCAGGTATGTCCTAGGTATAGATTGGCATACTTTGAGTTGTATCAAATCTTTGTTAAAAATACCACTCACTTATATGTAAAATTGTAGCATGATTAGAATGAAAGCTATTGATGTTACAGAAAAATGATCTTTAGGGATTATATTACTAAAAATCTATGGAATGAAACTTAGTAAAATGATAACCCTTATTCTCATTGAATTAAAGGTCAATTGACAGCTGTCATTCTAATCAAGCTATATTTTACGGAGTATACTCAGTAATAAAAAAGAATGAAAAAGCAAGTTTTTATTATATTTGAGTAAACAATTAATTTTATCATAATATTATGTAAGCAACTTAGGGTAAACAAAACTGTGTAATATTCAGTACTCGCGCGTTTGTACGTATTACTGTAAACAACAACGTTGTCTGTATGAGCTGCGACGGTTAGTGAACCGTAAATAACGGATCGCATCAACAAACGATTAAAACTCGATATCCGACTATAAGCTTTATCCCCACAAAGTCGACCTACCCATGTTCTGCGAGTGGCGGGGGGCGGAGTTCGCTTGACCAATCGAAAAAGTTTATTTTCTCTATGGGTCAATCAGCGGGGGGCGGAGTGTGCTTGACCAATCGAAAATCATTGGAGCTCGCGCAGTCGCACGGATTTAGCTGCGACCGTCATTCTTATTATTTTTTATCGGCAATTTGTTACAATGTTTATTCTTATTCTAGGTGACCAATCTGAATAACCATGTTCGGCTTCACACTGGCGAGCGACCTTTCGTGTGTCCGGAGCCTGGATGCAGCAAGGCTTATGCACAGGTATGTATTAATAATACCAGGTATTTTTGAGCCATCCCCTCCCCCTTCGCAATATCATTATCTAGATTATTAGATATAAAGAGATAAATCAGTATCTACCTAGTCTATGGATAAATCCTACAGACAGTGGCAACGCTTATAGGTAATTCGAAAACACGAAACACTTGAGCTATGTAATCGACACCTAGCGCCATCATAAAGTGGAACTAATGTTCCGAAACGAAGTGAGTGCTGGCCACTAGTTTAACATAATTGTTATAAAATACTTTTCATCCAATAAACATGCAGGTGAAGGTTGTTAATAATATTGATGTGTGTGTTGAGAAACTTCCGGATAGTGTTTGGGCATGAGTTGCATTTTTTTTATGTGATAGGTGGCAGACGAGCAGACGTATCACCTGATGGTAAGCGAATGGTGCCGCCCATGGACACCCGCAACACCAGTGGAGACACAAGTACGCTGCCAACCTTTAAACCCCCCTTACCCACGGATTGGGCCACCGGTATCTTCACTCACGTAGCGAAACACAGCACAGTGCTGCTACATGCCGTTTTTCTGTAAGGCCGTGGTATCACTTCGGTCGAGCCGGCCCATTCATGCTAAAGCGTGGCTCTCCCACGGTGCATGAGGGGGTGAACACCTGGGAACTAGGTATTTGTGTTTGTTTGAGTATAGCCTTTGTTCGTACTTGCTTAGGTGACGAACCTGAACCAGCACCGCAAGCGGCACCTGAACGGGCGGCCCGTGGAGAACACGTACGACTGCACCGTCTGCGGCGAGCAGTTCCAGCAGCGGAACCACATGTACTCGCACAGGTAAGCTTGCCTGATTCCACACTTTGAAATTGCTTTAATGAAGGCAATATTGCGAATGAGAAATCAGTTAGATGGGGTTACGAAGAGAAACATCATGGTTGTCATTCTTTGGTCTGTGGGGGAGGTCTACTTCTGGACATATCTAGCAGTGTATGTTTCTTAATAGAAATGTTTAAACCTTAAACGCATTAAGGTAACGCTAGCACCCGTCAACGCTAACGTATCCAATAAATTATGACGTTTAGTTTCGAGGCTATCGACGAAAGCATACTGCTCCATCACCTTAAGTTCTCCAAAAGTTCATCTCATCCTGTTCCAAGACGCAATGTTAAAAGGGCTAGCACGAGTTTTGTTCCGGTATTGTCCTTAGTTCGCGATTTGTAATAAGCGGGATTGCGTTTAAGATTTGTCCGGCAGCTTAATATTGAATTTGGTGTTGTTCCCAGACGCGAAGCGCACCCAGCGGCGCGCAGCCCGCCCGCGCCGGCGCAGCGCTGCGGGCAATGCGACGCCGCGCTGCCCAGCGAGCGCCTGCTGCGCCTGCACCTGCTGACGCACGAGCCGCCGCGCCGCGCCGCCGCCAGCGCCCCGGACAACAGTCAGTGCGCTCACGCAGCCCTAGCCACACACACAGACACGCGCCTGCTGCGCCTGCACCTGCTGACGCACGAGCCGCCGCGCCGCGCCGCCGCCAGCGCCCCGGACAACAGTCAGTGCGCTCACGCAGCCCTAGCCACACACACAGACACGCGCCTGCTGCGCCTGCACCTGCTGACGCACGAGCCGCCGCGCCGCGCCGCCGCCAGCGCCCCGGACAACAGTCAGTGCGCTCACGCAGCCCTAGCCACACACACAGACACGCGCCTGCTGCGCCTGCACCTGCTGACGCACGAGCCGCCGCGCCGCGCCGCCGCCAGCGCCCCGGACAACAGTCAGTGCGCTCACGCAGCCCTAGCCACACACACAGACACGCGCCTGCTGCGCCTGCACCTGCTGACGCACGAGCCGCCGCGCCGCGCCGCCGCCAGCGCCCCGGACAACAGTCAGTGCGCTCACGCAGCCCTAGCCACACACACAGACACGCGCCTGCTGCGCCTGCACCTGCTGACGCACGAGCCGCCGCGCCGCGCCGCCGCCAGCGCCCCGGACAACAGTCAGTGCGCTCACGCAGCCCTAGCCACACACACAGACACGCGCCTGCTGCGCCTGCACCTGTCGACTGCTGACGCACGAGTCCCTATAATGAATTCTTAACGTCAATGCACTAGTTGGTCATATTAATAAAAATAATAATAATGAAAGGTTTCCGATTACCCTAAACGTCTCGGTCGCCTGCCGTTTTCGCAATCGGTTGTTAGTATACTATCGTTCGTCTGTAAGCTCTTTTGAATCTATTTAAGTGAAAATGACTGTTCTAAGAATAAGTTGTTAATTGACAGTAAACAGAGCTAAGCCTCCTCTATAGATAGATACTCACGTAATTGATACTTGAACGAGTTTTAAGATGTGTTTAACCTGTGTTTGTGGTTTTTGTATGCAGAGAAGGAGATGCCGTGCGTGTTCTCGACGTGCAGCGTGGTGGTGGGCAGCGCGCGCGAGCACACCGAGCACCTGCTGCGCGCGCACCAGCTGCGCGTGCTCGCCCAGCCCGCCCAGCACGCGCCGCCCAAGCGCGGCCGCCCGCCCAAGCACCAGGTGCGTACCCGCCCAGCACGCGCCGCCCAAGCGCGGCCGCCCGCCCAAGCACCAGGTGCGTACCCGCCCAGCACGCGCCGCCCAAGCGCGGCCGCCCGCCCAAGCACCAGGTGCGTACCCGCCCAGCACGCGCCGCCCAAGCACCAGGTGCGTACCCGCCCAGCACGCGCCGCGCAAGCACCAGGTGCGTACCCGCCCAGCACGCGCCGCGCAAGCACCAGGTGCGTACCCGCCCAGCACGCGCCGCGCAAGCACCAGGTGCGTACCCGCCCAGCACGCGCCGCCCAAGCGCGACCGCCCGCCCAAGCACCAGGTGCGTACCCGCCCAGCACGCGCCGCCCAAGCACCAGGTGCGTACCCGCCCAGCACGCGCCGCCCAAGCACCAGGTGCGTACCCGCCCAGCACGCGCCGCCCAAGCACCAGGTGCGTACCCGCCCAGCACGCGCCGCGCAAGCACCAGGTGCGTACCCGCCCAGCACGCGCCGCGCAAGCACCAGGTGCGTACCCGCCCAGCACGCGCCGCCCAAGCGCGACCGCCCGCCCAAGCACCAGGTGCGTACCCGCCCAGCACGCGCCGCCCAAGCACCAGGTGCGTACCCGCCCAGCACGCGCCGCCCAAGCGCGGCCGCCCGCCCAAGCACCAGGTGCGTACCCGCCCAGCACGCGCCGCCCAAGCGCGGCCGCCCGCCCAAGCACCAGGTGCGTACCCGCCCAGCACGCGCCGCGCAAGCACCAGGTGCGTACCCGCCCAGCACGCGCCGCCCAAGCGCGACCGCCCGCCCAAGCACCAGGTGCGTACCCGCCCAGCACGCGCCGCGCAAGCGCGACCGCCCGCCCAAGCACCAGGTGCGTACCCGCCCAGCACGCGCCGCGCAAGCACCAGGTGCGTACCCGCCCAGCACGCAGCCGCGCAAGCACCAGGTGCGTACCCGCCCAGCACGCGCCGCCCAAGCGCGGCCGCCCGCCCAAGCACCAGGTGCGTACCCGCCCAGCACGCGCCGCGCAAGCACCAGGTGCGTACCCGCCCAGCACGCGCCGCGCAAGCACCAGGTGCGTACCCGCCCAGCACGCGCCGCGCAAGCACCAGGTGCGTACCCGCCCAGCACGCGCCGCGCAAGCACCAGGTGCGTACCCGCCCAGCACGCGCCGCCCAAGCGCGACCGCCCGCCCAAGCACCAGGTGCGTACCCGCCCCAGCACGCGCCGCGCAAGCACCAGGTGCGTACCCGCCCAGCACGCGCCGCCCAAGCGCGACCGCCCGCCCAAGCACCAGGTGCGTACCCGCCCAGCACGCGCCGCGCAAGCACCAGGTGCGTACCCGCCCAGCACGCGCCGCCCAAGCGCGACCAGCACGCGCCGCCCAAGCACCAGGTGCGTACCCGCCCAGCACGCGCCGCGCCAAGCACCAGGTGCGTACCCGCCCAGCACGCGCCGCCCAAGCACCAGGTGCGTACCCGCCCAGCACGCGCCGCCCAAGCACCAGGTGCGTACCCGCCCAGCACGCGCCAGGTGCACCGCACAAAGCAAAAACACGTAGTTAAAATGTTTTACCAAATGTTATTAACACCTGAAGTGAATCTAGCGCCATACCGGCCATGCTAAACATTACGGATGATTAAGTTCCTTAACGCATTAATAATTAATGCGTCTTGTATTTATGTAAAAATAAGTGAATAAAATTACTTCTAAAATTATAAAATTAAAATTAACAATAAATAAATTATGTTAGCATATGTTTTTAGAAAACGATAATTTTATTGCAGTGGCAACATTGTGGTAGCTTTTTTGGTCTTGAATGCCAGTTTCAAGTACAGGTTTTATTTCCCCATCCTTAAATAAATCTTGGCATTAAATTTTGCCATTAGTGTACAGCAACAGCAAAAGTTGATGCATACTTTTCGCAGCTAGTGACTCTTATTTTCTTCGGAATAAGAACTACAAACAACGAAATATGTGCAGCTACTTCTGCTGTTGACTGTACATAGTCAAGTGATTTTAAGAATAATGGTTTTTCTCAAACATGCGCGGAAATTGGAACATTATTTTAAAAACCTTATAATTTTTTTTTTTTTTAATTTCCTTGCATTATTAGAGAAAAGCTCAATATACATGGGCTCGCGTACTCGTGTCTCGGTTACGTCTCAGCCCATACCCCCACGTGTCGTCCATCAATGATTGTATGGCCGGCCGCTGCAGTAATGTACTATTTGTTCTCAGATACAGATAGAGAAAGATCCGTTGGACCTGAAAGATGAAGATTACCATGAGCATGAAGTAAGTATAAATCAAGCTTTTAATCATCAAATTATTGATTACAATCAAATGAGTCTCGCTCGAGAGGTTGGGATTTAGGAGCAAGTAATTCGAGTATTGACTATGGTATGTAAATGGAGTGTGGTCTCAAATAATCAAATAACATTGTCTACTTCAACGCCCTGTTCGTCTAGTGGTTTAAGTGCCGGGTCGTGATCTCGGGGTTCTGGGTTTGATTCCCGGATCGAGCAAAGGAGATTCGAAACATATGAATCTTTTGAACATAGCTTCGGGATTATGCCTAATTTCATCATAGTAGCGGCGTTTGCCCTGCAGTGCGATTAATAAATATAAATATTTCACAACATCAACACTAAATGTATTAATTTGTAGTGGAAAATTTTAATTGCTGATGTATTATTTAAGTAATTTTAAAACAGAGTACTATTTAACAGCTGTATTTTTCCTTAATAAAGAAAATAAAACATCACATACATTGATCTGACTCTGAGATAGGTAGCTCAAGCACCTGTGTTACGGATATCAGAATCAACAGTGGGATTAAAAATATATACATATAATACTTTTCTTTTGTAAATACATACTTATAATGCATAGAAAACACCCAGACCAATAAAAACAGATATGTGGGATCGAACCCGCAACCCTTGGACCAAAGGCAGCATTAACTACCACTGTTCCATCCGGATCGTCTATCGGGATATCTAGGAATCGGGATAGTACGTAAGCTGATACTTTATTGTCTACTTCAGATGAAAACAATGCGCAGCGCCGCGCCCCAGTACCTGCCCAAGCTGAAGGTGCAGAGCCTGTTCCAGTGAGGGCGAGCCCGTGACGTCACCGCCCTCCGCGTGACGTCACGCCCCGCCGCCTCCAACCAACCAAGCGTTACTTAACTACGCTGCTGCAGTTACATCGGACATATTACGTCACTTTACCGTCTTCACTTAACATCAGGTAAGTTTAGTTCAAAATGTTTATTTTAGGACAAAAGAAAATGTTACAATCGAAGGCCTATGTTATCATCATCATTTATTAATTAATCTTAAAGTTTCTTATTTCAATATACTGAGAGGAGACTATTATGACGGCGGATATTTAAAGATTCATATACATGTTGACCCATTAACAGTGGTCCAAACTTTTATTTAGAAGCCTCACAACAAGGTTCATCTGAAACATTAAGATACAAATACGCGTATGAATCGATACAAATAGTTATTGAGCGCTTGGTGTCGTGCTTTAATCGCTGCAGTGCAGCAAAAAGGCGTAATACGCCAAGGCCATTGAGCGTTTACAACTATTAATGCGATACAAAAAGTCATGACAGTACAAGTGTGCATTGGCCGTTAGCAAAAATTCAAACTACTGCTTAGGGCCGATTTTTTGATCCGTAGTTAAACTGACCTAATGGTTTAAAAAGTAACCAATGGTCAAATATCGCCAAAATGTGTTGTTTGAACAATAGTTAACTTAACCAATAGTTGTAAGAATTACAGCGGATTTCATTTATTACGACCATGGTTGTAGCGATCATTCATCTATAGTGACGTTAAATCTACGTCCCTTGAATTAAAACGTACATAGTATGTGCAATTGGATGTAACGTCGCGTCGAGCTCGGGCGTAGCGGCTGTTTTTTTTTAATGAATAGTTTGTAATACATTTTTGGAAATCCCATGCAGATGATGCGACCGGAGTCGGCCGACAAAGACAAAAGAGCTATCTTTTGTCTTTGTCGGCCGACAGATGTTTACATCCACACAGATGATCAGCAACCTTTACTTTTTGTTTATAGATATTAGCTAGGTAATTAGGTACGTTTCCGAGTTAAATGGTTCAGTTACAAATTGATATAAACCTTATCATGTTATAATGTATGTCTTTATCTTTTTGCCTTTGCCTGTAACGACATCCGGATGTAACAACAAAACATCATCGTCGTTATACCCGAAATCCACTGTACGTGACTTTGATGCTGTCATTTTGAGTATTGGTTGGTCAGTTAACTCTAACCAAAAGGTCCAAAAGATCAAAAATCGGTCCTTAGAGTGACATAGTTTTGGAAAATGTCTATAAGAAATTGCTATTTTCCGGTCAAACCAGGCTTGTGCTGTGCAACTTGTGCAAGTTTTGTAAATACTCTGCACGCGGACATAAACATTGGAAGTAGGGGTTGGCTACAGATTCTGTAGAATGCTATTATGTTGATAATAATATAATTTGTTTGATAGTGACTAGGATTAATCTTGTGTAACTGCAGTTTATAAAGTACTTAACGTTTTTTGGAATAAATTACTACTTTATATTTTATTATACTTTTTGTTAACGCTACATAAAATTAAACTAACACAGATGTCTAAAATGTTGAAATTATTAAGTGATCTCTCATGGTTAATTTAGTGAAAGTTTTTATTCCATTGTTTTTTTTTTCGTAATTTTAAGATTCGCTCTTGATAATATTGGATTTGGGTGATGTGATTTGAATTTGTGGGATAAAGCGGTATTTTGCTTTGCTTATTCATTTTGACGAATTTTGGAATGTCACAACGTACCTACTCTTGAAAATCGAAAGATAGTGGACATTCAATTGTGATTTGTTCACAAAAGATGACTTTGTTTTAAATTGACATTCGTCATTTCGTCCTTCGACATGGGTATTTCGAATAAAACCTTTTGTCGAGCGCGTAAGATTTGTCCAGCTGTAAATACAAAGACCAGGAGCTCTATTTTTTTATTTACTCGCCTCGAGACTAGCGCACAATTGCTACTAATTTTCCTTCGACATACGATATTCCGCATTTTTGAATCGTTCGTCTGCAGCGAATGAACCCACCCACTCGATGCTCGAGTGACTTAAAGCGAGCGGTAGAAGCAACGTTAAAATAGTTTGACTGGTTTTGACAGTTGACACAATGTCACATTCATAGTTTTTTGTTATAAAAATGCAAAGATTTTCATATTCAGCCAAAGGTTTTTGCGTTCCGTTTGCAATGCGGAAGTTACCGGTTTTAGTAAAATTCTGCATGGTAGGGTTAGAATGTCAATTTACCATATTATATTGGCAACATCGAAATCGAATAATTTAAAAATAAGGTAAATCGGCTTCATGCGACTTTGAAGGCGAATGTGACATACATCGCATGCGACGACGCTAAGTCATACGAGGGAATCAAAAATAGGTCTCCAGGAGCTCTATTTTTGATTTACTCGCCTCAAGACGAGCGCACGATTTCTACTGATTTTCCTTCGACATACGATATTCCGCATTTTTGAATCGTTCGTCTGCAACGAGTGCCTTAAAGCGAGCGCTAGAAGCAACGTCAAGATAGTTGTCAACACATTTGACTGGTTTTAACTGTTAACACAATGTGGCATTCATAGTTTTTTGTAGCAATACGAGTAGTAATTCAAAAATAGGGCTCCTGTACGGTATTATCAAGCATATGATAAAGTAAAGAACTCTAATTAACACGTGTACACGGTACGTGATTTGTTGAGGACATATTAAACAAACATTGAAAAAGTTTTGGGGTCATCTTTTTAAAAAACTCTGCAAGGCCAACATAGTTTGTTTGTCTATTGAAACTATTGAAAGATAAAGCAATAAAAAGGGGCTTTATTCTGCGAATTGCCTTACTTTTTACCAAATGTTCAAAAACTATTTGGATTAAGCTTCATTTGGAATAAAATACTATACTCCTCACAATAATACCTCGGGATTGACGTTAGGTAAATTACGTGCTTAGTATCAATAAATCAGCACTGCCTTTCTAGCGAAGAGTGCAATAAGTCGAGTTTTTCGGCACATTGACTTAAGACCATATCCGGAATCAGGAAAATGAGCTCTATATTTTCACTTTAGACATCTTTTTTGTATCTTCAGTAGTTTCAGTTCTGTTGGTTATCATAACTGCAATATCTTATATTACTATTTATAAATAGCTTATCATAACTGAAATATCTGAAGTTATGACAAGCATAGCTTTGATATTTTGTAATGGTACTTAAAATATTATGTCTGTTTACTAACAAATACTGCAATAAGTAGTGTAGTTATTGCAGTTTTGATTAGGAATGCTATATCAACATTCATATTATTGCGTTTTTAGAATGTATTTAAACTTATGTATGTATATAATATACTACATAAGATTAAACATTGTTTCATCTGTCGCTAAGTCAAAGTTTCAAAACAATAGCTTTTATAGTTACGAAGAAACACACAAAACAAAAATTTAATCTTTAACCGCGAATATCTCGAAAGTAGTCAAAACATAGTTATTGCACTCTTCATAAGGACGGCAGAGCAGTGGTCGGAATAGGTAGATCAAATTTACTTACACTCGATGCACATACATGACATCGAGCTGTAAATAACACCGCTGACTTTGGATTCCCGAACTTTTTTTCCATTCCACTATTACAGTTGAGCGATAGTTTTAACAAGTGGAACAATGAAATCGGAGTTTTTGAGAATTCAAATTCAGTAGGTAGTAACCGCTCCATGTTATGTCCCGTCGAGAATTTTAGGTAAACAGAGTCTGCTTATTCCGATCATTGATGAATATCAGTTATACAGTATTTAGGTTAAAAGACTACAAATGACTCTGATATGATATGTAATTAAATCGAATAAGAGTAATGTGTCCCCTGTATTATTTAAAGCAAAGGATTTGTACAAAATAATATAGTTTTTTTGTTGCTTGGTAATTAGGAATTCGGTTCGAATTTGAAGTAAAATATTGTTTGGAAGACTTCGGTTTTCCGATTGTAAATTAAAATAGGTATTGCTATTTTATCTTTAGATATCGCCTTCGCCCAATGTAAGCAAGTTAATTGCTTTGAAAAACCGAGGTAAGTAGGGGTAATACATTTTGCTTGAGCAATAACAACTTTATATAATCTTTTCGGTATTTAAGTAATAATTCACATGTAAGTTTTTAAATGAAATTACCCCCAATTACCTTATTGTAATTATTATTTTTGCGAATTGTAGTATGCGGCACGTTGAAGAGCACAAGAAAAATATATCATAGCCATGTTTTAGAGTGTATAGAATAAAAATACTGTTACGACGTGCACTAGACAATGTAAAAAGACGTATTTTCACATGCTATCGATATGATAATTACACGGTTTGTAAATTGAATTAAAGTATATTTTAGTTCGCGTCACGTAAAAAGACCGTGGTCATACAGTATGTTGTACGAAACACAAGGTTCTTTTTACGTAACGTTAACTTCTTTTGAACATAGCGGTACGTAAGTGATATTAGTAAGTGCAATTTCCTTTAATTATTGTGTAATTAGGATTAAGAGAGGTATAAAATATCAGATTTTATTTTTATTTACACACTCAAATTTTTTCGTGCTGGTTAACCACGGCACTTGGTGAAAAAAATTAAGGCAAATTAAAAAATTAAATATGTACTAAAAATCCATATATTTTATTTTTAGTACTAAAAACTTTAAAATATGCAGTTTTAAAAATAATATCTTTCATATTAAACATTGGTTTTTGTGAAAAATCACCAACTTATTATAAATTGCGATCTAAAGTTGTTACCGTACTAAAGCTCATGTCATGACGTTCCAATACGCAATGTTAAATAGAGCTGGCACAAATTTTGCTTCGCGATTTTTAATATGAGGGCCTATGTTACTTTCGACCAATCTTTATCCGTTGATAAATCTATGGTATATCGTCAGATTTGTAAAGAAATGACAGGGCTATACCATAGACTTAGTCTCGGATTAAGATTAGTTGAATCCAGCCATACCCGTTTTGGCTCTTCCTTTACATGTCAATAGGTTTTGCGAATTTAATTGTCTTGGTTCAATGAAATTTTAATCACCCAACACTTAATTGATTCTCAACTTTAGGAATTCCTAAGACATCATGCTTTCTATTCCTCGTCAGATCACGATGTGCGTAGCTGTCTAATGACCCCATTCATTTGAGGTCAATTATGGCGGCTACATCCTTGCATGAATGATGACCACTTGAGACACAAATTCTTAATTTCGATCAATCAACTGCAGCTTTATTGAAGTACCGTACGCAGGCGGAATATAATATGTGGCTACACTTATTACTAGTTATGTCTCGAGACATTATTACAAGATTTATATGGGAGCAAGCAATTTTAAGTTACTGTACTGTTGAACTTTAATAAAGGCATTCTTGAATAAAAACACTGCTGAAATAGGTGAAACTAACTTATTTCACCTATTAAGGCATTTCATTGCATGAGTTAACTGCTGATTTTGAGTAGTATAATATACAAATATAAGTCTTATTCTCTCATAGAAATTGATTTATGAAGGGTGTGTCGTGGTTAATCAGATTATATCAACAAGCAAGTCTTCCCATAGTTCTGTTTGAACAGAAACAACATGAACCCAGTGATACACAGAACATTTCGCAAATTAACTGTTTGTACACAATGTTCCATACAAGAATACAGAGAAAGCGTAATCGTATAGTTCTTGCAATCTAGGAATTCTGGAAACTAACACATATAAGTTTGTGTACGTTCACAAATAAGATGACCAATCCTGCTTCAATCAAAATAACAGATTTTGTATTGAACTAACTGTTATAAACAGAAAAAGTTTTCTAATAACAATATTCAATTAGGTTTTTTTAGTTCCAGTTTTCAAGAAGGTTCTTTAATTAGAAAGGTTTTTGCAATATGACAGATATTACAAATATGACACATTGGGCCTTAGATTAAACCAAAAAGAGGCAGATACGGCATGAGCTAGCCGCGCGCAATCTTATAAAACCGAGTATAGTGTACTTGGTTTGCTTTAGGTGGCAATTAGTCTGCGTCCATACTGCGACCTGACAGATCGCGTTTGCTCGTTGATATCGAAATACTTTTTTTTTCAAAGAATTATCGCTATAAATGCCTGGCTGTACCTTTATTCAGAGCACAAATCATTACAAGGAGTTAAAACAAGTCGAAAGGAATCACGTTTCATGCGTAAGTACACCAAACTTATATTTTTAAAGAAAAATATTCGTGATATTGTCAATAAAATCCGTCATTTTTGAGAGACATAGAATAGACATATGGAACGTGTGCGTGAGAGACACGACACGATAGATACCTGATATAAAGGTACGCGCTTATTAGGACGGGCCAGAGCGTCCCATGGAAGACAGAATCGGCCAGGACGGGCCGCATTGACGGATTTTAAATACAGCGTACTAATACAAAATGTCCCTCGATTACCTGCATTTATTTCGCCTCCAACATTCATATTTATGTTTTATTTGTATAGAGGGAGATTTGAAATAACATTTCAAATCCCTTGTGTCTATACAGTTCAAACAACTATCGGCCGAGACATCTAATTGGATGATGGCGGCGATAAACGTTCAGTCTTCTTTCTGGTTTAACGTGGCTAGTTGTTCTTCAACGATTTGATTGGATGCTGGCATATGACGAACGCCTTAGGTATCCGATAAGATGGCTAATTTAACCAGATGGCTGCGACACATATAAGGTATGTATGTATGTAGGCGGATTTTTGCGCTCCGGCCCGGCCACGCTGCGGCCCTTCCTAATGTGCGCGTACCTTAATACGTGTTCTTAAATTTGGGGTGCGGAAATCCCCGGACAAGCTCGACGATGCGACGCGTTTCTCTCACTCGCACCATTAAGAAGTCCATCGTTCTATCTTTATCGTTTGGTGGCACTTTGTTTAATTCGAGTGTTCCTCGTGTGAGATCGTATGGAAGTAGATGTGTGCGTGAAAGGCATATTTAAGTTTACTATTGTAAGCGCGTACCGTATCTTCCTCTATTTAATTTAATCGAAGCATTGGGCCGGTTTCTGAATTGAGAATTAGAAGTGGAGAAACCACGACTTGAGCACAAACTTTGACAGCTTAAATATGACTCAACTGTCAAAGTCTGTGCTCAAGTCGTGCTTAACTTCAAATTCTCAATTCATAAACTGGCCCATTGCATATGAATGCTATGCATATGCTATGTGCTATGAATATCGTAAAGCAAGCTTTGAATCATTATGCTTATATTGATAATTTAACGGGTTCAATCGGTTTTAACTCATTATTGTATCGGTATGAAAAAGATTGAAAGTTGTGGTCCGAATGGAAGAGGCCCTAATTATGGATGCAGGCATCCGGGCGACAAGCAATGTGTGCAGAAATTGTTTCAATTTTTTTATGAAACATCTAGTACGTTTTATTGCATCTAATTAAATAACTTCTTGTATGGAACGTAATTTAATCGTAAACTTTTTATTATGTAACTGTACAGATTTTATGTGTTTGTTGTGAAACAATAATAATTATGAATGTAGCAGTATTTTGGGATAAAATAAAATAGTTTAATTAGTTTGTATAGATAATATTTTAAGTTACTAACAAATCATGCATTGAATCCCATTCTGGGACGTTAAGATTTATTTCTTATGTTATTACAGCCAATGTGGTTCAGGTGGTGATAATTTATTAAAGTATGTTACTAAGCTATACATTAACGGTAAAATCGTACGTTTACAGCCCTTAGCCACACACCGGGCACTCGCAACACAATGTATGAAACGCGTTCTAATCACACAGTCATAAGCTCGTGTACGTGATCGCGTACCACGCTTGCGTGAGTGAAGAAAGACATTGTAAGGTAACCAAAACCAAAATAGATACATACAGAACATGTTGAGCTACTGTAAACAGTTTTTAATATTTTAAAACATATTTAACTCAATGTCAATTGTTATTTTCTAGCAGAATGGGAGGGCAGTATGATAGGCCCTGATCTGAGTAATATTTAGTTCGTTCAGAATTGATCACCACATGACCAGATTGTGCGTAAAGTGAACATTTGCAATGGCGAAAACAACTACGGCACTGAATTTGACGCTTTGGATTGTATATAGAGTAATGATTGTTGATAGATTAGATTTCTGATTTGCTGATTTCGTCATTGGCAATGTTATTTGTGTGTATCAGAATACCTTGAAGATGCCTTCTTTAACATACATCGATCAATATTTATTTACAAATAATTGTATCTAATATGAACATGAAACAAACATGAAAACAAATATGATCTAAGCGTACCTTGGGCTCAGCTCTGGACGCAACCGGGAATCATACATGTTAACATTTTTTGTTAATATAATCATGAACTAATAATGTCCGAAATGTATTTTAGTTATAACGTGAGTTTCACACCAGGAAAACCGCACTTTCCGGCGCTCTCAGAGACGTCATTAAACTTGAATGGTTACTTTAGAAAATAAATATTGACACTTATTTAAATACGCATATAGACTATTTATAATTAACATAATGAACATTGGCTTAATTTGACGTCTCTGAAGTGCGGCATTTAGTCCTATTATTTGTAAGTATAATGCAACGTTAGTCTAAAATAGTTTTTTGTAAACTGTGTCATTATGAGTTCTATCACAAGCGTTTTGTTTTATTAAGCTTTACAATAATAATAAGCTTAAGGTTTGGCTAAGGGTTCGTTCTACCACCATATCAACACGGACCGGCTCGAGGTATTCTGACGCACTCGTTTGATTCAACATTAGCTTGCTGTTAGCATAGCGTAGGTTAAGGTGCAAATGTTCCTATGAGTGTCAGAGATCGCATAGTATAGTATATGCCGCGAGTTGTATAGTCGACCATTTCAATATTTCTAGCCTTGTTAAGTGTCGTATGTCGGAGATTTTTCTATTAACATACAATTATCTTAATGAATTATACAATTTTAAATTATTGTTGTGTTTTATTCATTTGCTTAGTTGTATTGTCCTTTGATGCGATGCGATTAGGGTTGCCAGAAATAGTAAGGTTTTCGGAGTCCGGGACAATAAGGTCTAATTATATTCCTTTCGCTTCATCATGATATCGGTGACAGCAGGACAGAGTTATACGTGAGTCAAACTTTAGAAAGAGATTTAAAGTGAAAAATGTATATATTTTAACATCTGTCACCCATATCATGCTAAAGCGAAAGGAGTATAGTGAACACTGGACAAGACGCAAAATTCCTGGCCACCTGGCAACCATAGATGCGATCCGGTTATACCGTCGTTTGTATATCCATATGATGTTTTTGAATATGCATGCTACCATTTGAATTAAGCCACCATTTTGTAAAATATGTTATGATAAGAAATGACAAGCTATTCTATAATGCCGTCTTGTGTCGCATTGCGTAGTGACCTGACCATTTGTAACAATTTGTTTGCGGTAGACCAGGATCCCTCGCCTAGGACTTAAGCTCTGTTACAAGTGGCTTTTTATAGATTGATAAAGCGGAGCTCCCGTAAACACAAAATGTCTGGTCACCCTAAAATACCTACTCCTTAAGTGATCACGTGAATATAATCATCATGTAAAGTAAGTAAATACTACATATTTCTTTTAGCTTAAAACTATTGATGATGAACAAGATTAAAATATTTGCATTGCATTCCATAAAGTACTAGTCAGCTGCAAAAACAGGTCCATGATTTTCATCCCTAGCATATACATTAAGTTAACAACCAATGTAACTGCAAATATTGAGTATTGAAGACATGTTATACACTTTATTGCCTTCTTGTCATAACAGCTAGGTATCTGACTTCTATTTTCTTACACGGAGGTACACAGGTACCCATAGTATTGTGACAAGGTACCAAAGTGTAACGGCAGTCAATCTTTTTCCAATGTTGTGGAAAGGGCAAATATTGTCTAAAAAAAGTAAAGCATTTTACATAAGCGGCGTATGCTTATGGCTTGATCATGGGTTTCCAAACTGCGTCGAGGCGCTATTTTGTGGGACGTGATGGATAGACGACCATTCAAGTCACCTGGTGGTAAGCTGTTTTATCGCCACCCATTGGGGGTCTTGGGTGGCTATAATTGCTTACCAACACCAGAGGAATTACAAGTACCGCTGGCCCCTTAAAAAGGGATGGGAAGTCAGGTAATTACAATGAATTGACTGCCGTCTGACCTTCGCAACCCTTAGCCAGAACCAGACCAACTGGATCACGGTTACGCGTTCAGAATCAGCTCATATTTGTATGTATTTACAATTTTTGAGAAACTATCGACGACGTAGACATTCATCACGATGTTTTCCCTCACCTCGAGTTAATGGTAGGATTATGCACATAGATTTGAAAAATTCAGGGTGTAAGCTCGGATTCGAACCACGACCTACCTGGCTACCGAAAAATGAAACACTAAAAAGCATGAAAAAAAAATCCAAAAAAAAAACCGCCTTCAAAAACCACGAACTAAAAAGTGTAAAATAACATTTTTAAACACTCATACACTTTAAATAACATTTTCTAACAGTAGGCTCGAGAAAGGGTGTTATTGAAGTCGGCGCTTAATCGCTGTTGAATAATTAAATGAAGTATTACGTGATGTGCCAATACCTCTAACAAATTAACTGACATTAATAATCAACCTTAACACCAATGACATAAGGAAGTAATTTTCTCGAAAAATCTTGTGAGATAGGAGGTATTGCCACATCATCGTCGATTACAAGATAGTCTTGGGCGCCGACTTCGGTAATTAACTTTGAGAAACACAGTCTGGATAATAAATAAACAAAGTATTGTATGTATCTGTGCACGAGTATGTTGGTTGGTGACGTCAAGGCGTTTCTGTCAGTACCACCGGTACATGGGCCTCTGTTGTTGTGTCCGCGGCGCGCCGACGACCGGTCTTGTGCGCGTGCGCATCGAAGCGAAGTGAAAGTTAACGCGAAATACGACCGCGGAAGAGGTTGTGATCTAGATTGAAATATCAAAATCAGAAAGGTAAGTTTTTTGCTCAGTTTATATTGTTATATACAAAGATTTTTTGCTTAGATAATTTTCCTGTCTCGCTGTTTAGCTATGATATTTACTTAAACATTTCTATGTGCTAAAGTTGACTAAGAAAGCGATAGCATGATGTTTGAGTGGCTCTTATAGTTCAGAAACGTTTGTGTATGCTGACAGGGGTAGGGGTACCTAATAGATATGTTCTGACCTAAATACATGGTAGTATTAGGTAACGGACAAGCCTATGAATGGGTTACTTTATTAACCAACAATAAAGTTATTGTAAGTCAACGTTAACTAAATGAAACTGTGTAGGCCACCAAATGACATTGACATACGTATTACCATGGTATTACCGTATTAAGTACATACGTAGTTCAATTAGGAAAGCACGCAGGTGTAATCTCTTTTCTACCGGTCAAAATATTTTAAGCTGCGTGTCTCTTTGAACACTTGACATTGGCCGAATCATGGCGTCGCTGAACGTGTGATTGAGTGCACAAAGAAAAAAAAAGCACGCCGGCACTTACCTACCTTATAATTGTATATAGGTGCTTACATATATCTATACATTGTATAATAACTTAGGATGCTTTAGTAATTTTTCCTGGTCTCCGTCTTTTCAGTGCATAGGTACTCTGTAGGTAGGTACTTGCCTATTTAGTTATTGTTTGATGATTATGATTTCATTAGAATTTCTTGCCATTAGTGTTTTATTGTTCTCGTAGAAGCTTGATGCTGTACAACTCGTAAAAGAGCACAGAGGCATTTTGTTAACCTTTATCCCACTTAAAACAAAGAATGTTGTTGTGTGACACGACCGCTTGTCAGGTCGCCAATTTGCGACTACGTCAGTCTACGTAAAATTAAGCGACGGGGATCTAATTTCCGCTATTTTGATTTAATTTAAGAGAAGAGGCCAAGACCTACAAAGTGTTATAGCGCCGAAGAAAGCATGTAAGTAAGTAAATTAGTATGAAAGATTAAAGTTATGGGTATGGTAACCCTCTACTACTGGACAAGGAAAAGAGATCCCACCAGATTTAGAACTGGACCAGATTTTATCTGAACATAAGAACGAAAGAAAAAACATTTTTTTTTTACCTTCCATGCCCAGTTTAAGAGTAGTTTTACTGATCAGTAGTTTGGTAAATGCTGTCGATTGATTAACGACCGAGGCCTGTTCAATATACATAGATGTAAAGTTGTTTTGTATGCATCCGGTCAAATTACGCGCGCAAACATTCGGCAGTCTATATCGGCTCCCCCAGCTTGACTGGGGGAGGCAGTGTCGGGCCTGCAGTGTAATTGGGCCTTCCGCCGGGGAGTGACGTGGAGTAAGGTTCTTCAACCCGTCCTCATGTGCTCTCCCCACTTTGGCGATGAAGGAGCGTCGCTGGGGTTTAGTCGGTATGCCCCTGACCGGCTTCTCGTTAGAAGCCCCCGCCAGAGAAGAGCCTGACATAACCCGCCTGCTCCCCGGTAGAAGGGTATGTATAAGGAGGCATTCCCCAGCGTCAAAGTCTATAGCGGCTCCTATAGGAGTAGAGATACGTGTGACAAAGCGATGTCAGTTCCAGGTTCCAGCAGTAATGGACCGCTGGGCAGGCAAGGTGGCGGTGGTGACAGGCGCGTCGGCGGGCATCGGCGCCGCCGTGTGCGTGCGCCTGGCGGACTCGGGCCTGCGCGTGGTGGGCCTGGCGCGGAGGCCTGCGCTTATCGACGTAAGTGTATGGGGAATTAGGAAATAAAACAAAACAAAACTTAGTGACTGAAGATACTGGCAGACTTACTATTTTAATAACTTGAGCGGTGTGAATTTGAGTAAACGAAAAATTAACTTAAATATCGACGAACGAATTTACAAAAAGTGGTTTGTGGTGAGTGATTAATCGCTTTCAGATATTAAATTCTACCGTGCGACTACCTACATTACTATCTACCTAAGTGAGAGACTAGAAATACAGAGAGGGCAACTTCAGTATAAATCGAGTAGTTTGAAAACTTTACAGGAACTAAATTTACAAGTAAAAGGCAGTGGCACGATCCAGTCGCGTCAATGTGACATGTCCAACACCGCTGACATCGCCGACGCGTTCCGGTGGGTGGAGGAGACGCTCGGCGGCGTCGACGTGGTCGTAAACAACGCCGGGGTGTTCGTCCCTGGTCACATCACGGGTGAGTGAGAGGCAAGAGTGTGAGGTAGCTTTGTCACGTTCCGGCGGGTGGGCGAGACGCTCGACGGCGTCGACGTGGTCGTCAACAACGCCGGGGTGTTCGTCTTCGGACACATCACGGGTGAGTGAGAGGCAAGAGTGTGACGTAGCTCTGTCCCATTCCGGCGGGTGGAGGAGACGCTCGGCGGCGTCGACGTGGTCGTCAACAATCGCCGGGGTGTTCGTCTTCGGACACATCACGGGTGAGTGAGAGGCAAGAGTGTGACGTAGCTCTGTCCCATTCCGGCGGGTGGAGGAGACGCTCGGCGGCGTCGACGTGGTCGTCAATAACGCCGGGGTGTTCGTCCACAGACACATCCACAACGGGTGAGTGAGAGGCAAGAGTGTGACGTAGCCGAAATCGTCTTCCGGTGGTTAGAGGAGATAGTTGGCTAACCAAGGGAAAGGGACCCAATGAATTAGCTGATTTGACTAACATTGTGACCCAAGCCCCATCCAAATAGGATCAAAATGTCTTTTGTGATATGATCAATCAATCAATCAAATAATTCTTTCTTTGCATAGGCTTGTACACAGCACTTACAAATCGTCCATACATATTGAATTATTTAAAACTATTTATAAGTACTAATGTAATAATTTACATGTTAAACATATATATACGTTGATACATAAAATATACTAAAAAAAAGTAAATAAACATAATGCCATTCTACCACCGGCTCGGAAAGTTGTTTCTGATCGAGAAGATCCATCAAGAAACTCGCCAGTTACTCTTTTTAATCGCCAACTTTTTATACAATGGTTTATTATCCTCATACCAAGTCATACAGTCTAATGCAACACAAAATAGAATGAAGCAAAATTAAAGCTAAATATGAGGTAAACCGAAGCGGACCAGTCCCCAAAGGTGGCACCTGTTCACAAGTATGACGTATGTGTCAGCCGTCATTTTACTCAACCATATTAGAAGGAATGTAATGACTCGCCACGTTATGGTTATTCTTTCCCCAGACTTAGCAAACGAGCAGATCAGCGATGAGCAGCTATTGGGGCTGGTGGATATTAACGTGAAGGCGGCCATGCTGTGCACGCGCCGCGCCGTGTCCTCCATGAAGACCCGCGGCGCAAATGGCCACATAATCAACATTAGCAGGTGAGTTAATCGTCTTCTGCTTCCAGTGCCATATCCTCATTCGAATAAGGTAATCATTTACTTAACTTACCTTACATCACCAGTGTGAGTGATTTCACGGAGTCCAAAGCCGCTATTCGGTTTGCCCTTGAAGCATGTTCCAAGATTTGGTAAGTCTCTGTAATTACGAGGACCAGTAACCAGACCAATTTGGATCATGGTTCTTCTTCAACCTTGGATGTTATTCTCAGTTGCATTTAAAGCTGTCGCCTTGGAGCCCAGATTACGCTTCGACTATGGATTCAGGATTTGGAGTGTCTAGTAATTCACAATGAAGCGACTGCGACGTTTCATAGGGGAACCAGAATAACTGAATCATGGTTACACGTTTCAGAAAATATCCGTAACGTGCAGACGTCGAGGTAAACCTCGCCGCCGAGATAATGGTAGAATTACGCACATATATTTGAAAAATCCAGATACGCATGGAGATACGAAACATCAACGTATTTAGGGTGCGTTCTTGTCCACTGCTACTATCGCTCGATCATGGTTATGCGCATTAATTATGATCTAACAGTTGTGGATACACAACCTTGCAATATTATTCATCAATGTTTTCTTGTGACGATTTGTTTTCGTACACCAGCATCGCTGGCCACTACATCCCGTTCAGCGAGCGGTTCAACGCGTACTCCAGCTCCAAGTACGCGCTGAGCGCCTTCTCCGCCGCGCTGCTCAACGAACTGGCCGCCCTGCGGAGCGCCATCAGGGTCACGGTACAGAGACACATTAAGTCATTATCTTACTTTACTTTGTTGGGTGCTACAACCCTTTGTGGGTGTTGGCCTCTTCTACTATAATTATGAAGATTCGCGACGATCCCTGGCTATTGGGTCTCCAGTTCGTAATTTTTTTCATGGCATCATAATCATCATCATAGCGTGTTTTTCCCATTTTTTTATGGTGATAGGTGGCAGATGAGCAAATGGATCACCGATGGTAAGTGATTGCCGACGCCCATGGACACCCGCGACATCAGTGGAGTCACAAGTGTTCCGCCAACCCTTAAACCCCCGATTTGGGTCTTCGGAATGCGCACTCACGCTACGAACCACAGCAGAGACGCTGCACGCCGATTAAATGTGAGGCCGTAGTAACACTCCGGTCTAGCCGGCCCATTCATGCCGAAGTGTTCATTCATCCCACGGTTAAGAAGTTACGTAAAAAGTTGTCGCTTCGGAGGCCTGGATATGCTTGGACCATGATCCAGGATTTGGGAAGTCTGGTCTGGAATTACAATCAAGCTACTGCCATCTGACCTTCGCAACCTTTACCCAGACCCAACTAGATCATGATTATGCGTTCAGAGCAATATAATCTCAAAAGAAATCTGAGAAACTCCGAAACGTGTAGCTTTCACGATGTTTTCCCTCGGAGGAAACAAATGTCATATAAGATTTTATTTCAGCAACATATAGTTAAATTACTCATTAGCTTCTATGTTACAAAATACACAGCTGGTTGCATATTTGGAACATGGTTCCAGAAGTGTCATCTTACTAAAATTGTGGACATATTTTCAACACGAGACATTAATTCCTGATGTGGTTTTTAAAAATTGTCTGTTAATCTTTTGTCCTTGATAAACATTCGTGTCATAAACACTTGTGTTTGTTCAGTGTCTGGGTGCATAATAATGTATTCCTCTGTTGTCTGATATCCATAATACAAGTGTTAAGCTACTTTATACGGAATTAGGTCAATGTATGAGATGTTGTATTTTATTTATTTATTTTGTGTTTTCAGACCTATCTCCCCAGGGCTGGTGGACACGGCGATGGCGGGCCCGGCCAAACAGCTGAAGCTGCCGATGCTGCGCGCTGCGGACGTGGCCGACGCCGTGGCCTACGCCCTTGGCACTCCACCCAATGTTAACGTGAGCCATCTGCACTATCCTCTTCTCAGCGTGTAGTTCCCGGCTGCATCCAAAGGTGGCGCATAGGAGCCCAGGAGCACAATTCTTGGAATTTTTGATATGAAAAACGTGGCGGATTTCGCATGAAAATTATATAAAAAACTATGTTTTTGCGATATATATCGATGATGACATGTCATGTCCCGAGAATTGGGCTCCAGGACCATGATTCAGGAAGTCTGGTAATTACAATGAATCGACTGCCGTCTGACCTTCGCAACCCTTTAACAGGGGAACCAGACCTACTGAATCATGTAACCGTGATTCGTTCCAGAAACTAACCTAAATGTGTAAATTTTCTTTTGATTTTTTCCCTCACCGCAGAGCTAGTGGCAGTATTTCTGCCATCTATACTATTATTACATTGGCTCATTTACAGGAGTCCTAATTTTTTTTCTCTTTTTCCTCAAGAGAATTTGAGAAAAAAAATTTGGACCACTGTAAATGGGTCTAAGCCACAGTACAAACTGAAAAAGCGAACAACGCTGGGTATCGATTGACAGTTGTCCGGTGACACACAGCGCCATCTAATGGTACAGTTTGGAACTAATAGTAAAATTACAACCCGTAACAAAGTGAAGGCGGGCCACTAGTTTAGATTAAAAAAAACAAATATTAATATTTATCTGCCTATCATGATCAAATAATACAACCAAAGACAAAAAACTTAAACAACTAACGATTTTTTAAATTATATTTTTTTTCTTTTTAGATCAATGACATCGAAATCACAGCTGTGGGTGATAAGAGACTGTAGTTATACCACTAGAGAGTGTATGCAAAGCTGTGTCCTCACCGTGGGTATGTTAATTAGGTTAATGATATAAACAAAATAAAAAACATACATAAATCAGCGCATTTTATTTTATTAAATTATATCATGGCACCTTAAAACTTGACTAAACCTTATAAATAACTTAAGTCTAAAACGTGTTCTCTAGATGATGAAGGTACCTAACATGTAAGTTCAGTCAAATATTGTATAATTGCATTGGGAAATGCGATAATAAAATTATAAGATCAGGATTTATAAAAACCAGATGTTATGAATGAAAACATACAGTCGAATTGATAACCTTCTTTTGGCTTTGAAGTTGGTTAAAATTGAACTAATTATTAAAAAAGCTAGCGTCTATATAAAACAGCAGATAGATTCCGCGCCACGAATGAAGCCCCGTGAAAAGCGCGCTTCAGTCGCAATCAACATTCTAATATGAGCTTTATGTCTACAAGCACAAGAAAGCTAAAATTTTAGTTCCGTGTTTTGCCGTGGCACTTCTACTCGTGGCGCGAACTCTAAGCAGAATATTGACGATCATAAAAACATGAATCGGTGGTAGTGTTTGTACTTTCTGTATGCAGTTTAAAAATAAAAATATTCGTTCCTATAATGAGCAAATTTAGCGCAGTTTACTATATCGTTATCGCGTTAGTGGAGGACGCAGAAGCCATCCCGAGGATGCTGGAGCCGAACTGCAGGAATGCGCGGAGGATGTCCATCTTCAGCGTCCAGACGGGGGAGGAGGGCGCCGGGGGGGTGCGGTCCTGCTGTTGAATACAAACAAGAAATTAGAATAGGCATAGAAAATATAGTTACTACTACTATACTAACAAAGGTATACTATAACACAAAAATGTTATATATTTTTGGAACGGTGGTAAGATTATCGTAATAGCGATCCTGGAACTCGTTATCCTTCCCCATTCTTTCAAATGCTAATTAAGGATTTGACGTATAAAAATATAAAACAATAGTGGCCCGCCCTCACTTCGTTTCAAAGTCAAAGTCAAAGTCAAAGTCAAAGTCAAAGTCAAATAATTCTTTATTCGCGTAGGCTTGTACACAGCACTTACAAATCGTCATACATTTGAATGACTTAAAACTATTTATAAGTACTTATGTATAATTTACATGTTAATACGTAAATATGTTGATACATAAAATATACTAAAGAAATAAATAAACATAATGCGATTCTACCACCGGCTCGGAAAGTTGTTTCTGGTCGAGAAGATCCGGCAAGAAACTCGCCAGTTACTCTTTTTAATCGCCAAACTTTCATACAATGTTGTGTCATCATCATACCAAGTCATACAGTTCAATTGTTACACAAAATAAAATAAAGGAAATATTAATAAAATAAATATTATGAGGTAAACCGAAGCAGACCAGTCCCCAAAGGTGGCACCTGTTCACAAGTATGACGTATGTGTCAGCCATCATCTCACTCAACCATATTAGAGGGAATGTAATGACCCGCCACATAGCGCCACCACCTCAGAGACATTTGAGTGAGCATGACTACTTAGGTTCCCCTCATAGGTCACAAAGAGTAGTAGTTACTTAATACAACACTAACAAACTGCAGGACGAGGTGTACAATAGTAGTAGGTGGTTAGCATCTTGTCAATTATTGAATAATCAATATAAATCAATTTTTATACAGTAATAAATGCTGCTAAGCCTAATTTATTAAAATGAGTAATTATATAATATTAATAATTTCCGTTAATATATATGAAAATGCTACAAGTGTGCAGGCATGGAGGTCATTATGTCCATGAATCCTTATCATTTAGGTAGTCTACAATCTTATAGTATCCTTTACTCATTAAACAGGCTTTCACGTGAGATTTAAATTTATGCGTTGGTAACTCAATAACATTTTGTGGCAACTTATTGTACATTTTAATACTTAGACCAACAAATGAATTATTAATTTTTTGAAGTTTCAGATTTGGAATCGCGAGCTTGTGTTTATTTCTAGTGTTAAAACCATGACAATCAGATTTTTTCGAAAAAATATCTATGTTCTTTCGCACGTACAAAATACAGTCTAAAATATATTGAGAAGCTACGGTTAAGATGTTAATGCTCTTAAATAATTCTTTTAGCGAATCGCGAGGTCTAAGGTTGTATATGGAGCGGATGGCCCTCTTCTGCAATACAAATATAGTCTGTATATCAGCAGCAGACCCCCACAACAAGAGACCATAAGACATTACACTATGAAAATAACTAAAATAAACCAATCTCGCGGTTTCAATATCGGTCAGATATCTAATCTTCTTAACCGCATACGCGGCGGAACTAAGTCTTCCCGCCAAGGCTGCGACGTGAAGACCCCATTGCAATTTAGCATCCATGGTAATGCCAAGGAAAACTGTTGAATCAATGACCTTAATACGTTCATTATTCATAGTGATGTTAGTATTGACCTGTCTTACATTGGGCATTGTGAATTTTACACATTTAGTTTTCTTAGCATTAAGAAGTAAGTTGTTAGTGGTAAACCAATGGAGAACTTGTGACAGAGTGTCATTTACATCGTCAAACGTATTTTTTCGTCGGTCAACATTAAACATCAACGAAGTGTCATCAGCAAATAGCACTACCTCACAAAGATCTTGTGTAAAGTAGGGAAGGTCATTTATATATATCAGGAAAAGCAGAGGCCCCAATATCGATCCTTGAGGCACTCCCATCAATAGAGGAGTGCCTGAAGAATATGTCCCATTAATGTTTACTTTCTGAATTCTATCAGACAAGTAAGAATTTATCAAACTTAGTGAAATCTTGGATACACCATAATGAGCTAATTTTAACAACAATGTTTGGTGCGTAACGCAATCAAATGCTTTCGATAGGTCACAAAATACACCAACAGCATCCTGCTTGTTTTCCCATGCATCAAAAATATGCTTGATAAGTGCAACTCCTGCATCAGTCGTTGACTTACCTTTAGTGAACCCAAATTGTTTATTATGAAGCAGGTCGTTAACTTTAAAATGAGACAGCAACTGAACGAATATGACTTTTTCAAAAATCTTACTCAGTGCTGGTAATATAGAAATAGGCCTAAAGTTAGAAGGGTTACTTTTATCAACTGATTTGAATAACGGTATGATTTTGCTATACTTCATTAAGTTAGGAAATTGGCCTTCGTCAACACATCTGTTGAATATCATTGCCAAATGGGGTGCGATATGCAGTATTATATTTTTTAAAATGTCTACGGATATTCCCCAAAGATCTTCAGTTTTTTTTATATTCAGATCTTTAAAAGTTTTTACTATTATCTCAGGTGTTACATGGGTAAATCTGAAAGGTGTTTTACATTCGTCGACTTTTGCCTTTAGCAAGGAGACAGCAAGATGTGAACTTGAGTTTAATGTATGTATTTCGGGGCATTAGTTCCACTTTATGCCAATAGATGGCGCTAGGTGTCGATTACGTCGCACAAGCGTTTCGTGTTTTTGGAGTACCTATAAGCGTTGGCGCTGTCTGTAAGATTTACTTCTTTATTAATAATTTAGATATTACAAATATTATAAATACAAATTAAATGCAAATAACGCTTTATTTTACTTTTTACAGAAAACACACCCATTTTCGTAGATAATTTTTATCCTAAGAAGCAAACATTTTTTTGGTTTCTGATGTTGAAATACAGGCTGTATCTATGAACATTTACATCCCTCCAACCACGTGTTCTACCAACCATTCTGAACAAAATTTGTTCTATGACTTTTGGAAATTCGCATAAAAAAATTCAACTTTTCATACAAAGTCGGTCACGTGACTTGGTCATTTTGTATGGGGAGTCGAATAAATTTTCGACGTATTTCGAAAAGTCATAGAACAAATGTTGTTCACAATGTTTGGTAGAACACGTGGCTAAAGGGATGTAAATGTAGATACACCCTGTATAATAGCTCAAAATAAGTAATTTTGGGTTTAAACTTACCAAGCCAAATATAATAGCCGAGATACACTGAGTAATTAAAATGATAAATCTTAGAACGATGACATCAGGATCATGGGTTCGATCCGTGAAACACCAAACATTAAGCAGGTAGTAGGTAGGTAAAGTAACTCGTTATAATCAACTCTTATTTTCATAATTACTCGTTTATTATAATAACAATCATCTTATATGACACTGGTTTCAAGGATATTGCATCCCTCTTGGATTAAAAATTAATAATATTATATTAAAGTCTCCATGTTCCAGTGAATAATTTTTTTAAGCTAATGTAGGAGAAAAACATATTCACATGAAGCCAATATTAATTACATAAAGTGAGTTGGTCAAACTGCTTTTTATCTGTGCGAAACCCAAATCGCTAACTAGGGTTTAGTCCAGGAACAAAACTCGTACCAGCCCTTTTTAACATTGCGTTTTGGAACGAGATGACATGAGTCTAGTAAGGTAATAACTTTAGATAGCGATTTGGAATAAGGTGGAATCTCTGAAAAAATTGGGTTAAGTCACATTCATTCTCAGCGCGCGATAAATACAATATTAATCAGGTATATAAGGTTCTAGTTTGAATACAATAAATACAGAAAGAATCTAGCAAATACGGCGCGTTCGTGATCATCGAATAGGCTCTAGCGTGGACGCGTGCCAGCTTCTCCGCCAGGCCGAGCTCCCGGCTGAGCTGCCCTTAGACATGTCTCCCAGCAGCGACATGACGAGGCTGAGGAGGAACCCGGCCGAGTCCGCCATGGGCATGCCGCCCTCGCCCTCCTCGGAGTCCGCGTCGGGGTCTCCTCCCTGGAAAATAACTTGGAATGACTGGTGAACAACGGTAAGTTTACTCATCAGTTATTAGTTCGTTTTTCATATGATAGGTGGCAGAAGAGCAGACGGATCACCTAATGGTAATTCTTCCCAGATTGGCCACCGGTAGGGACCCTCACTCACTCGACGATACAGCGAGGTATCACGCCGGTCGATAATGATTTATGTTTATGATTTTAATTATAAAATATTAAGCTACCCGTACCATCTGGATGGGTGGAGGTCCACCACCGTGCGCTCTACACGTCATTTTTTGCCACGCAGCCTCCTTATTGTGGATTCAACTTCCCGCAGCGGTATTTCCAAACCGGTACGACATTGCGATCTTCAAGAAACGAGCCTATACCTTCCTAAAAACACGGCAACGCATCTCCACTCCCTGTCGTGTGATTGATGGCCTTGGGCGGCGGTGATCACTTACCATCAGGTGACTCGCATGCTCGTTTGCCTTCCTTTCTCATAAAAAAAATAAGATAAATTAGATGAACAGTTAATGTTAATTATGCATACCGCACTAGTTCCTTTAATTAATTTGGAAACAAAGTTCCCAAAGAAAGCACCGTTGTTTTGCTGAAAAATAAAATAGGTTGGGATTAATAAAAAAAGGTTAATTATTCTAAATATGAAACAGTGAAGTAATAAAAAACGAATAAAATGAAAAGTACAAAGAAGACGTACCGCGCCACCTCCCGTGATCGTGTCCAGAGAAGTTAGCAGATAACTTGCTATTATAGCTCCAGGATTTTCTTCACCTTCGGACTATGAGTAATCAAATTAATCTATTATTTAACATCCTAAATCAACCATTAAAATTGTATTGTATTTCAAAGTAAATCAGCGTCATTTAGCGTTGTATACAATTTTTAGAAGCGAAAGCCAAAGATAGATTACTCCTCATCTTAGCATGCAATTCCCGGTTGCATCCAAAGCTGTCGCTCTAGAACCCGGGTTTACGCTTAGACCATGATTTAGGATTTGGAGAGTCAGGTAATTACAATGAAGTGACTGTATGTCCTTCGCAACCCTTTAACAGGGGCATCAGACCAACTGAATCATGGTTACACAAAGATAAATTACTTACTAAGAAAGAAAGAATAAAAATGAAACACAACTTACTAGTAATCCGACAAAAAGTCCAAGACCAGACGCAATCAGAGCATTTATATCAATTCCGTCGCCCTAAAACATATTAATTTATTCAGCAAATGAAGATTGTATTGATTAAAATTACCAAAAAAATTATACTTAGCAAAGAATGACTCACGCTAAGGTTTCCTACAATACCGCTCACTGCTGCTAAAAGGGATCCCAAGTCGGACTGCCCATCCTCCTGTAATAAGTATATGATTTATTTTATACCTTCAACATGTCATAGTCATTTATTCAAGTAATTCGTAACAATGGTAGGCATATTATCATGCATCTTTAATAGCAGTTGGTAATGCTATTTTACAAATATGCTATGTTCAAGGCGTTAGTGAAGATATGAAAATTGAACAGAGTCTCTTGTTCATTTCCAATTTATATTTTAAACAATCCACCAATTCTAAAGTATGAGCATTGAGGTGGTGGTTCAAACTTAAATCACCTTATTCTAAATCGCGATTTAAAGTTATGACCGTTATGGAGCTCATGTCATCCCGGTCCAATATAAATTTTAAATAGGGCTGACACGAATTTTGTTTCGGGACTATCCTTAGTATTGTAATATTGGGGAAATTGTTTCTAAGTTTTTTAAAACTACATAGATACATTTTGAACTAACACCAAATAATGAAATACTTACACCTCCACTCAATCCAGCTAGTACACCCAAAATGCCACCTCCTTGTCCATCGCCTTCCGGGGGCTCATCCGAATAGTCATCTCCGTTACTGTCGGAGTCATTGCCTTCCTGTTCAGAGGCACGTTCACTACCGTTATTGTCATTACCATCCTCTACGCTCTCTTCTGCTGCATCATTCTCGTCATTGCCATTCGCATCATCGCCGTTAGAATCTTCGTCGCTCTCAGAACTGCTGTTTTCCTCTATTTCTTGCCTTTGGAAAGGTGGTGGTTTCAAGCCTACAATTTCGTCGATTTCAATTTCGTTGTCGCCGACGTCTTGGCGACGTAAGAACAGATTGCCATGATGGTTTCCAAACCCTTGGTTGAAATGTGGCAATATTTCTTGCAGCATATACTTCAGCAATAACTGGAATATTTCAATCCAGCATTTAAATAACCATATAAGTATGTGAAGATTAACCGCATTTAGAGAGCGAAATAAAGAAGTAGAATAAAAATCCAAAAGGGCTTACCTTATGAATAAGAGGTGCTGTGCTTTTATCACACAAAATATCACACTCGTGCTTACAAAAACATTGAGGGTTATGTTTTAATACCACCTACGCACATGTATATTATGAAACTGATTTACGTGGCGTTTATACATACATAAATGGTGTATCATGGCATAAGATTGTGAATAATTTACTGTAAAACGTAAAGAAAACCGTAAATTTACCGGATGCAAGTGCGTAAACAAGATGGAACACCTTTAAGTTACCGGTTACAGGTGCGGAAACCAGAGGAAAACCGCTAAAATACCGATTATAAGTGTGTAAACAAGATTGAAAACCGTAAAATTACCAAAAGCAGGTGCGTAATCAATATAGAAAACCGTTAAATACCCATTGCAGGTGCATTAACAAGACGGAAAACTGTAAAATTACCGATTAAAGGTGCATAAACTAGATGAGAAACTCGTAAATTAAAAACCGGTTCCAAACATAGATGAATTCAATGTTTGGTTTAATCTAAGGTGCTAAAAGACGTTGCTAGTTCTCAGAGAATCTTACGTTAGCCCCACCGCCACTGGAGCCCGGGAACAAGGCTCCGGCCAGCCGCAGCAGGCTGAAGATGTTGCTGCCAGTCGTGGGGGCCGTCTGCATGGGCTCGCCGAAGTCGTCATCATCGTCATCGTCGTCATCCTCGAACGAGTCGAGCTCAACCGTGCTCGTGGAGATGGGTGGTGACGTGGACATTTCAGAAGGTACGAAGGACGAATCCTGCGATACCTAAGTAAAAGTAATAGTGGGTTTAGATAAATAAATAGTTATAACACGATAAAAGCTTAGTGTTTCCAAGTTATAATACAAACAGAGTAGGTATTTAGTATTTACTGTATAGGTAGACAGTTGGTAGTACACTACCGAATCGACTGTTTAAAATGTCTCCTATTTAATTTTCGGCCGTAACCTAAATATTAACGCCCGCTGCCATATCACTTTTCAAAAGTAAATTCCTAGTTGAGTAGTTCTACTATTTCGCAAGCATGTTAATAACAGCTTATTACCGGAATTGACTGACACTTTGCCGAGGTTGCCACGGTTCGGCAGTTACTGGGTAGGTGGTAACTTGAAACGTTTACGGACTGCAAATACATGTTATGTTAGTTTTAGAACTTAGGTACTGTGTCTTTATGGTTCAAGGATGGCGGTATATACTTGTATAAAGACAACTTAGCTACTCAGTATAGGTAGGAGGATTTTAAGTGAAGCTAACTGCTAAAGGCCAATTTCATGCGGCACGTCATCCTATAGGATTTTCGTACCTACGTCCCGTATCATTTGCACTCCTACTCATATTAGTAATACTAATCTCTCTCTGAAAATAGCCATCTTCTCATCCGAAATAATGATGATCAATTCAATTGAGCATAATATAAATATTAATCATCCAAAAACATTCACTAATTAATATTACTGTTGCAATACCCAGCTGATAAGGACAGGGAAAAACTTCATATTTGTAGAGATCTTGTCTTTCATTTATAGATAATAGATAGATATTCTTTATTGCACAAAAACAAAAATAACTACAAGTATGAAACTACAACAACGAATAGTAAAACAAGGCGGTCTTATCGCTTTTTTTTTACATTATAGCGGACAAACGAGCAGACGGCACATCTGATGGAAAGTGATCACCGCCGCCCATGGACATCTGCAACACCTGAGGTATCAGATATGCGTTGCCGACTCTTAAGAAAGGAGTACACCCTTTTCTTGAAGCGATTTCGCTTGTAGCGTTTTCTTGACAACTATTATTTATTTCAATCATAGAAATATGCCAAGGCGAAATGGACTAGAATCATAATAAAAGTTTTCAATTCCAAGCATACCGACCATGTGGACGGTGACACGTAGGTATATACATACTCGTATTTTAAGTTTGGTACACAGCACTTAAAAGTCACAAAGAACTCACCGAATCTCCACTGTTATAACCTACAGAAGTTTCACTCGAGCTATTCAGCTCGTTGTCACCCGACCCTCGCCGCCGCCTCACCAGGCCGGCTGGCGCGCACAGCGCGTTGGCCAGCAGGCACGCCGACAGCACGATGGCCAGGTGTCTTCTACACGCCATTGTCGGTTATTACTACTGGAAATCCGCAAAAACGCTGCTTAATAAACAATCTGCGATCCCATTAGTTAAGTGCGCTGGGAATGCGGTACGTTTAGACGCGATTAGGAAATGAGGAGGACTTGGAGTTGCGCAAGCGCAGCTGAGGAAACGTCTAGCACCGGGTGTTTGCAAGCTTTACGAATGGATGACTCAGTGATGTTATATTATTATGTATGATTAGATAATAGTCATTTCTATTAAATCATCATATTACAATATTGCACAAATTATAGGTGGATGCCGTGTGGTCCCGGCAGAGTAGAATAGGCCACCCTCACTCTTACCGAGGTGTCGTAAAAGGCGACTAAGGTAAAGCTGCTGGCATGATCATCAGCACCCAGAGAAGGAAAATTCTGCATTTACATCAAAACCCTCGCCAACCCGTCTGCCAAGCGTGGTGATTATGGCAATCACCCCTCATGTGATTGAGGGAGGCCCGTGCCCAAGCAGTGATGATAGGTGGGTACTAATTAATATAAAGAAAGTTAGGCCTACTTTTAGGCAAACAGGTTGGTCAAAAATACACTGGTACTAAATATATAATATATTTTTTTTATTTGATTATAAGATACACATTATACAATAGACCTGTTTGCAAATTTGGAAAAAGGTAAGTACAGGCCGCGGCAAGTAAGTGTAGCGCTGGCCGTTAATTGGCGCACTTTTAAAATAACCCACTTTACACTATAAATGATTTCTGCGTCCTCAAAGTCACTGCTAGACTTATCTGCCTCGGCCTGTATTTACCTTTAACCAACCACCATCCTTCTATATTATTTAGTGCTTTACGTTGACTTGTATATAAAATACTATTTTCCTTGTAAAGCTGCTACTTTAAAAAATATCGCAAATATTGGGATGATAAGTGATGATGATGCACCTACCTCCGTGACTAGATCCCGTATAAGCACGCACGTCGCACGCACGATTGGTCCGGTCTCCGCCGCTAGAAGTATCTTATAACAAAACTGGGTTCCGTTCTCAGGTACAGGGTGTTGTCTCTCCGATCGACTTGGCTCTTTTGGTGCAACTATGCGCTTCTGTGCCCACTCAATGACAATGTAATTTTAATTGAGTAACCTGTAATGTAATAATCAAAGTGGTAAAGAGAGTTGTTTTAATTAGGTAGATAGACTGCGTAGAAAGAACGTGATATTAATAGCCACTTTAACCTGGGGAAATGCTTAGATTCTAGGCCACTTTTTCATCACGGAGTGAACAAGTTCATGAGTGAACAAGTTAGGTACCGATCGCCTATGGAATGCGCAATACGGTATTTGACTATTTTTTTTAAATTTTTGTAATGAAAAGACCTCTCAATGATAGAAACTTCGTTGAATTACTTGATTCTCATTTAAACTACCTGAGATATCACAACTTTAAAATCACATTATTTTGGGCAAACCCAAAACGCTCATACAAATGGCTACTAAGATGTGACGTCACATTACGTTACGTTTATGTCAATGGTTCTACTATTATAATAGTTGGTGCAAATTCTATGGGTTTATTCAATGGTAGATATAATTATTTTTTAATAATTTCATACTTTTAAAATGGATTCGCCCATGAATCTTTGAATGACCATAAAACCGGCTAGACGTTATATTTTAATTGAGAGTTTTTGCTATTGGCACATATTTACCTATATTTTGATAAAATATTTATATTTTGTAAAATCTCGAGCTTAGTCAAATACCCTATTATAGCTTACCATAATATGGTTTCTAGCCACCTCATTATAAACCGCGATAGGTATAAAGTTATTGCCGTACTACAGCTCATGTCTTCCCTTTCCAATACGCAATGTTAAAAGGGGCTGATACGAATTTTGTTCTGGGACTATCCTCAGTTCGCGATTTGTAATGAGGGAGTAGAAGCCGAAAGAGACCGGTTGTTTAGACCAGTCTCGTTCGTGTTTACAAACAATGTATCTGGCCATCTTTATGTTCCTTGAATGGTTTTTTTTTGAAAGGTGGCAGACGAGCAGACGGATCACCTGATGGTAAGCGAGTGCTGCCACCCATGGACACCCGCGACACCAATGGAGTCACAGGTGCGCTGCCAACCTTTTCCCCGGATTGGGCCTCCGGTACCCTCACTCACGCAGCACACACAAAACACAGGACAGTGCTGCTTCACGCCGATTTTCTGTCGTGGCTCTCCCACAGTCAAGGTAAGCTAAGGTAGTATTATCCCTGTACCGTGTAACCATGATTCAATTTGTCTGCTTCCCCTGTTAAAGGGTTCAAGGGTTGCGAAGGTCAGACAGCAGTATTTTCATAGTAATTACCAGACTACCCTGATCCTGAATCAAGGTCCAAACGTACCCGGGGCTCCAGAGCGACAACTTTAGACGTAGCAGGGAATTACATGCTAAGATGGAGGGGCAGGTAGTATGATCCCTACCTGGTAGGGACCAGCCTTACCCCCCCGAATTAGGTGTTTAATCGAAGAGGTGCATAGTATGAGTTGAGCTTTAGTCGTCAATTTTGTTAGTTGATAAAATGCAAAGTATTCAGATGTGAACGGCTCCACGATGTTAGATAAAAAGTATAAATTTGTCGAAGTATACGTTTTTATATCAGGCAATAATTAGGTTCTGAAATTTTAATCCGATTTTGGTAATAGATTTTAAGAATCTAATATGAAATCTGACTTAAATATTTTAGTGTAGTGTTTACCTACAACACAGGATCTAAGGGTCCATTGTCGCCACCATTTGATTTTAAATGTGATTGTGAAATTGGTTTATTCAAAGAATAATAAATTTGTGATTTTTGCGACTATAAACATTTGTGCTGATACGGGGATCGAACCCACGACCCTTGCGTCTCAACCGGCGCTCAAATCACCACTGTAAACGGTCGATTTAGCTGTGCTGTTGTTTGTTTTACAGTATTTTCCACCCGGTATGTTTTCCATACAGCCTGTAGAGCGAGGCGTGTCCGCCGAGGTCCGGCGGAGCAAGTGGACATTAGGCGCTTGCGCCACTCGAGTTGCCAAACCGTCGTGCCTTCCTCCCAGACGTTTCCGATCCGGGCTTCCTTCGTCAGCAGTGGCGTACCGAGCCTTTGAGTATCAGAATTAGCTGTGGGTCCAAACGGAGGAAGTTATTCGGGAAACTAAAAAGGAAGAGTTGTAATTTCATTCGGCGGTGTTACCAACTCCTATAACAATTTACCCCTAACATCAAAATGAAATTACCCTAAATTACCCTTAATGCAATATTCAACACCCCCAAAAAAAAAGCCCTGTATAATTTTTTGTTACTATTCAAGGCTAAGCAACGATGATACTAGCGTCTTCAATTGATTTTCATATTGATTGTGACGATTATTAAATGTAATTTAAAAAGTAATTCTTACTTAAAGAAAATATTTTTTTAGTAACAATGCATAATTGTTACACACGTGTCACGACTTTCTAAATAAGAAGATAATTTTCTCAATTTCTAAGTAGGACTTTTGATCATAAAAAAAGGCATTTCAGTTACAACAGGGGGGCGTTGTTCGATGGGAAAATGTCAAATTTACTGACACTTGTAAAGGAAACAGCATTAAAAATCTGAACGATTTTTGCCACGCGCCAATTATGGGTTTGGCGATAAAGAAGCACGCAGATTATGAATTTTTTCCGGAATGCCATAGACGTTTTGTTTTTTCGTTTTGGTCAGTAAAATATAACAATGTAGTTGTGATGCTTGAAATTTATTTACGTCCCTAAAAATCCTAATAAGCATAATTAGGCCCTAAATTTAGGGATAAAAGCCCTAAGTTGGGAAGCCTGGACCTAACCATCTTACCCCTACGTAAACATTAATTTCTACGTATGTATGTGTTATTAATAAACTTGTTAAACCTTTTTAACAAAAACGGTGTTATTAAGCAGTTTCTATTCTTTATTCGAAAATTTTGTAAGAACATTTTTTGTTTCAAACGTCAAAACTGATTTATAACACCTTTTTTGCTAACAAAGGTTTAACATTGGTAGGTCTTATGCAAGAATGATTCTGATGAATTTTTAATTTACTTGCATAGGAACATTAGTCCATGCTAGGAATTATATTGATTCATTCCGACTTCTGTGAACCGACTTAGTTAATTATTAAGCAGATTAGTAAAACTAAGGCAAGCACTTGCAGGTAAGCCATAATAAAGTGGATATATACCTTAATTAGTGTGATTGCAAAATGTAAATTAGCAACCGTGGTCTTTTCTTTTCGTGGTTTCTAAGTAAAGCAAATTTATTTTGGCTCATGTCGTGCTTGTATTGGTCTGGGTGTTTTCTATGTATTATACGGATGTATTTACAAAAGTGAAGTATTATATATGTATATATTTGTAATTACGCTGTTGGTTCTGATATCCGTAACACAGGTGCTTGAGCTACCTATCTCGGAGTCAGATCAATGTATGTGATGTGAAATATATATTTATTATTTTATCTATTTACCAATCTCTAGGTGGAAAGGTATTCATTGATGGAATCTCAAAATATGTTATATGAATGAAAAATGGTATCAAAAATTAAACACCAACTTTAAAAAAAGATTTTATTTCAATAAAATTGCATATTATATTTATTGCATACGGCCACAACATCCACATAATAAGCAGCACTATACAATTAAACAGTTTCATTAAGTAACAATGTTCTACAATTTATTTACACGTCCTACGGGTTAAAAAAAACAATCTTGATACGATTAAAATATAAGGCCCAATATTTAAGCACCTAGTGAGACTAGTAGGAATATAATAATAAAACTTGATTATTTGATTATTATAACAATATTACATATTATGTCGTGTTGTTCATCTCCTTGACGAACATCGTTCTCATGAACTGCTCTAAAATGGCTAGAGAACAGATTAAACAGAGGTCTGAAGGCGCCACTAAGATCCAGGTCATTTAAACTTGGCAACAAAAAATATCCTTAATGTGTGTAGCAACATCTATAGTAGGCAAAGATAGGTAGATTTCCGACCGACTACGTCAAAGCAATTAACCGACTTAAAAAAAAAGAATCTTATTTAATTTTTTATTCACGATTTGTCAAGATTACACACTTATTCGATTTAAATCAGGGAGATATCCCCGACCATATTTTATGTCTTTGGGGCATCTAACAGCTTAGTAGTGTTGGTAATTTGATTATTGTGACCTGTGACAATATTCTGACTGGTTCTCTTTGCTATATTCCCCATCGTCACGCCATTTAAGAACTTTGGGGCATTTAACTGAACCTCCTCAGTCAGACCAGTGATCGATATAGTTGAAGTCGCAGGGGGCTGGCCATATAAGCTTTAGTACTGACAACCGTTGGGATAAACGAGTTCCGGGGCCGTAACTAACGGGAATATACCTGTCGCATTCAAACAAAGGAGAAGCGCGTCTAAAAGAGAGGGGAAATCCGATTCGGTCGTAACGTTCGGTTCGCGCTAAGTTCCCTGGTGTGAAGAGCGGAGATCGCATCTCGCTAAACGTAATAGGATGTCCTGACGTCAGGTGGAGAGAAGATATAAGCATGTTCGCTGGCAGGAGCAGCCAGAGGATCGATCAAAGTGGCGAACATTTGGAGAGGTTCCAGCAGTGGACTGCGAAAGGCTAATGAGTCTCAGTCAGTTCCTACAGACGCGTCTGCCCTAGGCGGTCTTAGCTTCTCCAGGAGCGGTATAGCCACGCCAACTAGCTATTCCCATACTGCCTACTTTGCGCAAGTGAGCCGGCAGGAGCTGTAGCCGAAGAAAGATTGGTGATTTTGGAGACATTTGTAGAGGCTCCAACAGTAGACTGCGAAAGTCTCAGTCAGTTCCTACAGACGCGTCTGCCCGAGGCGGTCTCAGCTTCTCCAGTAGCGGTATAGCCACGCCGACTAGCTCCTCCCACACAGCCAACCTGGTGCAAGGGCCGCAGGCGCACTCGTCGCCCTCCCCGTCCTCGAAGCCGAGGTCCTCGCCGGAGTAGTTGCGCTCGCCGTCCTCGTCTGAGGCATTCAGCTCTTGGTCCACGCTGTACGATTTGGGGAACGGCTTCTCGTCGCCTTTCTCGACTTGTGAGAAGTTGTTGTTGTGCTCGAAATGGACCTATGATGAAAGGATTTTTTGTAAAAATGGGAAAAGATGAACCTACCTATGTAAGTAGGTGTTGGAACATGTTGATTGAATAGTTTTTTTTAAATCTGAGTGATTCTTCGAGATGTGACTTTCGTACCCGTCTCAAATCTAATATTACTTCGAAATTGACATCAGAATTTTAAAATAGACTTACAAAGTTATATTGTGTATAGAAGAGGCCTTTTATTTATTTCAAATACTTATTCTGATGTAATTTTCGGAGTAATATTAGATTAAACTTTCGTAGCAGTCCACGAAAATCGAAGATCTAGGTACCAATCTACTTTCGCGAGTGATAAATCGGAATTTTCATGCAAACGTACTGCGTTCAGAAGCCTTCAAATGTAAAAGATTCACTGCTTTAATAATATTGAAAATGTAAATACACAGTTGATTTTCTTGCTCCATACAATAAAAATACCTCCAATAAGATGCCAAAAATTCTGTGCAGCAAAAAGTTGAAATGATAAATTCTCATTACATTTACATTTAAGACTTTAAACGTTGGCAGCGCACTTGTGACTTCAGTGGCGTTGCAGGTGTCCATGGGCAGCAATCAGTAACCATCACGAGATCCGTCTGCTCGACTGCCATATAAAAAGAAGAAAGAGTGTATTTTTCTTAGCACTTCAACCCATGAATGAAGTTTTCTTTGTACACTGCATTAGACAGACACGTCGCATTTAGTGCACTCTATAGGACTGTGAAAGTGATAAATCATCATTAACTATCGGTACGCACATGATGTTTGAAGAGAGCGGGGTCGCTAGCGCGGCGGTCGCCGGTTCGAGTTGCCTCGCACGCTGCGAATACCGACTCATCGTCTGTAGACAACATAGTAGATAGCTAAAAACTTTAAAGTAAATCCATGAATATTATGAATAAATGAAAAAAAAACATTGCCACTTTATGAAATAAGTTTATTAAGCTAGATTCGATACCTATTTCACTGACAAAAGGTTAAGCACGGTCTATTTATTTTTATTTTATTTAATTATCTAATAAACTTGTCTCTTACTAAAAGAGACAAATAAAAAGATTCTAATTCCAAAAATTAAAAATATTCCTAATCAAAATGATGCAATTTTTTTTATTAGATTGGCATAAATTAAATATCCTTGAAAAAAGATCTAAATTAGGATTTAAATATTGTGAATAACATTTCAAAAATTGATAATAAAATAAAAACACAAAAATGCTGATTTGACCCCGACGTGATTTGAACACGCAACCTTCTGATCTGGAGTCAGACGCGCTACCGTTGCGCCACGGAGTCACTTGAGCAAGCGGGCGAAATATCCGACCGATTGCTACTGCCGCGCTGACGTCACTAACTACATACCTATTGATATAAAATATCGTGAGAAGTGAAGATGATAATTTATTATGACGTATTATTCCGTGATTATTGATAGCAAAAACAACTTATCTTGCAAAAGTAATGTTATCGTATACCTAACTTAATTTATGAATAAGTGCATTGTAGGTATAAATAAATAAAATGAGACAACGTCGCATAAGTAACATTGTTATGGTCCCAAATTAACGTTTTTCACTGTACTATGGAAACCAGGAACAACGGCAAACATCCAGACAAAATATCTGTTTCAACAAACATTTGTGTAGACGCGGGATATAACCCGCGTCCTTTGCGTCATAACCGGCGCGGCGCTCAACCACTGCGCTTAACGGGACATTATTATGTAGGACTAAAATAAAATACTTAACTATTTTTAACTAAGTAGGTAATAATACCTAATAGGTAATCTCTGTCTATCGGTTGTTATCTTTAGGAGCTGCTAAATCATCATGCTATCCCTTTCAAAGTAAACTATAACATACGACACAATATTTGAGTAGCACTCAAGTAGCTTTGATTAGCTACATAAATTGAGGCGTGTTATTAGAGTAAAACACCTAAAGGTATTTTTAGCATGTCTGAGAATGAACTCGCGGACACTTTTATTTCAGTGATAAAAATAGCAAAAATTGTGGTTTAGTGATTGTGGAGTGTGGATCCGGTAGATACCAGATACAGCTAGCTGCGAGCGTATAGCGCTATGTAGTACGAACTACAGTGCGTTCCTCACGTCATTTCCTACCACGCACAGTAAAACTGTGGAACCAGCTGTCATCCGTGGTGTTTCCGAACAGATACGATCTGGTGACCTACAAGTAATGGACTTATTCCTTAAGAGCTGGCAACGCATATGTGATACCTCAAGTGTTGCAGAAGTCCATGGGCGGCGGTGATCACTTACCATCGGGAGTGCCGTCTGCTCGTTTGTCCGTTAGAATGTTAAAAAAAATACACTGATATCAGGACACTCACCAAAAAACGCTGACAATGGTGTAATGGTGCGTTAGAATGCGCATGTGTATTCCACAGGGATTCCATAGGTGTCTATTCCTCAAATTACACTATTTAATGTCATACACTCACCAATAAACGCCGACAGCGCCGACATGGTGGCACAGCAAGGGTGCATTAGATTCATGCGCATGGGCATTCTACTCGTACGTTATCCTCGCTAGTAAGGCGACCGCAGTGTCTCTGGTTACCTAGATTTCTATTCAACGTCATACATAGAGAGAACATTGAATATGGTCATAAACAGATATCAGACACTCACCAATAAACACCGACAGAGCCGCTGCCGCTCTATTCGTATGGTGGCGAGGGCGCGTTAAAATGCGCATGTGCATTCCACAGCGCCCTCGCCAGTAAGACAGCAGCCAAGGAGATCCCCGGCTGTAGCCGTCACACCTAGGTTTCTATTGAATCATGCACTAATATCAAACACTCTGACAGAACCGCTGTCGCTCTATTCGTATGGTGGCGAGGGCGCGTTAAAATGCGCATGTGCATTCCACAGCGCCCTCGCCAGTAAGACAGCAGCCAAGGAGATCCCCGGCTGTAGCCGTCACACCTAGGTTTCTATTGAATCATGTACTAATATCAAACACTCTGACAGAACCGCTGTCGCTCTATTTGCATGGTGATAGATTGAGAATGAGTACTCGACATCTCCCTCGCTAGTAAGGCAGCATCCTCCAAGGCTGCAGCATCCTCGATTACGGGATTACACCAAGAATTCTTTGAGTAATGCTCTAGCAGCTAGCCTGACAAATACTCGCCAATAAACGCCGACAGAGCCGCTGCCGCTCTATTCGCATGATGATACGGCAACGGTGCGTTAGAATGCGTATGGGCATTCTACGTCTCCTTCGCTGGTAAGGAGCCGGCCGCAGCATCTCTGGCTACCTAGATTTCTATTCAACGTCATACACTGATATCAGATACTCACCAATGAACGCCGACAGAGCCGCTGCCGCTCTATTCGCATGATGATACGGCAACGGTGCGTTAGAATGCGTATGGGCATTCTACGTCTCCTTCGCTACTAAGGAGCCGGCCGCAGCGTCTCTGGCTACCTAGATTTCTATTCAACGTCATGCACTGATATCAGATACTCACCAATGAACGCCGATAGAGCCGCTGCCGCTCTATTCGCATGGTGATACGGCAAGGGCGCGTTCGAGTGCGCATGTGCATTCCACAGCGCCCGCGCCAGCAGCGCGGCGGCGGCGGCGTCCCCGGCGGCGGCGGCGGCGGGCAGCGCGCGCGCGGCCAGCTCCCCGGCCGCGGCCCCGGGGCCGGCTCCGCAAACGTTCACTAGGACTCCGGCTGCGGCGCAGCGGACGCTCGTCTCCTCTGGTATTAATAAACAATGTCCCATAAAAAACCAAACTTGTCAAAAAATCCAAGTCTCGCTCAACTCTACTCAGTTTCTCTACCGTGAAAAGTGGAGAGATCTATGTTACCAAGTCGGTTATTAACTTGGCAATCGGTTATTGAATATTTCATTATTAACATTAGGTACATTGTTATTGAATATTTGACATTATTGTAAGGTGGAATTTCTATTTCGCATGAAACAGCTGATTTTTTTTTTCGCTTATATTGTTGGTCTAACGTTCAGCACAATATGGACTTTATTCACGATACCTATTATGATGATATTCTCTTGCCTTCATAATCCGATGGGACACCAGAGTGACGCGACCCGGAGAGGGATCGGGCGCAGGAACAACGGCTTAACATGCTTTCCGAGGCACGGGGGTAGGTTACAAGACCGCCAACTTCCTGACTCTGGGCTGATACTAAGAATTTCTTAACAGAAAAACTCTGGTACAAATTTTGGCCCGACCGAATTGGGGATCGAACCCGGGATCTCAAGTGCAGCCATCACTTTGAAGTGCGACGGACTACCCACTGCGCCACCGAGGCAGTCTTGTATAATGCACTAAAGTAGATAGAACTTATTCATTTTGTAGTGAAACGGTACGACGCGCGAGCTTGGGATGCAACTAGGGTTTAGGGGTAAGGTGCTGATAATTTATTCATATTGTAATGACACGTCAGAAGTAAATAACCTTCCGTAGCAAATGAAGAGCCGCCGGGGGACCCCGCGTAGCAAATAATGGGCGGTAAAGGATCCCACCGTAGCGAACGATGAGTCGTTAGGGGACATGCCTCCCTAGGAAAAAATCCTAAAATGCCAATGTAAACTGAACGTGTAACCATGATATACTCGATCTGATTTCCATGTCTAAGGGTTGCGAGGGCCAGACGACAATCGCTTAATAGCGTGTGAAATATCCGCTTGATGGCGTGCCTATGAACCGAGGTCCAACTTCCACATCAATCACGTCTAAAAATACCCAATCACTTTGTAGATGGACCTAAGGCCGCCTCAGGACCGCAGCTACGCCTTCTTGCGGATTTTTCGCATGCGATAGCCCCCATTGTATTCACCAGACTTACCAAAAACTAGATCATTCCAAGCGTTCCCCAAGCTCCGATAAGACGGATTTGGGATAAATCGGAAATGAAACATTCATATAAGGAGAGAACTGCCTGATCAACCCATGTTGATCAGACTAAAGGAATGCGGAATCGGTAAATTACCCACGGTTTAATACATCGCTCCCGCTTTCACTTAGGGTTAGGGTATTTGATAAGGTTGACCGTGGGAGAGCCACGCTTCGGCATGAATGGGCCGGCTCGACCGGATTGATACCACGGCCTCAAAGAAAGCCGGCGTGAAGCAGCACTGTGCTGTGTTTCGCTGCGTGAGTGAGGGTGCCGAAGGCCCAATGCGGGCGAAAGGGGGGTTTTAAGGTTGGCAGTGCACTTGTAACTCCATTTGTGTCGCGGGTGTCTATGGGCGGCGGCAATCGCTTACCATTAGGCAGGCGACCTGTCTGCTCGTCTGCCACCTATCACATAAAAACACTATATTTGGGACCAGTTCTTCAGGAAACCACGCCCAAAGACCTGCTAACAGTAAACTCTAGGCATTACCATTAATAAAATCAGTAAATATTACCGTGTTCCAGGAAAGGTACCAGCAGATCCAATGCTCCTTCAAGCACGATGAGCTGCGCGGAGCGAGTCCCTCGGGAGAGGTTGCCGAGGGCTCGCACCGCTTCGCACGCCGCTGGGCCCGTGCCGTTTAGGCGGCGACATGTTACTGTGACAAAACGAGGAAGGAATGAAAGATTATTCTTAAACCTAGACAGGTTACAAAGTGCTAGCTAGTGTATATTCTGTCAATTACGTTGTAAAAATAATTAATGGTGCCACTGCCGCTTACATCATAAGGTATGGTAACCTCATTGGTTATAACATACCAGGATCTGACTGACCGGATGGTGCAATTGGTAGTGACCCTGCCTCTTACGCCAAAGGTCGTGGGTTCGATCCCCACCCTGGACAAACATTCGTGCGATGAACACTTGTGTTTGTTCAGTGTCTGGGTGTAATATATGTATTTAAGTATATATTTGTGTTCCTCTGTTGTCTGATATCTGTAACACCAGTGCTTAAGCTACTTAGTACGGAATCAGGTCAACGTATGAGATGTTGTGAGAATTATTATAAAAAAAAATACAACTTAGGAACTACCGCAGTTTTTGAGGAACTAGCGGGTAGTTCCTCAAACAATCTGTTGACACAACTTTCTTGACGCAGTCTAAGAGCCAACCAGTAGCCGCACTACAGTAACTCGCAATGTTTGGACGACATGAAGAAGGTAACAACATTCTCAAAGATAAATGGGACGAAATAATTGAAAAAAAAAAACTCAACTTTCAAAAGAACTCAAACTCAAAAGTGTTTATTGCATTCATGAATGTTACAATACAGATGGTATAGAAATATTCCAGTACATCATGTTACCCTCTTGGGCATAGCACACAACTTTAAACAGTCACGAGCTTTAATTTGAGACCCACCCAATGTCGTGTCGGTTGAATGTCGAGTAGCAAACTTTCGCTATTAAAAGCTAATATTTTAAAGTGTCAAAGTCATAATATTTACTTTTCTAAGGGCTAACCTAGCAACCGTGCAAAATCGTCAACTTGAGCGAGAGCATACGATCATTACTGATGTTTTCCTGAGTAATTGTTACGTGGGTAATTTTGGCTTTTGGGCCCTGTTTTCTATCTATATAACAAAAAAAAATCTCTTGACTGACACTGACACGAGTGACTCAACATAATAATATGTTAGTAATTATTTCTAGTTACTAATTGTTAATATGACAGTTTTTGCAAAGAGGTAATCGTTTCAAGAGTCGATTAGATAAGACACATTTACGTGACATTCAATATTATTTCACTAAAATTTCGATCTTATTGCATTATGAATGTCGGGTCCCAAATTAAAGCACGTAACAGTACATTTATATAAAAGAGTCTCATTGTCCTCCATCAACTGTCAAAATAATAAATGACAATTCTTACCTGCCTTTACCTTTGCACAGCTGAATGAGTAAGTCTTGGAGAGGAACCGGCTGGACCCGGTTTCTCCCGGCAGACGTGATATTATTGATAGTAGCCTATGCAGCCGTAGCCCAGTTCTTCGAGCTCCTAGCTTGACTACCCTCCTTTGTATGCTTACCTTTACACAGCTGATCAAGCAAGTCGTGTAGGGGGTCGGGTGGGTCTGGTGGCTCCCGGTAGAACGTAATGTTATTGAGGGTAGCCAATGCAGCAGTTGCCAGTTCCTCGTGCCGCTCTATCCAGCTTGGACTATCCTCCTTAACATTTTCTGTCTGGTGAACATAAAATAGGGGTTAGAGTAACTGAAAAGCCTGGAGCTATAAAGGCGTGCTATAAGGAACTTCTCGATATCAAGATCAGCTAGAAAAGCCAACTTTCTGTGTCTAGTATTTTGTGGCGCGGTTGAGAACGGCAATCGGTTGCTGCCTGTCGACACCAACTCGTGGACTGCGTTGCCCTACAATCATCATTAGCCTACCGCAATCTACTTCCAGACATAGGCCCCTCCAAATGCTCGCCATTGTGGTCGATCCTCTACTACTTGCATCCAGCTCCTACCAGCGATCTTGCACAAATACTGACTTTACCTGGCATGAGGACTTCCTACATTACTTTACCGAGACAGTACTTTGCGACTAAAGAGCAACTCAGCGTCACCCTTCCGCTTCCGTCGAATGGGATCTCCAGGTCGTAATTTGCAAAACCCCGAAAGCAAGTAGTCATTTATAAATGTATTTTTCTTCATACTCGAATTTTATAGGCGCGATGTGACCCCCTAGTTACGCTATTGGACCGTGGGAGAACCACGCTTGGGCATGAATGGGCCAGCTCGACCGGAGTGATACCACGGTCTTACAGAAAACTGGCGTGACACAGCACTCTGCTGTGTTTCGCTGCGTGAGTGATGGTACCGGGGGCCCAATCCGGGGAAAGGTTAGTAGCGCACTTGTGACTCCGCTGGTGTCGGGTGTCCATAGGCGGTGGCAATCGCTTACCATAGGTGATCCGTCGGCTATTCTGCCACATAACACATAAATAAAAAAATAGCTAACCAATGAACCAACTAACGATCAACGAGACGCCCTCCTGTGGGTCGTCTGAGACATCGCGGGAGGGACAAATTTGCCTAGGATTAAAAGTGAATGCATGATTGAACCGGACTGAATAAAATGGCAAACTTTGACGTCTTTCGGAGGCGAAGACCCAGTTTGTATCGCTGAGCCCGCGTAGTAATAGTTATGAGCAATGATCGGATTTAGGTGTGCAATTTTTGACGAAACCTAAACATGGAGACGCCAACGGCGCTTATTAATAGATGAAAAATTCGATAAGAGTTGCTTATACTAAGTGTAAAGTTTAACTTACTTAAATACTACAGAACATTTCAAAAATCTCGCAATCCCGCGGGCGTATCTATATTAGTGTAATGTTTGAGGTCCATCATCATCATCATCATTTCAGCCAATGGACGTCCACTGCTGGACATAGGCCTCCCCCAATGTTCTCCACACAGATCGGTCCTGTGCCTCCCGCATCCAATGGATTCCCGCGATCTTCACCAGATCGTCGGTCCACCTTGTAGGAGGCCTGCCACGGCTGCGAGTTCCTGTACGTGGCCTCCACTCGAGGACCTTTCCGCCCCAACGGCCGTCTGTTCTCCTCGTTATGTGCCCTGCCCATTGCCACTTGAGGCATGCAATCCTTTGGGCTACGTCTGTGACCTTAGTTCTCCTGCGGATATCATCATTTCTGATACGATCACGCAGGGAGACTCCGATGTTTGAGGTATTTGACCATAAATTGCACTACCTATTCCGATCACTGGACTTATGAGCAAGTCTTACTTGAGCTGCAGGCTTCTCGGCCAGCTCGAGGCACGCCAGCAGAGCCTTGACGGTGCGCTCGGCGTGCGCGGCCGCCAGCCCGCGCCCGGCGCGCTCGCACAGGCACAGATTCGCCACCACGCGGACCGTCTACGTAGGAATAAACCCATCCGAATCATTTCTTATCTGTTATCGTGTTTAGGGTGCCTTTCCACAAAATATGTGCTACGCAGCTATTCTACGAAAATGTGAGAGCTACGCTACGAAATGGACAACATTTCATATTTTTAACATGTCCATATTGTTTTTTTATATGAAAGTAGACATAAAATGAACATACCCATATTTTTTCTTTTTTCAAAATTTGTCCATTTTCATGCATAAAATAATTATTGAAATTCTTTTTATTCTAAACAGACTTAAGCGCCAAATGACGTCATCGGACGGCTGAATACAGCGATATTCCTTTGCTTATCATTGTTTTAATAAAAAAAAGGTACTACTGTCAAAGGTAAATAATACTAGTGTCAACATTGTCAACGTCATTCATACATTCAACGTTGACAAGTTGTCTTTTTTTTGACAGTTACATGTCATGAGTTTGGCATTACGTAAATTTAAAACTATAATGTGCTAAGCAAAGAAATATTTTACATTCTGCCGTCCGATGACGTCATCTTATGTTTTTTAGTTTTTAATTTTTTTCTCAGTAAATAAGCAATATAAAAAATTAATAAATATATATTCGAGCAGCGGAAAAGTAAATAAAGAATTGGTATTTTTTGTTTCAGAGCTTAGCAATTTTGAAATGTTGTCCATTATGTGACCGTTTTAGTGTTGTTTATCGATAGTCCACTATCGATAGTCTATCGATAGTAAAAGTAGAATCAATAGTATCGATAGTAAAATTAGATCGATACTATTGATAACGATAGCTACTATCGATAGCTTCGATAGTATCGGACACATTTAATCAGGCAGCAATACTTTCGAAACATAACTGACTATCGATAGTACAAAATTAACGATACTATCGATAGTTTTTGATTAATTCTGTTAAGAAACACAATACTATCGATAGTATCGGGCAATTAACAATCGATATTATTGGCGTTATCAATAGTATTGATCTAATTTTACTAACACCACACTAGAACGTTTCCACCAATACCGAGCTATGTAACTGTTAGAGGACGATGCGTACATTGCCGCCGAGAGGCGACTGTGTGAGGAAGATGCGACGTGAGCCTACTGATACGTAGCAGCCATCCGTAGTACGCATCCGTAGCACGTATCCAGAGCAGACATCTTTCATACAAAACATACAAAAGTCACAGCTTCATTGAACCTGTTTCCATTCCATTGCTATGATATTTGGACCAATGAACATGACTAGTGGATTTAAGCGCATTCATAGTAACGTAGTGTTGCACATCTTTGGTGGAAAAATACTCTTACTCGTAGTCTTCAATGCGCTCGAACAAGCAAAGGTTGGCTACTACTAAGCGAACTGTCTACGTGGAAATAAAATTTTCCTCTCATATCTTTATCTGGTATATTGTGTGGCTTAGTCTTTTAGAGATGGTTTCGTGCTAAACTCTCACCTTTATAAGAACATCTTCATTGGACCCATCTGAACCACCCAAATCCGTACCTGGAAACAATTAATTCGCCAAATAAATTATATTCTTAGGCCCGATTCGACCAGTCTTTATTCGTAGATAAATGGATGGTATAACGTCAGATTTGTATAAAATGACAGGGCTATACCATAGATTTAGTTTCGGAATAAGATTGGTCGAATCGGCCCTTAGTCATAAAAAGTGCGTCAGAGGATACCTTTTTAAGGTTCCGTCACAGAATGTACGGTCAGCATTAAAAGTAGCTTAACATACCAGTCATACCATGTCAAAGTAACTGTTCTGCCTATTATAGTCAGTTTCTAAGGGGTACGTAAAAATGTTACTTCGACATGATACTAAAGTAAGTGTAAAGCTACATTTGATTCTGACCGTACCCAAAGGGTGAAAATCGGAGCCCTATTACTAAGACTAAGCTAAGCTAAGTTTTCTACCATTAGCTCGACGGTGAGGGTAATCGTGAGGAAACTTAGTCGTCTCGGGTAGTTTCTCAAAATTGTAGATACCTAAAATATTTGATATAATGATTCTGAGCGTGTAACCGTGATCTAGGTATTTGGCCTGCTTTCCATATCTAACGGTTGCGTAGGTCAGACGGCAGTCGCTCTATTGTAATTATTAGACTTCTCGAATCCTGGACCATGGTTTAAGCGAGAGCTTTGGACACGCTAAAATGAGGAGGAGGATTACTAAGACCAAGCTGTAAGTATTAGGTATAAGTTTACAAGTAAAAATTTCACAAATGACAATTTAATTTTTTACCTATCAAATGCAGGTCTGGGTCGCTGTCAAGATCTCGCACATCTTCGTTGCGTTTCGTGTAGAGCTCCAATATCGTCAGCAGAACGTCTACGCTACCGTCTTCATTGTAGATCTAAAAATGAAATATGAGGCTATTGTAATATTTTTTATTGATACTGGTTACGTATTTAGCTTAATTTGGTTAAATAGCACAGCACAATATATTTTTATATTCTCTTTCTTTTTCTATTCTTTTAAATTATAAAGAGCCTATTTGGGAATGTCTTGCAGTTCCTTGGAACGAAACGCGCCTGTGACAGTACTGCCAACGGCACATCTTTCAAACACAACTTCTACCGATCTCGCACGATCGACACTGTCCCCGCGCGCGTGCGTTGCTAATTCAATTTCTTATAATAAAGACAACTGAAGTTCTATTCTGTGAAATGTGCTCTGAGCTGCAGCTAAGATAGCACAGTGAAACTAATAAGAAACAGCCGCTTTGGATTTTACATACTCTACGACGACAGCACACCACGTGAATGCTTCAGTCAAGTTTCACCAAATTTACTAGGTACTTCGAGTATCTATTTCCAAAACAATACTTATTCAATTTATTAATTTGGATCACTCTTAGTGCGGAAAATGATATCATACTCATAACCGATAACCAAGATCTGACACAAAGAAGCAAGAACGTAGGCTCCATTATTAATAAAACAAAGACCAAAGTAATAACAGATCCCGAGAAAAAATAGAAATAGATGGGGAAGAAATAGATCATGTACACTCTTACGTGTACTTACGACAACTAATAGCATTCAGTGATCAAATAGAATTAGAAAGACGTGTTGCCAACGCATGGAAAAGATATTGGTCCCTTATGGAAGTAATGAAAGGTAAACAGTTCAACATCAAAATGAAAATAAAATTATTTAACACATGTAAGTCTGCCAAACTTGGTCCAACACGCAGAATCAAGACCAAAAACTGATAATTTGTCAAAGAGCCGTGGAACGAAGCATGTTGGGTTATTCAAAAAGAGATAGAAAGAGAGCTACAGATATAAGATACATAACAGAGGTAGAAGACATTATCACAAAGACAAAAATTCTGAAATGGAAATGGGTGGGACACATACTGAGAGAAAACAAGAACAAAAGGACTAAGGATATCACAGAATGGACCCCTAGATTCCAAACAAAACGAAAAAGAGGAAGACAAAGAAAACGATGGTCTGACGAGATCAATAAAACAGCCAGGCCGTTATAAAATAGAATTGCAAAAGTGTGAGAGGAGTGGAGAGAGCTGGAAGAGGATTTTGTGTCAAAACGACACGATGACATCCAAACCTAAATCAACATGATGTGAATGTACAATATAATAATAATGGTAAAGTAACAATAAAAGGCTATAATAATAATAAGTGCTGAAACAGGAGTCCACCTTTCATTTCATTAATTGCATTGTACTCACGTTAACGCGCGCCTGGTCGCTGGCGGCGGCCATGTTGCCGAGCGTGTAGGCCAGGCGCACGGCCAGCGGCGGGCGCGGCGCGCACGCGGCCAGCGCGCGGACGCACGCGCGCGCGCTCACGTGCGACGCGCACAGCCACGTGCAGCACGACTCCTCCGCTGAGAGCACGCTGTCAGACAATGACAAGGATTAAGGTTAGTTCACGTTGAACGCTGTCGCAGGCGACGTGGCGATTTCGTGTTCATATTGGCCGCCAGGCATTTGCGTGAGTTTGACGTGTTGTCAGAGATTGAAAACATGGACGACGATTTTTTAATTATTAATTTAAAATTCATATTTTTAGTTTTAGATGTCAAAAATAAGAATTGGTGTGCACGAAATTAATAAAGAAAGAGAATGGTACGCGCGCTCCGATGCTTGTTTGACGTGAACACATACAAACATCTTCACCCTTCACTTCACTTCACCCGCCAATCCACCCGGGAATCAACGTGAACAAGCATTTAAAGTCCGTGTTACCAAGGAAGTCCCGTGAAAAACACGTTTCAGTCGCCATCTCAATTGAAAGCTTTATGTCCATTTGTATTATGGTATAAGTAGAAATATTAATGCATTGGATGAAGGGTGGACTTATCGCACAAGCTTATTTAGATGTATCTTACCTTAGACACCTGGCTACGTTAGTTAAAACGTCTCTATCAGTATGATAGAGCAAAGCATTGAGAAGTTCCGCGAGGGCACCACTCGCGAACGAATTCTTTCGCTTCTTTCTCAGCTCCGGCAAGGTTTCGAAGGGCTCCAGTAAGTTGATACAAGCGCGTGGGTAGACTGGTCTGTCACTGCACGTGGATTCTCAGCTTTCTGCAATGAGATAAATATTGCTCAAGGTTATTATCAAATGACAGTGCATATTTATTTTAGCAAGAACTCTTATCCATCAATTACAATAATGTCAGCTTATTATCTTGTCTTATGGAAAATAAAGTTATTTCATGGATTTGAACAAACTTAATTACTGAATTATTGGTTTCGTATTTCTTTATGGTTCATGAATGTAACTAGATTATATTGTCGTCAATTCATTGATCCTGTGAATTCATAATGTAATAAAATACATTATTATTTGCTTATATTGAATTGTTTCAAGTGATCTGTCACCCAGAGGAATGAAACATACCGATCACTCTTAAATTACTTGAATGAAATCTTCTGGATTGTTTTATAATGTAAAATAAAGATCCAGTTATGTATGTTCTAACTTTTTTACGTTTAGTTTCGTATTAATAACCACCAACTCACAGCGTTAATTCTCAGTTGCGGCTTAAGCTGACGCTTCGTAATCAAGGGTACACTTGGACCATGATCCAGGATTCAAGAAATTTGCTAACCATCATTCCACCGCATTATAATATTTTCCAACCGATTACGGCTACGGGGGCCAATCTCAACGATCAGCCACGTTAATCATTACAATGCTCAAGTATGTGCGCAAACACAAGAGCATTGTCAATTCCCTTACACTTATATTCCGATGGGACACCAGGGTGACACGACCGGACGGGGATTGGGCGCAGGTCCAACGGCTCAATGTGCTTTCCGAGGCACGGGGGTACAATACCGCCAACTTCCAGACTCCGGGCTGACACTAAGATTTTCTTACTGAATACTTAGATATATATTTTTAATGTGAAAGGTGGCAGACGAGCAGACGGATCGCCTGATGGTAAGCGATTACCGCCGCCCATAGACACCCGAGACACCAGTAGAGTCACAAGTGCCCTGCCAACCTTTAAACCCCCCATTCCCCTGGATTGGACCACCGATAGCACTCCGGTAGCAGGCACTCACGCAGCGCAACACAGCACAGTGCTGCTTCACGCCGGTATTGGCCCGACCTACTGCGCAGCCGTCGCTTCATAGACTCACCGTATTGTTGAGTATCTTGAGGTGCAGCGCGGCGAGGTGCAGCGCGCCGGCGCGGTGCGCGGCGGCGCACAGGCGCGGCTCCAGCGCCAGGAAGCGCAGCGCGCCGGCGCCGTACACGCAGCACTCGCCCTCCGACAGCGGGTCCGCGCGCCCGCAGCCTTCCACTAGCAGATCTACAGTTTGATAAAACTTTCACGTTTCGTTCAAAGCTATAGATTCACCGCCACAAAGTCGACCTCCCGTTGGGTAGAGAGTCGTTGAGCAACCCGTAAAGTGCGTCTACCGTCTCTGTGGGTCAATCAGCGAGGTGACGCAGTGTGCTAGATCAATACGGTATTTGATTTTTTTTTCAATCAAAAGACCTCCTAATGGTAGAAACATCGTTGAAAGAATTACTTGATTCTCATTTAAAGTACCTGAGATATCACAATTTTAAAATCACATTATTTTGGGCAAACCCAAAACGCTCCATACAAATGGCTACTAAGATATGACGTCACGCCTAAGTATTTTGTAGGCATTTCATTTGAATTTTGTATGGTAGCTATATTAAATGTTTCGTTTATGTCAATGGTTCTATTTATAATTATTTTTTAACTTTTAAAATGGACTTGCCCATGAATTTTTGAATGACCAGAAAACCGGCATAAGTTATATTTTTAATTGAGAATTTTTGCTATTGGCACATATTTACCTATATTTTGATAAAATATTCATATTTTGTAAAATCTCGAGCTTAGTTAAATACCCTATTGAATACAGTGTGACTACGATCAGAAGGCGCTTTCAGTGACATTGACAAGGAGGTGTTGAACGTTGAGCAAATGACAAAAACACTGTCGTCCATTTTACACTTGTAAAAAAAACAGCATTAGCTAGCTCCGACTAAGCGCTACGCAAACTCTTTTCTCTCTCAAGCCAAGGAGTGGAATTCGTTGCCCGCCGATCTATTTCCTGAACAATATAACCTGGGTCTCTTAGGCAAGAGTGAATAGGCTTTTCATGGACAGGCATGGCCCACCTTGACCTCATCTTCACTTAACATCAAGTGACATTGAGGTCAAATGCTTGTCTGTCGTATAATAAAGTGCCAAATAACCGTAGGGCGACTATAAGTTATCTTTAGAGCTCGCGCAATCGCACAGTTCTAGCTGCGAACTTCATTCTTAACTGTCTGTGAAGGCGACGGTAAACATTCAACTGATTGATTGGCCCAAACAGAATGAACTTTATGGACTGGTCGAGCCCCCGTTTCCCATGAACCATGGATTTGTGGATTTGTGGATGTAGGTATAGCTAGAAAGAACCTACTTTAAAATGAGGAAGTAGGTACACTCCATGAATGCAATAGAAAGGCATCACCGCGTGATTGTGAAACCGGTCATAAATGCTGTGATGTGAAGACGACTGCTCTGCCATGAGCGTGACGACAAAGAAGACCACTTGTCCCGACAAATGGCGCTTATGAATAGCCTCTCCGTCTTTTCCTTTGTTGTTTGTTACAACAATGCTGCACTAGTCAGTCCTAGACATTTTGAGGGACATTTACTGAACCAGACCAAGTGGATCGTCACGTCAACCAAAATTTTTATATAACATATTTCTAATCCGTCTCTCCATTTGTTAAAATCATCATTTCAGCCAATAAATGATTTTGTTAAATTACTTAAAAACATTTTTTTACACTTACTCGTATCGCAATATTATCTTGAAATATTAGCTTGAAAAATAGGCAATCGCGATCAAAAACATAATTACATAGTGCTAAATTAAAGATCTTTATCGTTGTTATTATGTTTCATTAAATTACAATTTTATATATTATTTATTAACTAAACCTAAAGTAAAGCTTACCGAGTAAATTAGTATTCCTAAAGAAGTGATCATTTTTATCGTTTCTTGCAATCTTGAACACTAATTTGCAAGCCGCCGCCAAATGTGTTCCTGTCACCCGCATCTAGAAATGAACGAAAAAAGGAAATAAATGGGATGCAAATTATTTTAACTAAGTTCTACAGCTTAGTTCGCATAGCTGACGCAACTTTATTATTGCTGAGCTATCGCAACCGGAACATTTATTATACTCATCATCAGCATCGATATATGCTTCTACAATGATCAAAGCACCAGCCAGCCTCCGAAGACTTCCCCAGCTGATAAGGAAAATATAATCCTCTATCACATTTTACGAAAGTTTCATCAATATGATCGATTATCATTCATCGTGAGCACAGCCTTCGTCATCAGCATCAATGTGCATGTACAAAGACCGAAGCACCAACTTCCAAAGGAGATGGAAAAGACTTCTCTGGAAAATTCTATTATTGTTTCATTATCAGGATCCACACTCACCGTGAGCATAGCCCTCGCTATCGCGACCAGCACACTTTCGTCATCAGCGTCGATGTGCGTGTAAAAAGACCGAAGCACCAGCTCCCGAAGACTGCTAGGTGGTTCAGGATATTCCTCTCGCAAATTCTACTATAGTTTCTTTAATTATTAGGATCCACACTCACCGTGAGCATAGCCCTCGCTATCGCGACCAGCACACCTTCATCATCAGTGTCGATGTGCATGTACAAAGACCGAAGCACCAGCTCCCGAAGACTGCCAGGAGGTGGAGGGGACTTCTCTATCAAGTTTTGCAACGCCGCCAAGAGCAAGACCGTCCGCTCCAATGGCTGGTTGCGTTCGGATAACGCTTCGGCTAGTTCGAGGACGCTTGTGCTGTTGAATAAAAGAAATCGAATAATGAAAAAACCTTAACAAGGTATGGGAGTCAAGGGAGTTAGTTTAAGTAACTACTTAAGTTTTTAAGGAGTTACGTTGCATATCTAGAAATACGATTTTGGAGCTCTGGAAGAGTTTGTGTTGAATAAGTTCCCACCAACAAGGATATAATAAGGTCATTTAATTTCTTTTAGAGGAAGTTAGAGGCGTGCTTTGTTCGTTTTCTTAGGAAGTGTTGTAAGTATAGTGAATTTTTGACCTTTTGATTAACATCACCTCCAAATTACAATAAAATACCTAAGTAGCTAGTAACATACCCATCAATGTCGGTAGTGGAAGCATTGGGCAGTTGAACAGCAAGGTGCTTGACCGCGATATCACTTATTGGGTTGTGGCGATGATTTGCATCGTAAGATAAGGACTTGTTGGTGGCAAACTGTTTCCTCTTCACCGTGTTTTCAGGGCTAAGAGCTGTAAAAAATAAAGGTAGACAACCTTAATTTTGAATCTTGAATCTTTTAACTCTTACATAGAAACCTACACCACACAGTTACAACATTGAAGCGAATACTGGCAGATTGTGTAACTGAGGATTACTACAGTAGTAGAATAACAATTTTTGGTTAGGCGTTAGCTACTATTTTCTAAAGGTCATTATCAAAAATAATATATCACCTTACATAACAGGGCCAAACATCGTAATTAAAACGACTGTAGCTTTACCGCCATATAGTCGACCTTCCCTAGGTCCGCGGGTCGCAGGGGGCGGAGTGCGCTTGGCCAACCTAAAAGAAATATTTCTTTTGGACTGATTGATTGGTCCAAACAGAATATATACTTTTTGGATTGGTTGAGCGCAATTCGCGCCCCCTCATCCGGGAACCATGGGAAGGTCGAGCTATTGCTCAATTAAAACCTATAGATTGTAGAAGTAATTAAAAGTCGGCGCACTTTTGTATGGGACCACGCTAGCAAGCGCGTAAAAAGAAGCTCTCTCCCATAGAATCATCATCACCGTACTGCCTTGATAAAGATGTAATGCCGTTAAACGCATTTTACTACACGGCACTGTACTGCAGTGTAAAGGTACCTGGTACACCTGGTAGGTCACCCAAAAACCTGTAAACTCGTCGAAAAATCATAAACTAACTTACATTTGCTTAAATTATTGTCTAGGGCTACTGAGAAGTTGATATCTCCATCGGTCCCTCCCAACGGTTGGGTTACCGAGATAGCTTGGGCTAGATCCATTTCGGCCTTTGTCTCTGAAATGTAATGTGTAAACACAATATTATGTAGAAATACAGTCAGTCATATTACCTGCCTCATCTTCAAAACCTTAAACTATTCCATCCACAGGCTTATAACGACGTCCATAGGTATACCTAGATTAATTTGGTAGGTATTCAGTATGTTTATATTACAATTACTTATCCTCTCTTCTACCAGTCGGTAATAAAATCAGATTATCTATTTAAAACTAGCTACCAGACGATCTGCTGTCAGAATAGCAAATGTCAATGCGTGTGGTCACCAATATGCTGTATTTTGGGATAAAGGTGACCTTAAGCGGTTAGATCAACGATAGCTACTAGAATATAGATCACTCACTACTTTTATTACATAGAAGAAAACTATAGTGCTTAGATAGGTACGTATGCTTAAGTCGGCAGTTTGACTGAGTCCTTGCTACGCCTAAGAATAAGGTCTTAGTGAACCAGCCGCTAGGTACTACTTATTCTATAAGTTACTTATTTATTATTTTACTAAATGCGAAGACCGTGGCTGCCTCCGAACCGGCTACGGAAACCAATAGACACGTTAATTCACTAGGTACACTCACTTCACTGTGTGTAAGGTGGTGTCCAAACAGTAACACAGGTCTTTGCGCTTAGTATGTATAATGCGATAGCTAGCCTACAAATTATTTCAAAGTAGTTCAAGCCACTTCTACTTTTGTTGGTTGTAGACATACCTTCACTGACATGGCCTGTAGTATTTCTCCTGTGAAGAGGTTTACTCCGCCCACTGAGGTGAGGCAGTCGTGTGAACCCGCTCCAACCGTCGCCTGATCGATCTTGGATTTGTTTCGGTAGAGGGTTTCTGGACTATTAGGAGAGAAAAATAATAGACAATAGACAAAACATATACTGAACATAGGTAAGGTACTATTTTTCACTGTCAAAAATATCGATCTGTCTGAACCCCAAATAATGAAACACTGCACATTGATTCATTGAGTTGAGAAATGTTAGAGCTAATAACTACACTGGAGAACAATGAATTCGAGTCACCTAAAAAGAGCCCTATTCTGCTGGCTTAGGTTGTAGGATCTATGGCGCGGCTAGCAGGTGACCTAGGTGGTTAGCGTATTTTAATAGACTAGTGAAAAATATCGAAATTGATAGGTGATGCTTCACAAATTTACTCACATTCACGGCCGGGTGTCAGTCCTAAGTGAGGGGACACGCCCACGGCGACCAGCGAATCTCCACCCCATATGTCGCACCTTCAGAATTATAGAGACCTAATCCAAAAATTTGTTGGACCTATTTTTATTTATAATGTGTAGATCAATAAGCATAGTAAGATATGCAACTCTTAAAACATAACCTCTTTGTATACAATTTCTAGATAACATTAATTTCCTATTTAATGTCATGACATACGAATGTTTATTGGCTGTTACCCAAATTTAGTTTTTTGCATTAGGTCTCTATATTTCTGAAGGTACGATGTATGTAGTTACGCTACCATTCTAGGGGGAAGGAGAGTTTAAAAGTAACGCACTTGTGACTGCATTGGAGTGCGGTTCCGCTAATCGTTTATCATTAGGTGATCCGTCTGCCAAATAATAGTAGGTACATAAAAAGAAAATTCTCATACCGTGTATTTTTTCTTGACAGTACTCTGTGGTTCTGTCAGCAGGAGTCCGTTTAGACCCTCCTCATCCAGGCTGGCGATGCGCGAGCCCAGCACCGCCGCAGTCATCTCCTCATTATTCTCCGATAGGCTCAAGTACTTCAGACTGAAGAGAAAAAAAATCAAAGCTACAACCGTATAATGAGCCGCAAACTAGGTTTCCATCCATTGGATACCCTCTGGATGGACGGCGGTTTACCACCGTGCGCTTTACCCGGCATTTCCTGCCACGCACCTCTTCACTGTGGAATCAACTTTCCGCAGCTGTATTTCCGCGCCATTACAACGTCGATGTCTTTAAGAAACGGGGCTACATCTTCTTAAAAGGCCGACGTGTTTGCATTCTTTCTGGTGTAAGTAGCGGATGTTCATCAGCGGCAGTGATCACTCAGGTGGTATTTTTTACACAGAGAATAGTGTTTGTGTACGATAACAGCCAAGTGCAACGATGTACAGATAGCGACTAACCAAACCACAAAAATCCGCAGAATTGTATGCCCTTCGACGTGGTTCGTTGTGACCTGAGTACACGCCAAACAGATCACCCGACCTAAATCTATCTAAGGTTTTCGACTGATATCGAACTTTATCTATGTCCAAAAGAAATTTTATTTAATAAATTCGAAGATTTGTATCAGTAGGTTCTCAGTCGGCATTTTTAAAAACGCTGTGTTAATTAACACATTGGTTTAGTTCTTCTCTGAATGCCTCTTCAATCTTGAAGGTTGGCCGCCAGATACCTGAATTTCTCACTATCTTTAGAGAGAAGGAAAAATGTTCTACGCAGGTGAACTCGTCCACTCCCGTATCTTCCACAACCACGATTTTTTCACGGGATCATCATTAGGTATGTCATTCTGAACTCATATGTACCTACCTACTCGTAGATATAAATATTGTATATAACTTGTATATAAATACTGAACTTGTGTAACATTAGGTATAGGTACATTTTAACTTTTTATCTATTACACGGCTTTCGTTAAGTTACTTCCATTATTGACCTGTGTACAAAATAATACCTACCTACTAAAAAAAATTACAACATCACATACATTGATCTGAATCCGAGATAGGTAGCTCAATCACCTGTGTTACGGATGACAGAACCAACAGCAGAATTACAAATATGGGTATAGGCACTTAATTCTTTTCTTTTTGTAAATACTTAGGTACTTATAATACATAGAAAACACCCAGACTCGTGCAATTCCTTCCTGCACACAAATGTTTGTACTGTGCGGGGATCGAACCCGCAACCCGTGCATCAGAAGCAGCGATACTACCACTGATCCAAACGTTACTACTTAAATAGGTAATCCCCAGCTGTATTCACCCTTGGCCCGAACTTTCCATTCTGCTATTCTTATCTTATGTACAATACCATTGGAAATCATAAGGTACATCGCGTCGTGACTCTAAATGTCACCTTAAGGTGGTGAAGATTGCATGCCACCACGAATCCATTGCTATCTGTCCATAAAGTATTCATATTGTATTGTATGGTTTATAGAAAATTTACAAATATTACCTACTACGACGGTATCAATAGGATCTGTATAACTCGATTATGGGTTTAAATTGACTTTTAATTTTTTAGATAGATGAAACCAAAATATAAAGTTTGAGTCTCCCACATTGCAATCCATTGCCACTCGTGCAGCGGGAATCTTATCCTGGGCTACCTTGTACCGTGTTCTAGAATATCCTGTCTCATCTACAGGTCACAATTCCTAGAGCTTACAACGAAACGTTATTCTCGACCAAACCACTATACCTCTTACACCACCCTTTTACACGCGCTGTGCGTCATTTTTGTTTGGAAAGTTAGTTACGTCACGTTACTGTTTCGCTGTAGCTGTTTCCCAACCCTAGAGAAAACCCGTCGGTAGTAAATGATACGACGAGTCACTGGGGGGCTCTTCTGTAGCAAATGAAGAGTCGCCGGTGGACCCCCGTGGCAAATGATGAGCTGCGGGGGGACATGGCCTCCCCTAGGGAATATCGCTAGCTACACCAATGCTCGTAAATCATAAATATTTACTCAAACGCGCTAGGCGGTCGTGGGTCCCGGTTGCGAGCTCGCTCCGCGAACAGGATGCGCTGGGGCTCCCGCGGCGTGAAGGGCCGGCGCGTGCGCAGCGGCCGGAGGGCGCCGCCCGACCCGCTGCCGCTGCCGCTCCCGCTTCCCGCGCTCATCTCTGCCAATGACAATGCAAAAGAAAGATAATTTAAACTTAGTGGTAGAGAACCGAGAATCATAAAATAAATAAATATTTCACAACATCACATACATTGATCTGACTCCGAGATAGGTAGGTAGGTAAAATACTGTCGTGAGAGCTTGTGCGCTATGGTTCACCGAGTGAGTGAGAGTATCGAAGGCCCAATTCGTAGGAAGGCCCGAAGAGGAAAAGTTTGGCAGCGCACTTAGAACTTAAATAGTGCTGGGTGTCTATGGGAGGCGTAACCAATTTCCATCTTTTGATCGATCTGCTCGTCTCTCAACCATCACATAGAAAAACATAAGCCTAACACAAACAAAATTACATTATGCAAACAAACAAGACAAAGTAATTAGGTAAAGGTGGTAGAGAAGGTGTGCACAACCTACGTTACGTTTCTCGGATAGACAACGCACAATCACAGCCAGGTAAAGTAACGAACATAAATTACAGTAGTGTTGCGGAACTATCAATAGTTTCCCTATCGATAGTTGACCTCGAAAATCATTCAGACTATCGATAGTTTGATTGATTGCTGTTTGTAAAAACTATCGATAGTTTTTACTATTGATAGTAAAAATTGATAAAATACTAGTAAAATCAATATTATCGATAATATTGCTGGTTGTCAATAGTATCGATAATATCGATAGTATAAATGAGATCAATACTATTGATAACTCCAATACTATCAATACTAACGATTGTTTAATGCCCGATACTATCGATTAGCCACATTAACCCGCCATGCGACGGAGGATCTTTCCGACATCAGCCTGGAGGAGATCGAAGCAGCTCTTGGGGCAACTTAAAAATGGAAAAGCCCCGGGAGAAGACGGAGTTACAACCAAGCTTCTGAAAGCAGCCGGCAAGCCGGTGCTGAAGGAACTTCGGCGTATATTTAACTCAGTCAGGGCGTGGCAGCGGAGCTTGGTCGTATTGTTCTCCAAGAAAGGCGACAAAACTTTACTGAAGAACTATCGTCCAATTTCACTCCTGAGTCACGTCTATAAGCTGTTCTCAAGAGTCATTTCGAATCGCCTTACACGAAGACTTGACGAAGCTCAACCTGCAGAGCAGGCCGGGTTCCGACGGAGTTATAGCACCATAGACCATATTCACACAGTGAGACAGGTTATACAGAAGACCAAAGACCAGCCCCTATGAATGGCGTTTGTGGACTATGAAAAAGCTTTTGACTCCGTCGAGACCTGGTCTGTTCTAGAGGCTTTGCAAAGGTGCTAAGTCGATTGGCGATATATCGAGGTGTTGAGGTGTCTGTACGACGCTGCTAATATGTCTGTAGTAATCCAAAATGGCCAAACCGCGACGTGGTGTGAGACAAGCAGATGTTATATCTCCGAAACTTTTCTCCGCTGCGCTGCAGGACATGTTCGGAACGCAGAACTGGAAAGAGCGCGGAATCAATATTAATGGCGAAAACATGTCACACCTACGATTCGCAGACGACATCGTCATCTTGGCGGAAACCCTACAAGACCTACAGGAGATGGTGAGCAGCCTAGCTGAATCTTCCAAACACATCGGTCTTCGGATGAACTTGGATAAAACCAAGGTCATGTTCAACCAGCTCGTTGATCCGGGACCGGTCGCTGTTAATGGAGTACCACTCGAGGTTGTTCAGGAATATGTCTATCTAGGACAAACGCTCCAATTAGAGAAGCCAATAGAAGAATTCAGCTAGGCTGGACAGTATTTGGTAAACTTCGTCAAGTCTTCTCGTCACCCATTCCTCAAAGTCTTAAGTCGAAAGTCTTCGACCAGTGCGTCCTTCCGGTCATGACTTACGGTGCCGAGACGTGGACACTCACGGCTGGACTAGTCCACCGGTTCAAAGTCGCTCAAAGAGAAATGATGTAATCCGACAGAGAACCAGAATCACCGACATAGCCCACCGAATTAGCAAACTGAAGTGGCAGTGGGCTGGTCATATTATCCGCAGAACTGACAGCCGTTGAAGCCGTAAAGTCCTTGAATGGAGACCGCGACTCGGTAAGCGTAGTGTAGGACGCCCTGCGACAAGATGGGATGATGACATTCGAAGGCTGGCTGGTGTGGGCTAAATGAGAGTGGCCGAAAATCGGGAGCAGTGGCGTGCATTAGGGGAGACCTATGTCCAGCAGTGGACGAGTGTGGGTTGCTGATGATGATGACTATACGATAGTATTGTGTTTCCTAATAGAATTAATCAAAAACTATCGATAGTTCTGTACTATCGATAGTCCGCTTTGTTTCGATAGTATTGCTGCCTAGTTAAATGTGTCCGATACTTTCGATGGTATCGGACATTAAACAATCAATAGTATCGATAGTATTAGCGTTATCAATAGTTTTGATCTAATTTTACTATCGATACTACCGATATTATCGATACTATTGACAACCGGCAATATTATCGATAACATTGATTTTACTTTAACTATCGATAGTCTATCGATAGACTATCGATAGTGGACTTTCGATAGTGGACTATCGATAGTGGACTATCGATAAGCAACACTAACAGTGTAAATCAGTGCGAGGTATTATCGCGTGTTTCCTTTCTGCTCACCGTGGCAACCAGGTGTAACACCGAACGGGGCGGCCGACCCCGGGGCAACCACCTCGAGACGCGAGGAATTCTACTTATTAGCGTTACGATATAGGTAGACGGCTGGTTTGCCCTCCTTCATGGAAATCAAAAACCTTTTCAATCGTAACATTTACAGCAGCCCACAGTGGTTTGTCCTTTAATTAGGTTGAAGAATGATACGAGTTAAATTATGAATGTGGAATCGAAGACACATTCTGTGGTTATAGACCTTAAGGCAACGGGACGACGTAGCCAACTTTTTTGTGACTCTACTGGTGTCGCGGGTGTCTATGGGCGACGGCAATCGCTTACCATCAGGCGATCTGTCTGCTCGTCTGCCAGCACATAAAAAAACCCGGCCAAGTGCATGAAGGGTTCCGTAGCAGCAAGTAGGATATAGGGAAGGTAAATTGCGGTTTACGGTTTATAACGTATTAAAAAAAACTACTTACTATATCTAGTTCAAACCAATTTTCGTTGTTAGTTTTCATGATTATGTACACCATATATTTTTTTTAGTTTTATGATTCATTTATTATAGAAGTTATGGGGGGGGGGATACACAATTTAAAATCGTATAAATCGTATAACCGTCCATGGGCGGCGGCAATCGCTTAACATCAGATTATCCGTCTCTTCGTCTGCCCCCAATCATATAAAAAATAAAATTAATATCCCATTCTGATTATGTGCTGCCTGTAGAGTGACGTCAAGAAGGCCCATAGAAAACGCCGTTCGTTTTCGCGTGACTGCCCCCTATTCGCCGCGTTATAGGATGTCAGGCGAGTGTGGTGCGGGCTCTATCGCGCCGGTTATTAAGAACAGCCGATAAACGATCCCGCTAAATATAGCCGTTAAACATCGACAACCTTGTAGATGATTGCCAATTTTTTTTTGCCACATTGTGTACCTTATCGGTATAGCATCAATGAAACTTTTATGAAAATTTAATGAGAAAAGCCAGTATAGGTATAGAGAACCCTCGTATCGGCTTAAAGTTCTCCTTTTTTAACCCCTAACACAAAGAAAAATGAAAGGTTTTATAGTTTGGTGTGACGATGTACCTTCGACGAACAGATTGGATTTTTTTAGAAACGGGAGAGCTTTTGAATACGCGCAGGACCAACGGCTTAACGTGCTTTCCGAAACATGGAGGTAGAAGACTGACTACTTCCAGACTCCAGACTCAGACTGAGAATTTCTTACTGTAAAACTCAGGTACAAATTTTGGCTCGACCTGCGAATCGAACCCGGGAATTTAAGCGCAGCCATCGCTTTAAAATGCGATCCATTACCCACTGGGCTACTGAGGGAGACAAATAAATAGCTAGTGATATTCAACTCAACTCAACACAACTCAAATAATTCAACTCAAAATAGCGTTACCCACCAAACAGTCTATAAATATATAGGCAGGCAACGCATGTTGGGAAAAAAGTTAAATTTTCCAGCAAAGCACACTTGACTAGGCAAAGTATTCAGAAAGTGACATGACCTTGGAAAGTGCCTACCTACCTATGCTTTTTAAGACACGCAAGCTTTAATGTATGCTAGTTTTTATAGTCCTCTCTTGTAACTTTTATTGTACTTGTTTGTGTAACTTCTATTTCACTTCTAACATGAAATAAATAAACAGGAGTGCTTTCTGCAAAGTTTGTCATTTTCTCTGCGAACTTATTCGATTCTCATGCCAAGCTTTACTAATGTTCACTCAGTCCTAGTTACCCCATATGTTTATAAATATTGAGAGTAGAGATGTCACTCATGAATATAATATTTCGGATTTATATCCATCATCATTTCAGCCAATGACGCCCACCGCTGGAGATAGGCCTCCTCCATTGTTCTCCACACGCATCCAACGGATTCCCACCAACTTCCAGAAAGATCCAACTCGGCTGGGCAGCGTTCGGGAAGACGAAAGTCTTTAATGAATGCGTGTATGTTACCAGTGATGATGACATACCGAAACGTGGCCGATTAAGGAGGCTCCAAGTCACCCAGAGAGCAATGGAGAGGGCTATGCTCGGAATATCCTTGCGTGATTGTATCAGAAATTTAAATCCGAAAATAAATACATTTTAACAGACAAACAAACAACATCTCTTTGAAACATCTGACCCTAAGAGTAAGTAAGTAGTTTAAAAAAGCACTTAATTTGTGTTATGTATGGCCAAATGAGTATTAAAATTAATCAACGTAACTTGTGTTCATCACACGAATGTTTGTCCAGTTGGGAGCGTGAGGAAGGGAAAGTCATGGTCATTACCAAATACTAATAGTTACTTAAGGGTATAATATGGATATGTGCCTAAATAATATAAGTTATATTGGTTTCGATTTAACCGATATCAATTTATTTATTTATTTCTGGCAAACTTTACAGCATTTCAAAGTTCATGCAAAATACTTAAAAATTAAATTCTTATTAGCCAATTAAAAAGTTTGTCACATTAAAATTAATTTTAGAGGACGGTTGAGCATGGGCTATTTAGCAGTAAAATTGATATAAACAGAAGAAATAATGATAATAAAAAAAACATAAGCATAAAATCTTGATATTATATCATTATCCGGTAAAGGTGTGTGAAGTAATGATGTGTATGAGTTTCCGATCATCCGTTAGTATCAAAAATATTCGACTAACTATAAGTTCCGATAAACCCGATACAGATTTCTGAGAAATTACATAGGTTAGGCAGTGTGTCGGCGAGGTGCGGTCGTGCAAGGAAACTAATAGAAACCTGTCACATCGGAATATTGGAGATTACTCCGAATTGCGTTACGATAGCTTTGTAACATCACTGTTGAGAGACAACGAAATGTGGACCATAACACAGAAGTTAGAGGGGCAATAATAAGTTAGGTACAATGTTTATGGCATAGTTCAGACACAAAACGTTGCGTGACAATTTGCTTCTGTTAGGGCCGATTCAACCAATCTTAATCTGATACTAAATCTATAGGTATAGCGCTGTTGACTGCCTCAGTGGCGCAGTGGTTAGTGGGTCGCACTTTAAAGCAACAACTGCGCAAGAGGTCCCGGATTAGATCCCCGGATTGGGTCAAAAATTTGTACCTAAGTTTTCGGTAAGAAATTCTTAGTGGCAGCCCGAAGTCTGGAAATTGGCGGTCTTGTGCCCCCGTGCCTCGGAAAGCACGTTAAGCTATTGGTCCTGCCCCCGATCCCTCTCCGGTCGTATATCACAGTAGTGTCCCATCGGAATACGAGAGTAAAAGAATAGAGAGTGCACTTGTGTTTGCGCACACACTTGAGCACTAAAATATATCCTGCGTACGTTGAGATTGACCGCCGTAGCTTAATCGGTTGGAGGATATTATTATAGCGCTGTCATTCTATACTAGATTTATCCACGGATAAAAATTGCTACACGATAGATTTAGTATCGGATTAAGATTGGTTGAATCGGCCCTTACTCAATTGTCATGAACTTAGTTGCCTAAGGTGGCTCTATGTTAAATAAAACATCAAATTAATTGGTTGACAATATACCTGCATATGAGTAAATATTTTTAATCAATTAAGATAGAAGGATTCGTTTCACTTCCATGATTGAAGACACTAATTACCTACATATATACCTATCTTCAGGCCCGAGAGATCTTCTTTAATCTGCACGATTAGTTTGAACTATTCCATATGGTAGGACTTAAATAAAACAATGAATAATTGTGTCTTACTTACCTCCGTAGACGGCGGCCCGGGCTTCGCTGATGATCTCGGCAGAGGTCTTTCGGCGCGGGGGCGCGTAGAACGGTGCGCCGGCGCCGCGCCGCGCTCCTCTATCGCTCATCTCACCACCTGGCGACAAATATTATTCTTCATTTTCATTTTTTTTTATTTGATAGGTGGCAGACAAGCAGACGGATCTCCTGAATGGTAAGCGATTGCCGCCGCCCATGGCCACGTGCAACAACAGTGGAGTCACAAGTGCGCACCTTCCTTTCCCCAAGGTTGGGCCTCCGGTACCCTCACTGATGTAGCGAAGCACAGCACAGCGCTGCTTCACGCCGGATTTCTGTGAGACCGTGGTACCACACCAGTCGAGCCGGCTTATTCATGACGAAGCGTGGCTCTCCCACGGTTACTTACAGGCAGACAAATGCGGACCATCTGACGCCTAAATGGAAACCGCCACTTAACATAATTGACTATAGGCTAGCCAAGCCAAATTTCGTTAAAAGACATTTCTTAGTGATCAGGGAATACCGCGGCTGGAAGCTAAGCACGTACTCGTACAAGCATAAGCATTGTACTCGTAGATGGCAGTGAATAACTAAAAATAAATAGTTAAATATGGTCGAACGAAATTATTTTGGAAGAAACTAACTTATAAGTTAGTTTCAAGCCCTCTTATTACAAAAAGCTGCTCTGACACCGGTTTTAATCATAAACTAGTAGGTTCATGATTATTACGGAATAATGTTAGTTCTTAAATTTCTATTACAAATCCTCGACTAACCATAGACCACTTCGTACCGCAGGATAGTGTCAAAATTGATCGAATCATTCAATTACTCCGTGTGGTCCCCGGCAGAGTAGAATAGGCCACCCTCACTCTTACCGAGGTGTCGTAAAAGGCGACTAAGGTAAAGCTGCTGGCATGATCATCAGCACCCAGAGAAGGAAAACTCTGCATTTATATCAAAACCCTCGCCAACCCGTCTGCCAAGCGTGGTGAGTATGGCAGCTACCCATCATGTGATTGAGGGAGGCCCGTGCCCCAGCAGTGGGGACTTAAATGGGCTGATGATGATGATTCAATTATTCGTCCAGTGACATTTCATTTTACATAACCTTATTTCGTAGGGTTTTTAAGCAACAATAAATTAAAATATTGACCTAAGTAAGGTTTCTAAGTAATAATGCATAGGAATTGCTTATGTTTTTGGGATTAAAAAAATAAATGAACTACTTTCTCATAAATTACTTTAAAAACGGAATGAACTGTCACAGGGATAGGTTGTCATGGTTACTGAATCGATATTTTGAGGTTATTATTTTAGTCTTCATTTTAAACTAGGGGTCCGGGTGGTTTAACTTAAGTATTAAAGTTGATATGCTAAATAACGTTAAACTTAGTTTTGGAATAATGTTTATTCTAATTCTTCAGTTTTTCCCAGTATTAATCCCAATATTTATTTTAAACCACGTTTTGGAATAAGAGGGATAGTGTTTGACCTACGGATGGTTTACCTGGCGGGAAATAATTTTTGGAAACATTATTCAAATTTAAGCCGGAATATTTCAAATATATTAAAACAGTAAAGAAATTACAGACGAGTTCAATTGCACTTAATAATCTTAGGTACAGCAACCACACATCTTTACCACACTCTATCAAATTTCCTCAAAATCAATAAACATTCCGATTCCGGTGGTAGAATCCCATTATATTTATTCATTTCTTAGTACATTTTTTGTATCGACATATATGTTTAATTAGATGTATAATATAGATAGGTTAATTTATATTTTGACATCCGTTTGGAACAGTGGTAGTGAACGCTGCCTCTGGTGGAAGGGTTGCGGGTTCGATCCTCGCACAATACAAACATTTGTGTGATGTGTGAATGAAATATCTGTTTGTATTGGTCTGGGTGTTATCTATGTATTATAAGTATGTATTTACAAAAGCAAAGTATAATCCCACTGTTGATTCTGATATCCGTAACAGCAGGTGCCTTGAGCTACCTATCTCGGAGTCAGATCGGTTAGTCGGATGTATGTGATGTTGTGAAATATTTATTTATCATCTATATTTTTCATGTATGACGATTTGTAAGAGCTACATGAAGCCTATGCAAATAAAGTTTTTTGAATTTTGAATAGATATGGAACCCAATGTGTTTGATTAGATGAAAATCGAATGAAGAAATTGCTACAGTTAGGTATACTTCGGTGTGTGGCTGTACGTACTATCTAGTAAGTAAAAACTGCTTGCGCTCGTAATTAGAGATGGGCCCAGTACTCAGTTACTACTCGGTACTCGGTGTACTCGGCAGTTTATTGATACTCAGTACTTGGATTTTTTTGTAGTGACAGTATATTGGCTCTCTTCAGCCTGATAGTAAGCAAGAGGAGTGCCCAGATAGATTTGACAAATCCAGAGGTGCATGCTCGGATTCGAACCATGACCCCCCGTATGGAAGGCGGTTATTATCCACTGAGCTACAATCGCAATGGTCAGTGTAACCACGACGCTTTCAGTATTGCTAAAATATTGGAAACTCAAAAATAAGGTAACAATATGGTAGCAGTCCCGTAAAATAGACTTATACTGAAAACAGAACAAGTTTTTATGTCTCAAAACTGAACCGAGTAATTCGGCCGAGTACTCGGTTTGAGGAACTTTGTACCGAGTAAACTCGGTACTCGGTAACTCGGTAAAAGTAGTACTCGGCGCATCGGTACTCGTAATTTTCAAGAACTATTCCTGAAAACGATGGTAAGTAGGTACAGTTTAGGACTTTACCCTCAATATAAATGATAATAAAAAATATAGTAAAGTAGAAATAAACTATTTTGAATATAAATTATTCATGCTAACCTAGAATAGGCACATAGGACCGTAACAGAAAGTACCTAGCGCATAACCTAAAGGCGCAACCGACTTAATAAAATGAGGAATGTAGATTACGTTTTGGTCCGAAGACAATGTATTAAATGAAGAATATAATTGCAGGTATTTTTTATTTTCTATGTTTATAAAAAATAAAATAAAAATTGTTTATTTCAGACCACAGTTTTTGATCCATAGATTGTTAGTAACAAAGGACCTAAAATTATATTAGTAGGTACATATGGACAAAATAAAATGCAATAAAATAAAATTAAAAAAGAGAGAGGTTGCTAGGAGTTACCAAAGAAAATGATTTCAGAGGTCACTCTTCGCACCAGGCACTTCCATAACGGTGAGGTGTATCTATCCGCTAGAGTCATCAGGATGGTGTTGCGGCTGTCCCTCACCCTGCGGACCAGTGACGCGGTCTTTTTTCGGATAATGCTAGTGGTTTTGGCATATTACGTGTATTTTAGTGCCAGTTAAATGTTTCTATTATGTAACTATTTTTTTAAATGGCGATAATTTTAAGCTATGACCAACATATTATTATTCGCGCTGGACTGTACCAACTATAAACATCAAATCCAACCCAATCATTCGTTTTATCTACAATCATCTTTTTACGGTAATCGAACCCACGCCAGTCACAACCGTCGCTCAAACCGCTGCGCCAAAGGGTCGTCAATTAATCGCGGAATGTAGGTTACGCTGGCTTTTAGATCGGGGACATTTAATAAATTGTTTCCCTGTAATTGGATTGTTCTAGAGGGGCCGGAATGAGCTTACGGCGGTGTCGTTGGCTGACACGACATGCACATCATCATGCTACCGTTGATCAGGAGTTATTATTTATGCAAAAAAGAATGGGAATTTATTTTCGTATTTTTAGGCCCGATTCGGCTAATCCTTATCAATGGATAAATCTATGGTAGGTATAACGTCAAATTTGTTTTGAATGATAGCGCTTTACCATAGATTTAGTATATATAAGGTTGGTCGAATTCCGCCCTTAGCATCTCGTTTGATTTGGCAAAATACATTTTTTTATCTCGTTTTCATCAAAATAAGTAATATTCCAAAATAACTCAACATAAAACTTAGGTTAAGTAGTTTGCTGGGGGCTAGTACTTAGTTGACATAAGGTCCAAACGCCTAACTAACTTTTGGTACTTCTGTCCCCTTATTACAAATCGCGAACTAAGGATAGTCCCGGAACAAAACTCGTGTCAGCCCCTTTTAACAGCATGTTGAAATGAGTTGGCACACTAGATATTATAATACTAGTACATACACTTTAGTACAGTAATAACTTGGCTGGTTATTAAGGTGGCTGGTGTTCATATCCGTAAAATAATTATTAATATTTTTTTAAATTATTTTATTTTATTTTACAAGTTTTTGGAAAACTTACAGCTAGATTTAGGGATACAGTCGCAGAAAAAAAACATTGAGGGCCAATTACAAGTTTCCACTGATAATCACTTGGTTCAATATCAATATATTTTATTGCGTGCTACATTGGGTACAAAGTATCTTAAGTAATAAATGTACGTACATAAGATGTTATTAATACAAAGTAGCGCCCTGTAAGGGCATAGCAATGTTAATCAGTCATACTTCACATTATAACTACGTATTATTATCTTGAATGCTAAATTTTGCTTATTACTAGGATTTAAAGAAATATAAATATTATTGCACTATTTGTTACTTATTTGTAGATTATACATTACATTTTCCATAAATTATTAGTGAGAGTAGGTAACATACAATATATAATTTACATTAATTATTACGAATAAAATTATAGACTTTGAAATTACATTTATTATCTAAATTTAATATTTATGAACTAGTATTATCATCAAAAAATTCTTTTACGCTATAATAACTTTTTGAAATCAAGAACTGCTTTAGCTGATTCTCAAAACTTGTATTTTTTTCTGTATTTTTAATTTTATTAGGGATATGGTTATATATTTTTATCAACATTGAATGTGGGGCAGATGAATATATTTTTAATTTAGTAAATGGTACCTTCAGTTTATTTTCATATCTATTGTTACGTCTAACAGTTTTTATGGGAGAGTAAAGGTTTATGTTCTTTCTGACGAATTTACTGGCTTCGAGTATATACAGGCAGGATAAAGTTAGTATTCTAAGTTTTATAAAATGAGGTTTGCAAGAATCAGTTTGTTTTATATTAGCTATTATCCTAATACACTTCTTTTGGAGGACAAATATTTCTTTGGTAACACTACAGTTTCCCCAAAGTATGATTCCGTAGGAAAGGCGTGAATGGGCATACGCGTAATATGCTGAGAGAGCCGTTTTTATATTTGTAACCCGGTTGTTTAACAGAAATGCAAGTGGGTAATGTTACGAGAGAAAAAACTTAAATGGGGGAGATATTATTATTCACCCGAATAAATAAGCTAGGAAATGATTTTCAATTTACCTAAAATATTCAGGTACTTTGTTTACTTAAGTACTTACTCAACAATAGATTCCGCTTTTGTTAGGTACTGGATCTTTTAAAAGATTCACAATGATAAACGAAAATGGCGTTGTCATAACTTTCAACTTGAAATGAACTTCGTTTTTAGTATTATTAGTAGGTACTTACCAACAAAAGGAAGGAATGCTAGGAATTATGTTAAAACAAAAACTCCATTCCTTATTATAAACTTACAAACATATGTTTAAAAACTTTGAAGAAAATCACGATCATACAAGTTCGAAGCACTATGTTCCTATTTGAAAATTAATAGCTAATAAAATGTTTGGTATAACAGGGAATTAGGAGTGCTTATTATGAGGTAGCTAAATAGTATTATTTTATGAGGTAGGCTAGGTAGGTTAATGGCTAAACTAAACATATTTCGTTTTTGTAAGTAATACAGTTTACCTTACCATATAATTATTCTAATTTTTCTTATTGTAAGACAATGACTCACCTTAGTTACTACAAATTTTCCCCGAATTAATTCACATTTCACATCACGCATACTTTACAAAATTAATTTTAGCTTTTCATAAATTAAATTAACCTTCTGCATCTAATGCTTAAAAACTAGCAAGAACTAAGTAGAAGATATGAAAGGCGAAAATGTTTTTAAAACTGTATGATCTACAGATAAAACAGGCTTGCAGAAAAGAGTTCGAATGTTTTGAATATTAAAAAAAGAAAATACGCGCGACGCGGCCTACGAACCCCGCGCTACTGGCCGTCGTAGCACGCTCGTAGCACGACTCGTAGCCGGAGGCAAACAGCTACGGTTTAGACTAGAAATTAAAAACACCGCAGATGATTTTCGTAACAGAAAGCTATTTTCTTTCAGTTACCTACATAATAGTATAATATAATATTTTTTTACTTGTTACTATTATAATATGTGTGCTCATTGTAAGAAAGTAAATGCATGTTTTTTGTGGCCGCCTCTTTTCTCGTAGCATTTTCCGTAGCGTGGAATAATAGATTTCAACGACTAATTAATGTTCTACATTCCCATAATTTTTTAATTTCCTTATCGACTGTTGCGTGCCAAAATAGTCTCATCTATCATACATGGTGTTTATTTTTAATGTATGTCAGCTTCTAATTAAAAAGATAGGATTAAAGGATTATCGCCGATGTTTTCATTGCCGCTTTATCAAAGTCCTTGAAAGAGGAATAAAAGTTGCGTTAAAGTTATTTTCTGCTTTATATCGGTATGAATAAGGTCTAATTTTATTTAACTTTATTGCCATTTTTGATCGTTACGAATGAATAGGCTGTTAAGTACATAACGTGATGTCAAAGTAGCTCTTGTAAATAAAAGATCGTACGTAACCTTGTATTTTAAAGTGGATAGTAACTTCCCCGAACGGAAAATAAGGTACACAGAAAAATGTTACCTTACTATTAGAGCACCTTCGTAAATAAAAATGCCGTGTGGTCCCCGGCAGAGTAGAATAGGCCACCCTCACTCTTACCGAGGTGTCGTAAAAGGCGACTAAGGTAAAGCTGCTGGCATGATCATCAGCACCCAGAGAAGGAAAACTGCATTTATATCATAACCCTCGCCAACCCGTCTGCCAAGCGTGGTGAGTATGGCAATTACCCCTCATGTGATTGAGGGAGGCCCGTGCCCCAGCAGTGGGGACTTAAATGGGCTGATGATGATGATGATGACGTAAATAAAAATAGGTAGGTAGGTACGGTCAACATCAAAAGTAGCATAACACTTTAGTACCATGTGGAAGTAAATTTTTTTACGTACTCCTTGGTAACTGCCTACAATAGGAAGAACAGTTACTTTGACATGGTCCTAAAGTGTTAAGCTACTTTTGATGCTGACCGTACCACTAGGTTTTCAACTGACGATTTCGTTTGCGAAGATCGATCAAGCACGGAAAGTTGCGAAGAGAAAAATAAGAACGTTATTAATTACTTGGGTTATATTATTTATTTGGGTGTAAGTACTGTTGGGTCGTGTGGTCCCCGGCAGAGTAGAATAGGCCACCCTCACTCTTACCGAGGTGTCGTAAAAGGCGACTAAGGTAAAGCTGCTGGCATGATCATCAGCATTCAGAGAAGGAAAACTCTGCATTTATATCAAAACGCCAACCCGTCTGCCAAGCGTGGTGAGTATGGCAATTACCCCTCATGTGATTGAGGGAGGCCCTTGCCCCAGGAGTGGGGACTTAAATGGGCTGATGATGATGATGATGACTGTTGGGTGCTATTCTATCTATAGATAGAATATTATAATAAATTTATTTATTCATGTCTTAGGTAGGTTTATTTTTGTAAATGAATCAGACAAATTCATATCACACCTGAATCATCATTAGTCCCTAATTAGGTCATAAGTATTATGCATATTATACAAAGTGTAAGTATAATGACCTAATGTCCTAAGTTGACCTAACAATGACCTAAGGTGTTGTGGCCAAGCGCAAAAGATCCTGGGTTGGAATTCTGGTCGGGTCAATTCAAATCATTTTTTTTTCTAAATTAGACAAAAAAATCTTAGTTGAATAGGGTAGACGCTTGAGAAACGCTTCCGGCTGTCGTAAAGTATCAGTCCATTGCTCCAGATTGAGGTGATTGTGATATGTCTAAAGCATTTATTGAATTCCCTAGTAAATCAGCTTAATTATGGGAACGCGACCTGTTTGCTTCGAATAACTAATTGTATATCTTGGTAATCGATTGCCAACGGCCTATTGTGTACACCCCGTCGCCAAAGCAACCGCGTCGCGTCGAAACAACCCGAGACCGTAACACAATCCCCACTCCTAAACGCCTACTTAGGAAAAATAATCATTAAAAAAAAGTGGCCACTAAAAATTTAAATCTTGCTAGAGATGATTGTGACATGAATGGTGTGTGCAAAATAAGCTTGAAAAATCACAATCCTTTTTTATTTTAAATGTGCTGTTGATAGAATTGCCTTAACGCGGGTAAAAACCCGCATTTAGGTATAAAAGAAAACTGTAGAAGCAAAAGAAAAGATGCAGTATAGATGCACGTAGATGATAAAAATGTATGAAAGTAAAATGCACAGTAGTTTTATTACCTCCTGCTCAGAATACTGTGCTCGCACAGACCAATAAGAAGCTGGGACGATATTTGATTATCAGATCAGATGTGGGGTAGTAAGTTCGTTCGCATTCGCACCTCTCAGTGTGCAATGGTAGGTATTAAATCCATGAATTAATAACACAAAATAAATCATCATCATCATCATCATCAGCCTATCGCAGTCCACTGCTGGACGTAGGCCTCTCCAATTGTTCGCCACTGTGATCTATCCATGGCTTCTCGCATCCAGCTCTTGCCAGAAATCCTGCGCAGATCGTCCTCCCACCTAGCCAGAGGGCGCCCTACATTACGTTTGCCAAGACGCGGTCTCCACTCTAGAACTCGTTTACCCCATCCGTTGTCGGTTCTGCGGCTAATATGGCCAGCCCACTGCCACTTAAGCTTGCTAATCCGGTGAGCAATGTCGATAACTTTGGTTCTCTGCCGGATCACCTCATTTCGGATTCGATCTCGGAGAGAGACGCCGAGCATTGCTCGTTCCATAGCCCGCTGAGCGACCTTTAACTTGTGGACCAGCCGTACCGTAAGTGTCCACGTTTCGGCTCCGTATGTCATGACGGGTAGGACGCACTGATTGAAGACTTTCGTCTTTAGGCACTGTGGTATCGACGATATGAAGACACGACGTAGTTTTCCAAATGCTGCCCATGCCATGTGATAATGGAAATAGATGGATCCATAAAAGTAAAATTTATAATATGATTTACTTACTTTTTAAAGTATTATCTAGTGTATGTCATCCAAATATGTTACTCTAATTTATTCCAATGTATAGGTACAAACAGGCCAGCTCCTCGTTATAAATTTGACTAAGTATACCTACCGTTTTAATAGAGTTTTACGAAAATAACATGACCAAATAACATAATCAAATCAATGATGACAACATATGACAATTGATGACAAAGGCGTCAATTTCAATGATTTCTTATTAGTGCTATTTACTTTGAATAGGGAAAAGGCTAGTTATTACATAGAAAGGTTTCTTTGCAATTTGATACTCTATGCACAAAATAATGCGTGCCACAAACTAGGAACACACGGCGTCACGTTTTTGGACATTGGATCGTCCTTATGTCTGAGACGCAAGTGTTATTTTAGCACTGGGTGACTCAACTTGACTACCCTTTACCTGCATAAATATACAGGTTGTCCCAAAAAAATGTATTCCAGGTTCCACAAAGAGCACTCTATCCATAGACTTCCGCTTGACAGTATTTTTTGGGACAACATACTTATCTATTATTACATTAACTAAAAACGAATTAATATACTGATTCGGCTACGCCACGGAATACATACGAAAAGTCCTAAGTGATGCACAAAACACAATGCACTATCTATTGGCTTATCATTACTTATCTAGGTACTGCCGTGGTAAACCATAGTGCGTGACACGACCGAAGAGCTGGATCAGGCGCAGGACCAACGGCATAATGTGATATCCGATCCGACGCATGGGAGAAGGTACAGGATTGCCAACTTCAGCACGTGCCCGGCTGATCAAGAAAAGATGTCATTTTTTAATGTCTACCGTGCCGACAATATGCCCTGTATAATGTGAAGAAGGTCGTGAAAATAAATGATGACGCCATTGCTGCTTAGGTCATTAGGGTATATGTTTAGTCCTTTGAGTATGGGCTATATACTCAAAGGCTTAGTCCAAGGAGGATACGTAGTATCTTCTACTTAGTTTGTGGTCTAAGGGTATATATATATAATACTACTCTTTGGGGTATATCGTAGTTTGCTTTGAGTATGCTCAAAGGGTAGTTCGTGATTATAATACACAAACTCAACCAATGATGGGAACAACTCGTTTCTCGACATTCGTTGTAATGACTTTCTTGACGTGCCATGCTATCATTCCAAAATAAAAATATAATTTCTGAACGTTTAGGCATTTAAGATAAAGACATTACGTTGGACTCTTGGGTTGCAATGTCATATTACATTTTGCACGAAACTTTCTTATAGTTACTAAAATTATAATTAGACCCATTAAATAATAATACCTATATTACATATTTAGTTTGTACGTTTAAATAAAAACCAAAAGGCATCAAATATGCTGCATGCAAATACATAGGTACATACTACAAACACCTACCCCTTTCTCGTTCCCGTGGGTAATCGAGCCCTTTTTGAGGAATATGAGGTATTATGCTAACATAATACCTAGGTATCATAATGATAACAAAATGGCAGATGAACTACCTAAGTAGAGCCAAATAGGTGAGTCAAAAGTCTTAAACCGATTAATAATATCGCCATTGCACCACACGTCAAATTAATAATATATAAATTGCAAAGGTATTTATTTATAAAAATTGAATAAACCTAAAATATAATAAATAAACAAATATTTCACAAAATCACATACATTGATTTAACTCCGAGATAGGTAGCTCAAGCACCTGTGTTACGGATATCAGAATCAACAGTGGGATTATAAATATATACATATAATACTTTTCTTTACATATAATACTAATAATACATAGGACACACCCAATAATGAATAAAACCCTAATTTTATATTTAAACTTGTCTCCTTATTTTATTTATTATCTCCTCTTATGCTATCTTTACAGGTTATCTTAACTTTTTTTTATATGAGAGGTGGCAGACGAGCAGACGGATCACCTGATGGTAAGCAATTCCGCCGCCCATGGATACCCGCAACACCAGTGGAGTCACAAGTGCGCTGCCAACCTTTTCCCCTTCCCCCCCATTGGGCCTATATATATATATATATATATATATAATTACTAAACTAACTATTTTAGACAGGACAGTAACAATGGTTATGGTGGGGTTGCCATCTTATGTAAAAATTACCTAAATTGCACTAAAGTTACTACCCATAGTACTGATAAAATTCAAACACTTGCCATTAATGTAAAAACAAAAGATAGTGCACTAAAGTTACTACCCATAGTACTGATAAAATTCAAACACTTGCCATTAATGTAAAAACAAAAGATAGTTCGTTCACAATCATGGGTGCTTATTGTCCTCCCAGGAGTGGTCGTTTTCCCATTTCTGCATTAAAACGTACTGTCAGCTCATTACCATCGCCAGTTTTAGTAATGGGAGATTTCAATGCACACCACACAGCGTTTGGCTCTGTCTATAACAAACCAAGAGGAGTTCAAATCATTGATATGCTTGATGCTCTTAAAGCTTATGACAGTTTTTGCGATATATTGGACAATCTTAGAAAAGATTTTGTCCCTATACACAAAGGGTCATACAATGAAAAAAAAACATGAAAACCTGTTCCGTGGTGGAATGATATTTGCGCCAATGTTGTAAATCAGAGTAAGTTAGCTCTACACGCTTATAGACGTTATCCCACAGTAGAAAATTATTTATTATACAAAAAACTTGATGCCTTTAAAAAGCGTACTATCAAAGAACAGAAGATCTTAAGTTGGAAAGCTTTTTGTTCACATTTTGATAGGAACACTCCCCTCAACGAAGTATGGAAGTTAGTTAAAGTCTTTAATCGTAAAACCACTACGACGAAATCTAAAGATGATAGCTTCGTTGATGAATTTCTTAAAAAAATTGCATCACATCAACCGTCAGCTGATATTGAAAATCTTGATCAGTATTTTCACGATAATAATTTTAATATGCATTTAAATCTACCTTTTTCGGAACAGGAATTTAATTTATCATTAAATAGCAAAAAAGACACAACTCCTGGTTTGGATGATATACCTTATATTCTGATCAAACGTCTTCACTTTTCAGCTAAATCAATCCTTCTAAAAATGCTTAATGATTTGTGGCAGCGTAATATAATTCCAAGTTCGTGGAAAAGTATTGCTGTTGTTCCCATACTGAAACCTGAAAAAGATCCAAGTCAAGCGGAATCATACATACCTATTTCATTATCTTCCTGTGTAGGCAAAATTTTTGAAAATATGATGAAAAGCAGATTAGAAATGTATGCAGAGTCTAGATTATTAATTCCACACGATCAATTCGGTTTTCGGAAGGGTCGGAGCACTACAGATAGTTTAGTCAAATTTGTTGGTGATATTCTTGAGGCATTGTCTAATAATAAATTTTTAGTGAGTGTATTTCTAGATGTAAGTGGCGCATTTGACAACGTAGATTTAGAGTGTTTAGTTAAAATTTTACATAGTTACAATATTCCTGGAAAAGTTTGCAAATGGATATTCAATTTTTTTTATTCGCGCACCGTTTATATCAAATTTAATCGTAATTTATATGGCCCTAAGATAGCGTATAAAGGGGTTATGCAGGGAGCAACATTATCACCATTGATTTACATTTTGTATACAGCTCAGTTGTATTCTTTTCTTACTGTAAATAAATTAGAAGTTTTACAATATGCAGACGATATTGTGTTGTACACATCCAATAGAAACCTATTGATAGCGCAAAATGACATAAATGAAAGTTTAAATAATTTATTTGAGTACTATAAGGGAACGCTGAAGCTAGATATTAATCCTCAAAAGAGTACAGCAATGATATTTAGTACGAAAATTGATTATTCTGTAAATATAAATGTAAAATACCAGTCTGTAAATATTAGTGTAGTTGAGGAAAAAAAGTTCTTAGGCGTAATTTTTGATTCTAGAATGAATTTTAATTCACATGTTTTAAAAGTTGTAAATAGTATGCAAAAAAGGATAAATGTAATGAGGCATTTGGCAAGCGTAACTTGGGGTATGGACCCTAAATTATTGAATATCATTTATAAGGCTATAGTCAGAAGTCATTACGATTACGGGTTAATAATTTTCGGTAAGTGTATAAGTCCTTCATTATATCGTAAATTAGAAGTAATGCAAAACAAAGGGCTTCGTATTATAACGGGAGCAATCTGCTCTACGCCAATCAACTCTCTGGAAATAGAGTCTGGAATTTGTCCCATTGATATTAGAATAAAATATTTATCAGAGAAGTTTTATTGTAAAATTAGCAAATAGATCGTATTTATATATGTATAAAGATAATAGCTTACTAAATTTTAATGAATTTAAGGATTTATGCCAGCACATAGACCATAAGGATCAGTGGGACTTTAGCACTTTAGATACTCAATTAACAATACCTTTTGTTTGTAAGAAAATAGTTAAAAACAATGACGATTTTTTGCAATATGTGCATACAGAAAAGTCTAATTATAGAAGGATTTATACGGACGGATCTAAAACACATGATTCTACAAAGGCGGCCTATTACGACTCAACTGCGAAATTTGGTCGATGCTTTCCTCTTGATCAGAATGCTTCAATATTTACTGCTGAAGTCTACGCTATATACATAGCATTGCAGTATATAAGAGGGATTGAAAACAGCTCTGAGTTTTTGATAGTTACAGACTCTTTAAGTTCTTTGAGATGCCTTGAGAATCCGAAATTAACTTATAAAAATAACATTTATGTAACCAGAATTCGTGAATTTTTGTATTTTAATAATAATAAGAAGATAGAGTTTATTTGGGTTCCATCACATTCTGGAATTACAGGAAATGAAGTGGTTGATAGTCTAATGAAAATCCCAACTCCTCTCATCATTCATGCTCAGAGTCAATACTCTGTTCCACCAGTACCTATGACTGACTATTTTCTAATGATCAAAAATCGGATGTTCGACCATTGGTCTCGTGACTGGGAATACACAAGACAATATAAAGGAAAGTGGTACGCAGATATCCAGAAAAATATACCAATAAAGCCCTGGTACTTCAAGTTGGAATCTCCAACACGAAATTTTATAACCACTATGAACAGATTGAGATTCGGTCATGGAAAATTCCCTGCCCACTTAAAAAGAATCAAAATCAAGAGTTCTGCGGCGTGCGAATTTTGTTCATATGAAAATGTCAATCTGGATCATTTGATTCTCCACTGTTCCGCCTTTAACATTCAAAGACTACTTCTAATAGATGGCCTAATAAAGATATACAAAAATTAGGATATACCCCGCCTCTTGCCATCTATACTCCAGAATATCGAAACTTACCAAGAAATCTATAAATATGTCACTACTACATTTCAAGAATTATAATCGCATCTAATTGACTCTAACTGAACACTATGAAACCTATGAAGACTAGAACAACAATATAATAAAGAAGAACCATTCAAAATTTCTGTACAAAAATCTTAATAAATTGGCCACACCAAGAAAATGACAGCTTTCACAAAAGATTGGGCTGTATGGTGAAGAAAACCCAAGCCGTGAAACCTTTATCAAAAAAAAAAAAAACCAAAATATTGTGTCGTATGCACATGCATATTTATTTACGTAAATATTCTTCTATACGTATTTAAGAAAGAATTAACATTCATACCGATATTTTAATAATAGTTGGAAAATGGAGTCTCTCATATTATTTTACGAGAAATGCAGGTTATGTCTCGATCAGCCCGGTGTTTGCAACATGTTCGAAAGAGAAGAGTTTCCTGAAGATATTTATTTGTGTACTGGAGTTAAAGTAAGCATAAAACCATTTAACAAAAACCTGCAAACAATAAGACATGCCTTTACTGTATCAATCGTCTTTGATAAATCCGTTCTCAATTTGTGTCTCATTTGAATAACAAATACAAGGTGCTGGGACGAAGCTTAGGTCTAACCATAAAAATAAACAAATTTATGGACTTATAATAAGTATCTGAACAAAAACTTCTCAGGCATAGTTTTGGTTTAACTCAAAATCTGACTGAATTAGATAAAATTCTATCCTCTCACTGTAAAAGCCGGTTTTTTATTTTGTAAGATTTTTTTTATAGAGTTTAAGCTTAGATGAAAATAAAGTTACACAGCGAAACACTCTAAATTATTATAAATACACTCAAACCTACGATTGACTCACCTCAAGGAGCCAGTTATATTAAGTTACAATGAGCCACTTTTTCATGCATTTTTTTATTTATAAAAGTGAACTTTTGTTTTAACTTTATGTTTATTGTTTCATTAACAGGTACACCCAACGGACAATCTTCCGCAAAAGATTTGTAAGAAATGTGCCAATGTGATCACAGGCGCTAAGGAATTGAGAGTGACTGCCACTAGGAATAATGATCATTTGAGAACACTGTTTAGTATTGAAGCAGAACAAGAATTGGTTTGTTTTTTTTATTTTAATTATATTTTTAAAACTCATAACCACTATTATCGCCTGTATCCATCCACTGTTAGATATATGCTTTATTATAGGTTCTCCTCATCCAGCATACATTTACATTTAAAACTTAAGAAAAGTATCTTAGATTGTGTTTTGTAATAAGGGTTATTCTTACAAAACACAATCTAAGATACTTTTGTAAATACACACTTATAATACATAGAAAACACCCAGACCAATTCAAACAGTCATGTTAATTTAAATACAGCAGCTTACTACATTTTTCTTTTATTGTCTTCCAGCAGCAACAAAAGGATAGTGAAATTTCAAGCTGTGGATCCAAGAATGACAAAGAGAAAAAATCAAATAAAAAATCTGCAGACAAAGATCCAGTAAGAATACTTAGTTGAACAACTGTTATTTATATTTATCCATTCAGCTCATTACAATAAATAATAAACTAAGGTTTTCCCTTGAACATTGGAAACCAGGAATAACATAGGCACCACAAACACCCAGACTCAACACAAATATTTGTTACATCATCATCCACTAACATTTTGATGGTTGTGACTAGTGATTTGCCGAATAGTGGTTTCACCGAATAACCGAATACAGATTAATATTTGGCTTACGATTTAATTCCATTTTCCGCGCTAACAGGTTCCAACAATGAACACTACATCACAACACTTATGAAAGACATCTCACAGTTAGGTTATAATGTTATGATAAAGTGGTTATCATAACGGAAATATCAACAGTATTTAACTTCAATCCCTTTTATTACAAAAAGTGGGTTAAAAGTAGGTAAATATGTTGATTTTAGGTTTCAAATAAATGTTGAATATACTACTAAATAAGAGAGAGTTTAAGAAATAAATATGCTGACCAAAGGATTCAAAATAAAAGTTGATATAATTCTATTTGCTGCATTTTATTAACTTTATTCAAGTTGGTTTTTAAGTTCTACATATAAAATATAAATCATACAGAATCACTTTTGTCTTTTAGATCTATACTAAGTCTTGTAGCAAAGAAAATAAAAATACTCAAACCAAATTATTTGGCCATAATACCGAATAATTCGGCCGAATACGAATAGTGGAAATTAAGCCGAATATCGAATACGAACCGAATATTCGGCGCAGCTGGACCCTTGCGTCTCAACCTGGCTTCAAACCACTTCACTAAATTAGTTGTCAAGTCATATGCTATCGGTTATACATATACATACTATGATTTTATGTTGTATTTCTGTGTGTATGGAATTGCTTCACTATGTTAAAGGAGTTAATGTTAATTTCTTATCCATTATTGATTACTCTATGTATTTATTTCAGTGTTCATCCCGTAAAAGCCAAATAGCAGTAAGAAATGATTTGTTTGATTCTACTGCAACTGTGGTAAGCATTTTACACATAGGTATAGTTGATTTAATTTGAGCTAATCTTATTTTATTCTTACATTTTGTGCACTGGTTCCAGACAGCTTCATCCAAAAGTAATTCTGATACAAAGGAGTCGAGCCGAAAGAAAATAAAAGTTGAAGAACACTCGGTGTTTGATTTTGTATGTGAAGTGAGTATAAGGTCTTACCACACTATTATTATTTTACTCTATTGTCTTATCTTAGAAAGTAGCTTCCATAGTAGAAGTATTATAGCACAAGATATTGGTAAGAGATGACGTTACACTGGAGCCGCGCGATCGCGGTGCAAGAGCCCTTTCGAAATTCTGAGAAGACATAAAATTTTAGTAAACAATTCACTTCATCGAAGATGATATCAGAACAGAAATCATAACAAAAACCTGTTAGTCAACAGGAGTCAGGTGGATTAGATTTTGTCTCACTCTGAAGCGTGTAGAATAAGTAAACAAATTCTCGTAGTGATATATCGATCGTTTCGAGTATGTGAGAAATTTACGATGCGATCAATCGTTTACCATAGTGCATCAGATCGAAAGTAACTATGAATCGTTCCGTACAGGGGTTGCGAAGGTCAGACGGCAGTCGCTTCATTGTAATTACCAGGCTTACCAAATCCTGGCTCTCAGTTTAAGTGACCTCCGAGCTTCAAAGTAACAACTTTGGGCACAACTGGGAAAGCCACCTTGATTGCATTTTCATAATATTTTATCGCCATACGTTTCTTGTCTTTAAAACATGAAACATTAATTTATTATTTTCTTATTATAGTTATGTAAAAAGACGTTCGCATCTTGGAAAAAGCTGTACCTACACAAAAGGATGCACAAGAAGGACGTGGTCTGCCCGCTGGACGCGTGCGGCAAAACCTTCGCGACTAAAGGCGACCTGGAGAAGCACTTCCGCACGCACACGGGCGAGAAGCCGTACGAATGCCACGTGTGCGGAAAGAGTTTCACGCAGCGCGGCACGCTGAAGACGCACCGGGGGTCGGTGCATGCGCGCCGGTGACGCGCGAGGTGGAGACGGTGATTTGCATTCACTATACTAAATAGATACCGCTCTACTGCCAATGGAGTCCGCGCCACGAAAGAAATCCCGCGGAAAAACATCGAACTAAAATTTGAGCTTCTTTGTGCTCAAATTTGAATGTCGATGGCGACTCAAGAGCGCTTTTCACGGGAATTCTGTGGTGGTGCGGACTCTATAGTCCTACAGCCGTGGTTCGTGGGACGCGGGGGTGCGGAGTGCGCTCGACCAAGCCAAAAAGTATATATTCTGTTTCGGCAAATCAATCGGTCGCATGTGAACCGCCGCCATCACAGATAAATAAGAATGACGTTCGACACCATAAATAACTGTTTCGATTAGTCATGCACAACTCCGCCCCCCACTGTAGATGGCAGGGGTGACACCTGTGGCGGATACTTGTCTGCACCCCCCGTGGGGAAGCGGTGTCGTAACTCAGAGGAAGATCAGCTCGCCGTGTCATTGCCACTCTTTTTTTTTGCTGAATGTACTATAGGAAAAAACGTCTATTGCGATCAGATGTCACCCCTAAGTGGGTGGGTGAACAGAACAGTGATTTACAGAACTTGCTAAACTTTACTCCGTAAAATATAGCTAGATTGAATAACAGATGTAACTTGACCTTTATGTCAATGAACATAAGGTTTATCGTTTAACTAAGTTTTATTCCATATATTTTATTACAATAGACCTAAAGATCATTTTTCTGTGGGCTGCGACTTCTATGATGTGTACCTACAGACATGCACCCTAACCAGACTGAGCCTTTTCATAGAAAGCAATAATTCAAAAACCGCGCAATGCCGTTAGTAATGGACTGACTTTATTTCTCTACCGCACCCGGATGCATTAAAGCGGCGTCAGGGGTGAACTCCTTCACGTGACGATTTTTCCGAAAATGCCACATTCCATTTAAAGCGCGCGTTTTTTACTTCCATGTGTGTACCTAGTCATCGGTAAAGTCACAGACTGGTCTTACACCTAGATTATGGAATTTAAATTATGTATATACTAGAAATGCCAATCTTATTTTTTCTGGACCTCATTGTGTGACAGACAAGTCTATTGATGTGCAGCTCCATTATGCCTGTATAATATAAGATCTGTAAACGTAAATTCTACTTAAGATGTAGTTGAGAGATCAATATTTATTTAATTACTCTCTGATTTCGCGGTTGTTCATGGGCGGCGAAGATTACTTTCCATCAGGTGACCGTTTGTCTTTTTTTTTTATGATATAGGTGGCAGACGAGCAGACGGATCACCTGATGGTAAGCGATTACCGCCGCCCATGGACGCCTGCAACACCAGTGGTGTCACAAGTGCGCTGCTTACCTTTTAACCCCCCTTCCCCTGGATTGGGCCTCCGGTACCCTCACTCACGCAGCGAAACACAGCGCATGCACTGCTTCACGCCGGTTTTCTGTGAGGACGTGGTATTACTCCGGTCGAGCCGGCCCATTCATGCCGAAGCGTGGCTCTCCCATTGTTAAATCGCCTTAAACTTGTCGCCTTTAGCATAAAAAAAGTTAGTAGAATCGTAATTCTTATACAGTGTGTATCAGTAAATCGTAACAACCCTTTAACCACGTCTATTAAACAACGAAGGATTTATCAGAATAAAATAAAAAAATCATACAAACTCAAACACGTGACGTGTGACAAAATATTATTCAGAATAGTTGGTAGGATTGATGGTGGTGGTAAAAGGGATATAATTGTTTACCGATACAACCTGTATTAAAAAAGTAAGATGCACATTTTAACTGCCAATTAGAAGCTTAAAAGCAAATAGGTAGGTAGGTACACAAACTAGATAGTAGATATGTGTACGTACCTAGGTACAGTGACAGGTAGGTAGTGAAATGTATGATAGTAGTTAGATAATCTAGGTAATTTTATACTTGTACAATATATTTAAGTAGGTAGCCTTATTACCTAGAAATGTTAAATAGTTTTAATAAACCGTATCTATGGTATGTATTTTATTACCTACCCATATAATAAAACCATAGACTAAGATTATACAATCAACATATGAGTTTTAGCTGATAATGTATTTTATTTCAATAGGAAAAACAAAATTATTATAAATAATTTTGTGCAGTAATTTAAGTAAGTCAAATCAAATTTATCTTTTAAAAAATTAAACTTGTATCATTTAAATAAACATTAATTGTTCCTAATCCAAATTGTACAGGATTTTAACATTATTTGTTTATAAATACGTATTTATTTATACTCCATGTTTTACATAAAATTTAAGAGCAGGTACCTAGTAAGATTTTATCATAAACTTTTATTTGCTCGTTATAAGCGAGTTTGGCATAAACACGTAAACTGTTTTAAATCAGTATTTAGTCATAAGTAACTATGTTATTATTAGGTCTTTACCTATGAAATTGCAGTTTTGTATGGCGATTTTCTTACAAGTGGTATTTTCCATAGTAACTTATTTTAATTTGTAAAATACTAATACTACTTCATAATTATCTGTGATTTAATGGACAACGTTTAGGAACGTGTAGGATAGTTTTTTGGAAAAAAATATTTTTTAACTAAAGTTATTATTGATAAAAACGTCAATTCTGCCAAGTTTAAAAAACAGCTAAGTGCGAGTCGGACTCGCCCATGAAGGGACCCGTAGCAGCAAGTAAGATATATTGTGCAAAGTATTAAATTAAAAAAAAAATACATATATTCGAAACCTCAACATCATTTTTAAAGACCTATCCATAGATACCCCTACACGTATTTGACCTTGGTTTTGGTAAAAAAAATAGATTTTCAGTTCTAAGTATGGGGACCCCCCAACCTTTTTTTTCTTATTTTTGTGTAAACGTAATGCGGTTAACAAAATACATCTATTTACCTACCAAGTTTCAATAGTATAGTTCTTATAGTTTCGGAAAAAAGTGACTGAGACATACGGACGGACGGACAGACAGACATGACGAATCTATAAGGGTTCCGTTTTTTACCATTTGGCTACGAAACCTTAATAAGGGTAATTTTCAAGTTTTTTTTTCATCACAAATACAATATCTGATCTCTATTTAATATAAACCTTAAAATATAGTCTTAAATAAAAATAAAATTATAGTAGGTATGGTGACTTTTTACTTATCAAAGAAGTTCATCTTTTTGTGTCTAAAAAAACGGCAATGTCTTGGTAAATACCTATTATAACAGCTAAGTTCTAAAGCAAGATCTAAAGGGCCTAAAATGAAACTCACTTCACTATCTAATAGTTATCTCAGTCACTCGTTTAAATGCGACAGTTATATCGTCATTCGCTACAAAGCGTTTCATTGTAGGCCCACAGGTGGCACTTGATCTCATCTTCGTGGTGACACCTTTCATACTCTTATTTATCAATTTATATCCAAGATATAACTGATCTATTATACATAGTTTTAGTTCTATTCTAGTAAGTACACTACATGTCGCCTGTAAAAAGATGTACTTTAGTACCTTGTCAGCTTATCACAGTACTAGGTTTACCTCCTGTGTAAGATTAGAAGTCGGCTATTATGTATTATGACAAGGTACCACAACCTAATGAGAAAATATTACTGATCAAGGTATTAAAGGGTATAATATCATATTTTTACAGGCGAATGTAGGTACATAAGTACTATCGATTTGTTATACATTCTTTATGGACATAGAACAATATTTGTTATTATTTATTTTCATTCAATCGTATTCTATTCGATTAAGTTCATACATATCCCACTAAGCTCATGTTCTATTTTTTGTTCAGAGAATAAAATTAAAGATCTCATTTGGTGATGGATGAATCTAAAAAATTGTATTTTTTTTAATTACGGCATTTTGCGTATCCTTATAAATATGTTTGCAAGTTTGCACTGTAGATGTAATTGTTACTGTAAAAATATTATCATATCAAGATCTAAATACATATTAGATATCGAAATACATATTGATGGATGGTAATTAATTTCTAAGATATCTCAACTAACCTACTTACAGGCCGGGGCACGTAAGTGGTGCCGGGGGGCGTGAGTTTGCGCACTTGTAAAATAGCTTACTTTATACTAAAAATGATTTCTGTGCACTCAGGTCACCGCTAGCCTTATTTGCCGCAGCACGTACCAAAGGTACATTTTCCATTCATGCAATCTTAAAGAATGATGACGTAAAAAGTAATATTACTTTTTGTCAGTTTTTTGTAATGTTTAACATAAATAATTAAAATAAAAGTCTCAAAAAATAAATAAGATTTTTTATTTTGGTAAATAGCTAAAGATAATAATTATTTACAAGTTCCTTTACAAGTTAGGTGATACAATTATTTTACATAAATACATAGTTATAGGGGCGAATCATATTTTTTTTTTATAATTATAAACTATCACACATTTTCCCCACTCAAACTTATTCTCCTTCAAAATTAAGTTAGGAGCTTAAAACGTATTACATTATTATTATTATCATTTCTTCTTTACGTTTAAACGTAATTAGTTAAACCAGAATTATATCTTATTTTTGCATTATTTTTTACAATACAAAATATTTCACTTAGGCCCGATACGAACAATCTTTATCCGTGGATAATTCTATGCTAAAACGTCAAATTTGTAAACAATGCCAGCGCTATACCATAGATCCAGTATCGGAATAAGATTGATCGAATCGGTAATTACCAGTGCAAGAATTTTATTTTACTAACTTTTTTCCTGTACGATAAAATGCACTGATAAACAAATTTTTAGCTCTTTTTTTTAAACTTTTTCACATTAATTCGTCCAACTATCACCACTAAGCAAGACCCATAAAACTTACAAACATTAAGACAAATTACGTCAATAAAGGCTCTTTCAGATTCGCGCTTGTAAATTTCTTATCCAAAGGGCAAATCGAACGTTGACAGATTATACAACGCGTATTTGAGGTCATATTATAGGTTAAAACAATACATAAAGTCGAAGAACATGTGGTCTAAAAATGCATAGTTTTGAAGATATCAATCCTTATTCACCCTCATACGAGTCCTTAATTTTAGCAACGTTGCCACACTTACGCTAGTGTAGTATAAAATAGTTTTTAGCACGTTGACAATAGTACTTCTCCTAAACTTCATTGACGAGTTAATTCATACTCGAAGCTAAGAAAATGCGACGTTGTCGTATTCACATAAAGGTGTTTTACATATGTAATCTTGACTCTTCCGAATTATTTTGTATGAAAAATAATTTGAATACAATTCACATGCCATTCGAATCTATTACATGGTCTGATTAATACCCTAGAGTTATGGGGAATCAAAAAGAACGCTGTATAAAATCAAAAGCAAGATTTAACAATTTTCCACTTCAATCTCCGAAAGACGGGCCTGTGCCTGATCAACGTTTCGCTTTGCAATTGGGACCTTTTGGCAGCCATATTTTTTTCCATTCAATGGCGTAAAAACGAAGCTTACAACTTTTAATCTCCAAACAGCGGATTCCCCTTTTAGGGGACTGACAACTTTGTTATGGACATCGTAGGTTTGTACCATTTCTGAAAGATGATTCTGCCCATAGGATGTAATCTTCCGATCCATTGATTTGATGCTTTATTGTTATGGTGGTCGTTAACTAACCTCGTTAGGCCTTAAGAAAGTTTTAAGGAAGTTGGTGCAAATAAACCTGAAAGGGCCCATATTCTTAACTCAACAGTCAACTTCTCTTACTTTTAAAATAACGTCAACAACCTTATTGTCAAAATTAAAATGCAGCAATAGAAATCTTAAATTATTTTGTTTTCGGAATTATAATTATGACTGATCGCTTTACGCTATATAAAAAATAGACATTTCATAGTTTAGTAAACTCTTAATGTAAGAGTGTTTCCACACAACCGATAATTGGTGAACGATTTTTTGTAGATGAATAATAAAATAGCGCAACGTAATTTCAATACCCCAACGCGCACGTTCTACAAAAAGTCGGTCAGAAATAATATTAAAAAATCTGTCATGTGGGAGCACCCTTAAAATATTAAAGTTTTTTTTCGTCATATATGAACATGACTCGCACATCCTCTGAAAAACTGTCATAACACAAAAAGATACTTTTGAGAAAAACGCGTTTTCACTATTGGTTACTTCATTAATGTTATTGCTCAATTATCAATGCTGTGTGTTTGGTTTCAAAATATTTTAACTGTTGTCGAGTTTAATAAAGTCTTTTCTAGAATGTAAAAAAGGTTTAGAATTAAGAAAAAAGGCGTTTACGCAATGTGAAGGTGTTCTTGTCTTATGACAGTTTTTCAGAGGATGTGCGATTGTGATAAACAGAGTTCGAAAGTACGAGAATCAAGATGATTCTTTGGAACCTGGAGGGAATGTAATCATCACAAAATCCTAATTATAATTTAGCAACAAAAAACCGGACTTAAATAATAATAAAAGCAAGTATTTAACCGTCTATAAATGTGTTCTTTATTATCGTGACTTATGTTAACTTTTACCACCTTAGTACAAAACGATCTAAAGTTATTGCCGTACTAAATCTTATCCTTATCCCGTTCTAACACGCAAGGTTAATTAAATGTTAAATGGGGCTGGAATGAGATTTATTACGGAACTATTCTAAGATCGCGTTTTGTAATAAGGGGGATACTATGACATTTTATTGCAAGACGTAAATTAACCTGACTTCCTTTTCAACACCCTTAAGAGTATGAATCGTACCAAAAAGGCCCTGAAATTCTATTTTACATCCTGCATTCAAACTTAATTTTATTGTAAACCCCAAGTGCGTGACTAACTTGCAGGTCATTGAATAAGGTTTAGGAAAATTAGAAGTGTAAATCTGACCTCTGCATATCTTTTTGTAATTACATATACCGAACTTGGATACTTTATTTTGGACGTAATATCTTTTATTATTTTTGCAGCAAAGCAAAATGAGGGCTTTCGCGTGTGGAAAATCCGCTAGATGGAGTACTATATGAGTGAGGTCCATATACAATGTGATTGGTTATTTTTAAATGTGGTCTGTCAAAATGTCAATTTGACAAACTAAACAACCAATGCGGTTGATGTTGGACCTCAGTCCAACAGTACGCCATCTAGCGGATTTTTCACACTATAATCTGCTATAATCGCCATCGAGAACTCGTGAACACAAGAGCCCAATTCTCAGGACGTGATATGGCTAGAAATTTCTGATAAAAGCGCAAGCGCATAATTCCACTTATGACATTAATCGGAAATGTCCAGTTTCTTGTATTCCAGCATCCTCAGTCGTTTCCAATGCGCGTGGAAATTCATGATGAAAGCATGATCTGAGAATAACTTCAACAAACTCTTGTAATAATTATTGGGAACTAAGACAAATTTGTAATTAATGTAGTATTTATTGTGTTTGAAGTCAAACTATAATGATTTAAAATAATGAAATCATAAGCAAGTCGTTGGCGGACATATGGCGCGCTTTCAACCAAATCTGACATTTTAAGATGGCCGCCCCGTTTCGACAGACGCAACGCTTTGCTAGAGTTTCTATAATCCTGAATTTATGGCTTTATATTGTCATATACATACGAAATAAAGAGTACATTAGTCTGTTGTACTGTACTGCCGTCCTCTAGCTATAATGCCGTGAAGTACCACTCCAAGTCGGAGAAAAATGGACTTAAAGAGCGCTCTTTAAGGCCATTTTTTCCGAATGTGGTTTTGGTACTTAACGGCATTATAGCTAACGGACGGCAGCGTAAGTCGTGTGAGATAGCGCTGGAGAGATAAAGTCGCCAAACATGTCCCATGAGCGAGATGAAATAGCGAACTTTACTTCGGAGGCCAAGTCTCATTTTCAATCGCTAAGCCAGCGTAGTAAGTAAGTAGCCAGTGGAAACCGTCGCAAGAAGAGGAAGAAGAGATCGACCAGTTTGTCACGCACTGTAAGGGTGAGCACACATGATCATTATGTTCCTACAACTGTGGCGACACTTCATGGTTTACTAGTGTCATTCGATAGATGTGTCAAACCATGCCAGTTTCCAAATCCCCATCATCATCATAATTATCTTAGCGTTTTGCCCTCTTGGGAGTCCGGGGTCCGCTTTCCTACTTGGATTCCTCCACTTTTTTTTTTATTTCTTAATATAGGCAGACGAGCTTGCGGCCCATCTAGGCATCAATAAAACCGGAGCACAGTCTTTACGATGCCTACCGTGAAAGAAGAACTTTTCTTCACATAAATCACTATTTTCGGCCCTAAATTACATCAGATTCTTATGACTTTATTCATAAACGTTTACTTTTTTGTTTTGTAAGTTTTGTTCGTTTGTAAAGCAGTTTTGAGGTTTGAAACAAAATCGTACACAATTTTCGAAAAAAGGATGCAAACTACTTTGTAACCGTTTTCATTCACAATGGTTTATTGAACGTTTATGAACAATGCCCTTGAATTTTTACCGATCATGTATAAGGTGGTCAACGTAATTTTTAAGATTCTGATGTCAATACGACAAAAAATATAATTATTTACCATTTTTATACGCGTTTCGAATAAAGGAAGAAAAAAAAACTTATATTTTTTAGTATTCATTAAATATGTTTTTATTGATATAGTTTTTTGAAATATTAATTAATATGCCGGAAGTGACGTAGTCCTCTGGCTCAACGTATTGTGATGTCGACTTAGGCGACTGGTCATGTCATTGTTTGACGTTTGGTTTTTAGGATTACCTTTTTTTTTTTTAAATCAACGTGAGCGAAAGCGTTATTGATTTTTCATAATGCTGCGTGACGAGGTCACAGGAGGATTTTTACATTTTATTTTTTTCTCCATATCTGTTTAAAAATGTTGAAATTTTTTTTCTTAAGAGTCTAATCTTAAAATGGATTTTTTCATTTCGGAGAATGTTTTATTTGTCGAATTGTATCTTAACGGCGCAATATAGGGATATCAGTAGTGAACGGCTAGTGCAGTCTATCTAATGACACGAGTAAACCTTGGCGTGACGGCACAGTTGTCGGAAAATAATGACCGTGTGTACCCTAACACTATTGTAACATTACCGTTGCCACTCGTCGACACTGACCGATCAATGGAAAGCGTACAGCAGCAGCAGGAACGTGCAAACGCCCACCACGATGCCGAGGATGAGCGAGTCGCGGCGCTTGCGCGCGTTTATCCGGTACATCAGGCTGTTCAGCATGGGGAATCTACGGTGAGGGAATAAGGACTATTATTGCTTGTTGACATCTAAACATAGTCCGCTCGTGACCACGGCTGCTGTAACGTAGCCGAAACGTCGAGCCAAATATGTGAGTACACAATGTTGTTTCACATAATAAATATCGTGTTAATCCCTGTATTGATACATTATCTACACATAGTTCGACAGTTGACAGCTATTGGTGTTACAAAAATGATCTTTATGTCTATAGTAATAAAATGTATAGAATCAATAATAAACCTTATGCTAATTGAAAGAAAGACGAAGTAACAGCTATCATTCTAATCAATCGATATTTTAAGGGAGTGTAATAAAGGGGTATTCTTCAGACAACGTCAACGCATAGGTAAACTGAAAATCATCTTATCGTATGGTGTCCTCGCACTTGGTGCGGTTCGGGTGTCGAGGTAGACCTATTACCCGGGCTGCATTTCGCGCCTTTCATGACGCGGTGTACGTTGCTTCTGTGGGAGAGGAGGCCTCCCGACACTGCGCAGTTAGGGCGGTCTTCGACCCCGGTTGGGGCTTGCCAGCGGCCCTGTCGCGCTAGTCTATCTGGGGGGGGTTTGGGGGAAGGGGGTAGTCTCTGTGATCAGTCAGTCTCTAGGGAGATCTTCTCAGTACGCTCTTTTTCTGTGTGGGGCTGTTTCTGGACGTCTTCCGTTTCCTGCTGGGCGGGCAGGATTCGGAGTCGTGGTCGAGGGCAGGGATTGGCCTTAGCGGGGTGGGGGGACCTTTTGTGTGCTGTTGACCTGTTGTTATTCCCAAGATAATGTGGTGTGATGGTGACGGAAGGGGAACTATGTGATCGTAAGAAATTAAGTTGAGGGAATAAGAGCTGTCATTGCTTTCGTACCTGTTGGTGATGTCGTTGAAGCGCGTCTGGATGCGCTTGAAGGCCTGCCGCTGCGACGTGAGGTGCTCGCGCGCCTCCATCGCGATGTTGATCTGCTCGTCTACCAGGATGTGGGAGCTGCTTACAGAAAATTGATGAATGAATAGCTATTTACATAGAAGTTATTCTAAATAGAAATAATAAATACAGCAGCAGGATATTTGCCAGTAAAAAGTACGATTTTTTATGCTATTTTCATTTATACATTCATTATTCAACATTTCAGCCAATAGACGCCCACTGCTGGACATACGCCTCCCCCAATATTCTTCACACAGGTCGGTGCTGTAACGCTCGCATCCAAGGTATTTTTTATGTGATAGGTGGCAGATGGCAGACGGAACACCTGATGGTAAGTGTTAACCACCACCCATGGATACACAAAACCTGTGGAGTCACTGCGCTGCCAACATTTCCCGTTCCCCACGAAATGGGCCTCTGGTTCTCTCTTCACTCCACGACACACAGTGCCAGTGTTGCTTTTCGCCGGTTTTCTGTGAGCCCGTGGTATTACTCCGGTGGCTCTCTCACTGTTCCTTTTCTCATATTTAAGAATAAAAAGTACCCTGTGCTACAGCGCACTTATTACACCTGTACAAACTGTTGGCTACATGTGTGAATAGTTCGCCTTACTTGTGCAGATGGTTGGGCTCCTTAGTGTACGGTCACAGTGGCTGAAGCGGGCATTGAAAGGCACTGCTTGATGTGGAGTTCTTGGAGGACGCAAATATTGGTTCGAAATTGTGTCCAACATATGCCAAGTATTCTATTCCAGCACCACATTTCTAGTAAGTACTTCTATCCTCTTTTTGTCACTCTCTCGCAGTGTCAATGTTTCGGCACCATAAAGAATTATACTCACTTACTCACAAAATGTGTCTTGGCCTCCGATATAAGACTCGTCCACTCTCGAACATTCGCGGTTTCGCGCCAGTCGCTGACACGTAACTCGCGTAGATCTTTCTGCACGACATCATCCCAGCGATATGGGGCGGCCGATCGGGCGTCGACCGGTCTGCGGCCCAAGTAAGCTTTCTTAACACTGCGATCCTCTCCCATCCCTTCCATGTGGCCCAGCAATCGGAGTCTATGAGCTTTTGTTTCTCAGATCACTTCAACAAGCTCTTCAATCTAGGCATTTTTGAGAAGCCGCTTTACCATTAGGCCTAGGGACTCATCCGACAATGTTCCGCAAAATCTTCCGCTCGGCGACCAGTAGCCTGTTCTCCTCCTTGAGTGTCAGCGTCCAAGTGGATATGGATCTTGGTGCGTCTACATAGAAGCTTGGAAGCCAACACCTTGTGTAGGGCGGCGCTGCATCGTAATCATAATCATTTATTGCATAATGTGGTTTACAAAAAGGTTTTACAAGTATACAAGGATCTCACATTACCTTGCAAGGGCACAGCAATTTCATACTTACAAACTATATTACTACTACTACTACAAAATATATTGTCTTTAAGAATAAAGTAAGTCGTAGTGCGTTTTGTATGTGGATCTCCGTCTATAAAGAATTATGGAAAACACTAATAAAATAAAATAAAAAAATAAAAAAAGCCTTTATTTCTAAATTTAAACAATAAAATTTTTAAGTTGTTATTTAAAAGTATACATTTTAGAACCCTCTAACTAAGAGGTATAGGCCTCCTCCAGATCCCGCCACTGTATCCGGTCTTGGGCTCTCCATATCCAGCTGGGTTCCGCTAAGGTGACAATATCATCGGACCAGCGCGCCAGTGGTCGGCCTCTCTTTCGTCCACCTCCTGGGCCCTTCCAAGACGTGGTTCTTGCTGTCCACCTCGCATCCTGGAGTCTGGCCACATGACCAGCCCATCTCGATTTTAACTTCTTGGCCTGCCTTAGCGCATCGATGGCCCCTGTACGTTTTCTGATGAGAGAGTGATTAATCTTTTGCAGATGTTTTATACTCATCATGCTTCTTTCCATCCCTCTTTGGTATGTGATTACCATGCTTTTAGCTTTTGCTATTAATTTCCACGTTTGGCATGCATAGGTTAAGATGGGGAGCAACATGTCTCCATGACCTTCTTTTTAATAGGTACAGGTAAGTTGATTTAGCTTTTAATTTGCTTCATTCTATTTTGTGTTGCATTAGACTGTATGACTTGGTATGAGGATAATAAACCATTGTAAAAAAGGTGGCGATTAAAAAGAGTAACTGGCGAGTTTCTTTCCGGATCTTCTCGACCAGAAACAACTTTCCGAGCCGGTGGTAGAATCGCATTATGTTTATTTATTTCTTTAGTATATTTTATGTATCAACGTATATATGTATTAACATGTAAATTATACATAAGTACTTATAAATAGTTTTAAGTCATTCAAATGTATGACGATTTGTAAGTGCTGTGTACAAGCCTATGCAAATAAAGAATTATTTGAATTGAATTGAATTGATTTTACCCTGTGCCGTGTGGTCCCAGGCAGAGTAGAATAGACCACCCTTCACTCTTACCGAGGTGTCGTAAAAGGCGACTAAGGTAAAGCTGCGTGCATGATCATCAGCACCAAGAGAAGGAAAACTCTGCCAACCCGTCTGCCAAGCGTGGTGAGTATGGCAATTACCCCTCGAGTGATTGAGGGAGGCCCGTGCCCCAGCAGTGGGGACTTAAATTGGGCTGATGATGATGATGATGATGAATTGTTTCCCTTAGGCTCCATGTCTTTTTTGTTCGTATTTGTATTTCTTCCTCATTCGAATTTGGGTAGAAGCTCACTACCAATCCAACCAATCATGGAAAACACTGATATACTTTAAAAAACTAAAAAATGCTCTGTTTATTACAAATCTGTAGTTAGTACAATTGTGAACTAAGCCATCGATATGAAGTAGTCGGATTCTGGTGGCTGTACCTACCTGTGCAGATGGTTGGCCTCCTTGGTGTACTGGTCGCGGCGGCTGAGCCCGGCGGCGGCGCCGGGCGGCGGGCTGCTGCCGCGCAGCAACTCCTCGCGCTCGCGCCGCGCGCTCACTCGCGCCGACGTCTTCGAGAACTCTTGCTGGTAGTCCTGGTCACATTACGTTGAGTAACACAAATAAGTAAGGATGTTGCGGAGGTTACAATAACGGAAGCGAAGTCGGAGTCGGAGGCACAGGTAGCAGAAATATTTATTTATTTAAAAAAACCAACAGCGTTTACAATAAATATAGGTTCCGTCCGTTCCGTCCCTCGCCAACCCGTCTGCCAAGCGTGGTGAGTATGGCAATTACCCCTCATTTGATCGAGGGAGGCCCGTGCCCCAGCAGTGGGGACTTAAATGGGCTGACGATGATAGGTTCCGTGCAAATTACATAACATATGTAAGTACTGTGTTGTTTGTGAATACATTTTAAAAATACTTAATTGTTTAATCACTAATTAGTATATCAGAACAAGCTTATTCTCAGGCAATTCACTGACTCGTAAACGTATATATATAAAGATAGTCGTTGATATACCTAATTATAAATAATATAATAATCCCTCGACTCACCCACACAAAGTTCCTATGGTATTATTGTTTTTGTATTAATATATTTCTTTAATAATAATAAATATTTCACAACATCATATACATTGATATGACTCCGAGATAGGCAGCTGAAGCACCTGTGTTAAGGATATCAGAATCAACAGTGGAAATAGAAATATATACATATAATACTATGCTTTTGTAAATACATATTTATAATACATAGAAAATATCCAGACCAATACAAACAAACATATTCATGCACACAAATGTTTGCATTATGCGGGGATCGAACCCGCAACCCTTAGACCAGAGGAGCGTTCACCACCATTAAACCAAATGGGTCGTCCAAATTTTGAATAAAGTTTTGTATTGTTTGTAAGTTTTTATGAATGAATTTTTGCTTATACCTATTACAATTTTATGTATAAAAATATGTTTTAAAGGCAGGTTTAATAAACTAAAATACGTAATGTTTTTTAAATTTTAATTAAGTAAGTACTATAAATTGAATGCTTAGCAAATTAAATCACGTGAAGTGCTAAGGTAGGTGAGGATTGAATGAGGATGCATTCGGAAATGTGATATGAAGTTGAAAACTAACAGATTACGAAAGTAGCAATTTTATTTGATAAATTTTATGTAAGTGAATAGCAGGCTGTTAGTTTGCACACTTGTACTTGTTGTGCGCTTATCCTGGATCATGGTGGTCTGAAGTATTAGCTTTGAACACAACTGGGAACGCCCTCCTGAGATGATGGATTATTTTACTACTACGAAATAGCAGATAGTGGCATAGATCAGTTGATTACACTGTCTATTGAAGTCCTTGTGTTTAATAGAATAAAATTACTTACCATTAATATTTCTCTATGTCTTTTTATTGTGTGCATTGTGGCTGCTCCACCTGGTGCCAGCTCAGCCATTTTATCGTTTATTGTTGAGAGCTAAAACAAAAATAAATTACTATCACTCTTCAGTCTGACTATGTCCCAATTTTCCTTTTTGTGACAAGATATGATATAAAAAGTGGACTCCTTTTTCAACAATTAGGCTCTCTTTCAGCTCTTTGTATGTGATGGGTCAGCTGTAGTATTGGGATTAAATGTTATTTCTGATTAACATGTTACACACACACTATTTTTTTAAAATAACAAATATGTTGAAAGTAACAAATGAGTAAAAAATAAAAAAGTGGTTAAATAACAAATTCTTTGAAAATAGTAATTTAGTTTAAAATAACAAACTCTTTCAAAATAACAAATGCATTGAAAATTACCATTTCATTGAAAATAAGAAAGTTAAAAACAACTACTGTGTTAAAAATAACATCTCTGTTAAAAATAACCAATTCGTTTAAAATAATAAATGATAAAAATAACAACTGTGTTAAATATAACAACATTGTTAAATTAACCATTTCTTTAAATAGTTAATAGTTACTTTATTATAACAGGTTAATTAAATGGTTATAACTTTTAATGCCCACCACTAGTCCGCTGGCTATAGAAGCCTACCCAATTCCAACCAGAAGCATAGAAGTTTCCTGGAAACAGGCTTTGTGGAACCTCAACAATCCAAGGATTCTCGTGGTAGAATTGCATTATGTTTGTTTACTTTTTTTAGTATATTTTATGTATCAACATATATATGTATTAACATGTAAATGATTACATAAGTACTTTTAAATAGTCTTAAATCATTCAAATGTATGACAATTTGTAAGTATTAAAGTGTAAAGTGTACAAGCCTATGCAAATAAAGAATTAATTGTTTTGATGAGCCACAGCATCACATTCTAGGACTATGTGTGTGACAGTGTCCTCGGCGCCAAAGCACCCCCTGTATAGAGTACTGTCAGTAAGTGTCAATTATGAATATGATAGTATTACCTTATTCAACAACTGTTGTAGCTCCATAGACATAGTATCGAACATGTCCTCACTGCTTATAAGAGGGACACTCTCCGAGCTGAGCCCCGTCGAGCCAGAGCTCATGCCAAGCTTGCTGAACCCGACTAGTTTCACATCTATATCATTTTCCAGGAGACGTGCCTGTTTTCTCAGATCTGCAACAAATATTTAGTATTAACTATTAGTTCTTAAGTAATGAATAACTTTAAATGTCAATTTTTTCAGTGAATCTATTTTGGACTTTATGAATTATTGATTAAAAAAAGTTATATATCTGACTTTAAAAAATTATTAATTAAAATTATTTTGATAACACAATTGGAACTTGTAATATACTTACAATTAATTAACATACTCTTAACATAATATAATGAACCAAAACTAGGGTTTTGACTTGATTGCATTATTTAATTGCAATACAAAATAAGACGGAGTCGAAATGTTATTTATAGAATAGCATAATACGAAGATGTTTTATTTATCATAGGGCAGGATGCTTGTGTTATGTGTTCGTATTTTAGATATTAAAAATAAGTATCATTAAGGTTTGCGATAACCAACTAATACAGAGTTAAAATTAACCAAGCCTTAAAATGCCAGAGCAAATAAGAATGGATCGCTAAACTTTAGAACTAGTTTATAAGATCTTGTATAGTTCAATAGCACTGTATAGTGTTATTTAGATTTAAAACTTTAATAGAACTGGCTATTTTATCATTCAATAAGTGGAAAAAAATATATAGACCTTTGAATAATCAGTAATTCAATGTGCAACGTCATAGGGCTAGCGCACTAAACCGGGTACACCGTGGATGTACTAAATAGTGCAGTAATACGCACCTTCCCAGGACGAGCCTGATAACGTAGACATTTCGCTAACTTTTATTAAACTGATAGTCTATTTTATATGTTTACTTTAGAATTTATGCAAAACAAAGTCTCCTCATTCTCCTCAACTCAACAATAGACATTTGATTTGACACTTGATAACATTTCACCTTTGGGTCTGTTTCTTTCCACTTTTACTAAATTTTCTCAATAACGTTCAGACAGGTTTCTATTATTAGTCTCAAAAAAGTAGATAGGAACAAAAAAATCTATAAATGTGGACTTGAATTTAAAAACCGCTAAAAAATTGTAGGCACCTAACTTGTTTTAAATTCACCGAATACTTCATTATTTTGTAGGTTTAGAAGTTCGCTTAGTTGACATATGCATGTGACAGTTTAAGCATTATCGCACTTCCAATGGAACAATACTAAAATGTTTTTTTAAATTATGATTAAGACCAAAAAAACAATGATATAGAGCCTACTTAAAAACTTTTTAACAGGTATTTATTTATTACAATCCACCCAAATTGCTAAAGCATAGAGTAAGGTAATCATAATACTCATAAGCTTATAGGCACCGTAAACCCATCTTTAGTTCCAGATAGCCGATCCCTTAGGGAGGATTCATATCAAACCGTGCGCAAAGTGCGGAGAGAAAACATCGCGCAAGGAATATGCGATCAAAAAATGGTGCGGATTGCACGCGCAATCAGCCCATACCATACTTACTTTATTCTAAATGCCTACAAGCAAGGTAGCCATGCAGAGCGCTTCTCCTCGGTATTCCGCAGAATACGCCGGGAGCAAACCGGCTGGCAAGTTGCATTTTATGAACTGTTAATTTACCGATGGTACCTACCTATGTTTCAAAAGGACGCTCTGGCGCACGTCGTTTTTGATGTGAAGCGTCCCTTACTATTATAGTACCTAGGTATTACATAGTATGATAGGTTCGTTAACGTACCTTTGAGTACGTTAACGATTCTCTATTCAAAGGTTCGTACGTGTCACGTGATGGGTTCATGGTGGGACTTGCTCCTCAGATTATAAGTACTAAAATACCTACCCACTTGCAGAGGCATGACAGGATATTGTCTTCTTTACCGCTAACACTATGCTGAAAGTTTTAAAGGGCTTATTTTATAATATACCTTACTGGGTGTATCGGTACCTAAACATTTACATCCCTTTAACTACCTACCTCTTCTACATACCATTCTGAACAACTTTTGTTCTAAGACTTTTGGGGATAAGGTAAAAAAAAAACAACTTTTCATACAAAGTCGACTGTCGTGTGCTCATTTTATTTGGGCTTAAACTGTCATGTTATGATTTATTTTTATAAATATTTCACAAAATCATACCTACCTACATTTGATCTGACTCCGAGATAGGTAGCTCAAACACGGATACAGATGTTACGGATATAAGAATCAACAGTGGGATTAAAAGTATATATCTACTTATTATTATACTTTCCCTTGTGTATAATTACATATATGTATATATTATTCTGTTATTTCTGTTACAGTTACAAATGTTTGAACTGCCTCGGGGATCGAACCCGAAAAAAGGCAGCGTTCACTACCACTGTGTTCGTGTATATCAATAATCGTCGTCAAAGGTCGGATTACAAAAACAATAGAATAATAAATTGATGTAATATGAGTTGTTCCATATAAGTATAAAATTATAATATAATTCTATGCATATAAGTAGGTAAGCCTACATATTGATATAAGGAGAAGAATATATGTTAATTATATCTTTAAAGAGACAAAAAAAATAATTATTGAACAAAAGAACAAAAACACAAGAAAATTAAGACAATAACTGAGTAACAAAAATAAGTTAAAATAAAAACGAAAGTTAAAACAAATTAGGTCCCCGTGGCAATGTCCCAAAATGCTGGCATTCATTCATCATTAGATTGATGTAGGATACCGATCAGAATATTTATATGACATTATAATAAATAATCTCGCTCACAAAATTAACCAACTAAAGTAAGTAACTCCGAAATCCGACATTCCGAACCAGTTTGACATTCATAGGTGTTCTGTATAGGAATAAATTGAATGAAGATTTTTTAAATTTTATCTTTTACTTACCTACCTTAGATTTATACATTTTGAAACCTGAAAACAGCGCGTGATCATCAGCCGAGCCTGAGCTTTTATGACTCTGGAAGAATGTGGACAAAACTTTTTATGCGGGTAGGTTTAAAATATATTAAAGAAACTGAAAGTTAAGGTAAAGGAACCCATTAGGTACAGACCCTTGTGGTTTATTCGTTTGAATAAATTTAAATAGCTTTTAGGTATATATTTAAAAGTTGTCACGTATGATGTATATCGAAGTAGGTAAGTATAGTATAAATGTAAATATAATGATTAAAAATTTATATATTTTTCATGAAAACTTGGCAAAAGTGATACATAAACAGAACATAATGTAGTAACACATAGATACCCGTCTCTTTTTGGCGTATAGTTGAATTCATGTTAGTTTAATCATTTAATAGGTAAGTATCGTTATTTGTTAGCAACACACTGTTAACTGAATTGTCAAATACTGAGATAATCGTAAAACGAGTTTAACTAAATAATATTGTAATCATAATCTTGCTTTCACTTTGTGTTTTGTTCACAATGAACCTTATTCATCTTGAGAATGTAATGCCAACTCTTTCATTTATGAACGCGGTATTGAACTAACTTGTTATCGAGCACATTCTACCCTTATCTGTCTCTTTTGCACTTACGCCATTCGTCATGACGAGAGATCGTACTCGCTCGCTCTTGACTTCGCGATCCTTACCCCACCCATTTCGTCACATTCTTTCGTGGCTACGTTTCGTAAGCGGACATTTGGCGTTATTCGTTCAGTGTAAACGTGTTAATTTTATTGTTTTGTCCTTTAATTGTGTCCATTAATGTAAAAAATGTGAAAAATTGTTCTTTAGTTAAGTTTGGTGATAATATTCTTGTTTTGTGGAAACTGTCGAAAAACAAGGACAACGAATCAGACAGCTGCAGTTCAAAATGGCTACTGCAAATAAAACGCAACCTTTGAAGTTCGATAAAATATGTCGAGCATGTTTGCAGATAAAAAAGGATATGAGACCCCTGTTCGAACAACTTACTGCTACAATGCTGATGGGCATATCAAAAGTCCAGGTAAAATACAAATACCTACTTCTACGTCAATGAGATTATTTTGGAAATATGTTGTTGTCCCGCTCACTCTTGGGAAGGAAGCGCATGACGCGTGACGATAGCAGCAGTGTCGCATCGCGTCATCTTTGTTTAGAAGTCATTCATCGAATTTCAAGATTTCTCGACGCAATGCGTGTCCTCAAAATTGTGAACACGTCGCTATCCCTCTCTGTCGTTACAGAAATACTGAGGTGTGAATGCGATAACGGAAGTAAATAACTACAAACGAATGACGATGACGGAGATAGTTAAATGATAAAGACTTTAATGCTGTTATCCTTTATTTTTGGCTCCGCTCCGTATCCAAACTTTCGTAGAAATAGCGGGAAACATTGTTTGTTAATTTTATGTTTATTCATCATCATAACCTATTACCCATTCATTAATATTACACTACACATCTTCATGAATTATCTTATTATCAATCTACTTTTATAAATAAACTTTATCATAAAATCATAATTTTAGGTGCCTCAAACAAAAGTCGTAGTAACATTGCTTTAGGGTAAATGATCCTATATCTTCCTAGTCCGTCGTACTCCGTATTGTCCTAAGAAAAGTGCACATCTTGTTACAGAGCGCGTTCTCAGAATAATAAATGAATAGGTAAACATTATGAATACTTTTTTTTATAAAAGAAAAATATCCACTATTCTCATACAAAACCGGTCGTTCTCTACATTCGATTACCTCGGTCGTTGTATGCCATTTATAAAAAGTACTTTGTGGTTGTATGAGGAATAACAAATGTAGGTATGTAGTACCTACCTACAGTATTATAATATCTGTGGTAGTAGGTACTTAGTCCATGGTGGTATTGGTAGTACAAAATATGTGTGAATTTGGAAAAATATCGTTTTTTTCTTAATAACAAACTAATTTATTACTAATTTAACGAATTATTGATAACAAAAGTATTTATTTAGTAAGGATGTAAGTAGGTAATTATTTACCGATAGCTGGTATAGTCAAAAAGGAAGAGTTATGATTTTAACAGTATTTGTGTGTTCGCTCATTACCTTAGGTACTATATCAATCCAGTGAGTTATTATACGTACAACTTGTGCGGATAAAGAATGGGATCAGAAATGGCGGCGCATCTATTCACTTCTCGCTCGCACACTATTTGCCTCTATACTCGCACTCGTGGGGTGCGAGTGCATTTCTGATCCCATTCTTTATCTGCACAGGTTGTAGTAACAATAGTTCAATTATCGCTTCCTTCCTATTACCACAGTAGATAAAACTATTAACTGTCCGTGTAACTTAGTAAAGTTACCCACTAACTTTCAAAAGCTAGGTTAGATAACTTAGTCAAACAAAAAACTAATTATGTATAGGTCGGTTCACGAAAGATGACCATAAATGGCCAGCGTTTATGCATGTAATCTCATGAAGTAGGTAAAGACTTAAGACAAAAGATATTTTCAATTAAACATAGAATGTGTTTAGTCTAAGCCCTTATAATGTGTCAAATTGAGAAAGAATATGAATTTCATGTGGACCCTCATTTAAGGGAAAATTGTTTTAGGTTTTTTACATTAAATCTTCATACTTAGCAGTTATTAAATGACAGAGAGTGATACAAAACGAAACTTTTCATAAACAAGTAAAATATGTATTTTACTCGTTTACTTTTTATCTCTATTTTCTTAGGTAGGTAAAATAAAGTTTAATATGGCAGATGTCTATCTATCATAGACAAAAAAGGAACTTTTAATTGATAGTGAGAGTAGCGTCATCTGGTGTTGCTTTTAGAAACCACCCGAAAATACCTACTGGAAAACTGCTCATTGACCTGTACCATGGAACAATTATTTATGTCTTAGATTATAACTTAGTGTATTACTTTCCTCTATGATTATAACTCATTGGTAGCATTATAATCTACCTAATATATATTTGAAAAGGTATTAAGTACTATTTGAGATAATTCGTAATCCGTAAAGAAAAAACACTTACGCGATGTAATCTACAATGTCTATTGGCAAAGTCAAAGTTTGAAACTTATTACCTAAATTAATCCTGAAACGAAATGAGAGCGGGCCGCTAAAAAAGGATTCCTTGTGTCCATAAACATAGAGTTCAAGTGGCGCAGACTATTTTTTTTTATATTTCACAATATCAAATATAGTAGTTGATATTTTTATAGCAATCTTTTGCAATTTATTATAATTTATTATTGGTAGAACATCCACCCGGATTGTGGAAGGTGTGGGTTCGAGTCCCGCCTGAACAAGAGATCAAATTTTTTAGTGTGTTATTTATCCTATAAGTGTTCTGACTCCGAGATAAATAGCTAAGCACCTGTGTTACGGATATCAGAATCAACAGCGGTATTACGAATACATATATAACATACCTACTTATATACTTTGTAAATAGGTACATAGTTATTATAATACATAGAAACATCCAGACCAATAGAAACAGACATGTTCATGCACACAAATGTTAGTACTGTGCGGGGATCGATCCCGCAATCCTTGTACCAGAGGCAGTATTCACTACCACTGATCTAAACGGGTCGTCAACTGTACATACAGTCCGATCACGGTTACTTGGCGTATGGCAAAAGTTAGCACTTATTTCTGTTTTGCCATTTTTTGCATAGAAAACACTGAAGTGCCTTCTGATCGTAGTTGTAGAATACCTACTGACATACGTTTACGTTATAAGTTTGTGACCGGCAGGTGGCGGTAGGCGACGGGCTGCCCACGCAGCTGTGCCTGCAGTGCGTGCACCAGATCTCGCGCTGCCACGCCTTCAAGGAGCTGGTGGAGCGCAATGACGTCACACTGCGGGACGCGCACGCCAAGATGATGGCCGCTGAGGTGCTAAGCCTTGACAGGGAGGAGGTGAGTTGGTACAAGTTACCGGCAGGTGGCGGCGACGAGCTGTTCACGCAGCTGGCTTACAGTGTCAATATTAGAACTCCATGCTAAAATTAAGCTGGTGGTAAAAAAGTCACCCTGTACTAATCGGTTGCATGATATTATTACAGTACCCCATTTACATAAATACTGTAATAGGATTTTTCCCGGGGTCGAACTCGGACCTCTCGCGCAGCCGTCGCCTTAAAGTGCGAGCCACTAACCACCGAGGCAGTCAAGCATGTTCTGTACGCACTAAATAAATAAACACAAGAGGTCGGCTGCAGCTGACATTGATATTGACGAGTTCGTTGAGCTACGCGCTAGACGGTATATCGTATCGTGTCTCTCGCATACGTTCCGTATGTTTTGTCTCTGTCTCGCCGAGATCTCTACCTATTAAGTACAGTGGATACGGGTCCATAAGAAATGGAAGTCCCAATAACAATTAATCACATCATATTTTTTTTCTGACAGAAAGAGAAGATACTGAGCCTCCAAAGCTGCACAGAGCCGTACATGCAGTATATGGAGCTGCCCATCGTCAGCTCTGCCAGCCAGTACTTGGACACTTTCTTTGGGGGAGACGTGCCCACTCCACAGCCCCCACCTGTGGTCGAAGAAAAGGTATTGTTTTGTCCAACATCCAGTCGAAAAGTTAAAGATTATCTTCTGGGAAATTATGACAATCTACAGTGGCAAGCTGGATCTGGATGGGATCCAAAACTTGGTGCATAAACTACCACTAGGTAACAATGCTACTACTCCGATGACTCAGCGACCCAAAATGTGTCTTGGCCTCCGATACAAGACTCCTCCACCGGTCCCGCGGTTTTACGCGGTTTTATCGCTTGACATTAGTACCGGGACTATATATCCTTAGGCTACCGTGGAAAGTATTATTACAGCTTAGATGGGATACCTAACTGGGTATGTGTGGAATCTGCACATTCAAAGTGAGATCTAAGTACCTAAGTGCTACCTCTAGACAGGCAGAGCAGCTCAATCCCACACTTCACCCCGAATAAATCTTCATCATCATCATCATCAGCAACCCACACTCGTCCACTGCTGGACATAGGTCTCCCCTAATGCACGCCACTGCTCCCGATTTTCGGCCGCTCTCATCCAGCCCACACCAGCCAGCCTTCGAATGTCATCATCCAATCTTGTCACAGGGCGTCCAACACTACGCTTACCGAGTCGCAGTCTCCACTCAAGTACTTTACGGCTCCAACGAATAAATGTTGCATAATCGAAATCATCATTTAATACTTTCTAGGTGGTAGAAATACCCCAACCAGTCGTCACAGCCAAAGATGACGAAGCCCTGAACTCTGACGAAGAGACCTACCTCCAGATGGTGGTCTTCCAGGCCACGTCCTCAGTGTCGCCCGGGAGACACGTCTGTAACCTCTGCCACAAGGAGTTCAAGCACGCCCGCTGGCTGAAGCAGCATATGAGGTCGCACACCAACTGGATCAAGGCGAACTGTAAGAAGCCGCCGATGTGTCCCATCTGCGAGAGGACATTCAAGGTGAGAAAGAGCGAAAAAAATAAGACAAACTAATGAAGCTTTCAGATTTCTCCAAAACTTAATAAAAATTAAATAAAACTTAAGAAAGGTACCGTACCATCTGGATGGGTGGAGGTCCACCACCGATGCGCTTTACTCGGCATCTTTTGCCACGCACGTCCTTATTGTGGAATCAACTTCCCGCAGCGGTATTTCCGAACCGATACGACATTGTGATCTTCAAGAAACGAGCCTATACCTTCCTAAAAGGCCGGCAACGTATCTCCACTCCTTCTGATGTGGCTGATGTCCATGGGCGGCGGTGATCACTTACCATCAGGCGATTCGCTTGCTCGTTTACCTACCTTTCTCATAAAAAAAAGAAAGGCTCTTGGAACGACTCCAAACTGTTCAAAAACGCACGAAATTGAACTGTTTGGAAATACAATACAATTTCGTGTCGATTATTTCTTTGACGACGCGTTACCCGACCTACCAGCGTCTGATTCATTTGGTTTCAGTCAACACTAAAAATCCTTGATGAATCTTAGTTTGGTTTCGAATAGAGCATTATCGCTAGCTCATTTGGAAGAGCAGTCACCTGGTTATTGTAGAGTCGGTGTCAGTTCGAAGCCCATTTGAAGACCCAAAACCCAAAAAAACCTAAATGGCAAAAAAGTCTTTATGCTTAAAAATAAATGACTCTTTTGCCAGCTCACCTCCCTTCATCCTTTGAGTATATATACTCAAAGCCTCCATCAGATAGTCAAAATCTTTCTCTTTTTCCCCAGGGTCCAGGCATGCTCAAAATGCACATGCGAACGCACGAGCAACGTCCACCCAAACAACCCACTTGCTCCGTCTGCCAACGCACATTCACCACCAAGACGCTCCTATACCGCCACCGGCAGACGCACTTCGAACAGAAGACCCACCAGTGTACTGTGTGTGAGAAGCGGTTCTTCAGCGGATACGCCCTAAGGTCACATATGGCTCGCCATCGAGGGGAGAGGCCGTATGTCTGCTCTATGTGCAATAAGAGCTTTTACAACCCTACTGATCTGAAGGTAAGTCAACACAGATATAATAACCATTCATATTTGTTTTTATGAAAAGTCTTCAGTTCTTTAAATTACCTAGCTAACAAACTACTCCGGCGTATATCGTCATCTCATAAACCTTTACAGTTTAGCCACAAACATAGCTTATCCCTCAAGGCTTTTTTATTTTTACATCTGTCCGTAGGAACATAGATAATTCTATGTTTAGGAAGGAGATTTCAAGAATTGTAATTTCTTGAATATTGTTTATTAATTCATAAAATACCATAGAACATCACAATAAAATATTCATAAGCAAATTCAAAGTTACACTACTTAGCTAAATTGTAAATAGATGGATCGGATAACGTCCCACACTTCAGCTTGTGGAACTTCTCATCTTCCTCGTCTCTGACCTTGAACGCCTCTACAAACGCTTTCTTAGAGCGCTTCGTTAGATATTCTGGAAATTCCACATTGAATCTGATGATCAGGTTACCTTTCGCTTTGTTAGGACAAGCGGGCACTGGCAGACCCTCGTCTTCTATAATCTTCTCATACGTCGGTGTGATTACATCCGCTATCTTGATTCTTAACACCCTGTCGTCCAAGGTTTTTAAATTTATCATTATCCCACACAAAGCTTCTTGCAAGGTCACGGTTTTTACAGTCACCAAGTCGCTCAAGCCAGATCTAACGTAGGTGTCATGTGGACGGTCTTCCGTTATAAAGATGACGTCAGCAGGAATCCTTGTAGGTCCCTGGTCTCCTTCTTCCTTGAAACGTACCTCTGTATTGGGATAAATTCCAGGCTTAATTGGAATAGACAACACTTTCTCCCTCAGTTTTAACTCTGAACAGGTCTCATCCGTGAAGACCAGGCGTTGTATCTTCATCTTCTTCAAACCTCCTTTGTAAACCTCTTCAAGGGATAAAGCTAAAGGCTTGAGTATAGTTGTATCTTTTTCCTTGTAGCCTTTGCCTAGGGGAGAGTCGAACATTGGCGGCGGATTTTCGTAGTAGTCAAGAAGGTCGGCATAGGGATTGGTCGTTCCGAAGAATTCGTGGAAAGTCCTCAAGGGATCCCCATGGTAGGTGTACGGTTGGATGTATTCTGTCGGTCCAGGTACTCCCTTCTTCAATCCTTCTTCTCCATATTGGTCGTAGACTGCTCGTCTTCTGCAAAAGATGCCTTATTTGTAACAAAGTAGATATTGATCGAGGAATAAGTACCTACTTAATCTTACCTTTTCTATTACCAGTCGGGTCTGAATGCTGAGACACCCCTTAGTAGGTACTTACTGAGGATGCCCTAGTGAGATGATCAATGTGATTGAACTGGCGCATTTATTATTTACTTGATTACATATCCAGCCATCGTAACCTATGCATGCATCAGATCTTCACAATCGATCAGTCCAAGAAATTAACGCCATTACTTGCATTTATTTGCAACTTATTATGATAGGGGAGAGTAGCGTAAGAGGCGAAGAACTCATGGCTGCGGAACATCCGGGAGTAGACGGTGAAAGCGAGTGCCGCGCTATTTCGCCTCGCTATTTCGCCTCGCTAGAGATCGAAGGGTATGTTTAGATTGACGGCCAGCGTTCGTTAGTCGGAGAGGACTTCAAGAAGAAGAACGCTATTTACCTATGATCCACAAGCACCTCATAAGCTTCCCCTATGAGGGCAAAGATCCTCTTCATATTCTCGTCATTTTCGTGTTTCTCGGGGTTGTACTTGAGTGCCAATCGGCGGTAGGCCTTCTTGATCTCTAGCTGAGAGCACGAGCGCTTCACGCCCAGAATCCCGTAGTAATCAAAACCCATTGGTTTTTGTCAGATTAGAGCGGTTAAGAAAAATGTTTACAAAATATTTCGGGTTTCAAATTGAAACATGACATTTTTGAAATGTTTACAATATTTTGACATTTTGATAAGATTTTTTTCGTCGAGTCATAATGAAGGCAGGAATATCTTATACAAAAAGTTTTTATCTTATTATTATATCTGGCAGGTACGCCCTGTTGGTCTAGTTGTTTAAGTACCGGGCCGTGATCTCAGGATCCTGGGTTCGATTCCCGGGTCGAGCGAAAAGTATGTTTCGAATTTTTCGGACATAGCTCGGGTTTGTGATCACCAATCCGCATTTTAACGAGCGTGGTGATTAAGCCTAATCCCATCATAGTAGCGATAACTTGATTTCTATGATGGAGGCCTTTGCCCTGCAGTGGGACAGTTTATAGGCTGATTAAAAAATATATATCTGGACTTTTTTACGAATCAGGTCAAATCTAGACGCACGGCAGCATTATCAATCAAGCCCATATTTAGTGATCTGTGAATCAAGCCAATGTTCAAAGAGGGCGAAATTGGCAAGCGACGACCTTTGACCCTCACAATCATAGAATAAGAGGGCGACATTATAAGTAGTCAACACCTTAATCAAATCTAACTTTATCACCCCTTCTCCAAGGTCCATTTCCGTTTGCACACCGGCGAGAAGCCGCTCAAATGCTCCGAGTGCAACAAGACCTTCAGGCGGCACTCGACGCTCTGCCAACACATGAAGAAGCACCGCGGCATCCGCAACCACGTGTGCAACGTCTGCAACAAGGCCTTCTACGAGGTGTCCAAGCTCAACGCCCACATGAGAGTGCACACTGGTGAGTGTAACCATCAACAACAACAATAGGTAACACATGAAGAAGCACCGCGGCATCCGCAACCACGTGTGCAACGTCTGCAACAAGGCCTTCTACGAGGTGTCCAAGCTCAACGCCCACATGAGAGTGCACACTGGTGAGTGTAACCATCAACAAAAACAATAGGTAACACATGAAGAAGCACCGCGGCATCCGCAACCACGTGTGCAACGTCTGCAACAAGGCCTTCTACGAGGTGTCCAAGCTCAACGCCCACATGAGAGTGCACACTGGTGAGTGTAACCATCAACAACAACAATAGGTAACACATGAAGAAGCACCGCGGCATCCGCAACCACGTGTGCAACGTCTGCAACAAGGCCTTCTACGAGGTGTCCAAGCTCAACGCCCACATGAGAGTGCACGCTGGTGAGTGTAACCATCAACAACAACAACAATAGGTAACACATGAAGAAGCACCGCGGCATCCGCAACCACGTGTGCAACGTCTGCAACAAGGCCTTCTACGAGGTGTCCAAGCTCAACGCCCACATGAGAGTGCACACTGGTGAGTGTAACCATCAACAACAACAATAGGTAACACATGAAGAAGCACCGCGGCATCCGCAACCACGTGTGCAACGTCTGCAACAAGGCCTTCTACGAGGTGTCCAAGCTCAACGCCCACATGAGAGTGCACACTGGTGAGTGTAACCATCAACAACAACAACAATAGGTAACACATGAAGAAGCACCGCGATATCCGCAACCACGTGTGCTACGTCTTCAACAAGGCCTTCTACGAGGTGTCCAAGCTCAACGCCCACATGAGAGTGCACACTGGTGAGTGTAACCATCAACAACAACAATAGGTAACACGTCAAGAAGTACCGCGGCATCCGCAACCACGTGTGCAACGTCTGCAACAAGGCCTTCTACGAGGTGTCCAAGCTCAACGCCCACATGAGAGTGCACACTGGTGAGTGTAACCATCAACAACAACAATAGGTAACACATGAAGAAGCACCGCGGCATCCGCAACCACGTGTGCAACGTCTGCAACAAGGCCTTCTACGAGGTGTCCAAGCTCAACGCCCACATGAGAGTGCACACTGGTGAGTGTAACCATCAACAACAAGAAAAACATATGAAGAAACACCGCGGCATCCGCAACCACGTCTGCAAGAAAGCCTTCTAGGCTCTATGAATAATAGTCTGATTCAACACGCACCATAGACAAACTAGGAGTCTATAAGTGCGGAACGGTAACTTCTTTATAAAACAGTTACAACCACTTCACAATCTCCCTGAGGAGGCCTGGGCGGCTACCACCTTTTTCTGCGAAGATGTATGTGTCAAAACGACATGCAGAGTTGGAATGTGGCAGATCCCCTTGCAATCTCGCTTCGAAGGCGTCGAATAGTCACGCCTCACCGTCTCTCCTCACTCCCAGGTGGGCCACCAGCCTCTGGCCTACTTTTTCAGTGGAGAGCCCGACATAACTAAAAATGAGCGAATTGAGCGATGGTAGCTTAACGGATAAGAACCGCCTTCGAATACGGAGGTTAGTGGTTCGAATCCGAGATTTTCAGTTTCTACCATTAGTAGTGTTGAGGGAAAACCTGCACGTCTCGGACGGATAGTTTCTCAAAATTGTAAATACCAGACGGCAGACGAACAGACGGATCACCTGATGGTAAGCAATTGCCGCCGCCCATGGACACCCGCGACACCCGTGGAGTCACAAGTGCGCTGCCAACCTTTAAACCCCCCTATCCCCCGGATTGGGCCTCCGGTACCCTCACTCACGCAGCGAAACACAACACAGTGCTGCTTTACGCTGGTTTTCTGTGAGGCCGTGGTATCACTCCAACGCACTGACTCCAAATCACTGGTAGGCAATGATTGTGAACTGTGATCTCGGGGTCTTGGGTTCGATTCCCGGGTCGACCAAAGGTATGTTTCGAATCTTTCGGACACAGCTCGGGTTTCTCATCACCAATCCGCATTTGGCAAGCGTGGTGATTAAGCCTAACCCCATCATAGTAGCGATGACTTGATTTCTATGCTGGAGGCATTTGCCCTACAGTGAGACAGTATATAGACCGAAACTATATAACCGTGATCCGGTTTGTCTGGTTCCCCTGTACAAGGGTTGCGAAGGTCAGACGGCAGTCGCTTCATTCCTTCCCGAGTTCTGGATCATGGTTCAAGCGTACAGCTTTGGACCCAACTGGGAATACACTGTGTTGACCACTGTCAGCCGAGTATACCCAAAGATGACCCTATGTACAAAGAAAACAAGCAGCGGTTCGTGGTTGTTCCGGATGCCGGCACATTGCATTTTTGGCTCGCGCAAGCAAAGCATGTCACCGGGAAAATAACCTCGGCCCTCCTGCATAAGGATACTTCTAGATATATAAAATGTATATTAATAATTATAATGTCATAAACCTCACTCTTACCGAGGTGTCGTAAAAGGCGACTAAGGTAAAGCTGCTGGCATGATCATCAGCACACAGAGAAGGAAATCTCTGCATTTATATCAAAACCCTCGCCAACCCGTCTGCCAAGCGTGGTGAGTATGGCATTTACCCCTCATGTGATTTAGGGAGGCCCGTGCCCCAGCAGTGGGGACTTAAATGGGCTGACGATGACGATGAATGTAATAAAATAAATAACATTTCATAGTTCTACAAAAATTCTATAAGACAATCACCAAATAATGTGTTTCAAAGCAAGCTGTGATCTCCTATACCTAATTGTAGGTGCACAAGAGCATGTACTCTTAGATTTTAAGCTTTATTTTTAAGGTTGTGCCATCTGTGTTGGGATCCTAATAAATAAATAGATAGGGTTTATTTATTTATATTTATTTAAACTTTATTGCACAAATTTTGTGACAATGAGGCGAACTTAATGCCAAGAAGCATGCTCTACCAGTCAATCTTTGGGTCATGCAGAAAGTGCAGTGGTGCGGCGAAAGCAAAATTTGTATAGTTACTAGTAAGGAAAAAAAACATTAATATATAATAACTACATACTACTTAACAACTACATTATACATACCTGCATATATAAATATATTTAAATAAATATATTATTAATCAGTACATTATAAATAAATACAATATAGAGCTGTAAACAAAAAAGTAAAATACATAAGAAAAAAAAACTAACAGTTATTTATATACCTACATATAAGCAATTAAGTCATACGGAAAAATTAGATGTCAAAAAATGCTCACGAACCCTTTTCATGAATGAATGCTTATTCAGTGAGGTTTGCAGTTCAAAAATAGAACGCAGCAAGTCATTACGGTCTCGTATTTCTACCGTCTCCCTGCCTGATCTTCGAGGGTACTCTACACCCTGTAATGAGACAGAAAAAGTTATTTCAATTCCATTCCATTCCATTGTTACCAGGTGAGCGGCCCTTCGAGTGCCAGTACTGCGAGCGCAAGTTCGCGCAGCAGTCGGCGCTGATCTACCACCGGCGCACGCACACGGGCGAGAAGCCTTACAGCTGCAAGCTGTGCTCCGCGCGGTTCACCACCTCCTCGGCTAGGAATAACCACATGGTCACACACACTGGGAATAAGAAGTGAGTAGATATATTTTTGCGCTTGTTGGAATTCCGCCGCAACATCCAGTGACGAATCCATTTCGTTCGATCAATTGATGAACTGGCTTGCTTGAATAGTTTCCCACGGATATTATTTTCATTGCCAATAGCATGGATTATACAACGTGTAAAAAATTAGCAATAATACTTACTTAAAGGGGTGAACATATACCGTGTAAAGACTTCACTACCAAAATATGAGCATAATCTGAGCAAAAAAAATCTGCTGTTCCATATTAAATAGAATTTTCTCGCGTCAATAATGTATGGAACAGGCTGATTTTTTTTTTGCTCAGATGATGCTCATATTTTAGCAGTGAAGTCTTTATAATATATGTTCACATCCTTAAATAGTATTGCTCATTTTTTTACACGTTGTTTCAAGTGACGGTTAGGGCACACTAGCGACACCAATCGATTATACATTTTAGCTACTAAACCGGATCTATTTTAAACAATTTCGGGGTTACAACCTCACGGCAAGTACTTATACTATTTATTAAATCACCATGCACAAATGTTGGGTCCGTTTTTGTTCGCGAAAAATTGATTACCGCCAAAAGCGGCCACTTTTAGCATGAATCAATTTTTCGCGTACAAATGTTGGGTCCGCATTTGTGCATGGTTACTTAATAAATAGTATAAGTGTTTGCCGAGAGGTTGTAACCCCGAAATTGTTTAATATAGATCCGGTTTAGCAGCTAAAATGTATAATCGATTGATGTCGCTAGTCGCTAGTGTGCCCTACCCGTCACCTTAATTACCTAGTCCATGCCAATAGGTAGATACCGTATGTTGAGTTTTGTATCCCATAAAGTAACATAAGTTTGAGGATGGGACAGGCTGCGGGGAGCATGACAAATTGTGCAATAATTGGGTTATATGACATTAGGTTATGTTTCGTATTTTGCTCCGTGGCGTGGGAGAGCCACGCTTCGGTTTGAAAGGCTGGCTCTACAAGACAGATACCACGAACTCACAGAAAACCGGCGTGAAGCAGTGCTTGCGCTGTGCTTCGCCGTAAGGGTACCAGAGGCCCAATCCGAGGGAAGGGGAGTTTTAAGGTTGGCAGCGCAATTGCGTCTCCACTGGAATTGTGGGTGTCCGTAGGCTTCTCCGTTCCTAACAGTAGTTGTAAACAAGCATTAATGCTAACAAAACCTAATTATAGTATCAAAAAAAAAAACCGGCCAAGTGCGAGTCTGACTCGCGCACCGAGGGTTCCGCCGGTATCTTTTGATTGCGTTAACTTTTGTTTGATTTTTTCACAGCTTCAAGGGACAGTAGACCTGAGTAATTGATATAAATTTCAGCTTCATACCTCCACGCGTTCCTGAGAAAAAGGGTCTTGACAGACGGACGGACGGACAGACGGACAACAAAGTGATCCTATAAGGGTTCCGTATTTTCCTTTTGAGGTACGGAACCCTAAAAAGCAATAAAATGTAAGACAAAAAATAAGAATTATAATTAGTGAACACTGTTGCAGCAAGAATGGTCCCCGTTTTAGCATATGCCTCATGTGGTAAGCCGTTAGCTCGTATCTCATTAAAAAGTCAAGCATTCGTCTATTAGAATCTGTCACCCCCCAGGTTCGTGTGCCCGGTGTGCTTCAAAGGCTGCACGTCGCGCACGGAGCTGCGCGTGCACACCAGCAAGCACACGGGCGAGAAGCTGTTCGCGTGCGAGCTGTGCTCCCAGCGGTTCAGCTCGGCCTCCTACCTGGCGGTGCACCGCCGCCACCACACCGGCGAGAGGAAGTACCAGTGCAACGTCTGCGGGAAGGGTCAGTCCATCAGTCAGTCAGTAACAAGCTGTGTCCAGTGCCTTAGCTCAGCCTCGTACCTGGCGGTGCACCGAAGGCACCACACCGGCGAGAGGAAGTACCAGTGCAACACTTAAAAATTTCATCTCGTGTTCAGGCGGGACAGGAATCCCGCCTGAACACGAGATGAAATTTTTATGTGTGTTATTTATTTAAGAATAAATTTTACTGGACTTTGGTTTCACTGGGTCAGTGATAGCTTCATAGGTATATCAAAATGTCTATACCTCTAGCTACACGAGATGAAATTTTTATGTGTGTTATTTACTTAAGAATAAATTTCACTGGACTTTGGTTTCACTGGGTCAGTGATAGCTTCATATATCAAAATGTCTATACCTCTAGCTACACGAGATGAAATTTTTATGTGTGTTATTTACTTAAGAATAAATTTTACTGGACTTTGGTTTCACTGGGTCAGTGATAGCTTCGTATATCAAAATGTCTATACCTCTAGCTACACGAGATGAAATTTTTATGTGTTATTTATTTAAGAATAAATTTTACTGGACTTTGGTTTCACTGGGTCAGTGATAGCTTCGTATATCAAAATGTCTATACCTCTAGCTACACGAGATGAAATTTTTATGTGTGTTATTTACTTAAGAATAAATTTTACTGGAGTTTGGTTTCACTGGGTCAGTGATAGCTTCGTATATCAAAATGTCTATACCTCTAGCTACACGAGATGAAATTTTTATGTGTGTTATTTACTTAAGAATAAATTTTACTGGACTTTGGTTTCACTGGGTCAGTGATAGCTTCATATATCAAAATGTCTATACCTCTAGCTACACGAGATGAAATTTTTATGTGTGTTATTTACTTAAGAATAAATTTCACTGGACTTTGGTTTCACTGGGTCAGTGATAGCTTCATATATCAAAATGTCTATACCTCTAGCTCCCAGTGCTTCAGCTCGGCTTTCTACCTGAAAGAACCAGTACAACGTCTGCGGGAAGGGTCAGTATTAGCTTCGTCTGCCACAATGTGCAGGCTCTAGCAACACAGGATGTGGCCCATGTGTATATGATGGGTTTTCTAGGTAGTGGGCCCGCTGGCCACTCCTCTCAATCCAGAATTGCGTGAGCGGTTTCATCCTCCTCCATGCATGCTCTGCATAGAGAGCTGTCACAACAGGTTGTTGTTGTTAAAGCTGTCTGATGTCATGTAGCGAAACATGTAAGGGAGTTGCCACACTGGCGGATTGCGAGCGTTTTCAAAATGACGCGACATAGCAGCGAACACGTCGCGACTGCGCAGCGTTCACGCCGCGGATGCGCAACGGATTCGCCGGCGTTTTTCTGCGCGGCCGCCACATAAAACATGGCGTTCAGACTTATCTCCGCGGCGAATCTGTTGCGCAACCGCAACGTGTTCGCTGCGACGTCGCTCCGCTTTAAAAACGCTCGCAATCCGCCAGTGTGGCAACTCCCTAAGAGTACCTACAGCTCCTACAAGTAGGAGCGATGGTAGCTCAGTGGATATGAACGTGTCTTCCATACGCCGTTCATCGTTGGGGTCGTGGTTCGATCAAACCCCATACCACATATATTATATATATATATATATATTCCATATTTTAAATATTTATTAGTAGATTATTAATATTTATTATGTAATATCATATTTTGCCGCCACAAATTTTCTGCTTCGCCCAATGGTTGACTGGTAGAGAATGCTGTAAAGCATTAAGTCCGCCAATTGTACTTTTTTTTACTTTGTGCAATAAAGAATAAATAAATAAATAAACCCGAGCAACTTCCAAACCGTTAGGGCATTAAAATGACTAAAAATATCTCATTATCAACATTTAAATTTCCCAGGCTACATAGAATCCAGCTCATACAAGAAGCACATGAAGACCCACGAAGTGAAGGCGGACTCCGAGTCCTCGAACTCGGAGAACAGCTCCGAGCAGATGAACGGGGCGAAGGCCGAGGAGCCGGCGGCCGTGGCCGACATCCAGGCCAACGTCACCGTGGGGCCGGAGGCGGAGGAGCCACAGGTATAGAATGTATTTTTTTTATTAAGACAGCTGTTGATCTTCGGTGGGGATTCCAATCCCGCATCAAAGGATTGACGACCTCAATTCAACGGATCCTTCTCGGGATTTAGATAAGTTATTTTATACGTCGGTGGCAAATAAGTGCGGCTCACCTAACCCTTTTGGGGTTCCCGACCCTTTTAAAACATTAACACTCCTTTTTTTACAAGCTTTTATTAAACTTCACGTTATGTATGTTTCCAAATCTTGCAATAGACACGATGAGCCTGGACTGGTATACATACGACCCCCCCCCCCCCCCCCCCCCCCCCCCCCCCCCCCTACGGTGAGTTCCGCTCGTACACGGCTGCTGTAACGTAGCCGAAACGCCGAGCCAAAAAAAAAAAAAAAAAAACTTTTTATTTTACTTAAAAGCTAAGCGATAACAATAAGGCATAGGCATAGCCTGCATGTCCTGGAGGACCATAACCATGATTTCCAATATATTATATAGGAGGAAATACAATTAAAAGTTTCTTTAAAAAGTTCAAAAGGGAAATGGGAAAATTTAAAAATGCTACAAATCATAGTTAATTTAAGATGAATGAAAAAAGGATTACAAAATTAAATGCTTTAGACTGGACTCCTAAGGAACTGCTCAGTCTCGGTATATTCCAAGTCATGAGCTCTATGATGTCTAGTTCCACAGTTATATTTGAGCTACATAATAGTGGTTCCACATAATAAATATCGTGTTAATCCCCGTATTGATACATTTAGTTGGACCTGGGTATACCTACGTAACTTGGATGACAATACAATAATATGGTACCATGGAGCTGGTCTGATGATGCGGTTGAACGGTGACCATAGAAACTTCGGTTCTTTTAAACAGATTGAGCTGAAATTTGGTATGTATTCGTAGCTATACAAAAATATAGAATCATAGAACTGATCTGTTTAGGAGTTGGAACTCCGATTCATGTGGTACAGTTGAGCTAAAATTGTTAATTTTGATAGAAATGGGGTGAGCCCTGCGTCTCATAGCCACTGCGACCAGTAGATGATCTATTGTGGCAGAGAAATTGTTAATTAGGTTGTGTTGTATTTTTGTTTTCTACGAGGCCGTGGTATCCATTCGAGCCAGCCCATTCATTCCGAGGCTCTCCCACGGTCAAACCTTAACTCCAGAATACTCGAAACGCATTTTAGTTTTGGGAGCTCACCAAACATCATGCTATCACTTCCACCATTCTTGACTGAAGTAGACTGGACGTTCCAAACAGCCAAGTTCCTCCAAAAATTGCGGAAGCCCTATGACGATGGTGGAATTATCCTAAAGAGTCGCAGATGATTTGTCCGGTAGATCCTCCAGATGCCCAGCTCCCAAAATCTGTTTAAGCCGAAGGGTACCTACCGCTACCTACCGTACTAGCAACACCAATTGATTTAATTATATAGATGTGCTGAGTCTCCGACTTAAAGAATTAAATCAATTGGCGTCGCTAGTGTGCGTGCGATACTATTCGCCTTAAGCAGCACTTCAGATTGAGAATAGTTAAGACTTTCGAGCTTGTGTTAATGAAATGCGTACATCAACAGAGTCGCGAAGCGCCGCAAGAGGTGACGCAGAAGCGGTACAAGTGTGGCATCTGCGTCAAGACATACATGTACCTTCCACAGCCTCAAGAAACACATGACCACACATGTACAGGTTAGCCAACATTATATCACAATCATTAAAATCACATACACAATCTATAAATCAGAATCTAGTTTAAGGTTTCAACCTGTATGCATATTTCATAAGGTAAGTAGGGTTGCCAACTAAAACACAGTATTATACTGTTTTCTTTTTACTGTTGAACAAAAATAACGTTTATAAGATACTGTTTTCAGCATCAAAATGCGGACACATTATTATGTGTTATGTTTAGTGAGAAGGTCCAAAAAATATGTATTTAAAACAGTAAATAAATAAAATACTGTTCATTTTTATAAAATAGTGTTTAATAATCTTCATAGACCTGAATATACTTTATTTTTTGTAAAAAAAAGGTGGCACCCTAAAGGTAAGTCGGCGCTTCACCCCTTCCTCTTCATCCCTTCAAACCCCTGATGCAGTTTGACACCCACTATCGTCAGCCTTCCGCTTGAGAGGACGAAGGCAACCACCAGGGAAGACAACCTCAAACCATAAAGATGTAGAGAACCTCCATCGTCATGAGAAACGTCTCTTCGTCTCCTCGAATGTTCCCAAAATGATCTTATCATAGACAGAAGAAAAAATAACTTATATAAATAAAAAATACCTATTTTCACAGCAACAAGTCCAACTGCAGCAGGCCCAGCAACTCCAACAACAACAGCAGCAGGCCCAACAACAACAACAACACCAGCAACAACAACAACAGCAGCAGCAACAACAACACGTGCAAGTGCAACAACAGCTGCAGCAGCAGGCGGTGCTGCAGGTGGGCGGCGTGCAGCAGCTCGCCGTGCCGATACACCAACACGTGCAGCAGGGCATCGTGCAGGTAACAACAACAACAACAACAACAACAACAACAACAACAACATTAGCAACAATAACTATAACAATGTCGGTTCAACGGCATACGTGGCAGCCATGAGGCTGCCACGTATGGGGACTTAAATGGGCTGACGATGACGTCATCGTCATCGTCAGCCCATTTAAGTCCCCACTGCTGGGGCACGGGCCTCCCTCAATCACATGAGGGGTAATTGTCATACTCACCACGCTTGGCAGACGGGTTGGCGAGGGTTTCGATATAAATGCAGAGTTTTCCTTCTCTGGGTGCTGATGATCATGCCAGCAGCTTTACCTTAGTCGCCTTTTACGACACCTCGGTAAGAATGAGGGTGGCCTATTCTACTCTGCCGGGGACCACACGGCAATTCGTAGCAGCCTAATGCGCCGTTTAGCTTAAAAGACTAACTGCCGCACTCAGAGACGCCAATTATGCTAAATATTCACTTACTTAACTAATGGAGAACATTTCATATTTTTAACATGTCCATATTGTTTTTTTATATGAAAATAGACATAAAATTAACAGACCCATATTTTTTCTTTTTTCAAAATTTGTCCATTTTCATGCATAAAATAATTATTGAAATTATTTTTATTCTAAATAGACGTAAGCGCCAAATGACGTCATCGGACGGCTGAATACAGCGATATTCCTTTGCTTATCATTGTTTTAATAAAAAAAAGGTACTACTGTCAAAGGTAAATAATACTAGTGTCAACATTGTCAACGTCATTCATTCATTCAACGTTGACAAGTTGTCTTTTTTTTGACAGTTGCATGTCATGGGTTTGGCATTTCGTAAATTTAAAACTATAATGTGCTCAGCAAAGAAATATTTTACATATTGCCGTCCGATGACGTCATCTTACGTTTTTTAGTTTTTAATTTTTTTCTCAGTAAATAAGAAATATAAAAAATTAATAAATATATATTCGAGCAGCGGAAAAGTAAATAAAGAATTGGTATTTTTTGTTTCGAAGCTTAGCAATTTTGAAATGTTGTCCATTATGGAAAGTCTTTATGCGTATTGAAATAAGTACCTATCAATATTTATTCTTAAGGTGAAGGGTAGGGCATACTAGCGACGCCAATCGATTTTAATTTTTAGCTACCAAACCGGATCTATTTTAAACCATTCCGGGGTTACAACCTCCCGGCAAACACTAATACTATTTATTAAATAACTATGCCCAAATGTTGGGCCCGTTTTTGTACGCGAAAAATTAATTACCGCCAAAAGCGGCCACTTTTAGCGTGAATCAATTTTTTCGTTTTTAGTGTGAATCAATTTTATGTTTAAAAGACTTGATTCATTTGTTAAAATAATTTTCTTAATTAATATTATTATTTTTTGCTTTCAGAGCTCTCCGCATACGTACCCAGTTATATCTTCAGTGCAATCTCTTCAGCTTCAACAAACACAACAGGTTAACACAGTGAGTAATTTATTCACATATTTTTCCCCTCCGGCCACATTGGCAACTAAGATTCACAACCAGTGTTGCCGAAGAACTAACATTCTTGCTTGAAAGACGATAGATTTATCTTTTCGCAACTGCCTGGTTGTGAAACTCACAGTTGCTAAAGAAGAACCAACTTTCTTTCTTCTCAACCACAGTAACCATTAAAAAATAAAAATTCCGTTCTTTTCTTTGTAGCGCTGATGACATCATATTTTTATTTATATTGTATGGTTCTGCTGATATTATTTAAGTACTAATTGGAATATCAGGAGCTGAAAAAATGGCGGATGTCACCTGAAAACCATAAAAAAAACTATGTTTTAGTGATATATGTCGTATGATAATAAATATCACGAGCTCGAGAATTGGGCTCCAGTTCATTCATAAGTTCACTTATTAATTGGCTTTAGTTAAAGAAATACCATGTTTAGGTACTTCAAATATTTCACGCATTGAATTCTTATTTAGTGTTTTTTAAGAAACAAGTCTGTGTATCAAGAATGTCTGAGGATTTTTTTCTACAACTACAGTTTTGAGTTGATACCCATAGTTATTGAAAAATATCTCTGAAGAATTTATTGCAATGTATGTGATGTTGTGATGTCAGTGTCCATAATACCCATAGTTATTGAAAAATATCTCTAAAGAATTTATTGCAATGTATGTGATGTTGTGATGTCAGTGTCCATTATACCCATAGTTATTGAAAAATATCTCTAAAGAATTTATTGCAATGTATGTGATATTGTGATGTCAGTGTCCATTATACCCATAGTTATGAAAAATATCTCTAAAGAATTTATTGCAATGTATGTGATGTTGTGATGTCAGTGTCCATTATACCCATAGTTATTGAAAAATATCTCTAAAGAATTTATTGCAATGTATGTGATGTTGTGATGTCAGTGTCCATTATACCCATAGTTATTGAAAAATATCTCTAAAGAATTTATTGCAATGTATGTGATGTTGTGATGTCAGTGTCCATTATACCCATAGTTATTGAAAAATATCTCTAAAGAATTTATTGCAATGTATGTGATGTTGTGATGTCAGTGTCCATTATACCCATAGTTATTGAAAAATATCTCTAAAGAATTTATTGCAATGTATGTGATGTTGTGATTTTTTTCATTACAGCAACAGCCACAACAGCTTCAAGTACAAACGATCCAAATTCACCCACAACACCAGCCCATTCAAATTCATGTAAGTTATTTGATTCTTTTTTGTCTAAGTTTTTACCTAACTCAAAAAGAAAATACTGGCTGTATACCTACGGCACGAAACTTAAAATTTTACCATATTTTTTACTAATTTAATTATTATTTTTATATTTAGGCGGTGGGAGTACAGCAAGTTCAGCAACAGCAGCTACATGTAGCAACATCTTCTTGCCAAACTATGCTTCCCAATATACTACAGGTAAGCAATTTATAGCATATCAAAGTAAAGTATCAGCATATATACTGTCCCTCTGCAGGGCAAAAGCTTCCATCATAGAAATTAAGTCATTGCTACTATGTTGGGATTAGGCTTAATCACCACGTTTGCCTAATGCGGATTGGTGATCACCAATGATCGGAGTAAGTTGAGCTATTTTTGGTATTTGTGATTTTTTCAAATAATATGGTCATGCCTGGAATCCCGGGAATCCCAGGATCAAAGGTAAACTTTATACTATTACATACGAGCATTAACATCAGCCTTACGATCTTATTCACAAACACTTTGTGATACCATGTTAATTAAAAAAGTTCTATTTGTTCTTCCGAAATTTTGAAAGGAACAAACTGTAGGTTAATATGGTGGTATCGAACGTTTATGGATAAGCTCTTTCGTGATTTAAATCCGTTAAAAAATTAACTCTAAAATAATCCCGGGATTAACATCTATGTTTGCGGTCAATGAACCCAAATAGCTCTCACCTACTCCGATCATTTGTGATCCTATGTTCGTAAAACTCGGAATATACTTTTGGCTCGACCTGGAAATTAGAAACCATTAGATCAATGGGCGTCGGGCTTCACATATTTAAATGTTCAGTATATATTGCAGAGAAGTGTACCTTCGATTGGAGTGAAGGGAACTGCGCTCAAAGGCTTAATTACGATACAGAGTCCGCAAAACGCATGCTGAATCGATAAAAGTACAATTTTACCAATTTTATAAGTTACACTAATGTACCTGCGCAGCAGTCTTATTTTCGAAAACTGCGGCAAATTCTTAACCAATCACAACGCTCCATTTACGCGCGCAAAAAATTACAATTTCTTATTGGTTGATGCGTCAGCGCCATGTTCGGTGCGAGTGCGGTTAAGAGAGACATAGAACTCCTCTCTGGATTTATTATATTTAATCTTAACGTAGCGCAATAAGGTCTGTATTTCAACTGCTATCGCAATCGTAATCAATCGGATTTAACTTGCTCTTCTGCGTAGACGAATTTTGCCGATGTAACTTATAAACGTGGTACAGCTATGGTGGTATAACTTACAAAATTTTTAAAACTGTAAAACAAGTCCGCTTACATAAAGCGCTGAGCCGGTCACAATAGAGGAAGTACCTTGTAAGGCTTACCTTATTTGGATGAGTAACGAAGGCTAATGTCCTGTCGGCAGCTGCAGGGCGGCGCGGCGGTGGCGGTGTCGGGGCTGGGCGCGCAGGAGCTGGGCGGCGTCGCGCACCGCATCATCCTGCAGCCGCCCGCGCCGCACCCCGCCGTCTACACCATACACCACTGACCGCCACGCCCTACGCCACTCCGGACACCACTGACGCGTCACCCCATATACTACTGACGCTCCACACCGTACACCACTGACGCGTCACCCCATATACTACTGACGCTCCACACCGTACACCACTGAGGCCTCACCCCATATACTACTGACGCTCCACACCGTACACCACTGACGCGTCACCCCATATACTACTGACGCTCCACACTGTACACCACTGACGCGTCACCCCATATACTACTGACCCTCCACACCGTACACCACTGACGCGTACCCCATATACTACTGACGCTCCACACCTAACACCACTGACGCGTCACGCCGTACGCCACTGACGCTTCACACCGTACAGCACTGTTGCTCGACAGCATACACCAATGACGCTCCACACCGTACAACATTGACGCTCTACCCCGTACACCAATGACTCTCCAAGCCGTACACCAATGACGCGTCACGCTATACACCACTGACGCTCCACACCGTACACCAATGACGCGTCACGCTATACACCACTGACGCTCCACACCGTACACCAATGACGCGTCACGCTATACACCACTGACGCGTCACGCCTTACAACACTGACGCTCCACACTATACACCACTGACGCTCCACACCGTCGCGTACACCATTGACATTCCATACCATATACCACTGACGCGTCACACCATACATCACTGACTCACCAAACCGTACACCACTGACGCTCACCTACCAGGCAATCAGATTTTTCTTTAGGCAGCCCGCCCCACGTCCAATATTTTGTAAGACCGATAACCCGTTTTGAATGTTACGAAAATTTTGAGTACTATAGGAGTGAGGTCCATATACAATGTGATTGGTTATTTTTAAACGTGATCTGTCAAATGTCAATTTGACAAACTAAACAACCAATGCGGTTGATGTTGGACCTCAGTCTAACAGTACGCCATCTAGCGGATTTTTGACTCGCGAAAACCCTCATTTGATAGTTATATAATTTCCAAACAAAAACAACAAATGTACTTACAATACAATAAACTTACTTACACATTGAAAGGACTACAGGATGAGCACACCATTATCCACAAAAGATAGTCAATTATTTTCTAGGAGTAAGTAATTTTAAATTCGCCATTTTGGAAAACAATACATGACATAAAAAAAGGTCTATATTATTTTGAAAAAAAAAAAATGTAATATATAAAATTATCATCAATCAGTTTATTTTCAATTTATAAAATTAATTGTAATATTTATATATTGTATTTCACAAGTGTTGTAGGAGTTTTGCAATTTTTGTCATATTACTGTTTTCACGTTATATTTCCGATACCGAACATCGCCTCATTTGGGCGACTTAGTAATATAACTCATTATAAACCGAAGTGTCTTATAATAGCTCCCAAATAACTTTGTGTGTTCTACTATGTATTGATTTGTATAAAAAACATATATATAAATATTTGCATGTCTTGATGACTACCAAAATGTATGTATTACATGTATAAATCAATACATGTACCCTAATGTCGAATAATTCAGAATTGGTGATATTATCCTCAATAATAATAAAATACCTAGCATACCTAGGTGCCCAATCATTTAAAATACAATAAGTATACACAGTACAGTAGATTTTAGAGAATTTATTTTTTGTTGTTTGTAGTTATATGTTAAGTAATTTTTATGAAAGCAATAAAATATTATTGAAATAAAAATGATTCTTATTTATTGAAAAGAGGTCTTCAATTAAATCCACTCAGCGCCGTCTGTTGCTAGAATTTGGAACTAATAGCAAAATTACCACGTCCTCACAGAAAACCGGCGTGAAGCAGTGCATGCGCTGTGTTTCGCTGCGTGAGTGAGGGTACCGGAGGCCCAATCCAGGGGAAGGGGGGTTAAAAGGTAAGCAGCGCACTTGTGACACCACTGGTGTTGCAGGCGTCCATGGGCGGCGAAAATCGCTTACCATCAGGTGATCCTTCTGCTCGTCTGCCACCTATATCATAAAAAAAAAATTAAAGCCGAAATTAAAATAGGGCGGGCCATTAGTTTTATAAGATTACAGAAATAAAACAACACATTAGCTAAAATAATTGTCATTATATTTTACACATTATGTACGACGAATACTTAAAATAAATCGAACCTAACATATTAATTAATTCATTGTACCAATAAAGTAAAAATAACACAGTGACCAACATTCCTATGAGTTCAATACGGAAAAATTGATTGAAGAAGTTTTGATATCGGTAACAGCTTACACAACTCTTAACTTTCTACAATAATTCAGTCATGTTTTTGTTGATGTGGATTCAAGATATACTTTGTCATAATGTTGTCTAATGCCGCTCTGGAATCAAACTAAATAATGAGAAATAATCCTTACCCAATCCGAATAAACTAAACAAATCTAACAATGGTTTCAGAAATAAGACGTTTTTCATCGAGACCAGTTAAGTAATTAAAAAAGTCCACTAGGGTTAGGCAACATCTGGTAATTTTGGCACATTAGAAAACTTACAATTATTTACAATTAGCGAATCTCGGAACACTGTGTTTTGAACGAAGTAAAATATCTCGCGTACCAGACACGATAAATATGTACTTACTGAAAGCATTACCCTATAAATTAAATTAAGTTTTACTCGTATAAAAACTAACTAGACGAAACGACAGTACACAAATGCCAATTAATCATTATCTGATAAGTTTTTGATATAGTTTTACTTTATTAATGAGTACACAACTAAGGGCCGATTCGAACCAACCTTATTCCGATACTAAATCTATGGTATAGAGCTGTCATTCCATACAAATCTGACATTATACCATATATTTATCCACGGATAAAGATTGGTCGAATAAAAACATACCTAGTTATAAAAGATTATTTGGTTTGACCAATTGGAACAAACAATAAAGGGCAACAGAGGACCTACAACTAAACCATCTCGAAACGAACGAAAATATACCTGTCGCACTCAAACAAAGGAGATGCACAGCGCGTGTGAAAGAGACGAGGATAAAGATTCGGTTGTGAACTCCATTTCGTTGTAGCCTTCTGTTGATTTGGTTTTTAAAAACATATCAAGAACTTACCAGAAACTGAAAATAGATCAAAAATAACAGACTCATTTACAACTAGTGAGAGTTATGTCCACGAGTTACTCCCTATGTTATATTCAAGAATGGTGAAGGTGTGCGGTATTTTATACTTCCATGCAACAAAACGAAACCGTCCCGTAACGAACGCGAAACCTGACGCATCTAAACAAAAGAGACAGACAGCGCGTGTGAAAGGGCCGTATTTTCATAAAGATAAGATACTATATTGGACACAATCAGGAATTACACGCTAAGATGAAGAAGAAGTATTTTATAACGATACATAAGTGGTTTCGCAACACATCTCATCTTCGCATTATCACCATTCGATTTTGAAAAAACCTAAACCGCTTTGTGGTCAGTGCGAACCGATGACTAGTCAAACCACATTGTCCTACTAGTGCAAATAAGTCGTTACGAATAGAAACTTTGTTTGATATTATATGGAAACTATGCTAGCAACAAACATTTCAGTTTAAAAACCATTTACCACAAAATTAAGACTTATACTCTTCACTCCTGATTCAACCAATCATTATCCGAGAAAGGTTGCCTTTCCATCAAAGACGTGCTATGCAGCTATGCTGCGAAGATGTGAAAGCTCATGAATATGATTGGTGGATATCAAAGGCATTCAAGGCAACATAGTGTAGCACATCTTTAGTATATAACGCTGTCATACCATACGATTCGTAGCATTATACAGTATCTGCTTTATTTGTGCATTATACCATAGATTAAACGAATACTAATGAATAAAGATTGGTTGAATCGGGCATTAGAAAATCATTTAGTCACCATTTCAATCAACTGAACAATCATTTCTCTAAATTTACAACACACATTTCTCTTAGATCAGTCCTTATTATCTTTAAATCAATCATATTTGTAGCACCTTTAACAGAATAACTTGGTTTTCAGTTTATCATCAATAATCATATTATTCATTAGCAGTCAATAAATGCAGTCTCACAATACTATCAAACAATGTTTCGTGAACCACAAACCACAAGTATTTACAATACAATTCATTTGAAAGGCCACTAGTTTCTGAGCGGTTAACCTTATTAAACTGAGACAAGTCCATCAAACAACTTATTTTGAAATATTTAATTTCCGACATGTATTTCAGCACCTGGGTAAGAGAGATATATCTTTAATTTCTAGCTAAATATGCTTACAATTTATTTGAGTACACACCAAAATAATTTTGTGGAAACCAAACTGATTTTGACATATGAAACATCACAAATTTTTATATGGACATCAGATAAAGAAGGGTAAATGAGATCTCCAATCATATCAACACTTTATAATAATAAGTATGTAACTTGCACTTTTTAGTGCTGTAGAAGTGAAGGAAGAATTTTGTGTTTAGACACAAAGAGATTTCACGTTATATACGGTCGAAAAGATTACGAAATAGACAGAAGTCTGTAAAGAAGTGACTTTTCTCTAGCTGAGTAAAGTTCCCGGGATTCCCCGTAAGACGTAAACGAAAAGGGTTGCCAATTTAGGAATTTTAATTTCCTAATTTTTTAATCAAAGAAAGAAACAATGTTACGTAATACGTGTTGTAAGAAAGACCCCCTCCAGCCCCTGTAACGCATCGTAACGTTCCAAATTGCGTTACGTAATACTTGAACGCTCCCAAAGTGAAAAAAAAAAAAAAATCTCTCTCACGTTGCCCATACGCCGTCGGTGTAAGGCCATTGTATCTAAAGAGTTTGTAGCTGTCATACATCGTCCATGTCACCGGCTCTCACCGCTAGCCACGGGCGTCCTCATCGCGCATGCGCGAGCGCGTGAGCTTTATCTGCGCGTCGTATAAATATCGCCGGGCCGAGGCGTTCTCGTTAGTAACCAGACGGCCGGCGATGAGGACGCCCGTGGCTAGCGGTGAGAGCCGGTGACATGGACGATGTATGACAGCTACAAGTTGTTGTGTCACGCGTGCCGCTAGACGCTCTGCGCGCTGGCGTCGGGCTCGTCGTCGGGCGCGTAGCGGATGTAGGCGGCGTGCACGGCGAGCCCGCCCGGCAGCTTCACGTCGCGGAAGTAGCGGTGGCGCCGCGCCACCTTCGCCGAGATGCGCTTCACCGGGTCGTACACCAACATCTTTTGCAGCAGGTCCATGCCGACCTCGTCTAGGTTTTGCACCTGGAACGTTCAAGTTAGGCCTTGATTCATCTTATGTATACAGGGTGTCCGTGTGGCCCCCGGCAGAGTAGAATAGGCCACCCTCTTTCTTACCGAGGTGTCGTAAAAGGCGACTGAGGTAAAGCTGCTGGCATGATCATCAGCACCCGAGAAGGAAAACTCTACATTTATATCAAAACCCTCGCCAACCCGTCTGCCAAGCGTGGTGAGTATGGCAATTACCCCTCATGTGATTGAGGAAGGCCCGTGCCCCAGCAGTGGGGACTTAAATGGGCTGATGATGATGATGATGATACAGGGTGTCATCATCATCATCATCATCATCATCAGCCCATTTAAATCCTGATCCATCAATCCTTTTGACTGACCGGATGGTGCAATTGGTAGTGACCCTGTCTCTTACGCCAAAGGTCGTGGGTTCGATCCCCACCCTGGACAAACATTCGTGCGATGAACACTTGTGTTTGTTCAGTGTCTGGGTGTAATATATGTATTTAAGTATATATTTGTGTTCCTCTGTTGTCTTGTCTGATATCTGTAACACAAGTGCTTAAGCTACTTAGTACGGAATCAGGTCAACGTATGAGATGTTGTGAGAATTATATTATTATACTATATTATATTATTATATTATATATTATATTATATTACTGCTGGGGCACGGGCCTCCCTCAGTCACGTGTGGGGTAATTGCCATACTCACCACGCTTGGCAGACGGGTTGGCGAGGGTTTTGATATAAATGCAGAGTTTTCCTTCTCTGGGTGCTGATGATCATGCCAGCAGCTTTACCTTAGTCGCCTTTTACGACACCTCGGTAAGAGGTGTCGTACACACAGGGTGTATCTATGAACATTTACATCCCTCCAACCCTTTATCAAAAATCAAAAGATTTAATCTAAGGGTTGGAAGATTGGTGACTCGTCTCTACTGCGTGGACAGCATAGATTAGGTCTCCGTCGCCTAATTTCACGTAGCCTAACGTAGCATGCGCGTAACACGTTTGATGACTCCTTCAAGCATAATGTCAAAACAAATAGGTCCGTTTTCACTTGTTTAATTGAAGGAACGTGCCGTATCTGCCGCTATTTTGATTTAATCTAAGCTCCAACCAAGTGTTCTACCAACCATTCTGAATAACATTTGTTCTACGACTTTTGGAAATTCGAATTAAATTGTTGACTATTATATTCCTTAAGGCTCTACATCGACGAAACTAGCGCCGCCAATAGACTTATATTGATCGTACACTATTATTTTCCTTAAGGCTCTAAATCGACAAAATTAGCGCCGAAAATAAATTAATATTGATTGCGGAAACCATAAGGTTTTTTAAAAAAGGGATATCTTTAAAAATCACATGATAGGGACAGAGTTTAAAATTTGGTAGTGAATTTGTCCTTAGTATATATAAGTTAACGGGACCACACGCTGTGTGGTCCCCCGGCAGGGTTGGAATAGGCCACCCTCACTCTTACCGAGGTGTCGTAAAAGGCAACTAAGGTAAAGCTGCTGGCATGATCATCAGCACCCCGAGAAGGAAAACTCTACATTTATATCAAAACCCTCGCCAACCCGTCTGCCAAGCGTGGTGAGTATGGCAATTACCCCTCATGTGATTGAGAAGGCCCGTTTTTTTTTTTTTTTTTTGGGGGGGGGCCCCAGCAGTGGGGACTTAAATGGGCTGATGATGATGATGATGATACAGGGTGTCATCATCATCATCATCATCATCATCAGCCCATTTAAATCCTGATCCATCAATCCTTTTGACTGACCGGATGGTGCAATTGGTAGTGACCCTGTCTCTTACGCCAAAGGTCGTGGGTTCGATCCCCACCCTGGACAAACATTCGTGCGATGAACACTTGTGTTTGTTCAGTGTCTGGGTGTAATATATGTATTTAAGTATATATTTGTGTTCCTCTGTTGTCTGATATCTGTAACACAAGTGCTTAAGCTACTTAGTACGGAATCAGGTCAACGTATGAGATGTTGTGAGAATTATATTATTATACTATATTATATTATTATATTATATATTATATTATATTACTGCTGGGGCACGGGCCTCCCTCAGTCACGTGTGGGGTAATTGCCATACTCACCACGCTTGGCAGACGGGTTGGCGAGGGTTTTGATATAAATGCAGAGTTTTCCTTCTCTGGGTGCTGATGATCATGCCAGCAGCTTTACCTTAGTCGCCTTTTACGACACCTCGGTAAGAGGTGTCGTACACACAGGGTGTATCTATGAACATTTACATCCCTCAACCCTTATCAAAAATCAAAAGATTTAATCTAAGGGTTGGAAGATTGGTGACTCGTCTCTACTGCGTGGACAGCATAGATTAGGTCTCCGTCGCCTAATTTCACGTAGCCTAACGTAGCATGCGCGTAACACGTTTGATGACTCCTTCAAGCATAATGTCAAAACAAATAGGTCCGTTTTCACTTGTTTAATTGAAGGAACGTGCCGTATCTGCCGCTATTTTGATTTAATCTAAGCTCCAACCAAGTGTTCTACCAACCATTCTGAATAACATTTGTTCTACGACTTTTGGAAATTCGAATTAAATTGTTGACTATTATATTCCTTAAGGCTCTACATCGACGAAACTAGCGCCGCCAATAGACTTATATTGATCGTACACTATTATTTTCCTTAAGGCTCTAAATCGACAAAATTAGCGCCGAAAATAAATTAATATTGATTGCGGCATAAGGTTTTTTAAAAAAGTATATCTTTAAAAATCACATGATAGGGACAGAGTTTAAAATTTGGTAGTGAATTTGTCCTTAGTATATATAAGTTAACGGGACCACACGCTGTGTGGTCCCCGGCAGAGTGGAATAGGCCACCCTCACTCTTACCGAGGTGTCGTAAAAGGCAACTAAGGTAAAGCTGCTGGCATGATCATCAGCACCCAGAGAAGGAAAACACTGCATTTATATCAAAACCCTCGCCAGCCCGTACTCACCACGAGTATGGCAATTACCCCTCATGTGATTGAGGGAGGCCCGTGCCCCAGCAGTGGGGACTTAAATGGGCTGATGATGATGATGATGATATATAAGTTACTCCATGAATTACGGCACACGGTAAAGCTTAATTAGCTTATGATTATACCAGCCTTATATAAAAAAAATGTAAGTTTTTCTAAGTTAAATAAATAAAAATAAAAAATCGTTTGGTTGTGGGCGCTCTGTATGCTTACATGGTTGTGCAAATTGAATGTGTTCCAGTTAGGAAACGTGGGCTTATAGTCAGGGAGGGATGAGACTCCGGGCCAGATGTCCTCTGTAGGAGTGCGCAGCATTCTGTAGATTAAAAATGAAATGTTCATGAATATAACATCTTAGCTAAGTCGACTTAGTAAGGGCACAGGATGAGGCAGCTTTCAAAGTTAATAAATGTTTCAGTATTAAAAAATTATATAGATACAACACTAAACCATCACTTCACAGATAGTAACAAGAGCTAAGCCTTATTTGATACATTTTTGTATGACCATCACTAATTAGTAAATAATCTACAATCTCTGACATACATAAAACATTCAGACATCAAATTAACTATCAATATAAGAAGCGATTACTCTTTTAAAATAAAAAAAAACAAATGATGACAGTAAAAAGCATGTCACTGCACCACATGACAACTTTACATCTTGTGATTACACAATATTTAATGTGAAATCATCAGGCACTTTACATTAGAATCAGAATTACATTTTGTAGTATTGCAACATATTACATGACATAACAGGTGGCAAGAATATGCCACATATACCGTAGATTAGATGTTAATTTACCACTTTAAAAAGTAAATAGTCCAGTTCAGTCACCTAAAGATGCGGAAGAGTTGGTCAATCTCCGAGTCTCCCTGGAAAAGGGGTTTCTTGGACGACATCTCCGAGAATATGCAGCCGACTGACCAGATATCGATGGGGCATGAATACCTGTTGACAATTTAGACATTTCTTTGAAAAAGGTAATAATACTGTGGGAAGGATTCTGGCCAACTCTACTAGAAAAACATGCAAAGTGAAAAAAGTCGATGTGATTGGTTCACATTCCCAAACACTGTTGGAGTTTACTTGTTGGAAGTCTGAAAGCTGTGAGGAATGTTGCCACCATGACTATGTATTTTCATTAATATGTATATTTCATTTTATGCTACACAGGGTGGATAAACATCGGGCCTTGGAAAGCAACCTTCAATCCTTAAGGACCATGTTTGACTTATGAAAACCTAAATATTTTAGAGGTAATCTCTCCAGGACCCAATTTTTTTTCCACCAGAGCAGAATGCCTACAACATAATCGTCCCAAAATGAACGAGAATATATTTATCGCATCCATAAAGAATAACGTTTCGGTTGTTTAAATTGTTTTATTGTTAGGCCCCCAGGTCGTGTCTTTAGTAATATCGTACAGCATCCAAAAGAGTATGGTATATGAGTGGTATTAAGGAGACCGTGGGCCGTGTGGTTCCCCCCGGCAGAGTAGAATAGGCCACCCTCACTCTTACCGAGGTGTCGTAAAAGGCAACTAAGGTAAAGCTGCTGGCATGATCATCAGCACCCAGAGAAGGAAAACACTGCATTTATATCAAAACCCTCGCCAGCCCGTACTCACCACGAGTATGGCAATTACCCCTCATGTGATTGAGGGAGGCCCGTGCCCCAGCAGTGGGGACTTAAATGGGCTGATGATGATGATGATGATATATAAGTTACTCCATGAATTACGGCACACGGTAAAGCTTAATTAGCTTATGATTATACCAAGCCTTATATAAAAAAATGTAAGTTTTTCTAAGTTAAATAAATAAAAATAAAAAATCGTTTGGTTGTGGGCGCTCTGTATGCTTACATGGTTGTGCAAATTGAATGTGTTCCAGTTAGGAAACGTGGGCTTATAGTCAGGGAGGGATGAGACTCCGGGCCAGATGTCCTCTGTAGGAGTGCGCAGCATTCTGTAGATTAAAAATGAAATGTTCATGAATATACATTTTAGCTAAGTCGACTTAGTAAGGCCACAGGATAAGGCAGCTTTCAAAGTTAATAAATATTTCAGTATTAAAAAATTATATAGATACAACACTAAACCATCACTTCACAGATAGTAACAAGAGCTAAGCCTTATTTGATACATTTTTGTATGACCATCACTAATTAGTAAATAATCTACAATCTCTGACATACATAAAATACTCAGACATCAAATTAACTATCAATATAAGAAGCAATTACTCTTTTAAAATAAAAAAAACAAATGATGACAGTAAAAAGCATGTCACTGCACCACATGACAACTTTAGATCTTGTGATTACACAATATTTATGCAATGTGAAATCATCAGGCACTTTACATTAGAATCAGAATTACATTTTGTAGTATTGCAACATATTACATGACATAACAGGTGGCAAGAATATGCCACATATACCGTAGATTAGATGTTAATTTACCACTTTAAAAGTAAATAGTCCAGTTCAGTCACCTAAAGATGCGGAAGAGTTGGTCAATCTCCGAGTCTCCCTGGAAAAGGGGTTTCTTGGACGACATCTCCGAGAATATGCAGCCGACTGACCAGATATCGATGGGGCATGAATACCTGTTGACAATTTAGACATTTCTTTGAAAAAGGTAATAATACTGTGGGAAGGATTCTGGCCAACTCTACTAGAAAAACATGCAAAGTGAAAAAAGTCGATGTGATTGGTTCACATTCCCAAACACTGTTGGAGTTTACTTGTTGGAAGTCTGAAAGCTGTGAGGAATGTTGCCACCATGACTATGTATTTTCATTAATATGTATATTTCATTTTATGCTACACAGGGTGGATAAACATCGGGCCTTGGAAAGCAACCTTCAATCCTTAAGTGACCATGTTTGACTTATGAAAACCTAAATATTTTAGAGGTAATCTCTCCAGGACCCAATTTTTTTTCCACCAGAGCAGAATGCCTACAACATAATCGTCCCAAAATGAACGAGAATATATTTATCGCATCCATAAAGAATAACGTTTCGGTTGTAAATTGTTTTATTGTAGGCCCCCAGGTCGTGTCTTTAGTAATATCGTACAGCATCCAAAAGAGGTATGGTATATGAGTGGTATTAAGGAGACCGTGGGCCGTGTGGTCCCCGGCAGAGTAGAATAGGCCACCCTCACTCTTACCGAGGTGTCGTAAAAGGCGACTAAGGTAAAGCTGCTGGCATAATCATCAGCACCCCGAGAAGGAAAACTCTGCATTTAGTTCAAAACCCTCGCCAACCCGTCTGCCAAGCGTGGTGAGTATGGCAATTACCCCTCATGTGATTGAGGGAGGCCCGTGCCCCAACAGTGGGGACTTAAATGGGCTGATGATGATTAAGGAGACACTAACCTCTGGCTGCCTAGTAGAACCTCAGGGGCTCTGTACCAGAGCGTGACTACCTCGTGGGTATAAACTCGGACGGGGACACCGAATGCGCGTCCTAGACCAAAGTCTGCCACCTGGAACAAAGAGCATACTTTATGCAGATAGAAAAACTTGGATCATATTATTGTGTGCAGTAAATACAATACGATAAACTGCCTATTGCATAGGTCAAAATCAACTTATAATCAATTTTTGAATGAACACTGGCAAGTACTGTCTAATAAAAGAGAATCCTTTAAAAATGTATAGTTAATGTAATTTGTACATACTTTGATGATGCCAGTCTTGTCAATGAGCAGGTTCTGTGGCTTGAGGTCCCGGTGCAGTATGCGGCGCTGGTGGCAGTACAGGATGGCGCTGTTGATTTGGTACAGGTAGCTCTTCACCACCGCCGGGTCCATGAACTACAATGAGATGTCTTAAAATTATTTCACCTTAGCTTTAATCACCATTTTCATTGTGGGAGGCACATTTGGCATGTTGTTTGGCTCGACTGGAGTGATATCATGGCCTCAAAAGCAACCAGCATGTAGAAGTGCCTGTGCTGTGTTTCCCCAAGTGAGCTAGGGTTCCAGAACCCCGATGGGGAAGGGAAAGCAAGTTAAAAGGCTGACAGCACACTTAGTGACTCCACTGTTATTGAGAGTGTAAATGAGCAGCAGACTGCATATGATAAATCAGGTGATCTGTCTACTTGTTTGCAACCTATTGCGTAAAAAAACATTCGATCAACACCTTGTGCCTATCCACTGCTGAATGTAGGCCTCTTTCATGCAGTGCTACAGATTTTAACCCTGGGTTTCCCTTATTCCATCTCTACCAGCAGTTTAACTAGTGGCAGGCCTTCTTTTGCCTTATAGCAGTCTCCACTTCAAGGCACACATGCTTCAACTATTGTTATCATAGAATTTAATAAAAATGATATTATTAATTCACACTGTTGTATCATATGATACTTCTGCCGTTATTAATTATATGAATAGTAAATTGGTTATTGGACATAACACTTCAATTCAACTCAATATCCTTTATATTTGGAAAAGATTTTTTTTGTACATATCGCCTCTTTACAAGAACAATGTGACATCTCAAGAACCTCTTTGCAAATAGAATGTGACATCTCAGTAGCTTATTCATGAGATGTATGTTCTTGTAAAGAGGCATATATTCACTAATATTTAGAGAGTATTCATATTAATTTAATTAATTTGGTATTGGTATTACTACTGTTAATTTAATTTATTAGTTTATTATAGATAATTTGATTTATTTTATACTCTCTTCGTTTTCTGTATGCCCTTTGGCAAAGGCCTCCTCCAATTGCCTCCAATTTACTCTGTCACTGACTAGCCTAGTCCATTTTCTACCTGCTACTTTAACTATCTCATACTCCCATCAATCATCAGGATTAGAAAAGTGGAGTAAAAGTCTCTATCTGGTACCCCAGAGGTCAAAAAAAAAGAAAGGGAGACCATGCACCAGATGGGACATAAGACTGTTACAAATAATATAATTATCAAGGTATAATGTGCATAAATAGGTACCTAGGACAATGTTAACTAACCCAAGGCTGTAATTAAAATGTGTCTTACAAAATACAATTAACAAGCATAACGAACTTTTACAGATACATGAAGACTCCGCTTTTGGTTTGGATCTAGTTTATTATGAAAAAGAAACACTCACTTTTCCATTTCCAAGAGAGTCCATGTATTTTTTCAGGTCCATAGACAGGAACTCGAAAATTAGGTACAGACGTGACTCTTCCATTAAGACATCCTCCAGTTTCACTATGTTTGGGTGGTTCAACTCTTTTAGCAAAGAAATCTCCCTAAAACATGTGTAAACAAATAATCGTATAGGTTACTAGCTGACCCGGCAAACGTTGTTTTGCCATATAAATAAAAGGGTTGATCGTAGAAGGGTGAAAATTGAGGATTGTATGTATTTTTGTATGTTGTATCATAAAAAAAGAGAAATTAAAAATTTTGTCTAAAAAATAAAAATAAAAATTTAGGGGTGGACTACCCCTAACATTTAGGGGGATGAAAAATAGATGTTGGCCGATTCTCATAGATACCGGATAAGCACAAAAAATTTCATCAAAATCGGTCAAGCCGTTTCGGAGGAGTATGGCAACGAAAACTGTGACACGAGAATTTTATATATTAGATAGAAGAAGATTAGATGATTATTGCAAAAAAAAAAAACTTCGCAAATCAAGAAAATACTGGAAATAAGTGTAAATTAAGCGTTCAAGAGCTATGAACATGAACAGGAAATTAAAAACCTTATAGCTGTTGACGGAATGCCCTCATCTTCAGACTCCAAGCGAATTTTCTTCATAGCCACAAACTGCCCGGTTATTTTGTTTTTCCCTTTGTACACCACACCGTAAGTACCTTCACCGATTTTCTCAATTTTGAGAAAATCATCCATTTTGTAATAAGGAATTTTGTCGATTTTCTTAATAAAACGCGGGGCGAACTGATGGGTGAGCGAGGGTTCGTTGATCGGTCAACGAGTAACACAGCGTGCAGCTGCTAAAGAAAAAACTGCAGCATGTAAATATTGCCTGTACACTGAAAAATATGATTCGTTTCACATAAATTGAAAAAACTGTGAAATTAATGGGAAAAAATAAATAAATCGCTAACGTCCATAACCTAACGACTCAAAAATTCAAACGAAATTTTTTAAATTTGTCGAACTGTCAAAATGTCAAACAGACATTTTTTTTTTAAAACGACAGGCGGCTTGGCACTGGCCTTGGGTTTTGTGTGTGTCTTCAATTCATATTCCATAGACTAAGCCATATAAGTTTGGATACGGCATTTTTTTCGGCCTGAATAATAAAAATGTTACGACACATCTCTAGTTGACATTGACAGTTGTTATCAGTTTATCAGCGTTCATTTATCAAATTGTTAACTAAACAACTTCACGATTTCAGATAACTTCTTTGATCTTGAGATTCTAAACTCTTGTCTTATTATAAAACTTTCGCTACAGTTTTATTTTGTAATTTGTAAGTCTAAACTAGATATTTTTGGAAGTTATCATTAATTATAATAACAATTCTGACAACAACAATATTTTGATTTACAGTTATTTTTCATAATGGTTGGAAAAGCACCGTGTGTGAAACTATCTAGTGGATATGAAATGCCTGTAGTTGGTCTAGGAACGTATGCTGTAAGTTTAATGATAAGTACTATTAAATAAATACACTTAGTAAAATATATGTTTTGTTTGTAAGGTAAGTAACCTTTGAATATTGAATATTATATTAATTAGATATAACTTACCTAGATGTATCATTGTTTTAGCGCAAAGCGAATCCTGGGGAATTTAGGCAAGCTGTGGAGTGGGGGATAGAAGTTGGGTACCGGCACATTGATACGGCTGCCTGTTACAAAAATGAAGAGGAGGTCGGGGAAGGGATAGCAAATAAAATCAAACACGGTCTAGTAACTAGACAGGATTTGTTTGTCACTACTAAGGTAAACACCCTGTTAGTCTAGTGGTTTAAGTACCGGGCCGTGATCTCGGGGTCCTGGGTTCGATTCCCCGGTCGAGCAAAAAGTATGTTTCGAATTATCCGAACATAGCTCGGGTTTGTGATTACCAATCATAGTAGCAATGACTTGATTCCATGATGGAGCCCTTTGCTCTGCAGTGGACACTATATAGGCTGATACTTATCTTTACTTTACTACTCACCTACATACCAAATAAAGATGAAAAAAAATCTGGAACTACAGGTTTCAGGGTAGTGTATTTATCAAAGTTATGAGCTTATTAAAAATTAAAGAAAAGAGAAAAGAAAGAACAAATGTTTATTTGGAACCAATAATTACATAATCATATCAATTATGCAGTTAAATTACCTAAATGAATCAGTTTAAAGAAGTAACAAAGTGTATTTGTTGAGGATTGACGGCAGGACCAGCCTTTTTATATTGTTTATAATAATAATAATAATTTTGAGACAAAAAAAATTTACAAAAAAATAAATAATAAATATTTCACAACATCACATACATTGATCTGACTCCGAGAGAGGTAGCTCAAGCACCTGTGTTACGGATATCAGAATCAACAGTGGGATTACAAATATATACATAAAATACTTTTCTTTTGTAAACACATAGACCAATACAAACAAACATGTTCCTGCACACAAATGTTTGTACTGGGCGGGGATCGAACCCGCAACCCTTGTATCAGAGGTAGCGTTCGCTACCACTGTTCCAATCGGGTCGTCATGTTTATGTTTTTATACTTTTGTTGGCACCCTTCACCAGTGTTTTATATACAGTCCAATCGCCACAGTATTATAAGATAAATGAAAAGATAAGATTCTTGAGTTTGTAAGTGGTGTACCTACTTGACTTACCTGACATTATCCATACCTATACATATATTTATGTTGTGCTATTGTGCATGTACCTATAATTAATATTTTCAGCTCTGGAACAACTGCCATGCAGAAACTGATGTGATTCCTGCTCTCAAGCAGTCCTTGGCTAAGTTGAAACTGGATTATGTTGATTTGTATCTTGTGCACTGGCCAGTGTCAGTTGATGTGAGCATATTTTTTATTTGTCCTCCTTCTCCTTCGTCACGCTAAGATAACATGTAATTCCCAGTTGCGTCCAGAGCCCGGGCTACGCTTGTACCATGATTCTTGATATGGGGAGTCTGGGGATTACAATGAAGTGACCAAACAAAAGTGAACCAAACACAAAGGACCGAAAGAGAGTCTAAGTGCGGAAAAGGAAGTCCACCTTACATTACTGGGGAACCATGTCCATGCGTGTGTCCTGGGCGGCGGCAATCGCTTACCAGGCTTAGGCTTACAGGCTCAGGTGATCCGTCTGCTTGTCTGCCACCTATGACATAAAAAAAATCAGACTAACTGAATCATTATTACACGTTTCAGAAACTATCCGAAACGTGCAAGTTTTCACAATGTTTTCCACCGCCGAGCTAATGGTAGAAATACGCACATAGATTGGATAAATCCAAAGGTGCATGCTCGGATTCGAACCCGGACCCCCGTGTTCTGAACCACTGTGCTATCATAGTTATTTTTATTTGTATTTATTATATAAGAAGAAAACAAAAAGCTTTGGGCTCTGGAGTGACAGCGTTTGATGCAGACGGATATGATGCCTCGATGCTTGCACATTATATCTAGCTAAATTTTACATTAAGCACTGTATTGAATAAAGGTTTTATTTATTTATTACATACCCGAAAACTTCTCACATACACGTAACTTCCTCACTTTAGCTAGATCCTTAAGTGAATGTTCGGTAGGTTTCATGCATACCTATGTGGTAGGTAAGTGCATCAAAAACTTTAAAAACTAATTGTTATATTTCAGAACAAAGGCGAGGAAGCTGCAGTAGACCACTTGGAAACGTGGCGTGGTATGGAGGAGGCGGTGAAGCAGGGGCTGACAAAGTCCATAGGCGTGTCTAATTTCAATGAGGAACAGTTAGCCAGGATATTGAAGAACTCTAACATCAAGCCAGTGGTTAATCAGGTCGAGGTTTGTACAAGTTATCATCATTACACAATAAAACAGGAGTAGGAGAGCCATACTTACTACGCTGGCTCAGCGACCCGAAGTGAATCTTGGCCTCCGTCACGAGAATTCGCCATTCTATTCTGTTCTCAGCCACCTGTCGTCAATGCTTCCGCCACGAACCGAGCCATTTATCGGTTCGAGAGGAGTGATACCACGGCCTCACAGAAAACTTGCGTTAAGCAGCGCCTGCGCTGTTTCGGCCAAATTCGGGGATAGGGGAGTTTGATGGTTGGCAGCGCACTTTTAATTTCAATGGTATACAGATATTAAAAATATGTAATTGATGTTGATTCATTCTTATTAATTAATAAAATACCTAATAAGAAATGATGACCCTGCAATCGGCTTTTCCTGTTTCTTTTTAAAATTAAAAAAAGGTTTGTAATTCCATTATCACTCAAAAACCCTTACATTAAATTCCAGATCAATCCAACGCTAACTCAACAGAACCTGGTTAGCTTCTGCAAAGACCATTCCATCTTCCCCGTAGCCTACACACCATTAGGCCTGATATCCGAGGCAAGGCCAGAGTTCATCGGGAAAGACGTCATTAAGACCGACCCCAAGCTTGGCGAAATAGCCGCCAAGTATGGGAAGACTCGGGCGCAGATTGCGTTGCGGTATTTGGTATGTACTTTTTATGACGATTCTGCACTACATTCTCCTATTCCATCCAGTCCAGCTAGTTTGCATAATTCATCCCAATTCGGCTACAGGCCTCGAAATATAGGAAGTAAGGTATTCTTGAGGAAATAACGAGGTTCCCATGTCACAACACATGATGTACAGCGGTAGCTAGTACGCCATAATTTATTTATAACAGTTTATAAGTAATCTGTGGTTGTATATACAGCCACACATCAATGTATACAAATGTCAAATTTCTACCATCCATTCTCGCCTTAATCTCAGAGCCATCTGGTTCAATATCAATTTGACAGATTGTAGTAAACTGATGTGTATTTTAACCTGCAACATTGTATATTTTAACCCCTATATCTACATTGTAATAATTAAATTAGACATCTCAAGTGAAAGTCACGTGATATAATAAATAATTTTTCTCCTCATTTTAGGTTCAAAGAGGTATTGCAGTGATGCCAAAATCGTTCACCAAATCCCGCATCGAGGAAAACCTAAATATTTTCGATTTCGAATTGACCCAAGAAGAAATGAAAACTGTAGAAAGCTACAACATTGATCATCGATGCGTGCCAGGGACTATATTTAATCATTTGAAAAACTACCCCTTCTAAAATACGTATAAATATGAGTAGTTCTTGCAATTTTGGAGTGCGCATACACAGCAAGCTCATGTACTTACTTGCACTATATATAGTGACATTGCTTACTCTAACACGCGATCCTTTCCCCCTTATTACAAATCGCGAACTAAGGGTAATCCCGGAACATAATTCGTGCCGGCCCCTTTTAACATTTCGTGTTGGAACGGGATGACATGAGCTTTAGTAGGGTAATAAGTTTAGATCGCGATTAGTAATAAGGTGGGTAAAGTTCCGCAACTAAACTCATTCCAGCCCCTTTTAACATTGTCCCACTTGTTAGAAAACCCGATCTAAGAACCGTTCAGCATCTTTTAACATTGCGTGTTGGAACAAGATGGCATGAGCTTTAGTAAGGTAATAATCCAAGATCGCGTTTCTAAGGTAGTTTAGGAATGAAGACTTGTATTGGAACGGCAGTTATAAGCGGAAACGTTGGTTTCTTATTAACATTCAGTCAGTTTTTATTTATTCTCGCTAGTTACAGATAGTTACAAATAAAACCGTCCATTCTCTAAATTTGCAAGAACTTTACTTCGAATAAGGTGGATCGATCAAATCGTTACACTAACAGGTTACTATAAGGCTATCAGAAATAATTGAATCAAGTTTATTCATAGCTATAAGGTCTGAAAAAAAAAATAATGGGCATGGGTTCTATAGGTATAGGTTTTTTTATACGGCGGTAATAGTTTATATTGTATAGTTTAATACTCCAAAAATGTGATATTATGTAAAATTCGAATAAAAGTTATCTCGTTTTTAAAAGTTCTTTCAATTGGTTAGGCAACTTGTAAGAGCGGATAGGACTTTGTCACTTTTTAATATTATAAAATTAATCGAATCGAATGAGATACAGGTCGCGGCAGATAATTCTAGCGGTGACCTTGAGTGCGCAGAAATATTTTTTAGGTCAGCTATTTTACAAGTGTGCAAACGAACAGCCTGCGCTATACTTACTTGCCGCGGCCTGTACCTATTGCTACTATTTATATTCCTAATCAGCCTATACAAGCTCGTCAAAAAAGGGATCTTATGACATTTATAAAAAAAGCATTTTTTATAACCACCATTTTATTTGATCAAAAACAATAAATAGAAATAATGTCAACATTCAATGCAACAGAAATATAAAAATAAGATTATAGCAAATAAATGTAACGATCTGAAGATTTGAGATATAAATAGTGGAATGGTAAGATCTAGTAAGATCTTATAGGATGTATAAAACAGGAGTATAAAAGGAAATGCATAGAAGATTAATTCTTATATCCCGTTTTCAATGAAATGCATAGTATCATATTATTATGGCTTGGTACCACTTTGAGACATATTCACCAAATTATAAGTTTTTTTGCTAACAAAAATATAATTATATTATTTAATAGTGACTGTGTTGTGCTAAGAGGATATTTTGTCTCATTTTTATAATAGCTTAATCGTAAACTAAACTCAACAAGTTTTACGCGTGAGGACCAGAAGTACATAATAAAATTTATTTTAATTCCCGATCATTCATTAAACCTAATGATAATCTTCATTTCTAGCTCTTATCGACGAATTGAACGGAAATTAATTCCCATTCACCAAGGAATTCATAATATTTTAATAATTCGAATCTTATTATGTGAAAAAAAAAGGTTCAAAACCATTTGACAGTTTTAGAGTGTCAAATGGTTAGTTGGCAGTAATTACATATTACTTAGGGATCCTCTGAGCACGCAGCACACCATAACAATTATTAAATTTTGTGGTACCGTTACCTTTAACAACTAAAAAACTATAGAGATTGAATTACATTTCTGTTCTTCATTTATAAAACATTTTAAATATCACAAAATCACACCAGTTTAAGACGAGGAAATATTATAGTGACCTTTACTTTTTGGTTCAGTTTGGGTTCAAAAACCCGTTTTCAAACATCTCTGAAGAACTAAAAACACACATTGTAAGGAGCATACAATAAAAAATATTTTTTTTTAGTTTTGCGACATTAAAAAAGGTATTCTTTTAATTGTGACCAGTATGTCAAAAATGACCAAAATATTGCTATAACTAGCAACGGCTTCTAGTAAAATATTATCGTATATTCTTTTTGTATGGCCCTTACACAAACAATGAGAGAAAATAATTTTGTACAGTAACTACAACTAATTAGGCAAACTGAGAGCATCTTGATTTACATAAAAATTAACCATTCATACATGATGTTCAGATGTTAAAAAAACAACTTGTTCATTTCATGTCAATGTCAATGTTCAACTCTTTTTAAGAATTTTAAAAAGAAAACAAAAAAGTACTATGTACTGTTCAAAAGTATAAGCAAATGTCCAAATAAATATTAATATATTTGTCAAAATAAATAATCTGTCGCTTACTCATTTCGTAGAAATAATAAAAATTACAAAGAAATACTTCAAAAATCACACAATCCGCAACTGCGGCGTAATAATCGAACATATAAAAACCCTGATAGAAAATAAATATTCTCAACAACACGAAAACAATTCATTTATGATTTCATACGCAGAGTTCTACAAAAATATACATTTCGATGTATCTCACAATAATGTATAAACTTCAACACTTAAAACCGAATGAGTAGGAATCCACAGAGAGAGGAAGATTAACAACACTATTTAAACAAGATTATAAAATAATATTTCTGGACATCTTTAAGGCAAGAGTGAACAGACATCTTTTAGGCAAACGCGTTACATCCTAGACCTTATCGTCACTTTCCATCAGGTGAGATTGTGGTCAAGCGTTAGCCTACAGTTCATAAAAAAACTAAAATTTTTGAATGTTCAAACTTTTTTTAATGAATATTAAATCGATGTAATGTTGCCAGAAAATCATTAATGCGTATTTGCTTTCTTTTTTCAGAAATATAAAACGATATATTACAAATCAAACGAACTTACTCGAAATTAAGTGTGTAAGTTAGTTGAATGTATAATGCAACGAACTTACTCGTATAAGTTCGCAGATGATAATCGGAAACTAGGGTTGTACCTAAGGTAACATTTTAAATCCCTCTCTGCGTGAATTCACTCCTAAGCTTAAAAACAGTTCTACTTACTACTACGACGTTGACTGAAGCTTATTTGTACATTTACATTACCTATGTCCTAAGGTGTAAATAGTTATGAAACATTGGGGCAAGAGGACTCCATGGGTAGGCCTTCACATCACATAATATAATTTACAATACGCAGTCTGTCTCGGCCGGTGTGAAGCTAGGCTATCCTTCTCGTTTTAAAATTTAGTTACTAAAATCGTTACTCCATATAGACTTGGTTCAGGCCGGCCAACTTATATCGTGCGTAATAATTAGCATAATAAATTCGGCAGGATAAGCTTGGATAGGAAGGTAAGTACCAAATATAACTTCCGTTAAATAGCTTTCACTTATCTTTTTAAAATGCTTAAATATGACTGTTATGGAAAGATTAAATTGAAAAATATATAATTTGGGGCTTTATGGCATCTTTATGATCTTAGTTAACTGTTTTTGTTTATTTAAATATCCACTAAAAATTTGCAGGTCCAGCCTGGTTCTAGTAGCCCTAAAGACGTTCCAATATAATGGATTCATTTATAAAATTAAATATTTTACCAATGCAATGGTCAGTTATGACCGCCCATGGAACCTTGTTTTACTAGCCCATTCGTGTGTCGGATTCCTATAGAAAACTTCCTAACATAAAAAAATCTACAGATTCCTTCAAGCTTTACCCACCAAGGCCTTTCCGCTGCCCTCAGCATTTACTTCCACACCAAATTAAAGGCGTCCATGATACTGTCGTAGATTGTAAAGGTGATGGCCACGTCGAATACCACGCGGCTGAGCCTGGGCACGGTGCCCTTGTAGAAGGCCAGTGGACCTTCGGCCTTCCACGTCTTGATGAAGCAGTCCCACGTACTTTTGTACTTGGCCGCTTCGAGGCCTTGCATCCTGGTTTTGACGACGTCGATTGGCGTGTTGCCGAAGACTGATGCCGCTCCTGTAAATAGAGAAATAGATAATCTTTATTATCAGAATAAAATGGCGCAATGCCAGGGACGGGCCACTCTGACTGGCAATTTATTACCAGTCAGAGTAGGCCCCTGTTCAAAATATAAGCCTTAAAAGAGTTGTAAGTTTATTGTAAGTAGACTCGAAACCTAAGATTGATTTCTAAGACTAGACTAAGGATTTTTATTTGCGGTTTTAATAGAAAAAGTTACAGTTAGTTATAGTACTAAGTTATGGCAATTAAAGATTCGTTTTAATGTAACTTTCCCCTATCTCAAGCAATAACACTTTGTTTGCTTTAATTAAATTATAGCAAATGCACACGATGAACTTTAAAGAACTCTGATAGCAAAACAATAATCTTGTAATAATTATGATCGATGTTAACTGACGTGAAATATGTTACAATTTGATGAATTGTCGTAAGTTTTATCAACTAGCCACATTTTAAAAATTCAATTTTGCGCATCGCCTCCATATACCTTGCCCCCCCAGTGTGCGGCGTAGGCATGCGCTCGGCAGTACTTAACTCGTGGCCCTACTATTGGTTTCCTGCACTTTGTGAGAATTACATTATCACATCATATTTTTTTTATATTAAGGGTTTTTAAATTTCTGTGTACACAGATAGTGTTTCATAGACCCTATCACATATTTACGGGATTAAAACGATAAAAAAGTGACGGTGTATAGTCTGCCAAGCGTGGTGAGTATGGGCATTACCCCTCATGCGATTGAGGGAGGCCCGTGCCCCAGCAGTGGGGACTTAAATGGGCTGACGATAACGATGACAAAAATATAATGAGCTGATTATTTCAGTTCAAAATGGTGATGATGAATGTTAGAATTGATTTTTTTAAATCTTTTGAAATTTCTAGTAGCGATTTTCTCCAGGCAGTATAATTATAATCCGGTATAATTAAAATATAAGCTCGGCGGTGAGGGAAAACATCGTGGGGAACCTGCACGTCTCGGATAGTTTCTCAAAATAGTTGGATACCTACAATATATGAGGAGGAGTATAAGGCCGGCAGCGTATCTCCACTCCCTCTGGTGTGGCTAATGTCCATGGGTGGCGTTGATCACTTACCATCAGGCAACTCATTTGATCGTTTGCCTCCCTTTCTCACAAAAAGAAAATATATAAACCAGTATAATTTCATTTAGATCAAAAATTATAAGTTCACATACCCGCAATACCACCGAACAGCCCAACAATGTACTTGGGCACCGGCTTGTCCCTATCGCCGCCCTTGTACCAGTCCCTCAGCGACTCCATCACGAAGAACCTGATCGCCTGGTTGCTGCCCTGCTTCATCACCGTCGCTGTCACGCCTTTATACACTCCGCCGATACCTGGTGACAACAATATCGAAATTAAAGCGCATGGATAGTAGTCTATATCACGGTGAATGCTCTGAAGAGCTTTTCTCCCTCATCCCACCTGCCCTATTCCGTTACAGAACTACACGCGCCGGACAACGTTGTCACTGCTTCACTGTGGAAAACATCCAATCACGGACTAAAAAAATTGGCAGTTCTTATTTCTGCCGCACCATCAAGAAATGGGACTCGTTGCCGGCGCATGTATTTCCCCCTTCCTACAATATGAATTCCTTCAAACGAAGCGTGAAGAAGCATCTCCCGGGCCAGCATGGCGGTGCCAACGGAGGTGATGCTTGACATCGCTTCTGTTTTAATTGCAACTTGGGTTCTTCTATTGCATCAGGCTGAAGAGAGAAGTTACAAACAGTCTGAGTTGATTTAAAGTGAAACTATACATCTATTATCACAAGTGTCAAAATGTTCCACTCACATCAACGTCTATTTTTATAATATGTATTTCTACTTATAGTCACTGTAACATATAACTGCTGAAAGGATTTTTGCAAAGTGAGTACATATGTAAGGGTTTAAATCTAGCTCCTAAGTCTTAAATATATAGCTTGTTATTCTTATTGGACTGTAACCTGTTTTGTACATCAATAAATAAATTAATTGGTGATCACAAACCCGAGCTATGTTCGAATAATATCGGGTCATGCTTTTTGCTCGACCAGGGATTCAAACCCAGGACCCCGAGATCACGGTCCAAAACGCCTCTTTGTATGGGTCGTCGATGAAACAGCTTGATTATTTTAATTTGATAGATAGTAAACAAGCAGACGGATCACCTGATGGTAAGCCGATTGCCGCCGCCCATAGGAGCCACATCAATGAAGTCTCAAGTGAATATGTTGCATTCCGTAAAAAGCGGATCACCATCTCACTCACCTGACGTTAATAAGTTGAGATTTTCGTATATAGGTACTTACATAACTTGTAAATATTCACGTCACGTGATTAGTGGTGCATATTATCATTATCATGGCGGGGTCGAGCGTGATTGTCTCGACTCCGTTATCAGTGTCACGGCCGCCCCAGACGTGACTTTGACGAGGTCATTGAGATAGCTCAATTACTCATCCTATTCGTTTTTAAAAAATAAGTAAAGAATTCATTACCAAAATATGATCAACTGAGCGGAAAAAAATCGTCAAAATATGATTATCAAACGAGCGAAAAAAAAGGATTTTTTTTATTTAATATGTCTTTGTAAAATCTATGACCCCCCCTCCCCCCCATTTACCGCAAAATTTACCCCTGTGAGTACTACTAGTATGTCTAGGATATATAAATGGATGTTAGTCAGTGGTAGACGAACTGCTAATATGTAACCTTCCTCAGAAATAATTCAAGTCACGAGATAAAAGCGTGTAAGTAAATATTATGCCAGCGTGTTACAAGATTTCGTCAAGATTTATTTACACAAAACGACAACTGCATTTTCGTGTGCCGCACGCAACTAGATAAAAAGTGATATGAGAAGAATGTATACAATGTCGTAACATGATATTTTTTGTTGTAATATATCTGGAGCCCAACTCTCGGGCTCGTGATATTTTGAAAACATGGCTGATATCACCTGAAAACCATACAAAAAAACTATGTTTTGGTGATGTAAAGCTGCTGGCATGATCATAAGCACCCAGAGAAGGAAAACTCTGCATTTATATCAACAAAACCCTCGCCAACCCGTCTGCCAAGCGTGGTGAGTATGGCAATTACCCCTCTTGTGATTGAGGGAGGCCCGTGCCCCAGCAGTGGGGACTTAAATGGGCTGATGATGATGATGATGATTCCTTTTTTTGTAATAATATTTTACGCCCTGGGTTCTATCTAGTCCTTTTGAGCCTAACGTTTGTTATTTTTCAAACTCCAAAAATGTCACTTTACCAGTTTGAGTATTTTAGAGTCAGTCACATTGGTATTTTGTCATTGTTAATAATTAATCACGTTCAATTCTCTTCTTCTATTTACACTTTTGAAACATATTTACAAAAAGTTCACTATTCGTGCCACAAACTTAATATACCTACTAGGTTTTACCTAGGGGTCTGAAATATTTGAGGAATAGATTTTGGAGACTTGTGCTAAATTCTTAATTTTGTTCGATGACGGATTGAAGTTCATCAACTAGCACGAGCCTGTCGATGCCGAATTGTGGGCACTGCTTTGTGTTCAAAGCTTCCTTCATCTCCCGTGGTGCAGTACTACCTAAGGGTTGCCAAGGCAAAAAACAGACTCGCTAAATCGCAAATCTTGGACTTGAAACAAACACGCAAGCGTTAGGCGGAAGCGAAGGCCCACAAAATAAATCGACATAGAAAGTCAGCTCTAGCGGACATTGATATCGAAGAGTTCATTGATCTACGCCCTAGGCGGTATCTCGTATCTCCGTCGCAGTCGGATGGAATAATCCGCCATTACGGATAACTGATTGAATGAATGAATTACCAGAAACGGCCGGAATGTATTCAGCCTCATATGTCATTCAACACGGCTAATCATAATGTAATAAAGCGAGAGATCAGCCGCCATTTTGACAGTTTTTAGTTCTGATTCTTAACACTCGCAATTTTGAGCATGTTCAAAAACGTCTGCTTTGAGGTGAAGAGTAGGGCACATTAGCGACGTCAATTGATTTAAATTGTTAGCAACTAAACCAAATTTCTTTTTAACAATTTCGAAACTGCAGCCTCTCAGAAAATGCTTATACTATCTATTTAATACTTAATTTTTCGATCTGCTTTTGTACTCAAAATTTGAATAACCTCCAAAAACGGCCACTTGTGGCGTTAATCCAAATTTCGAGAAAAACAGATAAAAAAGCAGTGCACTTTATTAAATAAATAGTATAAATGTTTGCTTAGAGGCTCCCGTTCAGAAATTGTTTAAAATAGATCCGGTTTAATAGCTAACAAATTTAAATTGATTGGTGTCGCTAATTAGGGCTACCCGTCGCCTTAATTAGGCCCTCTGTTTAGCACACGATGTGGTTACGCCGTGTATACCCGTTCGTTCGTACGGTGTCCTAGCTGACTCTCTGCCCCCTCCCATATTTACCTTTGTGAGTACTACTAATAGTAATAGGGGGTTCTCTAGGCCCCAACATTATGCTCACCTTCTTCTCTCACAATAGTCCTCACGCCATGGAAGAAGCCCCTAAACCTCGGCTTCTCCATCCTCATGTCGTTGATGAACTTGACCTTGACAGTCTCCATGGGGGTGACGGCGAACACCGCCTCCGCCACTCCGGCCGCCAGACCGCACGCCAGCTTTCCAGTCGTGCTCAGCGTGCCATTCTCATTCATCATGTACAGTTTTGCCTGCTCGAATACTCCGAACCTGCGAAGAGACGGGTAGAGAATTAATAATAATGAGCTTTTGCCCGTGGCGTTTTTTTTTACATTAGTAAGTGAATTACCGCCGCACATAGACATCTGCGACACACGGGGCATCACAGATGCGTTGCCGGCTCTTAAGGGAGGAATAAGCTCTTTTCTTGAAGATCACCAGGTCGTATCTGTTCGGAAACACCATCGTTGGTAGCTAATTCCATATTTTTACTACGCGCGTTGCTTGCGTAGTGTTAGTTTTTGTTTATCCCACAGGAACTTGACATTTTTCAGTATAAAAAAATCCTATGTCCTTTCCCTGGTTTCATAAATGATACGCATACAATTGTAAAAAGCCGCTATTGAATCATTATATCATATTTTATTTTATTTATATTTATATGACGTCGGTGCGCGCAGTGGCGGCATTTATTACACCTGGTATCCACGGAAGACCAGCGTCGAGGTGTTCCACCGAGCACCTCGGCATTATGCTGAGTGGAAGCCCTTTTAGTGCTTGATTTGTTTAAATTGTGTTTTTTTTTCTTGTTATAAATAAATATTTTACAACATCACATACTTACATTGATCTGACTCCGAGATAGTTAGCTCAAGCAACTGTGTTACGGATATCAGAACCAACAGCGGAATTACAAATATATACATATCATCATCGTCAGCCCATTTAAGTCCCCACTGCTGGGGCACGGGCCTCCCTCAATCACATGAGGGGTAATTGCCATACTCACCACGCTTGGAAGACGGGTTGGCGAGGGTTTAGATATAAATGCAGAGTTTTCCTTTTCTGGGTGCTGATGATCATGCCAGCAGCTTTACCTTAGTCGCCTTTTACGACACCTCGGTAAGAGTGAGGGTGGCCTATTCTACTCTGCCGGGGACCACACGGCAATATACATATAATACTTTTCTTTTGTAAATACATACTTATAATACATAGAAACACCCAGACCAATACAAATAAACATGTTCATGCACACAAATACCTATTTGTACTGTGCGGGGATCGAACCCGCAACCCTTGGACCAAAGGCAGCGTTCACTACCACTGTTCGGAACGGGTCGTCAAATGTTATATGATTTGTAACCTGTATAAGCACTGAATAAATCTTTTTATTCTTATTTTTTTCGGTCCAGCCGCTCTTGAGATTTTTTATGTTATTGGTGACAGACGAGCTAACGGAACTTAAAACTAAATAATATACCTCTCCTCTCGCTCTCTCACAAATGCTTAAGCTAGTTGGTAAGGAAACAGGTCAATGTATGGAGAAGTTGTATGAACTTGTTATCTGAATTTATAAAAAATAAATAAAGGACCTGGACAAGACGAAAATTATGTCGGACTCTCATGTCGTACCCCCACTCTTGTACAGGTTGGAAGCCCTACACTGGAAGTTGTGGACGAGTACATCTACATCGAAAAAAAAGTTTAGCTTGGTAAATCCAACTTTCAGAAAGAGGGCGATCGACGAATCCAACACGGCTGGGCATCGTTCGGGAAGCTACGCAGCATATTTTCGGCCCATCTTCCGCAGTGTGTCGAGACAAGTCTTTAAATGCGTGTGTGTTGCAAGTACATACGGAACCGAAACCTGGCCGCTTACAATGTGCCGATTGAGGAGGCTCAAAGTCACCCAGAGAGCAATGGAGAGGGCTATGCTCGGAGTCCCCCTGCATGATCGTATCAGAAATGATGAGATCCGCAGGAGAACCAAGGTCACAGACATAGCCCAAAGGCTTGCATGTCTCAAGTGGCAATAGGTATGGCACATAGCGAGGAGCACAGACGGTCGTTGGGGCGGAAAGATCCTCGAGTGGAGGCCAGGTACAGAAAGTCGCAGCCGTGGCAGGCCCCCACAAGGTGGACCGACGATCTGGTGAAGGTTGCGGGAATCATTGGATGCGGGCGGCACATGACCGATCTGTGTGGAGAACATTGAGGGAGGCCTATGTCCAGCAGTGGACGTCTATTGGCTGCTGAAATGATGATGATGATTTATAAAAGAATAAAAAGTCATGTAAAAAATAAATTTATAATTCGACCGTGGGAGAGCCATGCTTCGGCATGAATGGGCCGGCTCGATCGGAATGATTACACGGCCTCACAGAAAACCGGCGTGAAGCAGCACTGTGCTGAGTTTCGCTGCGTGAGTGTACCGGAGGCCCAATCCGGGGGAAAGAGGAGCTTAATGGTTGGCAGTGCACTTGTTACTGGTGTTGCGGGTGTACATGGACAGCGGCAATCGCTTACCATCAGGTGATCCGTCTGCTCGTCTGCGACCTATCACATAAAAAAGCCTTTGCTCTTCAGTTGGCTTGTATTGGCGGTAGCTATATTGTGTCCTCAGATGTAAATACACACCTCAACTTTGTTCAAGGATAACTCAAAAACTACGTAACCGATTTCCAAATTTTATTCTGCTAGAAGACTTGGGTGTCATATCATAACTATTAAAATTAAAAAATATATATATATTTATTCGGACCAATTAAAATCCATAGAGGGATTAGTAACAAATGACTTATTATCTATTGTTAGTATTATACATAAGTGTGCGTACAAAATGTTTAAGGTGACGGGTAGGGCACACTAGCGACGCCAATCGATTTTAATTTTTACTACTAAACCGGATCTATTTTAAACCATTTCGGGGTTACAACCTCTAGGCAAACACTTATACTATTTATTAAATAACCATGCACAAATGTTGGGTCCGTTTTTGTACGCGAAAAATTTATTCACGCCAAAAGCTGCCACTTTTGAATTCGAGTGCAAAAGCAGACCAAACAGTTAACTATAAGTATTAAATAAGTAGTATAAGTGTTTGCCGAGAGATTGTAGCCCCGAAATTGTTTAAAATAGATCCGGTTTAGTAGTAAAAATTAAAATCGATTGGCGTCGCTAGTGTGCCCTACCCGTCACCTTAATAAGCGGAGAGTTATAATTCTCCGCTACTGTTTTCAGGATGCTATTGTAACTACCCCTCACCCTTTTGAGAAGAGACGCCATTTTCTTCCGTATTATAGCTAACTATGATGTTTAATTTAGATAGATAGATAGATAGATACTCTTTATTGCACAACTTACAAAACTTAAAAGCTAGGTATACGGAGATACAATGTACAATTTAGGCGGTCTTATCGCTGGGAGCGATCTCTACCAGACAACCTTCAGTTAGTTAGATTTAGTTACTTACATACTTTTAAATACAACATCTCATACATTTGATTGTCTTGATTCCGTACCAAAAACTTTTAAAATATTAACATACATTTAAAAATATTGATACTCTCCAATTGAAGTATTTATTCTTTCCATCCATTACCTAATGGGAAATAGTGGAATATTTTTCCTTATAAACTCTACATTAACCAATGACGTATGTTAGTCAGTCTATAATGCGTCATCATTAACTTGATCCAATGCTAAAAACTAGTTAAATTGTTTAGTCGAACCGGTTTTTCTTACAACCACTTACTCGAGTTAACATCGGCAATTCGACATTTATTTATTATGAAGACTAAAGATTTGTCTGTATTATGTAATGAATGTATGGAGATCATTGGGTTCAGATCATTTTGTATTACCAACCAACTATGTGAGTGAACAAATAAAGATTTATTTATTTATTATTGAGTTGGGGGAAGCCTATGTCCAGCAGTGGACGTTAAGTATCAGCCTATAAACTGTCCCACTGCAGGGCAAAGGCCTCCATCATAGAAATCAAGTCATCGCTACTATGATGTGATTAGGCTTAATCACCACGCTTGCCAAATGCGGATTGGTGATCACAAACCCGAGCTATGTTTGAAAAATTCGAAACATACTTTTCGCTCGACCCGGGAATCGAACCCAGGATCCCGAGATCACGGCCCGGTACTTAAACCACTAGACCAATCAGGGCGTGGACGTATATTGGCTGAAATGATAGTGATGTCACGAATATACTCAAAAACCAACCGATTACCAAATATTTTTCGCTACATTATCCCTGATTAGCGAAGACTGTATTTTACTACGGAAAAACATTAATTAGTACTTGCGGGCAACGCTGCAAGCAGGAGGCTAGTAAAAAAATTTAGATCGGCTATTATAGTTGCCTGGCCTCACTTCGTTTCGGGACATTAGTTCCACTTTATACCAATAGATGACGCTACGTGTCGATAACATCGCGCAAGCCTTTCGTGTTTTCGGATTACCTATAAGCGTTGCGGCCGTCTAGGATTTTTTCAGTTCTTATTGAGTTCGTCTTCGTTCGTACTTAGGGAGCGGTCAAGTATTACGTAACGAAATTCTTGAGGATTTTTTGACCCCCCTTCCCCTCCTGTAACGCACCGTTTTCACACTCAAGTGATCAGAACAAATTAAAAATGAAGACCAGACTAATACAATCGAGGGATTCCCCGTAAAACGTAACGAAAAGGGTTGCCAATTTGGGAGTTTTAATTCCCTAATTTTTTTTTATTCAAAGAAAGAAACAATGTTACGTAATACGTGTTTGTGAGAAAGACCCCTCTCCGCCCCTGTAACGCATCGTAACGTTTTACGAGACTCCCCCCTCCCCCCAAATTACGTTACGTAATACTTGAACGCTCCCTTATCGTTTAATTTTTTTTTTATTAATGCGATATACATTTGATATTTTTTTAATGTGATACGAGCAGACGGATCACTCATCACCTGAGGGTAAGCGATGGCCGCCGCCAATGGCCACTCGCAACACCAGTGGAGTCACAAGTGCGCTGTCAACCTTACAACCCCCTTTTCCCCTCGGATTGGGCCACCGGTACCTTAGTACTAACGAAGCTAAACACAGCCCAGACGCTGCTTCACGCCTGTTTTCTTTGAGGCCGTAGTATCAAACCTGTGGAGCCGGCTCATTCATGCGGAACCGTAGCTTTTCCACGGTAAAATATTGACCCTGCTTTACGCTACAAAGTATTGGGGTTTGATTCTCACCCAGGTTACATATACAATAAATAAATAAATATTTCACAACATCACATACATTGACCTGATTCCGAGATAGGTAGCTCAAGTACCGTGTTACAGATATCAGAATCAGTGGGATTACAAATATATACATATAATACTTATCTTTTGTAAATACATACCTAAAATACATAGAAACACCCAAACCAATACAAACAGACATGTTTATGCACACAAATGTTTGCACTGTGCGGGGAGATGACCAGAACACTTGTGTTTGTTCATCATTAATTCATCACTTTTCTACATAATAATACCAATCCTATATTCATTTATTCATTCATGATCGTTTAGATATTTATCGAAAATACCTCATGTTTGGTTAGTCCTTATGTTTGAGTGTTTATTTTGTGACTTGATACAATTTGGGCGATATGCTGTAAATAGTTTGTTTGATCACAGATAACACTTCTGTGATTTATGATAAGATAATTATTGGTTGATAACGGACACCGGGCTTAGAAGATACCACGGCCTCACAGAAAACCGGCGTGAAGCAGCACTGTGCTGCGTTTGGCTGCGTGAGGAGGCCCAATCCGGGGGAAGGGGGTTTAAAGGTTAGCAACGCACTTGTGACTCCACTAGTGTCGCGGGTGTCCACGGGCGGCGGCAATCGCTTACCATCAGGTGATCCGTCTGCTCGTCTTCAAATTCAAATTAAAATAATTCTTTATTTGCATAGGCTTGTACACAGCACTTACAAATCGTCATACATTTGAATGACTTAAAACTATTTATAAGTAATTATGTATAATTTACATAATAATACATATATATGTTGATACATAAAATATACTAAAGAAATAAATAAACATAATGCGATTCTACCGCCGGCTCGGAAAGTTGTTTCTGGTCGAGAAGATCCGGCAAGAAACTCGCCAGTTACTCTTTTTAATCGCCAACTTTTTTACAATGGTTTATTATCCTCATACCAAGTCATAGTCTAATGCAACACAAAATAGAATGAAGCAAATTAAAAGCTTAATATGAGGTAAACCGAAGCGGACCAGTCTGCCACCCATTACATAAAAAAAGAAGAGACAGCTTGGGGACAGCTCTCCCAGGGTTAAATTGGAATAAACGATGTTAAGCTGATAGGTCCGTTTTTGTACGCGAAAAATTGATTGACGCCAAAAGTGGCCGCTTTTGGCGTAAATCAATTTTTCGCGTACGCGTTGGACCCAACATTTGTGCATGGTTATTTAATAAATAGTACCTATAAGTGTTTGCCGAGAGGTTGTAACCCCGAAATTGCTTAAAATAGATTCGGTTTAGTAGCGAAAAATTAAAATCGATTGGCGTCGCTAGTGTGCCCTACCCGTCACCTTAATGATATACTTTTAGGCGAATCTTTGCAGACGCGAGGGCTGCGCCGGTCAATATAACCGCGAATGATAGCACCTATCCTACCTCATCATCATCATCAGCCCATTTAAGTTCCCACTGCTGGGGCACGGACCTCCCTCAATCACATGAGGGGTAATTGCCATACTCACCACGCTTGGCAGACGGGTTGGCAAGGGTTTAGATATATATGCAGAGTTTTCCTTCTCTGGGTGCTGATGATCATGCCAGCAGCTTTACCTTAGTCCAATTTTACGACACCTCAGTAAGAGTGAGGGTGGCCTGTTCTACTCTACCGGGGACCACACGGCGTCTATCCTTCCTATATAGCGGGAATCCTATATGTATGTAGCACGGTCCCGTAATTTCGCGCCTTATTGCAATTGACTTTTAAGGTCGAATAGTGGTCCACCGGGGAATTCCATCATAGATTCACCAACTTTTCTATCAGCTCTAAAGTTCAATACCTATAATAGAACTCGAAGTCATAAGTTGTTTTCTCTCCAGGTATATCGTAATGTTACGTCTTTTTATAATCCAATAGTCCTCATGTGTCGCCAATACAACGATATCTCTCAAAATCACGATATTGATATTTTTAACACAAACAAATTTATACCTTGTTTTTTTTTTCTTTTTTTATTTATTTAAGACAACAAACAATTACACACATGTAACACTATAAGTGATGTATACTAGATAACAATACTTAGTGTGCAATCAGCACCGCTGTCTACAGATTAGGTACAGACATGAGAAAAGGGCAATAGAGAATAAGCAGGTACGTACAATACAGCTTGGTTCGTATAACAACGCGTATCGGAATCAACCCGCATCCTGAGGCTCAAGTAAAAACCTGTTACTAAACAGTAATATTGTATAATAATAACCGCGTTTTCTCCCGTGTACATTAATTATATGTATGTAAGTACTTACTCGTAGTAGCATATACTCACAGCTTGACGGTTCGACCGCGTTACAACGGTTGTGGTCACAAGCGGACTGGAGGTGCGCGGCGTCGTCTGCTACGCCCGTCTTGTGAATCTTCGGATACCCTCTCATTTTTAAAATAAAATGTCAGTGAGGTCACCCCGACACATTACACTCACAGTATCCGGGTTGGAAGTAATTTGAAGCGACAAATTGCGAGGTTTACATTTGTCAATCTGTGGATTCCTCGCCGATGATAATTTAAACCCGTCATCCCGATTGAAATTCTGACACTTCTTTATCTTAATCGCTTCACGTACTACTCTCGTGTGGTAATGACGATCAGTGGCGAGGATTTTAGGGGCGTGGAACTCCATCCAATGATTAACACCGCTTTCCAGCAGATGTTCTGCTACTGCCGACTTGTTTATTTGTCTGTTTTTATACATATTTTCAAGAGGGAGACTCTTAGTAACTCTCTCCTCTTTGACTTTTAGGGTAGATTCAATTATTGAGTACTGCGCTTAAGGCACTATTGTGTAGAAAAAAATACTACAATGTCGTGTATTGTAGTATTTTTTTCTATTGTAAGTTTTTAAATTATACTACTACTGGCAATCCCAGAAGGCAAGAGAGGAAGAGGACGGCCGCCCTTGACCTGGTGGATCAGTACGGCCAATCTAGTTAAGAAGTCTCAGCTACCTGACCCGACAACCCAGGACAGATTGTCCTGGCGCAGAAGGATAAGGAGACCCGCCCCCACCTATAGTGGGAACAGGCAATGAAGAAGAAGAGTAAGTTTTTAAAACTACCCATGCCAGGGAGTCTTAAGTCGAAAGTTTTCGACTAGTGCGTGCTTCCCGTCATGACTTACGGTGCCGAGACGTGGACACTCACGGCTGGACTAGTCTACCGGTTCAAAGTCGCTCAAAGAGCTATGGAAAGGGCTATGCTCGGAGTATCTCTGAAAGACCGCATCAGATGTAATCCGACAGAGAACCAGAGTCACCGACATAGCCCACCGAATTAGCAAACTGAAGTGGCAGTGATATTAGTCGCAGAACTGACAGCCGTTGGTAAAGTCCTTGAGTGGAGACCGCGACTCGGTAAGCGTAGTGTAGGACGCCCTGCGACAAGATGGGATGATGACATTCGAAGGCTGGCTGGTGTGGGCTGGATGAGAGTGGCCGAAAATCGGGAGCAGCGGCGTGCATTAGGGGAGACCTATGTCCAGCAGTGGACGAGTGTGGGTGGCTGATAAAGATGATGTCAGGGATGCATGCTTTTAGGTATAAGAAGGTTATTACAGGACTATTCCTGTAATAACCTTCTTATACAAATGTCTTGATATTTTATTAACTGTTATCTGTAATGTATCCTTATATCAAAAAAATAAAAATTAAATAAAATTCCGAGATTGTACCAACGACCATGAAGGTCAAAAATACCGCGCTGCAGGTGCCCCGTGGGCACTGGCTTCGCTTTGTGTTCGCGGTGAGCAGCAGAGACGCTGCTTCACGCCGGCTTTGTGAGGCCGTGGTATCATTCCGGACGAACCGACCCATTCATGCCGAAGCGTGCCTCTCCCAGGGTCATAGAATTTGAGTAACGTGTGGCTATCAGTGCATAAATTTATTATTTTTGTCCACGCATTCAATAAAGACGTGCAGAAAAACAGACAAGTTGGCAACAGAAAATAGTAGTGGCAGCTTTTGCGTGGTTGCACGAATCTTTTTTCAATACTTTTCCAACGTAAAAATAGACACTGGTCCATAGTACGCTTTTTTACGCAAATTATGCTTCATTAGTGTTTGTGAAGTAGGTATTAGTTATTTGGTTTAAGGGTGACCGGTAGGGCACACTAGCGACACAAATCGAATTTAATTTTTAGCTACTAAACCGGATCTATTTTAAACAATCTCGGGGTCACAACCTCTCGGCAAACACTTATACTATATTTTCAAATAACCATTCACAAATGTTGGATCCGTTTTTGTACGCGAAAAATTGATTCACGGTAAAAGCGTGAATCAATTTTTCGCGTATGCGTTGGACCCAACATTTGTGCATGATTATTTAATAAATAGTATAAGTGTTTGCCGAGAGGTTGCAATCCCGAAAATGTTTAAAATAAATCCGGTTTAGTAGCTAAAAATTTAAATCGATTGCCGTCGCTAGTGTGCCCTACCCGTCACCTTAAAGTCTGTATAAAGATAAACTTATCGTATGAAACTTAACTCCCGAAACGAAGTGAAGGCTGGCCACTAATGAATGATATATGACACTGACTGCCATGAGAATTTGGGTCGAGTATAACAGTTTCTTCCTTCTACACCTAATCGGCTATTTCTACAACTACCTAAATGTCGTATACCGGACGCAACTGGACCGGATGAAATATGACATCGTCTGCCAAGAGTCTTTACGTTGAGTAAAGTTAGAGTATAGTTGGGGAATTGCACTCACTGCTCTTGTAGCTTTTCTGGTATTCAAAACACCTGTTTAACAGGTTGTTGACACTGATTTGGTCTTATCAAGGTAAGTAAGGTGAAGCAAGGTGATCGATCTAATTTGTTTGGTTAACGAAAGTTTAATAACATACTTCCTACTAGATATCAACACAAAATTTCAAATATAAAATAAAAAACCGGTCACGTGCGAGTCGGGTTCACCCACAGAGGGTGAAATTTCGAACTCCAATTTTTTTTTATGAACAATATGGCTTTAGACCTACCCGTCATAACATACGGAGCCGAAACGTGGACACTTACGGTACGGCTGATCCACAAGTTAAAGGTCTCTCAGCGGGCTATGGAACGAGCAATGCTCGGCGTCTCTCTCCGAGATCGAATCCGAAATGAGGGGATCCGGCAGAGAACCAAAGTTATCGACATTGCTCACCGGATTAGCAAGCTTAAGTGGCATTGGGCTGGCCATATTAGCCGCAGAACCGACAACCGATGGGGTTAACGAGTTCTGGAGTGGAGACCGCGTCTTGGCAAACGTAATGTAGGGCGCCCTCTGGCTAGGTGGGGAGACGATCTGCGCAGGATGGCTGGCAAGAGCTGGATGCGAGAAGCCACGAATAGATCACAGTGGCGAACAATTGGAGAGGCCTACGTCCAGCAGGAGGACTGCGATAGGCTGATGATGATGATGGCTTTAGAAAACTCAAACAAAAAATAAGGTACATGTTAGAAATCCCGTAAATAACTATTCTAATATTAGTGACCATGAAAATTTAAAATAATAAATTCTAGGTTTGACCACAATCTCACCTGCTGATATTTTTTGAGATTTAATTACAAATGTAGTTTTCCGATTTTTCCCCATATGTGTGATCTGTACCGATATTACTTGCATAATTTATAATATCTAGGTAAACGAGAAGTACGTTATAGATTTTGATTCTTAAAGGAGGTCCGAAATATGCGGTTTTCGGTGAATAGACAGCCGTATTTTTCTATAATAATAACGCATTGAATCCATTCAAAAGAGGTTTTTATGGCATCTGACTTTTCAACATGATATGACTAAACAGCTAATTTCTTATAATGATAGACTAACTTACTTCAAAATTCAAGTTTTGCATAAACGTAGAGTACTATAGGATCAGTTGTTTTTCCATAAAATCATTAACGGTACCCTGGATTGTCCTTTTTTACTGAATCAAATTAACTTTAATGTTCCGCGTAAGTTGGCCAGACGTACACGTTACAAATTATTCTCACCAAATTTTTTTAAATCTACCTAATCTGGGGCATTTTTCGTCTATAGACCGAATCCAAAGTCAGTTCGTTGGTAATGCTGCTAGTTCTGAGTTAGACCTTAGTTCCTGGTTTCTTAGGTTTAGGTCAGATTTACACAATATCTTAAAATCTCCATAGATTTTAGGACTGCCTAATGTATTTTCTTTTTCCTTAAAATTGTAAGTATTAATTCCTCTTTCGGACGAGTGAATTTAAGTGAGTTTATTTTTCTCGCGAGGTCAGAAATAATGACTTATTATGTAATAATAGATTATGTATGAATTTGTATGAAAGTGACTATTGCAGATTTGTTCCTCTTACAAGTGTAACATAAATAAACGTATAATCATAATAAACTCATATTTAAACTTGTTTATTCTAAATAATGTTCTTTAATATATTTAAATGAGATTTGATGTTAGTATATAATATAGTATCGCTTCGCATGCCGTGGCGACTTATACTTAAGTCACCACTAAGAATTTAATTAGCCTTGTTGGTTGTCCAAATAAATAAATAATAAATTTCAATTCGATACCTTTACTTGTTTCCGAAATATTCAGAAAAAAATAAATAAAAAAGAAACATAGAGGGAAAACAAAGTAAGTGAGTGATAAGGGTTTACTTTTTCCCTTTAAAGGATCGGAACCCTAAAAACTAAAGCGAGTAGAATATACGAATAACGGTTTATCTTTATATAGCTCTGAGTCCCAGATACATAATAGATTACGTATTATCTAGCATAGTAGGTACTATTTTCCTCTGAGCGTTATGTAACCAGCGGTTACCAAGTTATCTGCCGACACATAATACCGACATCCATCACAGCATGAAGCGACATTGTCAGCTCAAAGAAAACAACTAACAGAAAGCCGCCATAACCTATACATCGTGACTTTTAGAACACCCGAGAAATTCGTCAAGGTCACATTATACCGATGAAAACATGTGCATATTTCTACCATTAGCTCGACGGAGAGGGAAAACATCGTGAGGAAATCTGTTTTTTTATGTGATAGGTGGCAGATGAGCAGACGGATCACCTGATGGTAAGCGATTGCCGCCGCCAATGGACACCCGCGACACCAGTGGAGTCACAAGTGCGCTGCCAAACTTTAAACCCCACTTTCCCCGGTTTGGGACTCCGGTACCCTCACTTACGCAGCGAAACACAGCGCAGAGTGCTGCTTCACGCCGGTTTTCTGTGAGGCCGTGGTATCACTCCGGTCGAGCCGGCCCATTCATGCCGAAGCGTAGCTCTCCCAAGGTAACAAAGGCACGGTAAAAAAGGCTACTCTGTTTCGGATAGTGTCTGAAACGTGTACCCATGATTCTGTTGATCGGTACCCCAGTTAAAGGCTTGCGAAGGTCAGACGGCAGTCGCTTTATTGTAATTACCAGACTCCCCAAATTCTGAATCATGGTCCAAGCGTATCCTGGGGTCCATAGCGACAGCTGTGGATGCGACCGGGAATTAAACTCTAAGATGTAGATTATTCTAACGAAAACAAACATTTTCTCACAAAGACCATAATCGAATCTCAAAAAAAAAAATCCCCTCCTATAGTGATCCGCTTATTTATGCAATTTGTAGGTATGGTAAGGCGAACTTAACCTTCTTCATTCTGTGGAACGGTTTGGCTGCAGGTGTATTTCCCGACGGCTACGACTTAAGGACCTTCAAGAGAAGAGCGTACTCTTTTTTAAAAAGGCCGGCAACACACTACCGATCTATAATTAATGAAGACGGGAATTAACACGATATTTATTATGTGATACAACATTGTGTACTCACATATTTTACTCGACGTTTCGGCTACGTTACAGCAGCGTGGTCCACGAGCGGGGACCTGACTACGCTGCTGTAAGTCAGCAGTGGTATCACATAATAAAGATCGTGTTAATTCCCGTCTTGATTAATTATAGTTATAATGCAACGCGAAAATCTAAAAAACCATTAGCGATCTCTTGATTCGCGGATGGGTTTTTTTCCCATGGGCGGCGCTGATACTTTCCATACATCCCTAAGGGTTAGAATGCTTTCCACAATTCATAGGTCATATAATTAATATATTAGATTTTTTTTGCGAGAGAGAGCGATGGTTGGTCAATGAAAGAACGTGTGTCTTTCGAACGGAAGGTCGTAGATTCGAATGCGAGCAGGCATCTCTGGATTTTTCAAATCTATGGTATTTCTAACATTCGGCGGTGAGAGGAAGTATGAAAAGAAAATGCAGCCTCTCTTTAGGTTACAAACTGTAAAAAAATTTCAATTGGTATTGAACCGAACGTGTTTGACATTAAGCTGAGAATCAACTGAAGAAATTTGATAGCATTCTATACTTTGATGAGTCGCTGTATAGTGACATACGTTACTGTCTAGCGATATGGACCAAATTATTAGACAATTCAGTTTCATTGTTCAAGGCAGTTCATCGGACATGGAAAACATTCCATCACGGACTAAAAAATTTTATCATCAAGAGATGGAACTTGTTTTTTTTCCTCCTTCCTACAAAATGGATTCCTTCAAACGAAGCGTGTAGAAGCATCTCCCGGGCCAGTATGGCGATGCCAACGGAGGTGATGCCTTGACATCGCTTCCGTTGTAATTGCAACTTAGGCTCTTCTCTTGCTTACCATCAGGAAGAGGAGAGCCAATATACTGAGCCTCTATAAAAAACGGATTACCATACGAACACATACCTACATTATTTCTGCTACACTAGACTTCTTTCGACATATGATTAAGGCTATCGATACTGAAATAGGCATGAAAAGACTTAGTCATGCCATGTCACGTGGCTAGATGAATTCTTATGTAAAGTGCTAACTCGTAGTATGTTTCGTTTAACTGTAGAAGGCAATTCAATTCAATTCAATTCAAAAATGTCTTTATTTGCTTAGGCTTGTATACATAAAGCACTTTCAAATCGTCATACATTAAAAATTATAACTATTTATTTGTAAGTATAATATACATGTAATTACACATATGTCGATACATAAAATATACTAAGAAATGAATAAACAAATTTAATGTTATTCTACCACCGGAATCGGAAAGTTGATTCTGACGAGAAGATCCGGCAAGAAACTCGCTAGTTACTTTATTTAATCGCCTAAAATTGTAATACAATGTTAATATATTCAAGCGCAAGTCCGAGCCTGCATGGAGTACTGTTCTCATCTTTGGGATGGCTCAGCCAAATACCAGCTTGAGGCGTTAGAGAGTATTGAGAGAAGGGCCAAGAGGCTAATTGGCGACGACGAGCTTGTGGGTAAGAGGCTACAAAGCTTGAACACCGACGCAGGGTAGCAAGCTTTATCGGTCTTCTATCGGATACATTTTGGAGAGTGCGCCACGGAACTGTACAATGCCATTGGAGCATCTCCGTTTCTTCCACTACTCCACCAGGCAGACCCTCAATCGACACCGGTACATGGTAGAAATACCAAAAGTCCGCACAAAGAGGTTTGAATCCTGTTTTCTTATTCGTACTGCGAAACAGTGGAATCAGTTGCCTGAAGAGGTGTTCCCTAGTGGCTACAATTTGGGGGTTTTCAAAGCGCGAGTGAATAGGTATCTTCTAGGTAATCGTGCTACATCTTAGACCATATTATCACTTACCATCAGGTGAAATATGGTCAAACGCTTACCTATCTACAGTAAAAAAAGAAAAAAAATTCATACTTAGGTATAGCAAGTGCTGAAACTTGGGTAACGACAAAGGCTACTGTGTAGAGACTTTTAGTTGCAAATGGCAATGGAAAGGAGACTGGTGGGCGTAACTCTTAAAGACAGAAATACTACCAAGTGTCTTAGAAGACACAGTAAGGTGGCAGACGTAGTCAAAAGGTTGGCGTAACTCAAGAGACCATGGGCGGGACATATAACCCGAAAGACCGACTCGTGGTGTAGAGAAATGCTGCAGTAGACGCCATGGGATCAGAAAAGACCTATCGAAAGGCCACAAATGAGATGGAGAGACGACGTAGCAAAGATTTGCGGGCACAACTGGACTTCAACTGCCCAAAATAGAATAGAATAGAGAAGATTGAAGGAGGCCTACATCAAATTGGTTGAAAACGGCTTAAGATGATGATGATGATGAGGTATATAAAATATTCTAGATTTAAAATATAGCGCGGGTGGGATAGCTTAAATAATCCGTGACAAACTACTTTTAATTAAAATTATAAATGTATACTTACGTAAATAACGCACTTAAAGATTTCATTTCGTGTTCAAGCCGGAATCGAGCCCACATCTACGACATTCCGGGCGGCTATTAAACTACTGAGGGCGTTACAAAGTACTATAAAATATAAACTAATAAAAGTAGGTATGTTTTAACTGCACTTAAGTGCACGAAATTATTTTATATTAAACTTAATAAAGTTGAGATTGTGACGAATTCTCATTTAATAAACCGATTTGTGAAGGTGGTTCTAATTCGGATATTTATGTTTGTTCCTTCTGTCATTTATTCATGAATGATATTATATGGCATGGTCCTGATATCACAAATCAGGCAAATAATAAACGATAAGAGGATTTATAGCTTATTGCCATAAACTTTATGTGACAGGTGGCAGACGAGTAGTCGAATCACCTATCATAAATCCAGACTTCGAGACACTTCTGAATAGACCTGGCGAAAACGTATCTTTCAATAACATTTGCATCTGGATCAGTGCAAAGATGCAGACCAGTGAAACGCTTCATTTGGAACATCGACTCTCAGATAGATCTGCGATTCATTTCGCTCATTCGACTCACTCGGATCATTCAGCTCATTCGGCTAATCGGATCATTCCGCTCATCGGATCATTCAGCTAATTCGGATCATTCGGCTCATCGCATCATTCAGCTCATTCGGATCACTCGGATTCCAGATCCATTTGATGATACATTCGGAGCGAAGAGATTCGGAACAGTGTATCATTTGTCTGAGTCGGATCACTGAGTCGTATAAGTAAATAGTTACACACTTCTACTTCTGAAAGCAAAATCATAAATGCACCTTCTGCAATGTCTCGTCTTTCTCTGGGATGTCCTGAGTATCATTGAATGAATTTTATTTATCTTATCCGCATAAAAGATCGGTCAGCTGACACCATTCTAAAATGAGCTCTACACCGATACACTTAAGATAGAGGGGTCAGTGGTGGACCTTTCCTGACATAATGAACTATGCAGCTGTTATCAACGCGATGCTCCACTTAAACAAGTGGAATGCAACATGATAGCGCTTGGCTGTAGGGTTGATGGGTTGCTAAAGGGGCAATACTCGGAACGTGATATCGAATTCGATATTTATATGGACGAATGTATGGAAATCTCTCATTTGACTTCTACGTAGAGTGCACGAAAAAACACCATCAGGATTCGTCTAGAACCAAAATTAGAAACCGCCATTAAATGTTACAACTTTGTAAAATTAGGTCTTTACCTATGAAATTGCCGTTTTGTAGGGCGATTTTTTTAGAAGTTGTATATTACATACCTACTAACTTTTTTTTAATTTGTAAAGCAACCATTAAAGCTACTACTCTACTATTAAAGTGCGATATTTTAATCGACAACGTTTAGGAATGTGTTCATACACGTAGTTTTTTTGAAAAAAAAGAAATATTAAAAAATAAAATTGATAAAATCGTCAACTTTGCCAAGTAAAAAAAGGGCCATTTTCAAGTTTTTTATTGCATCACAAATTCAATAATATGTGATCTATTTAAAATAAACCTTAAAAAATAAAATTATATTAAATATGTACAATTATACTATGGCGACTTTTTGATTATTAAAGGAGTTATACATCTTAATGTGTCTAGAAAAAGAAAACGGCAATGTCATAGGTCAACCTATTATTCATCCGAGTCACAATCTTCTTAAGATTTTTACAATCGTAGAAAAGAAAAACTACTTCTGAAAGTACATTTTAATTTAGTTTGTTCCGACTTTTACCCTTTTAACATTCTGCTCAAATATTTTAGTCTGACAACCCTACAGGGCGTAGCTACATATTTACCAGGAGGTACTTCAGTATGGCCATGGATGAGCTACCATTTTGAGTGAATGTGGGCGGTGTTTTTTCATGTAAATGAACTATAACATTGATTGTGTCAATATATAGGGTCAAGTTGCCTAAGTTGGACCGGTTCGTAATTTGTACCACCTCAAAATCTACCAAACCTTAATACTTAGATTTGAACTGGCAACACTAAAAAGAAGTGCTACCAATATGACGCAATCGCTGCCATTTTGAATTCGGTGACACAACAGGTTAAATTGTGGTGAACAAAAATAATTATTACGGCGTTTTTATCTTGTTTTTCGGATGTTTGGCTAAGGATTTCCTGTTGCAATGATAAGTACACTACAGCTGTGATATACGTTTTTGGAAAGAACGCTTATTAGTGTGCTTTTTAGAAAATATATTTTCACGATTGGCATTTCGAGGTTATGATGCTGGCTCGCATAAAAATAAAACTTAGTGTTGCCTAATTTGTACCAGGTAGGGAACCCCTAAATTGTACCGGTACGATTTAGGTGTATGATGGTTCTTCCACTCGATTTTTAACTAGATGAAAATCGTTCCAGATGCCTGGCGATAGTCAAAAGTATTATAAATGGACGCAAGGTGACTTACAAAAAGTCTTCGATTGTTTAAAAAATAAATCTATGGGAATTAATCAGTGTTCACGCATGAAGAGAGTTAATAAAACTTTTTCTTTTTAATGACTCCTCTTTTCAAATGAGTGTTGATTTTATTTATTTTAATTTATAATATTTAAAATTTCCTATATTGAAAACGCAAGACTTATTAGTTCATAAATATTAACAATATTTTCGACTGATTAAGATTTAAGTAGATTAAAAGAAAACTTGAGTAGCTTTATATACTTAAAATTATATTTTATAACGGTGCTCTTTTTGGTGATTGGAAGTTTATTTGGAGTACGTAGGTACATTATTAACGTTTCGAAATTTATAGATACTATTTTTATAAAGATTTATAACACCAAAACTAATTGAAATTTATAAAAGGCATTTGAATTTAATTAAGATCTAAGGGTACAATTTAGGATAAGTATGGTACAATTAAGGAAACCGGTTTCCTAAATTGTACTTTTTCCGACTTTTTTTAAAATTCTTATTGTCGTTATATTTTTATATATACTCATTTTATAGTAATAAAAAAATAATGCCAATAGACCAAACCTTTTATTTCTACTGAAAACATACTCAAAAGTCAAATAGTTTTTGAGACATCTCGTGAAGTTTGTTAACAGGTACAATATAGGCAACTTTACCTGATCAATCAATATAATATTGATTGGAGTGGTAAGTTTAGGACAGTTCAAAGGTTAAAGATAGATATCTTTACGACTAAAAGTTTCGGTTAAATAGCTAGATATATCGTTAAAGCCGGGTCACATTCATTGAAGCAATGATTTGTACACTTAGTTTGCAAATAAATACTTGAAATGGTGAAAAACCATGTCGCGTTTTGTGCCTTAATTTTTGGCATACCGCCTCCACTTATGTTTTAATCCTTTTGAAACAAAAAATACACAATACTTAAATACATTATATAGCTTATGTAATGCTGGCCAAAATGCCTAGATAAGTCAATTTGCGTACCTACAAAAGAAAAGTACGATGACAGATACACGTGAATATAAAACGAGTTGGCGCCAAAGTTCCGAAGTAATAACGCAGAGTCGATGCGTACAGACGCTAGCATATTCAAGTTCCAAATGTCTTATAAAATCTTATTTTTTTTTAGAATTAGTTTTTAACTTCATTTCAAATTAGTTTGCCGCGACCTAGAGTAGCTCGCGTAAGTTATAGTTTACCCGCAGGAATTAACGAAAATTCCCAAAGTAAAATAACAAAGATTAGATTCATTTATTGGTGAAATATTTCACCAACCTGACCTGCGAACCTTCAAGAAAAGAGCGTACTCCTTTTAAAAAATGGCGGCAGCGCATTGACTTCTTTGATGTTGGAAGTGTGCATGAGGCGGCGGTAATCACTTACTATCAGGAGCCCAATTCTCGTGCTCGTGACATTTCGTTATCACCAAAAAACCATACAAAAAACTATGTTTAAGTGATATATGTCGTATGAAAAGAAATGTCACGAGGCCGAGAATTGGGCTCCAAAAAAAAACAAGAAACGATTTTCAAACCGGTCAGTAGTTACTGAGTTTATATGCCTGCACTTGGAGTGGCGGGTTTAATTTCGAAGTCAACCCAAAATGTGTACCTGAATGTTTATTTACAGCCTCGAGTATTGAAGCAATGGAATTTCGGTCTGGTACCGAGCCCTCATGACATAATTTTGAATTAATATAGATTAAATTCCTACCTGACGGCGGATTTCGGAATGGATCCATATAGCAGCACACTTAAGCCTCTGTAGAGTCCAAAAAATCCGTGCCCTTTAACAGTCTTCTTCACACAGTCGACAATACCCGTGTATTGTTTGGTTCCACCTGAAAAATTAAATAAATATTTAGCATAAATTGATATTGAATCTAAGAACAAAGAACTAAAAAGTTGAAATGTTCTAAGTGGAGACTGCGATTCAAAAGCGTAACGTTAGGATGTCTTCCGACTAGATCAGTGGTTCTTAACCTTTTTGTCCATTTGACTTCATTGTTTTTTTTTTCCTATGTATTTGGTTTCATATTAGGAAGTGGGACTTGCTATTTGATACAAGTCATCTGCTGTCAATATTAGCTTTGTGTTTCGCTGTACTATTTGTTTTGATTCGCGTAAATGCGTATAAGATGGGAACAATCCAAATAATAGATATATAATTTATATAATATACATATGTATGTATATAATTAATATTTATTAACTATTTATTGAAATTATTTAGTTCACTAATATATACATGCGATAAAATTTATAAATGACGATCTCGTTGTTTCCTTTGACTTCATTTTTGTCTTCTTGTGGACCATTAAGTTCAGATTCGATTAGTCACCGGTATACCCAATGTCATATCATACATTTCGAATGGTTCTCTGGTTAAGAACCACTGGACTAGATGAATTGAAGTTCTGCGAAATGCTACTTACCTAAGGAAACCAGTATATGGTTGCATCTAACCAAAGAGAGGGGGAATGGTGCATATTCGGGGAGACCTATGTCCAGCAGTGGACTGAGAAAGGCTGAGAAATAAAACGGAGACAAGCGTATTTGCCTTCGATGGGGCACAGTGGCTATTTTGTTAAGCTCAAGAGCGGTACTGTCTAAGCACTAATGTATTGTGTAAACCAGTGGTAACTGTCTAAGCAATAATAATATTGCGTAAACCTAATACAAGTCAAGGGATAAGCGTAGATTTTTAATTCGAAGAAAAAATAAATATCTACCTGGTGAGGGAATCGAACTCGCGCCCATTATGCTTTGCTCTTCAGAATCAGAATTTCATTTGCAAGAATGAGGTATAATATTACAGGTGTTGAATACAAATGTTAAGGAGTGCTAGACACATTCGCCCCATCTTGTACTCATATACATTTCGAATTGATATCGCGTGTTATACGCAGCATGTACTCTTTTACCTACTACCTATAATGAAATAAAAGTATACTGTTTGTTTTTATAAAATTATGCTGGTCTTTAAGCGTAACAGTCAGAGGAAGGGATCACAAAACGGGCGGAACTTATAAGGCCCTTGAAAGCACATAATAATTAACTTTTTATTGGGCATTTATACAATTCACATAATATGGTTCAACTGTGATGGGAAATCGGATCAATTTTAATGCAATGCCTCTTTTTTTCCTCTTTACTAGACTATTTTATGAACTTTACATTTAAATGGTAATTTACAGTATGTGGTCCACTTAACTCATGCACTAATTGACTACAATTTTGTAAAACTACTATGTGCTACAATACATTACATAATGAACTTTAATAATCTAGTTGTTTTTAAGGCTAGGATCTTATCTGAACTTTGGATTTGTTAAGGATGTGCATGAAAATATTGTACTTTATAATTTATTCAGATAAAAAAAAATCAAAATTAAAACACGCTTATCATATAGCATATGCTAGATTTAAACAACCAAGCGGATATATTAATTCGGTCGGACTGTTTACTGTTGGCTGTTGTCAAGCAAACCATGCAAACAATCTTGATACGAGATAACTGTTATCATGTGAGCTTATCATGACATAAGCTTAGATATAGGATATTCAATCTTGTTTGTGATCTTTGGCTTATCATATTAAAACAGATATATTTTGTTTGAAACAAAATAGAGTGTAAATAGGACATAATAATATGAGTTGAAGAAGTTAATAGCATATTACATTATATAGACAAGGATAAATGAAAATTACTATTAATTTTTAAAGTAATAAAAAGGGAGCTGAAAGTATAAATTATAGTTAAAAAATATTTTACAATATTACTGTCTGACTACAATAACATTGTAAAATATTCATGAATGATTGTAGGCACCAATTGGTACAATAAAAAATGCTAGAAATATCAAAGACATAACTTTGATAATTTACTTATTATTAAGAGACAACAACAATACACACATATTCTTACTTATATGTATCAATTAAGCCCATATATGTGCTAGTTTTACTACCCCAGTAGTACCCTTGCTAGAAGCTAATTAGAATCTTATCAGAGATATAATAAGGCTCCCTTCATGCAGTTAGGGTAATACTTATTACATATTATTGGGAAAAAGAGCATTCAAATGTTGTTCATTTGAAGTAGATAGTGTTATTGCCTTATTTACATTTTATACACAAGATGCTGGTTGAAAGTGTGAAAAATGCTTATTTAATATGTAACCCCATTTGTTTTTAATTGCAATCAATCATACATACCAATATTACTTGTAAAGTATAACAATTTTTAGTACTTTGTATATTGTATTTTTTGAACATTGTATTCAAATGGTGATTCTTTCAATAAGAGATGTAGGTATTTCAAAAACCAGCTGTAATTAACAGCTGAGATAATATTAAAAAAAACTGGCATCTAGTAAACACATTTAAGATTTTTTATCATCTGTTTTTCATTGTTTACATGTTGTAATAAAGGTAATGTTGTGGGAATTTTATTAGTATTCTTTTTTTGACTCAAGTTTAGATAGTTTATGATAGTAAGTATAAGTATAAAAACGCAAAATATACATAATAACTACTTAGAATCAATTGTTTTATACAATCCTATGGAAAGTTAGGCAAACATTGGCTATTAGTATAATACAAATGTAATTATGTATTCATAATTTAATTAGCAAACCATAATAACAGCACAACGAAGTGAAAACATGTTCATCAATAATTTTTTAACTATTATCTAAAACCTATAAACAGGTATATTACTAGCCGATTGCGGCGATACCTTGTCCAATGTACTTATGAAACCCAAGGTGAGCAAAGTCCAGTAGATGTTGTTACGACTAAACATTATTTTATCGAGTTTCGCCAGCGAACGCGCACCTAACACCCTCGCTTGCGACACCCGAGTAACCTCAACTACAATTCCATAATAATGAGTAAACAGCGCACACTGGAACCTTTAATGCCAACGTAATAATAAAAACGATCATTCAAACATCAATCCAATACGATTCTACTGGGAAAATCGCGAATGACGTAAAACACTCAGTATTTTTAGAATAAAATAAAAATAGGACCCATCATGTTCACGACCTCCAACCATCATAAATAAACTAATTAATGAATGAAAGTCTACCCAACCGAATGATATGTATATTTACTGACCTTTCTCGTCCAATTGGAGCTGTGTTTTTACATATTCAGTGGGGAATGTGATACAAATTTCAATGCCACCAGTTATTCCGCCGGCAACAACTCCTTTCAAACCAACTGAGCCTGACCCTCCAGCCGCAGCCGCTGCACCAGTTTCGCTCATCCATGGTCTTGAAAATGGATTTTTGAAAGTTCCTGGTCTTGAAGACATTGTAATTACTTGTTAGGCACTTGCCGTCTTTGGCAACGACTGCGACAACCTCCCCGTGCGGCGGTTATTTTCGAACTGTCAAAAATGAGTGAATGGTATTAGATCCGAGCGACTTTGAATGACAAATAATTACCGTCGTTCATTCACTTTTATAATTATTTGAATGGTAACACTAAAAATAATGCGATGGATAATTGCACGACTGCAATTTATACTTAAATCTTGTTAGGCCAAGGGAACGAATATTAAAAAAAGGAAATTGTCAATCGACAGACGCCGTCGTTTTTTTGACAGATATTTTTTCCACCATTTTTGTGTGTGATTGGGTTTTGAGATGATTTAAATTAACTTTAATTCTTAATTTACATTGAACAGTAGACCATAAAAGCTGCAAAAATGGCTTTAAGAACTTACGGCGATAAGCCGATTAGTTTCCAGATAGAGGAGGGCGGCGATTTTTACTGTGTTGGATCTGAGGTGATTACCGCTTCATGCCGTGTTTGTGGATTGTGATTATTCGGCAAAGTTTTACCATGATCTTGCGTTTTAGGTGGGTAATTACCTGCGGCTCTTCCGCGGGTCGCTCTACAAGAAGTACCCTGGCATGGCCAGGCGAACCTTGACGAATGAAGAAAGGAAACGCTTAGTTGACAATGGTTTGGGACCCCACGTACTGTCGAGTTCCGTGTCACTGCTCAAAGCGAATGAAGTTGAAGATATTATCGAAGGAAATGATGATAAGTAAGTTTAAAGCTTTGTGTTTATGATAGTGATAAAATCGCTTAAAGAAGCTATCTTTATCTTGTGAGGATCGGAGGTGCCGACATCGTAGAAAATGTTCGATAACATGTTGGTATATACCAACTAATCTCCTAGGAATTATTCTTAATTTTGAACTCATTTTAAGTAATAACAAGCTGCAAATTACAAGTTATGCTCAAAGGTTTAATGTTGTTATGTTCATAATGTATGTTTTGTCTCAGATACAAAGCTGTGTCAGTCAGTCAAGAGCTGGCCACACCTAGAGAGAGCAAGAGCAAGAAGCCGCACAACCCAGCGTGGCTGCCGGTGATGCCAAACTCTTCGCACTTAGATGCAGTGCCTCAAGCCACACCAATCAGTCGGACGAGAGTTCATAACAAAAAAGTACGGGATTGCTTCTTCTTTTATTGCTTAACACTTTGCATGCAAGCCATCTTGTAACATTACATACCATCATATAGTTTATATTATTAGCTGTTATTACAGTGTATACTCTGTGGTGCTAGCGATATTAGCAGTAAGTATGCTCAGCGGCTGAACATATTTGTTGCCGATATCGCAGGTGCGGCAGTATTATTTATGGTAGGGTACCTATTTACCCTTTTGATATAATTATTGAGTTATAATACAAATGTCTGTCTGTCAGACCAAATTGGTACATAAATACTGCAATGTATTCCTAATATTATTGTATTATATGAGAAATGTTTGTGTGTATTCATGCCTAATAATGTGTAGAAACTGGTTGGATAACTTTACATTTTAAAACATTTATAGGTACGCACATTCCCGCTATGTTTTGATGACACAGACATGACAGCGATGCTGGAGAACTCTTCACAGAAACAAATACTTGTGCCTATCAGGCTTGACATGGAAATTGAGGGCCAAAAACTCAGGGACACCTTCACATGGAATAAGAATGGTAAAAATGCGTAATCATAATCTATAAGAATTATAACATAAAATGGAATTCCAAAAACATCAATTTAATAATTTTAAATATTGGAACTTGAACTTTTATGATGTTTTTGCTGTTTCAGAATCAATAATAACCCCAGAGCAGTTTGCCGAAGTGCTCTGCGATGATCTAGAACTAAATACATCTACATTCATCCCAGCGATAGCAACATCCATTCGCCAGCAGATAGAAGCTTTTCCAAGTGAACCTCCAGCGATATTGGAAGAGCAGACTGATCAGAGGGTTGTTATAAAGTTGAATATTCATGTGGGGAACACATCTTTAGTTGATCAAGTAAGTTTTTCACATACAGTTTCTAGTAGTAGTAATAATTTTAAATCTTAATTAAATATTAGAACAGCTACTAGAATGAGGGTTTTCGCGCGTGAAAAATCTGCTAGATGGAGTACTGTAGGAGTCAGCTCCATACACAATACGATTTAAGACATTTATTTCTCAAAAAGAATACATTATTCACTTATATGAGAAATACAAGATTATGTGGGTATATAATAAAAATCCATGCTCTTAGTGCGCGGCGCGCGCACATTCCAAAGCGTTAAAGTATTCTGTAATTGAACAATATGATTGGTTATTTTTAAATGTAATCTGTAAAAATGTCAATTTGACAAATTAAACAACCAATGCGGTCGATGTTGGACCTCAGTGTAAGAGTACACCATCTAGTGCATTTTTCACACGTGAAAACCCTCATTATAAGGGACAAAAAATAGGTTTCGAGGAAAGATAGTCGAAGAAACAGCTGCATATGTACTTTTAGAGTGCATAGGGGTGGCCAGCAACTGGGCACACTACCTGGGATACCGAGGCAGTCTCCAGGAAATCTTCAGCAACACCAAGGCGCTGATAGGTATTCCTTGAAGAACTTGGCTGGTTGAAGCGACACCGGCCGACTTCACCCTCCGCACGCGAAATGGGCACAACTGCTGCCTGATTGCGGAAAAACCTGCACGAAAAGAATAAGAAGATAGTCTTATTAGTGCCCTCGCCCTTTCCCTTGGCTTGTCTTGCCAGATGCATATCTGATATTAAAAAAAAATATCGGTGGTTTTACGCGGTGGGTGTCTTCCTGCATTTTAGTTAGCATTACCAGAGTTACCAAATGATGGTTTATTCTCAAGTTCTCAAGATCTTCAAGTGTACCATAGCCTCCTGGCCTTTGGATGCATTCGGTAACGCCACTACAATGGTGAAAATAGTTAAATCTGGAATTTGGTAGGAACAAACAAGTAAAATGCTTCTTGGTTATGGATTTATTAGCTATAGAAGCCAACATAACTCGGCCCAGAAGAGCAGAAGTTTCCTGGGAATCTCACAGGCTTCGCGGAGTATCCTCACCGTTCTGAGGATTTTATCATAGACTACTTGACTTACCGTAGACCATGAATGCTACATAATGTTTGCTTCCAGGTGGAATGGGACATGTCTGAAAAAGAGAATAATCCGGAACAGTTTGCCATGAAGCTGTGTGCGGAGCTCGGCTTGGGTGGCGAGTTCGTGACGGGCATCGCGTACAGCGTGCGTGGGCAGCTCGGCTGGCACCAGAGGACTTACGCATTCAGTGAGGCGCCACTGCCTGTTATAGAGGTAACCGAAACTGATTTTGGGTTTCAATCACAAATGATAATAAACATTAGTTAGTTTTAGTTACACATTATAGTTTAAGAATGATGTACCTTTTTTGAATTGTTTTGTTACTTTTTTTTTTATGTTAGCGTTTTGTAGCCAGTGTTCACCTTTACGGTTTAGCTATAAGCATTGTCTCCACTGGGCACTTTGGGCATATGCCCAGAGCCCTGTGATAGTTAGGAGCCCCTAAATTACTGTCGTAGACGTGACGTAGATAATTCGAGCGTCGTATTTTTTCGAGCTGCCGGGAGTCCTACCTTCCTCCGTCGAAGATGATACGATTCGCTGAGGGCCCCCTCCCATTCCTTCAGTGTGCTCTGGGCCCCGGCACACCTAAAGACTGCCCTAGCTAGATGTCAATATAATGTCATCATCATTTCAGCCAATATAAGTCCACTGCAGCAGACGGATCACCTGGTGATGGTAAGCGATTGCTGCCGCCCAAGGACACCGCGGCACCAGTGGAGTCACAAGTGCGCTACCAAGCTTTAAACCCCACTTTCCCCTGGATTGCATTTCCCCAGCGAAACACAGCACAGTGCTGCTTCATGCCGGTTGCCTGTGAGGCCGTGTTATCTCCGGTTGAGCCGGCCCATTAATGCCGAAGTGTAGCTACCACGGTCAAAAACCCCCTCCCCCTCCGGCCTCGTCCCATCCCCTTTCTTTCCCATAGATATATAAACATGTTCATCATTGTTGCAGACGCCGTACCGGCAGCCGTCGGAGGCGGAGCAGTGGGCGCCGCACCTGGAGACGCTCACCAACGCAGAGATGGAGAAGAAGATCCGCGACCAGGACCGCAACACGCGTCGCATGCGCCGCCTCGCCAACACCACGCCCGGTTGGTAAACAAGGACATCATTCATTTTGGACTCAAACCCCCTTATTACAAATCGCGGTCTAAGAATAAATAATAAATAATTTGAGACAACGTCACAGGTTTCCTCTTGTACTATGGAAACCATGAACAACGAAGGTACCACAAACACCTAGGCCCAACAAACAAATATTTGTATTTCATCAACAAACATTTGTGTTGGTGCCGGTATTTGACCCTTGCGTCTCAATCGGAGCTCAAATCAGTGCGCAAAACTGGTCGCCGATAAATAGTTCCGGAAACAGTGTTTGGAAAGGATGGTATTAGCTTTATTTAGTACGGTAATAACTTCTGTTCGCGTTTTGTAATAAGGTAAAAAGGGCCTAGAACAAAACCGTCCCGTAAAAAACGAGAATATACCTATCGCACCCGGGAATAAGTATTTGGGCGTGAATTACGTTTTGTTATAGAGCCTCTAGGACCCATTCAAGTATTAGGTAAGCATCAAGGGCAAGACGGGGTTCATATTTGCAGCCTATAAATGATAGGAATCCTTCTCCTACGGCGAGCAGACGGCGATTGTCCGAATCGTAGCAAATCGAGTGGGGGGAAGACGGAGTCCAGTCAAGGTGGGGGAAAATTAGGCCGGGGTAAAAATTGGTGTAGGTGAAATTGGGAACTTATGTATACAAAAACATGTTCAAAAACATTTTTACATCAGTGACTTGTTTATTAAAGAAAATTGTATAGATATTTCGCTTGTTAATGTTATATTTATGAAAGTGTTCATTACAATCTGGTCTCATATTTTATTTATTTGTATTATTATGCACATCACATTCACCAAAATGATTATTTAATAAATTCTAAAAGCCTTACATAATTTTCTAGTCCTCATACATTGAAGTAGGTATTTATGATAAGTCATCATCACACAAATGAATTCATTAATTTATATAAAGTATATGTCACCAGAAAATAACGAAAACCATAAATTTATAATTTTTCTAGTAATTTTATATCTTCTTGTTACATATATATACATATTTACTAACAAATCTGTCCAATCCGAGCAAGATTTCATCGCTAATTCCTGTATGTTATTATTTCAATGAAGGTTTTGAATATTCAGCTTCAATTTTAACATTTTATTAGTCGTAAATGTTTGCTCAGGGATTTGTATTTAATATAGATCCTGTTATGGACCTATTAAAAATGAAGGCAAAACATGTATGAAATATCTTTATAAATTATGGTTGTGGGTGTTACAAAATGTTTACTTTATTATGTTGAAAGAAAAAGAACTTTATAAATCTTCATGAACTAATTTTATTAATTTAGGCAAAACAGTGGGTTTTGTGCGTACATTACTTAGTACATACAGTCAATTTGGGTAACTTTGAATTACCTTGTAACTTTGAATAAAACTGGTTTAAAGATTTTTCATTTTATTCCTTGGAATTCCTATACAATTTAAAACGGTATCTACGTTGAATGGATCGACCTTTAGATACCTTTTTAAATTGTATAGGAATTCCAACGAATAAAATAAAAAATCTTTAAACCAGTTTTATTCAAAGTTACAAGGTAATTCAAAGTTACCCAAATTGACTGTACTTTGCATGGAGAACTTAAATTGAGATGACTCAGTGGGATTAAGTCTAAGTGAATTTAATTTATCAAAGTAATGATTGTTTTAGTATTTAATGGGATATGGTACTGATATAATTTATTTAATATTCTAAAACCAGAGGCAATGGTACGTTAAACAACTACCGAAGTACTTAAGCACCACCTTTCGACGTATTGGTTAATTTTAATTTTACTGTTAAGATTGCCTTTGCTAGATTATCGCAATTAGTTAAATTTTTATTAATTTCTTTATTTTATTCTTAATTTTTTTATTAGCTTGCTATTTTGAATGGTTGTAGCCTCTTCTTTATTATTAGTTTTAATAAATAGGTTTAAAAGTCATTATTAAATAATATTTATTGATTTATTATTCTAAAACTGTTTGACATTTTTGTTACATAATGTTTAATATTTGAATCGTGAAAGTATACATTATTTGCCCTTAAATAATTCCAATTTAATTAAATTCTGCAAATATAAATATTGAGGTTGTTTAGTATTTTTTGATATTAAAAAGATAAGGATGCCTTTAATAAGTACAATTTCATAATAATTGCAATTATTGTGTAAGTATACAAGATTATGGCAAAAGTTGCATGAAATAAGTTGGTAATGACTGCCCAGGCTAATACACTGCCAACATAGTAATATGTTTGTATTCGAATAAACAAGCCAAATATTTCGTGCAAAATTTGCTATAGAACTACAAAATGTAATAAGATGTAAGTGGACTGTTAAAATTCTATCACATTAAAGAGGATTTTTCCAAAATTTCTTACCATTGTTTCATTTTATGAACCATTCATCATCATAACTAACAGTTTAACTTGCAATGGGTGATTAAATTGACACAATCTGCTTACCGTTACTTATATTTTCATTTTGTTAACGTAGCACTTTAAAAACATTATTTTTTGGTGATTATATACTTTAAAATTATGACATTGTACTCATGGTCATGAAATAATATAGTAAAGAATATGAGGTCGTCTAAATATACAAGTATGAGAACTATTTCTTTAAAAAAATTAATATACTTGTTTTCTGGTAACAGATGTGTCGTTGAGCCGTGCTGTCAACCGGCTCATCCGCGCCGACGAGGCCATGTTCCAAACCACGCCAGAAAAAAGGAGAAAAAAAATTTAATCACCCATCGCCACCTGACAAGATCCCTTAGTTAAATCTACAACGTAATAAAGTTGCTGGAAAGAGATCTACGTACATATCTTTTAACCCATTTAAAGGATAACGTGTGTTTTATGTGTACCTATTGATCAAGATTTAAAAAAATATATATATAAGCCAAAACCCTATTCCTATAATTAATGGTGTATCCTCTAGTGACGTAACCAACCAAGTGATCGATTTACTTGCTTAGATGTCAAAATATTTTTTTGCATTTTCGTAGTTTAAATATTGCTATATCCTGGCATACATTCCTGATTGTAAACATGAAAGAAATTTTAAACTAGTATTCAACTTTGCCTATATGTATCGGTACTTTTTTATATTTAGCTTTATACTGTTTCTTATTAGAGGTATGTTTCTTTTTAGAGTTGTTTCTTTGAGTGATTTTTTTCTATTCTAAAGATGGACTCCCATGGGTGAGTTTTGAGCTATTTGGCTGACATATTAGTTAGCATAACGTGTTTTGAATATTTTACCTACATAATTACTTTGGGAATGATAAGTAACTCTATGTATTCAAGATGATTAAAGTTCATCTTACTTGTTCATTATAGTTTACCTATCGGAGAATTCGAATTTCATTGAAGAAGTATTAATTCATTTCATAAGATAATTCAATTGAAGCTCTCTTTATATTTTTTTAAAACATTAAGTAAGACGTAATTCCATCGTATAGGTATTGTTTCTAAGATATTTAGGATTATAATTTGTGATATTTCCACAATTCTTTGTTTAGATACTATAATAAAAAATAACTCAATATTCTTTAACTATGTGGTTTTATTTATTAATTCAAAGTAACTTCCTTTCCTTTTCTTCTGATGAAGATACAACAACGATGTACATTACAACATGAAATCAATATACAGAAATCCGTCAAATTTCCGGCTGTCTGTACTTATTTGTTTTCAAGCACGGAAATACAAAAAGGTACTAGGTCATTTCTATGGGAGCGGCCGAGACACAAGACTTTTTTGTCTTAAAAAATAAAAGTAAAAAAACTAAAACCCAACTACGACAAAAAACGTCGCTGAAAAAGTATAAAACAAGCCTTCGTTGTCAATTTATGCAATATTCACTATGTAGAGATAAAATTTCATGTTTGGAAATCCGCAGTCACACGTTGTCAAAGGGTAGTATATTTAACGTGTGACTACGCCTTTCCAAACATGAAATTTTATCTCTACATAGTGAATATTGCATAAATTGACAACGAAGGCTTGTTTTATACTTTTTCAGCGACGTTTTTTGTCGTAGTTGGGGTTAGTCTTTTTACTTTTATTTTATTTGTACTAGTCTAAGTGCTAGTAATATATATATATATATATATATATATATATATATATATATATATATATATATATATATATATATATATATATATATATATACAAGTCAAGCGCTTTCAAATGATACCAAACACGGCATATTTATCATAACTTTATTTTTTTACTCTGTATGTTTTGTCCGCTAGAGGGCGCCACATTAGATTTTGTGAAACTTCATATAGCCTATAACCAGCGGACGATCAAGACGCTTATAATGATATGTCATTTGTCGAATTCTGATAAGTAGTTAAGAAGTTACGTGGAAACAGATGAACATACATACATACATACATACATACATACATACATACATACATAGCCTGTCAAAATCATAACCCTCCTTTTGCTTTGCCGTAGTCGGGTAAAAATACATTGATAGGAGACTGCAATTTTTTTTCATACTATATTCATTCAATTGTGAAGCATTTTTCTCTAGAGAGTGAAATCAGTTTCAAGTGGGATCATACCAATCGATTGGTCGTAGCGTGGATCGAAGGCATCGATAAACGTTCATCGACCTGTCTGGTAGCTTTAATTGATCGACGGATACCGTTCGACAAACCATTCGCGCGATTCCATCGGTCGACGATCGATCGATTGGTCTAGTTTGCCCGTACACAGTTTTTCCATTGGACAATCAGAACAATCACTGTTTTTTTCGGAGGCTAAATTAGCCTTGTTTCACTGTAATTAGTTACATGTACCTATTGTTAATATTATCAAAATGTTTGCCCTCTGGAGGTTGCATTTAAAACAGGTTAAGGAAGCGGGTCAGGAACATGAATCTTAGTCTATCTACATAAGAGTCTACGCTGAAACGTAATTTTCCTTCCGAATGAAATGTAAACCTCTTTCTTCCGAGCGCACTTAAGTACAGTCAACAAAGTAGTAAGCTTACGGTCTGACTTGCCTCGTTGGCGCAGTAGGTAGTGCGTCGCACTTAAAAGCGACCGGTTGCGCTTGGGGTATCGGGTTTCAGGAATTCTCAGTGTCAGCTCGAAGTCTGGATGTTAGCGGTATTGTAATCTAGTCCCTCGGAAAGCACGTTAAGCCGTTGCTCCGCTTGATTCTTTTTCGATCGTGTTCCACTAGTGTCCCAACTGTGGAGAACGAGTGTTAGGGAATAGATGGTGTAGGTACTTGTGTATGTGTGACCAAATATCTCCCATGTTAGGTAGGTAGGAAAAGGTACAGTCGCCTGAAATAAAATGTAAACATCTCGACTCTTACACCCGCACAATAAGGTTCATATGTGAATGAGGCTGTATACATATTAGTGCACGTGACTGTACTCGTATAAAAGTAACTATTATTGTTTCCAAGTGGCTTAATACTTCAGTATCGGAAACTAAAGTAATGCATTAACAACATTTTTTATTCATGATAGCGGTTCAAGTCGGAATAAGTACTAGAGGAAAAGTAACTATGACGAAGAACTAACGCAAACTTAAGGAAACTTCTGTTAAATAAGTCAGTAAGCGTACCCGCTTCAACTGAAGTATTTTAATAGTAGGTATCACACATCAATGTTTACAAGACTGTTTAGTTGATTCTCACGTTTGGTTCAATGTAAAATGAGGGAATTTGACGGATCGTCGTACCCTGACTCTGGATGTCCGTACCCTTAGTGGCGTAGCGTGGCTAAACGTAGACTTGGGTGAACGTTGTCGAGGGGGAGGGGGTAGATAATTGTAGAACAACATTTCCTCGCCCACGGAGGGTATCCGCAAGCAAAAAATTTATTAGGGTCACGATCCCTCGCGAGGCCTTGAGCGCTAGGCCGTGGGCCATGGCCCACGTCGCTCACGTCTAGCTACGCCACTGCGTACCCTACCCTCTTTCTAAGCGAAAATAATGATAAATGTGGGTAGTTAAGGCAACGGGTAGCCTAACTAGCGACTGCAATCGATTTAAATTGTTAGTTACTAAACCGGATTTATTTTAAACAATTTCGGAGCTAGAGTCCTTAAGCAAACATTTATACGATTTGTTTAATAATTGTTCACTACTTTGTGAGCGGTTTCTGCACTCGAAATTTGGATTAACGCCATAAGTGGCCGTTTTTAGCGGTAAATCAAATTTCGAGTACAAAAGCAGACCCAAAAGTTAAGTATAAGTATTAAATAAATAGTATAAGGGTTTTCCGAGAGGCTGCAGATTGGAAGTTGTTAAAAAGATATCTGGTTTGGTTGCTAACAATTTAAATCAATTGGCGTTGCTAGTGTGCCCTACCCGTTACCTTAACTGTCGAAGTCAGTTACAGTCTCAGAAATGCTTTTGCTTTTATTATCCTATGTCCCCGAGCTGGGGCAGAGGGTGTCCACAGTGGTCTTCTATCGCGTTCAGTCTTGAGCTTCGCGTTTGACCTCACTCCAAGTCCTGCCGCTGTTCTTCACCTCGTCTGCTACAGTACGTCTCAGAAATTATAAGTTTATTACACCCTGGACAAACATTCGTGCGATGAACACTTGTGTTTGTTCGGTGTCTGGGTGTAATATATGTATTTAAGTATATATTTGTGTTCCTCTGTTGTCTGATATCTGTAACACAAGTGCTTAAGCTACTTAGTACGGAATCAGGTCAACGTATGAGATGTTGTGAGAATTATTATTATTATTATTTAGTAAAAATTTCTCGGTACCTTTGAAACAAGTTACGAGTACTGAGGCCAAGTAACTAATTCAGTTTTTCTTAACCTAGATAATTATTTGCATCTTCCTGTAGGAAATGTCTGACAATGCGGCACGTGTTGAGGATAGCCGCTTTTTGCATTGTGATGTATGAGCTTTGTTATTATTAATTTATTTATTTAATGTTAGGGAAACTCACAGTACACATAGAGTTTACATCAAAATGTATATAAGTTATACTTACACCAGTTAAGTTTCCACTTATTCAAAAAACGTAATTATATTTTTTAGTTTGTAAAATAGCTCACGATAGTACAAGACAAATCTCTGTAGTTTTATGTGCTGTCTTCTAACTGTACATGTATAATATTTAATGTTATTTGATGGTTAGTAAAAAAAAATTTAAAACACCTTTGAATAACACTAATCTACGGATTTCGACGAGCAGCGCTTGAAAAAAGATTTTTTTTAATTGGTTCTACGAAATGTATATTGATATTTTCGAAAAAGGTTTTGTTTCTTTGAGCCTGTTTTTAAGCCGGTCTGGAAACATAATTGGGTTCAACTTTTCGCCTAGGATAATATTTTTGGGAAACCATACCATTATTCAAACTTTTGCTACGCCGTAGTCGAGTAAAATCGACTACAGCCGCTACGAATATCTGTAGCGACGCCGTCCGTGTCGTAGCTCACTCGTAGCGACCGTAGAATAGAATGGTCACGCCCACAAATTGTTTACGAAATCTTTGATTCAAATTCCCTCAATATACACCGTTATTTTTTTATCGTTTACATCCCGAAAACCTCATAGTAAATATTGTGAATGAAGTCCATTTAGCATGTTAGACCAACAAAATAAGCGAATATAGAATTAGCTGTTCCATACATGATTGCCCGGTGTATATTCTATTTTGTATGGATCAGCTGATTCTATTAGTCCTAATGATTTAAATTGTTTTCATATTCGGGATTCCAGCCAATTTGAATTTTGAACAGTTTTAAATTCAAAATTGGCGGAAAATATGCAAACGACAGAACTTAAAAGGCATGCCTCGTATTATAAGTAGTTAGACCAAACGATTTTGACCATGGGAGAGCCACGCTTCTCTCTCGGCTCTTTGAAGAAGTAATACCACCGACCTCACAGAAAACTCGCGTGAAGCATCGTTTAAAGGTTGGCAGCGCACTTGTGACACGCGGGTGTCTATGGGCGGCGGCAATGGATTACCATCAGGTGATTCGTCTGCTCATCTGCCACCTATAGCATGAAAAAGAAGCTTTAATCTCCTGATTTTTTTTTTTACAAGAGAGGTGGCAGACGAGCAGACAGGTCACCTGATGGTAAGTAATTCCGCCGCCCATGGACACCCGCAACACCAGTGGAGTCTCAAGTGCGCTGCCAACCTTTTCCCCTTCCCCTCCATTGGGCCTCCGGTAACCTCACTCACACGGCGAACGCTGCTTCACGCCGGTCTTCTGTGAGGCAGTGGTATCACTCCGGTCGAGCCGGCCCATTCATGACTAAGCGTGGCTCTCCCACATTTCAATCTGTCTGTGAATTCATTGAATATATATAGAATCCTCATTGTGGTTATTTCAGGATTTGGGGTGTTTGGTTATTACAATGAAGCGACTGCCGTCTGACCCTTGAAACCCTTTAACAGGGGAACCAGACCAACTGAATCACGTTTACACGTTTCAGAACCTATCCAAAACGTGCAGGTTTCACGATGTTTTCACTCACCGCCGAGCTAATGGTAGAATATTCTACATATATTTTGAAAAATCTAGAGGTGCATCCTCGATTCGAGCCACGACCCTCCTATGGAAGGCGCGTTCTGAGCCACTGAGCTACCATTGCTCGCCTGTATTTATAATAAGCTATCTGTGGACTTACCGACTCGTTAAAAATATCCAGAACGTTACTAAAATATTCGCAATAGTTTTTGTGCGTCTGCTGAATTTTTCAGCGATTCATGGTCGGGGCTTCGGGGAGGGACATTTATCGCGTTTCAGGGAGTGTCAGTTTCAGCTTAGCTTTTTATATTATTTCAGCGCGACGTCTAGTAAAAGTGAAAACTCGTAATTTTTCTTCTGGAAACTTTTTTTTAGATGATCCCTGCTAATTTTATTTAGTAATACAGTTATACAGGAATATAGGAAATCGCCCCGTTGGTCTGACCGCCACGTTGGTCTGATCGCCACGTTTGGTCTGATCGGACCTTTGGTCTGATCGCCCTGTTGGTCTAATCGGACCTATGGTTTGATCGCCCATTTGGTCTGATCGCCCCGTTAGTCTGATTGCCCCGTTGGTCTGATCGCCCCGTTGGCCTGATCGAACCTTTGGTCTAATTGCCCCGTTGGTCTGATCGGACCTTTTGTTTGATCGCCCATTGGGTCTGATCGCCCCGTTAGTCTGATTGCCCCGTTGGTCTGTTCGCCCCGTTGGTCTGATCGCCTCTTTGGTCTGATCGCCTCGTTCGTCTGCTCGCCCTGTTGGTCTGATCGGACCTTTGGTTTGATCGCCCATTTGGTCTGATCGCCCCGTTAGTCTGATTGCCCCGTTGGTCTGATCGCCCCGTTGGTCTGATCGAACCTTTGGTCTGATCGCCCCGTTGGTCTGATCGGACCTTTTGTTTGATCGCCCATTGGGTCTGATCGCCCCGTTAGTCTGATTGCCCCGTTGGTCAGTTCGCCCCGTTGGTCTGATCGCCTCTTTGGTCTGATCGCCTCGTTCGTCTGCTCGCCCCGTTGGTCTGATCGCCTAGTTGGTCTGATCGCCTCTTTGGTCTGATCGCCCCGTTGGTCTGATCGCCCCGTAGTTCTGATCGCCACTTTGGTCTGATCGCCCCGTTGGTCTAATAGTTTAAGTACCAGGCCATCATCTCGGGGTCCTGGGTTCGATTCCTGGGTGGAACAAAGGTATGTTTCGAATTTTTCGAACATAGCTCCGGATTGTGGTCACCAATTGCATTAGGCAAGCGTGGTGATTAAGCCTAACCCCACAATATTAGTGGTGTCTTGATTTCTACGACGGAGGCTTTTGCCCTGCAGTAGGACAGTATGTAGGCTGATACTCGTACTACTAAAAAGAGTTTAAGTCGAGATCAACAAGCATATTCTTTGGGCATTAACTCCTCATCACTGAGAGTCGAGAGTGGCTAATTCCCGGTTGCATCCAAAGCTATCCCTTTTGCAGCATGCGTAAGCTTAGTCCATGATTCAGAATTTGGGGAGTTTGGTTACAATGAAGCGACAGCCGTCTGACTGACCTTCGCAACCCATTAACAGTCAAACCAGACAAACTGAATCATGGTAAACAAGCCAGAAACTATCCGAAACGTACAGGTTTCCTCACGATGTTTCTCACCGTCGAGCTAGTGGTAGAAATATGCACATAGATTCAAAAAATCCTGAGGTACATTCTCGGATTCGAACCACGGCACGTATGGAAGGCGCGCTGTTATCCACTAAGCTACGAGTACCATCGCTCTAAATTATATTCGTCAATATAAATAAAAATAATAAGATTGGCAGCGCAATTGTGACTCCACTGGTGTTGCGGGTGATCATGGGCGCCAGCAATCGCTTACCATCAGGTGATCCATCTGCTCGTCTGCCACCTATCACATAAAAAAAAAATCTCCAATCGCTTTCCGCTAAGGCGGCCAATCTGAACGATCAGCAATTTACGCAGGATATTTTATAGTGCTTAAGTGTGCGCGCAAACACAAGTGCACTCTCTATTCCCTTTACCCTCATATTCCAATTGGACACTAGTGTGACACGACTGGAGAGGGCACAAGACCAACGGATTAACGTGCTTTCCGAGGCACGGGGGTACAAGACCGCTAACTTCCAGACCTCGGGCTGATACTGATAATTTCTTAACAGAAAAACTCAGGTACTAATTTTGGTCCGACCCGAGGATCGTACCCGTATTCCAAGCACTGCCAACTTTTGGGGTCACACTACCCACTGCGTTAACAAGGTAGTCTTAATTGCAAAATACTTAATATTAGCCTTCGCCTGCTCCTCCAATTTTCAGCCAAATCGGTTCCGTTCAAAGCCAAAGCGGTTCTCGAGTTATAAATAGTGTAACTATCATGAATTTCTTTTTAAATATAGTTATGGCGATTAAAATTGTGTATATATATGTCGTCGCCTCTTATCACGAGATGCTTAGTTAAAGTACAATCCATATGTTTAATGACCCTATAATATGGATGTCAATACGGTATTCGACTATTTTTTTTTGTAATCAAAAGACTTTTCAATGATAGAAACAACGTTGAAAGAATTACTTGATTCTCATTTAAACTACCTAAGATATTACAACTTTAAAATCACATTATTTTGGGCAAACCCAAAACGCTACATACAGATGGCTACTAAGATGTGACGTCACACGCAAGTTTTTTGTATGCATTTCATTTGAATTTTATATGGTAGCTATATCAAATGTTTCGTTTATGTCAAATGGTTCTATTATAAATAGTTAGTGCAAATTGTATGGGTTATTCCCCCGTCTGCCGTGTGGTCCCCGGCAGAGTAGAATAGGCCACCCTCACTCTTACCGAGGTGTCGTAAAAGGTTACTAAGGTAAAGCTGCTGGCATGATCATCAGCAGCCAGAGAAGGAAAACTCTGCACTTATATCCAAACCCTCGCCAACCCGTCTGCCAAGCGTGGTGAGTATGGCAATTACCCCTCATATGATTGAGGGAGGCCCATGCCCCAGCAGTGGGGACTTAAGTGGGCTGATGATGATGATGATGATGATGATGATGTATGGGTTATTCAATGGTATAATTGTTATTGAATAATTTCATACTTTTAAAATGGACTTGCCCATGAATCTTTGAATGACCATAAAACCGACTAGACGTTATATTTTTAATTGAGAATTTTTGCTATTGGCACATATTTACCTATATTTTGATAAAATATTTATATTTTGTAAAATCTCGAGCTTAGTTAAATACCCTATTGCACAAGAATAGGCACCCTTTTGCCGAAGTCCGAGGGAGACACACAAACCAATAATAAAATTACTATTATCTCGTCCATTAGAATAGACATCCCTGAACAATCAACAAAGGCCTTTCCATTTGGCCCTCGTCAGCACAACCAGGCACTGAACCCGCTACCCGCGCCTACGTCCGAAGATTTATAGGCTCTACACAGCGGACTGAAGACCAACTTGTGAAAAACACGTTGCGCGCATGCGCGGCTCCGACCAATGTTGTCGGCCGTACGGATGGTGCGTGGCGCTACAGGGGAGGGATGCCTGGACTCGATTGTCGATATCGATAAATTTCAACCCATATAGATAGATATACTTTATTGCACAAAATACACAACTTAAAGGGACTAGGAATTACAGAAACAAATGTACAATTACGTCGCTCTTATCTTTCTACCAGACAACCTTCAGGCAAAGGACATTTGATAGACTATAATAATAGCATCAACAATTTTTTTTTGTGATAGGTGGCAGACAAGTAGACGGATCACCTGATGGTAAGCGGTTGCCGCCGCGTCCATAGGCGGCAACTGCAGTGAAGGCCAACCTTTGCTCCCCTTTCCCCCAATCACCTCCTCCGGTACCCTCACTCACGCAGCGAAACACAGCACAGTGCTGCTTCACGCCGGTTTTCGTTGTGGCCGTGGTATCACTCTGGTCGGCCCATTCATGCCAAAGCATGGCTCTCCCACGGTCCACAGTAGGCTCAATAGATAAATATCAGTAGATAGATTTTAAGTGTGTTATTTATTTAAGAATAAGAGATGCAAAAGATTGCTATAAAAAATATCAACTATCAATAGAAAAAGCCGTGTATAGTTGGCGTTGCGTTACCCGTTGTGTAACCGTGCTACATTCATCAAAGGAAAATCTTACCGTGCTACATGTTTGGTACTAACTTTGGTACAACTTACACATCTCAATATGAACGCAGTCGTCCTCCTCAACTTAGTAGTGTATTTCCTAGTTGCTTCGGAGCCCTTAGTACGCTCGGACAATGATCCAGGGTTCGGGAAGTCTGGTAAAAACCTTCGTAACGTCTTAGAAAGGGGAACAAGGCCATCTAGATCACATATAAACGCAGTGTTAAGAGAACCTAAGAACGGTCTCACTGCGTCTACTGAGACCAGATAGTGTGTGCGAGGCCAGAATGCGTTAGTATTGGATACATTAGCCCAGTTAAGATATTCCCGCGCAAACTACTTTACTGCGTTTGTGATTTGTAGGGCAGCGTGCGTACACAGTGGTACGGCAGGTAAAATAGCAGCGTCATTTCACTTAGCACTTTTTTCTTATGTATGGGAAAAATAGTTCAGCCGCTTTCGTTAGATGGAGCTTGTAAAAAGCAGATGTAGATTGTTTGAAAACGCCGAACCATCTGCTTGATTGCAGATGGTTCGACGTTGTTTCGATAAATGCCGCTATGTATTTTTACATCACGCTAGCAAAGCGTGTTTCTAAAACAATGACCTCAAGCCGCCTGCTCACATTAGAAATTTTAAAAAGTATAGAAAATAAACCCGAGATCTTGAAGCTATTGACAATTTTCTTAGATTGCAAATAACAGTTTTTCTGATACTTTATTTAATCTCCCTGACTGATTTTGGAAGGTGGTCGTACAACATAGCCGTTGAGTATTGGTCGGTTTCCTCTAGATGGCGCTAGCTCTGGCTACCTGACTGATGCCTCTATCTCAGTGTATACCGTGTGTTCTCGCAAAAAAACCCACAAGCGACGGACCACCGAGACATGTTAATGGTTGCTTATGAAAAAAAAAATCACTTATTTCAATTATCCCTTATCCGCACGAAGCGATTTGCCTCCACGTTCATAATGCGGACAGCTAAGGAATGGAACTCCTTGCCAAGGTCTGTTTTTTCGGACCACTACAATCTGGACATCTTTAAGGCAAGAGTGAACAGGCATCTCCTAGGCAAACGCGTTACATCCTAGACCTCATCGTCACTTTCCATCAGGTGAGATTGTGGTCAAGCGTTAGCCTACAGTTCGTAAAAAAAAAATGCATAAAGACTTATTTAAGATAATTAAGCTTAATTAGACGTCTTAGAGTGCGGCACAAGTTATTACCTACTTATTTCATCAAGAGTACTAAATCGACTATTTCTTGATAAGATCAGTCCAAGTCGGCACTTATTGCACAAAGTCATAAAACTGATACTAAACACCAACTTGCTACGTAAGGAAGCCCTAGGCGGCAATAAAACCCAATATAAGCTAATCTACGAGCATTTACTACTCGTATAGTGCAAAAGAAAGGGAGTGTATGTCGTCAGTAATAAAATATTACGCTGTACTATAAAGCGGGAACAGGCACGTCACTAACGGTAGATTTTGCCACCACTCAGTGTGATAAAATGTTTGGGACACGCGGAGGGAACTGTACGGGCTCTCTCGCCCGTCCCGCCATCGCGGATTTCAAATTTGGAATCAGGAACGAGATTTCAAAAAAATAAAAACAAAAACCGAGTGATGCCAAGACATTAAAATTACGATTTAGTGTATTGCTGTAAAATAATAGGAACTTTTTAATTAATTGGATAGATTATTTGGGATGTTAGTGTAAGTTTTAACAACGCAGAAACTGTGTAAAGTAATTAGATAAATTAATATGTGAGTGTCCGTGTTTGAAAACAAAAGTGCATTTTACATTTGTGGGCGTGAAAAGAAAGGTAAGTTTTTAGATTGATAAGATGATTAACTGACGGGTTCCTTTGAAAGTTTTTGACAATTAAGGATTGTTTTGCTATTTCTAATTTATCTCAGGAACAAAAGTAATTAATAAAAGTCTTCATTGAGTAATATTAATACACAATTGGCCAGATTTAATTTACATAGACATTTTAATAGTAACGTTCCGATTAATGATCTTGGCTCAAGTTTTTTTTATATTCGTTACATATCGTAAGTGGTACATAAGTTTACGCAAAACAAATACGGGTTCTATAATCAAGCATAGCATTAAACAATATTTTGATATTTGTTATGGTAGCTACTGAAATTGATTTTAGCTATCGTAAATGCATGTAAGTAGGATGAGTGTAAGTAAGAAGTTACGCAATCTTCCTTTTAGTAGAGATAACTTTGTAATTTTTCTTTAACGAACAGCAAACATAGGTAACTTTTTAATTTTGATTGATGTAATCCTTTTTACTAATTATGTTATTTTATACACATACTATTTATTGATCTTGTCAAGGTCGTATGATCTGGTAAGGTCACTTAGATTTGAATACGATTTTTGAGGAGTACTTCTGTTTTGAATTTTATTTCTATATGATTACTTGCTCTATCGTGCTGTCATATTATATTTTTTTCGATATTACGAGTAATAGCTATTCTGCTATTCGCAGCGAAATTATCAAATCAAAGCGAAATTAGCAGAATTATGAAATAATTTCATAGATTACCAAATGATGCGTTTCAAAGCAAGCTGTGATCTCCTATAATTTATAGATGCGTGCACAAGAGCATGTATTCTTAGATTTTAAATTTTATTTTTAAGAACGTGCCACTTGTGTTGGAATTCTAATAATAAAATGTTTTTTAAATAAGATCGTTGAAGTGATATTTGAGTTATAAGTGGTTTAATCACACGACTCAGTACTTTTTATCGACTTCAATAAAGAATCCAAAAAAGTACCACATTCGACTTGGTTTTGTTTTTTAGGTAAATTAACTATATTCATCACTGACAACTATGTTAGCAATTACGGTCTGTATAATTTAGTCAATTTATATTTCGGAGGTTAAGGTTAAAGGGTGCTGTCCATGGGCGGTGGCAATCCCTTATCCTCCGGTGATGCGTCTTCTCATCTGAATAAAAAAAAAACAAAATTACTGAACGGGATTGCATAAAAAAGCCGTGTCAAATTGTTTCTAACTATAGATAACTACATGTGTAAAATTCACCATGCCAAATGTAAGGCAGGTCGATACAAGTATTAAGATGAACAATGAATCTATTCAAATCATTAATTCCACCGTTTTTCTCGGTATAACTATAGATGCGAAATTGCAGTGGAGTCCCCATATTGCTGCCTTGGCAGGAAGACTAAGTTCCGCTGCATATGCAGTAAGAAAAATTAGGCGTCTGACTGATATCGAAACGGCAAGACTGGTCTATTTCAGCTATTTCCACAGTGTGATGTCATATGGTCTACTGTTGTGGGGGTCTGCTGCTGACATACAAACTATTTTTGTATTACAGAAAAGGGCCATCCGCGCTATATACAGCCTTAGATCACGTGACTCACTTAGGGAAATATTTAAAGAAATAAATATTTTAACCGTGGCTTCCCAATTTATCCTCGACTGCATTATGTATGTACGTAAGAACTTGCACACTTTTCCAAAAAAGTCCGATAGTCATAGTCTTAACACCAGAAATAAACATAGGCTTGCCGTCCCGGTCCTCAGACTTCATAAAATCGGTAATTCGTTTGTTGGCTTAAGTATTAAGATATTTAATAAGCTACCACAAAATGTCATTAACCTATCACTGGATAAGTTTAAGTCCCATATTAAAACCTGCCTAATGAAGAAAGGTTACTATAGTGTACAAGACTATTTAAATGATAAGGATTCTTGGTCATGTTAATTCATTAATCTTTTGAGTTGTTATTCATAGTAGTCTATTAACTTTCATAATTGTATTTTTTTCTCTCTTCTCAATTGAAACCCTGTAACATCATCAATATTTGAAAAGAGTAACTACTGAGTTTCTTGCTGGTGTCTTCTCAGTAGAAATCGACATTCCGAACCAGCGGTAGATAATATGTACTATTTTGACATTCATAAGTGTTCTGTGTGGACCTAAATTGAATAAAGAATTTTTTATCTTTTATCTTTTATCTACTTTATTATACCGACTTAAATATTGAGCTTAGAAAAAGTATTCAAAATTTAAGTATTTGTCTCACTGAATAAATAATTAAGGGTCTTTCCTGCGTATGGTTACAATCTCCTAATATATATATATATATATATATCAACATGTAAATTATACGTAAGTGCTTATAAATAGTATTAAATTACTCAAATATTTGACGATTTGTAAGTGCTATGTACAAGCCTATGCAAATAAATAATTAGGTATTTGATTTTGATTTTTGATTATAAAGGGTCAAAACAGGTCACTATATAGAAAAATACTTATCTAATTGCAACAATGTTACAAAGGCTTCTTTACAAAAATAACCCGGCTATGGCGTCTCGCCAGCGACATCAAAACAACATCTTGTCCCCACTAAACCAATTAGTATGTGCGTAGTGTTGCCACACGTTCTCTTTGGGAAATCTCGGGGGTTTCTCCGTATATTTTCGTCTGCCCTTTGTCTGAACTGTGTTGACATTGGGATACTCTATTGTAGCTGCGATCTTTAACTTCCAATGCGTGGGTTGCTACTGTTGATCGTAAAAAATATGGTATAAATAGTTCTACCTTTTAAACGTGGTTCTACCCTCTTTTTATGAGATAGGTGACAGACGGATCACCTGATGGTAAGCAATTGCCGCCGCCTATGGACACCCGCGACACCGGTGTGACCTCTTCTGTGAGAATTATTATCTTCTTATAGTTCTGGAGACCAGGACCCCTATTCTCGTGTTCGTGACATTTATTTCCATACGACATATATCACTAAAACAAAGTTTTTTTGTATACTTTTCAGGTGATATCCGCCATGTTTTCAAAATATCACGAGCACGAGAATTGGGCACCTGTTCCGATTGCGTCCAAAGCTGTCGCTTGTCCTAGGGTCCGCTTTCCTACTTTGACTCCTCCATTTCGGACGGTCGTATGCATCCATGTTTTATGCACTCACTTCCCTAGTGATCACGCACGTCATCCTTTACGATGACAAGCCACACATTTTTAGGTTTACCCTCTTCTGTGAAATAGAAAGTAAAAGTTCTGATCAAGGCAGCCAAAGTCACTCAATGTCACTCAATAAGGTTTTAATCGAATACAGATTCTGCCGAAGCTACTCTTATGAGTTAATTTTATTCAAAAAATCCAACTCATTATAATTTAGGTAAAAAAACACTACAAACTTCCGCACTAGCAGTGTGACTACGAGTCATGGTTTTAAGGTGACGGGTAGGGCACACTAGCGACGCCATTCTATTTTAATTATTAGCTACTAAATCGGATCTATTTTAAACAATTTCGGGGTTACAACCTCATGGCAAACACTTATACTATTTATTAAATAACCATGCACAAATATTGGGTCGGTTTTCATACGCGAAAAATTGATTCACGCCAAATGTGGCCACTTGTGGCGTGAATCAATTTTTCGCGTACGCGGGGGACCCAGCATTAGTGCATGTTTGCCAAGAAGTTGTAACTCCGAAATTGTTTAAAATAGATCCGGTTTAGTAGCTAAACATTAAAATCGATTGGCGTCGCTAGTGTGCCTTGCCCGTCACCTTAATTATTTAATATATAATTCTTCGTAACCACACCTGTGTGACAAACCGCGGCGTGGGCACGAGTCATACACGCTCTTAACGAATACGCAGGTTTTAGAAGAGTCCACGTAGACTTACTAGAGTTCGCGTATCCACGCGAAAATTCATTTGATACCCAATGGTCGGCTAAATTACAATTAAATTACTTAACTACACAAAATAACACTAAATTAGTACACTAAAACCACTAGATTGTAATTAAAACATTTGAATTGCATCATTAGATAACGTTGCGTTTGATTAAGATCCACGGAATCCAATGGAAATGGATACAGAACACAAATGATTACCCCTAGGTCTGAGTCTGGGTAAACGTTGATTACTTCCCATCACGTGACTCGCTTGCTCGTTTGTCCGCTTGTAGCATAAAAAAACCGTTACCAGGATGGTAGCTCACTTCTGGTTCTACTGGTGTTACCCTCTGTGAACCGTTTACTCGTCTGCTACATGTCAAGGCAAAAAGATCAAGTGCTCAGAACAAGAAAATAGTGATGTCGCGGCGGGATCTTTACCTTACCTATTTTTATTGAAGATGGGTTTGTTCTATGGCTGAACACTGAACTCTAGAGTTGAGAGGAAACCTACGTTGGAGCGAGCTTACCCAAAAGTAGCATATTGAGGTTGTATTCACTGGAAAAAACAGACGCTGGCAGGGCCTTCCACTCCTTGCTCATTGCGCATCACGAAGAAGGAGGAAAAGCGCTTTGTACGCAATCGAGGAATATTCACCAAGAAGGGATGATATCCCCCAGTTCGCCTGCTCTCTCGATGGTAGAAAAGGGATGGCGGAATGCCTTTTTACCCGTGACAGTACATACCTATGTCAAACCGAATATGAACCACAAGATAATCCCTGTTTTCTCGTGGTCCCAGGATTTTGTCCCATCAATGGGACCACGAGGAAGAACTGTTTCTCGTAGTCCCATTTCTATATTCATTTATTTATTTTATCAGTCCTGTATATAGGTACATATATAACATTTTTTAAAGTTGATATTTCTTTTCTTCCTTCATTGTTACCGTTACTGCTATGATCGCAGTGACATCTAGGTGTTTCACCGAGGAGGCCTAGGCCTAAGTAGTGTTGCCGAACATGGTAATGGGAGGCACCGCTTATCACTGACGGCAATCGCCTGGGTTTTTCCAACATTGACCGACAGCCTCCAACCATTTGGCCTTTCAACCGTATTTTAGTCCCATTTTTATGAAAAAAAAGTATTTACTAAATAGTTATATAAAATTGATCTAACGATACCAAAACTTTATATTAGGTCCACTACTTCAAGATCCATTTTAAATGAAACAAATTTTGTTACTTCATCATGGAACTGCAAATGGAACTAGTGGCAATGAGCCTTGTTTGGTAACCACTTACATGTACAGGATGTAGGTACACAACAATGGGAGTACGAGAAACAGGTGTGGTGTGGTCCCATTAATGGGACAAAATCCTGGGACTACGAGAAAACAGGGAAAATAACCCTTTAGCTAGATCCAGCAGCCTACATCGCGAGCCAAACAGGCCACGGCAGTGATCTCGGCGAGTTTTAGACATGCGGGAAAGACAGAGGAAGACGTGCGGGAGAGGCACGATACGTATATAACAAATCTATTCATATCATTAATTCCTAAAGTTTTTCTTGGTATCACTATAGATACAACATTGCAATGGGGTCCCCATATTGCTGCCCTATCAGGAAGACTAAGTTCCGTTGCATATGCATTAAGAAGAATTAGGCGTCTGACTGATATCGAGACGGCAAGACTGGTTTATTTCAGCTATTTCCACAGTGTGATGTTATATGGTCTACTGATGTGGTGGTTTGCTATTTTTCATATTGACATACAAACTATTTTAGCATTACAGAAAAGGGCCATCCGCGCTATACACAGCCACAGCCTGTCTCACTACCTAAATCTCCAATCAAAATAGCGAATTAAGTTTTACAGTTGATTATGATTCACTGGCCTGATAGCACTTTTGGCAGTACCTGCCTCAGCCACACTTTGGACAATAATTGTGCGATGAATACTTGTGTTTGATAAGCAAGAATTGATACGAAAAAGTTATCTACGTGACGCATCTACATAAAAAAGGGAAATGGACGACAAGATTGCGGTTTTAGGGACCTATTTATTACCTAAACCTTCCGACAAAAAAGGAATTATATTTTACAGCTGATGACGGACTGGCCTGATGGCGCATTTGTTAGTGACCCTGCTTCAGCCACACCCTGTACAAAAAATCGTGCGATGAACACTTGTGTTTGATAAGCAAGAAATGATACGAAAAAGTTATCTCCGTGACACATTCTGCAAAAAAAGGAAATTGACGACGCGATGGCGGTTTGAGGAATAATTTACGAGTATTTCTTTAATCTCCCGTCGAAATAGTGAATTATGTTTTACAGCTCATAATGCATTTTGGTAGTGACCCTGGCTCATCCACACCGTGGACAAAAATTATTGCGACGAACACTTGTGTTTGTATATTGTAATTTGTCTTGGTGTAATTCCTCTGTTGTGTAATATTGTAACATAATTAACTACTTAGTACGGAGTTAGGTCTAGGTAGGTATATAATGTTGTAAGAATGTATTTATTATATTTTATAAACTAAATCTTACACACAGCAAACAAATACACACTTGTGTCATTTCAACAGAATTTTCAGTTAGGTTCAGTAACCGAACTCAAAATTCTGAATTGAAATATGACAAGGCAGGTACGTATAGCTTTCTTTATGTTCGTTAATGAGCCATCATGACTGATATAAATTCATTAATGCAGACGGATTAATGGCTCAATAATGGTGCCATCTTTAGAGGTCTAATTTTACATAAGCATACAATTTTCTCTCTGGCGCATTTATCAATTTACTTCATATCGAGTCTCAATTTTTATGAAAACATTCTGTTCCTTGTCAAGTGGAGGCCACGTAAAGGAAGTCACAGCCGTAGCAGCCCCCCTACAAGGTGGACCGATGACCTGGTTAAGGTCGCGGGAATCTAATGGATGCGGGCGGCGCAGGACCGATCTGTGTGGAGAACATTGGGGGAGGCCTATGTGGAGTGGAGTTTTTTAATGTGTGAAGTGGCAGATGAGCAGACGGATCGCCTGATGATAAGCGATTGCTGCCGATTCTTATTTTGACAAAGATCTGGAGCAGGGATGTTGCGAATATCTGCATCCGCATCCACATATGCGAAACATCCGCATCGATTTAGGCATCCGCATCCGCATCTGCATCCGCAAAAATCGATGCGGAGCTGATGCGGATGCGAATGTGTTGCAGGTCAGGACAAGAAAGAAAGGGGCGGGGATCCCGAAAAGGCAGCCATTCTACTTTTTATCAAATATAATGCTCCCTTATTTAAATTTAATTACTAAAATGTACTATAATTAGTACTTAATAGTACTTGACTTGCTTCTTTATAATTAAAATAATAAATAAAGATATATAATTACTGATTATTTGACTTGTCTTTTAAATTATTCTTCCAAAACTTAAGATTTTTGTAAAGATCCGCTTCCGCATCCGCATCCGCGGATGTTTGCCCCCTGGAATCCGCATCCGCATCCTCATCCGCGGATGTAAAAAAATCAGCATCCGCAACAACCCTGATCTGGAGCTCTATTTTTGATGCACTCGCCTCGAAACGAGGGCATGATTTATACAGATTTTCCTTTTTTTAAAGTATGGCTCTACCCGAAGATAATTCGCCAATATCAAGTAACTTATTGAGAATAAGTAGGTAGTCAACAGTCAAAGTCACAGTCACTCAATAAAACGTCGGTGTTTTACGTTTTATCGACCTATGGATTCCGCGGAAATCACTCTAAAAGCAATCGCGGGTTTTAAAACTATTAGTTCCAAGCAAGTTGTCACGACGAGACAACTCAGTCGACACACAATAGCAGTGTTAAAAACGATACAATCCAACGATTCTTATTATAAGGATTACTTTGCGGCACTTCACCATTGAGATTACTTCAATGCACTTCACTGCACAAATAAACACCAAATGTATACACGAAAAACCACTAGGCAGTAATTTAAAACCTTTGAATTGCATCAGCCCACGCGGCTGGTTTTAGCACTACCCGCAGAATCCAGATTTTCCTTCGACATACGCTATCCCGCATTGTTGAATCGTTTGTCAGCAACGAGTGACCACAGATCACTATATATGTAGCAAGCTACGAGTGACCCACAAACTAAGTAGAAGATAATGAGTGACCCTATCCACTCGTTGGTCGAGTGACTTCAAGCGAGCGATAGAAGCATAGTTGACAACAGATTTGATTGGTTTTGACAGTTGACACAATGTGGCATTCATAGTTTTTTGTAAAAAAAACGCAGAGAATTTCATATTTAGCCTAATAGTCTATGGTTTTACCGTTCTTTTTGCAATGCGGAAGTTATCGGTGTTTGTAAAGTTCTGCATGGATGGATTAGAATGTTAAGTTACCGTATTATATTGGCAACATCGAAATCGAATGATTCAAAAATAAGGAAAATCGATTTCATGCGACTTAGAAGGCAAATGTGTCATATGTCGCATATAGCTTGCTACATAATATATAGTGAAAAAAATAGGTCTCCTGAAATTATTGAATCCGCTAGGTACTTTTGAGACCATCCAACTCGTGGTACAATAAGACTTACCTTAAAAATTAACTATAATGACTTCCTTGAGTACATTTTGAGGAGATTGCTTTTTATTCTATTAACATCACGATTAATAAAAATCAATGTGGCGCTTGTGAACCGAGGAAGCACAATAAACAACGAAACATATTGAAAAAAAAATGATTATACTTATTTCCTCATGACATGCTTCAGTAAAAACGTTTTACGAGAACGAACGAATAAGTTAAGTGAATGATCTCACAGCCTGTGTTTCGGTTTTTATTGCAATTTTATTTGGGTACGAAATGGGGGACAAACGGGTGCAGTGGGTATTAAAACATTTAGAACAGCTTATATCTCTTGAAAATAGATAAGAAAACGGGTGGATCCATAACCTTTAACTTACGTCTTAAGAGATAAATATATACATATTAAGACAACATCACAAACATTGTCCTGATGTCAAGATTTTTCCTTGTACTATGGAAACCAGGAACAACGAAGGTACCACCAGAACTCTCATAAATATCTGTATTATAAACAAAAATGTTGTGTTGGTGCGGGAATCGAACCCGCGACCCTTGCGTCTCAACCGGCGCACAAACCACTGCGCAAAACGGGTCGTCAAGATAATATGTCAGGACGTCCCAAGACATGAAGGGAAGGTGTCTTAAATCCTTAAGTTAGCTTTTTTTACTTAAGGCGACGGGTAGGGCACACTAGCGACGTTGGGTCCGTTTTTGTACGCGAAAAATTAATTCACGATAAAAATGGCCGCTTTTGGCGTGAATCAATTTTTTGCGTACTCGTTGGACCCAACATTTGGGCATGGTTATTTAATAAATAGTATAAGTGTTTGCCGAGAGCTTGTAACCCCGAAATTGATTATCATAGATCCGGTTTAGTAACTACAAATTAAAATCGATTGGCGTCGCTAATGTGCCCTACCCGTCACCTTAAAAGAAACATCACTTATGTAATTTTAAAAAATAAAAATGTTTTTTTTTTATTCTGCCTAGGTCGGGTTTCTGGCGGTAGGACTAAAACACGTGGGCTGATGCAATTCAAAGGTTTTAAATTTGTTTCTAGTGGTTTTCAGTGAACAAATTTGGTGTTTATTTTTGCATTGCAGTGATCCTAATAACAAGAGTTGTCAAATTGTATCGTTATTAACACTGCTATTTTGTGTCGAGTGAGTTGTCACGTGCCAACTTGCTTGGACCTAAAATCGATTGTATTTAGAGTGGTATCAGCAGAATCTGTAGGTCGATAAAACGCAAAACACCGGCGTTTCATTGAGTGACTGTGTTGACTTAGACTGTCGAGTACCCACTTATTCTCAATAAGTTACTTGACATTGGCAAGGAATAGATCTTCGGGTAGAACTACATATTATATTGCAAAATGAAATTCATAACATTACATTGGGAAAGATGGAGGAGCATAATTTAAGACAAAGATCCTCTTATCGTTAAGTAATTCCTTTATTTTATATTAACACATATCATTTCGATAAAAGAACGTCGAAATATAACGAAGAAGGCTATTTCGTCTTCCTTTAAATGGTTTGCCCTCCATACTAGGTTAATAACTCGCGGTCATTTGCTGTAACTACAATTATATGTTTACAATCACAATTTTTCTGGTGGTATAACTACTTTAAAATTTTAAGCTTTTTGGAATTTTTCTGTTACCTGTGCTGTAAGCTATTGCTTCTTGCCAATTTCGAGATTCTTTGTCAAACGGGAGTGTCTTTAGGTTTTAATTCCCTTGCGTGTAGTTGCGAGTTTCAAAATATGCGGTATCAATGTTGTAACTTTTGCGTTTTTGCGTTTTTGCGTTGACTTAGTAGAATTTTTTTATTTTTCATGGGTTAAAGGCAATTAGATCTAAGTATTTGTATATGAATTTCAACTTGATAGCTCTAACGAGTTTCATGATGAAAAAAGTAATAATTATCTTTATTGACAACATATATATTTTGTAATGTAACTAAAAATTAAGGTTTTCGGAATTTTTCCTTTATGTGTGCTATAAAACGTTGCTTCAATGCAAATTTCAAGATTCTAGGTGGACCTGGAGTACCCTTTAGGTTTTTGATTCCCTTGCGAGTACTTGCGAGTTTCAAAATATTGCAGCTTAAATTGCTGTTTCTTTTGATCGCGTCGACATAGAAGTTTGATTTTGTTATACAGCTTAAAGGTATTATTACACCTGAGTATTTGGTATGAATTTCAATTTTAATACCTCTTCGCGTTTATGAGAAATGGGTATAAGTTTAAAATTATTAAAAAAATATATATTATGTGATGTAACTAAAATTTATGGTTTTCGTAAATTTTTCCTTATCTATACTATAAGACTTTGCTTTGGTACCAAATTTCAAGATTCTGAGTTCACGGGAAGCACCCTGTAGGTTTTGATTCCCTTGCAATTGTCGAAAAGTTGCGCATAAACGCTGTATCTTTTGATTGCGTGGCTTAGAAGTTTTGATTTTTTTCACAGCTTCAAGGGACGTAGACCTGAGTAATGATATAAATTTCATCAGCTTCATACCTTTACGCGTTCCTGAGAAAAAGGTCTTGACAGACGGACGGACGGACGGCACACAAAAGTGAATCTATAATGGTTCCGTTATTCCTTTTTTTGAGGTACGGACCCTAAAAAAACATAGGTCTCAAGTTCATACATCTTTCTTAAGTTTAAATCAAAGATTGCTATCTCCTCAACAGTCTCAATTTAAAATATAGCCATTGGAGGCAACTTATTCTCTATAACGTTAACGAGAAGCCATAACAGAAAAAGACTCGAAAGGAGCTTTATTATGTTCTCGTAAAATATATTTTTCATTGTTCAGCGACGAAGTAGGTAGTATTAATACACTATAGAAATAGATATAGCTAAAGAGCGATTGTAGCTTAGTGGAAGATAAATAAAACGTTTATTTTTCTTCCAATATATATAAATAATATTAAAATAAACATTTCACAACATCACATACATTGATCTGACTAGATAGATAGCTCAAGCACCTGTGTTACGGATATCAGAATCAACAGTGACATTACAAATATATACATATAATACTTTTCTTTTGTGAATACATACTTATAATATAGGAAACACCCAGACCAATACAAACAATTTATTTCAATTAATGTAACTGGAATTTGCCGTGTTATATGAATTCAAATAAATAAATCATAAACAGACACGTTCATCCACGTAAATGTGTGTGGTGTGCGGGGATCGAACCCGCAACCCTTGGACCAAAGGCAGCGTTCACTACCACTGTTCCAAACGGATCGTCGAAACAAATAAAAACAAATACAAAGTTTTCACATTAATAATAATAATATCCTTCAACCGATTTCGGCTAAGGCGGCCAATCTCATGTCTATCAGCCACTTACGCAGGATATGTTATAGTGCTCAAGAGTGTGCGCAAACACAAGTGCAGCCTCTATTCCCTTGCCCTCATATTCCGATAGGACACAAGTGTGACACGACCGGAGAGGGATAGGCCCAGGACTAACGGCTTAACGTGCATGTTTAGGTACGGGGGTACAAGACCGCCAAACTTCCAGACTCCGGGCTGACACTAAGAATTTCTTAACAGAAAATCTCAGGTATAAATTTACGCCCGACCCGGGGATCGAACCCGGGACCCAAAGCGCAGCTGTCACTTTAAAGTGCGACCCACTATCGTAGGTAGGTAGTGGGTCGCACTTTAAAGCGACGTCTGCGTTTGGGGTCCCGGGTTCGATCCCCGGATCGGGTCAAAATTTGTACCTTGTGCTTTCTATGAAAAGGCTCAGTCTGTTTAGAGTGCATGTCTATGGTCTTAACACATGACCTAAGTAGGCCACTTTCCCCTGCTTGATGGTCGATAAGAGTGGATGTTTCTGGTGCACTCGTCGGAGAACTTCAACATTTGTCACTTTTTAATTTACTTGTAGCAAGTATGATCATTATAACAGACATTAATTGTCACACCAACAAAGTGGTAATAATTTAGATATTTGTTTCATTCTCGTTTCTGGTCCGATGTTGCATTTGGTACAACCCACAACCTTTGGCACATTAGTTCGATCCACCTGGACAAACATTTGTGTATTTATAGTGTCTGGGATTAATACTGGTAATATGTTATGTTTTTATTATGAGATATGGTACGTATATTTAAGTATTATTTCATTTGCAATACCTCTGTTGTCCGACATTTGTAAGTACAGAATCGGGTCTAAATAGGTATGAGATTATGTAGGTATTCTGTGAATTTATTAGTTATTGCTTCCCTTAAATATTATAAAGCATTCACTGAAAACTATTTGATCAATTTTTTTTCCCTAAACGTTGCCAATTATAACTTAACCTATTTATACCAACCTAACGGTGTAAATAATTTTCCAGTAATAAATCTGTCTAAGTCCTCTTTAACTCCCCCTCTCTGCCCTCATCTTGACGCGAGGTTAACCGTAAGCCTCTAAAGAGGTAATCTTCCTTTGATTAATGTGCCCCTCCCTACAAATACGAGAGAGCTTCGTTGCTGACGTTCCTACGCTCCACCAAAGAGGATACCACGAGCGGTGTAGCGGATATTTTATTGTACAGTATCAGCAGAGGCGGCTCTTGCCCACCCGCCGTAGCGCCCGTTCAATCACTATTTGGCGCCCTCAGTTGTCTCAAAATGCGCGAACAAAATGTAATAGTTTACTACTTAAAACACGCAGTAAGCTGGGCAGTACGCACGCACCTATCACGTTTTTACAGTTTCAAGCCAAAGGCCATGGATAAATTTTATAATTTGAAAACTACATTAAATCGTAGTACATATATGGGGGTGTTTCGGGTGCCTATGTTCTTCGGCTTGACATCCTAAATGAAACACCTGTAAATAAATGGTTGGACGCTCGCTCCTTGCGAAGCGTTACAGTGGTGGCTCTTGTTGCCAGCGGCTCTCGGCAACTCCTAACACTCGGCGCCCGGGTGCACCGCCCCCTGCAGTATAGTTAAAGAAGCCCCTGCATATCAGTGATCAGTTACACAGTCAGTTAGATCCGTAGAATACATCGTAGATTAACTTGAAAAGTTTTTCTAACTTCGCACTTTTGCTTTCCCCGATCGCCTTACAAAATGACCTGAATACCGGTGAATAAAAACATAATGAAGACAGAGAAATCAGCCAAAAGCTGTTCTCAATATAAAAATTTAATTGGAATTGTCGGTGACTTGACTCTATCTAGTCGACTTGATCCTCTAGCATTGCGGCGGGACATAGCTTCCCTCAGCATTCTATACCGCATCTATCATGGGGAGTGCTCAGAGGAACTGTTTGATCTACTCCCTTCAGCTGAATTCTTACATCGAACCATTCGCAAACGATTGTCATTCCATCCCCATCATCTTGATGGATGGCCGTCTAATACTGTGCGTTTCTCGCGGAACTTTCTACCACCTACCTCAGTTCTGTGGAACGGTTTGGCTGCAGGAGTATTTAGACCTTCAAGAGAAGAGCGTAATTTCGCGTTTAGCGCAACACATTAGCGATATCGATGATTTCGCGGATGTTCATGGGCGGTGTTGATTGCTTTCCATTAGGTGACTCACTTGCTCGTTTGTCCGCCTCTAGCATAAAAAAGAAAGATATACTTTTTCACCCTGTACGAATAAGGCAAACGAGATGGGCATCCGCCGTGGTAGTATCAAAGTAAAGTGCCCTTCTTGGACTTTGAAGTAAGCAACCATCTTACTAAAGTACTTTTTTATGTAGGTGGCAGACGGATCATCATGATGGTAAGCGATTGCCGCCGCCCGCCGATTGGACATCCGTGACACCAGTGGAGTCACACAATGCGCTGCCAACCTTAAAACCCCCTTTCCCCTGGATTGGGCCTCCGGTACCCTCCGATACCCAGTGAAACAGAGCATAGTGCTGCTTCACGCTGGTTTTCTGTAGAGGTTTTAATGTATAAATTGTAGCAAATTTTAGCACTGTAAGAAATAATATATATACTGTGTCGGCGGTCGCCATCTTACACATAAACAACACGCTTGCAGCGCCTCTCTCGGTTATTTGTTTAATGGAACGATTTTACGATGTGATCAGTTAATCTTGACTATTTCATGAATTAGTTTAGTTGCCTATATCGTGAAACGATATCTTATCATTCATACGCCAATACTGCAGTTTGTGGCAAATAGACAAGTGATCATTTCAGCAAACCTGTTTACGACATTATCGAGAGTTTCATGAATATGGCCACGTCATTCCCATAAGCATCAGTATTAGATGTATAATTAATCAGGAAGTTCGTAGTCCTTTGTAAAAACCTTTGGTTCTTATCTCGGAAGTTTAAGACAGTCATGCTAATTAGAGGAATGACATGCGAATTACTTTGTATGTGGGATAATTATGTCTAATATAATTAAGGTATGGTAAGGGTGAGGTAAGGTATGGGCACACTTAGTGCCCCCTATTTGATTGATATTTATAGCTTCTAGAAGCCGGATCTATTTTTTTAACAATAGGCTATATGACTTGTTTTGAAAAACCTTCTCATATTATTTATTGGTGTATAGGAACCCTAAAAATTGATATTTATTTTCATTTATTGTGAATATTTCGTTTAGAAAATCAATATAAAATATAAGGATTATTTAATCTGTCAAAAACTCTTCATTCAGCAATATGGCGTCGAATCATTCGAGTGACGTCAACCTTTTGTAAACAAGTAGGAAATTCGATAGCGCACGATACATTTGCGTCCCGCATAGATAGAACACAATAGCGTCGAGTCTGCCACTTGTTTTGCTTACAAAAGGCTGACATCACAGTAAAGAAAGCCAATTTAAACCGTTTATGGTCACGTGGTTCCAAGCACAAAACCAATTAATTTTATTTTGGTATTTTAAGTGAAAATTTCAATATTTTTTATGTGTTTTCATTCCTTTTTAAAACTATAAACTACGCGGATAGACTAAAAATAAATCTTTATTTTTAATATTGCCAAATAGCCTATTGCGGACCGTCGGAGACTCTAAAAACCTGTGTACTTACTATTTGTTTAATATTGATATCTTCATTCTATTTATTTATTTATGCTCAAAGTAAATTTAGGTGATGGAGCGTACTATGCTCGGAGTTGTGTATTGTTGTGTGTATCCAAAGCTGTCGCTGTAAAGCCCAGAGTACGCTTAGACCATGATTCATTCGAACTACGAACGACCAGACCAAATCCGGAGGTGCATGCTCCGATTCGAACTACGTTCGAACCACGAACGAAAGATGCGTTCTTATCCACTGAGCTATCATCGCTGTCAGTTTCTCTGACGGATAAATGCAAGTCTTTTATGCTTCATGCGGACAAACGAGCAAGCGAGTCACCTGATGAAAAGTAATCAACGCCGTCCATGAACATCCGCGAAATCAGAGAGATCGCTAATGTGTTGCCGGCCTTTTCAAAAAAGTGTACGCTCTTCTCTTGAAGGTCCCTAAGTCGTAGCCGTCGGGAAATAAAAAACGAATGCTAGTTTAGAAGGCAACTGATGAAAATCCATTCCCACACATACCTACATACAGGTCAAAATCATAACCCTCCTCTTTGCTCCGCTGTAGTCGGGTAAAAATTCGGAACGAAGTTATCCGCCAGAGGGCGGCGATTGCAGGCTGATTGATTGATGAATAAAGTGAAAACCTCTTAGGTAGATTTTCACACAACGAGAGCGAGCTATTTTCGCAGCTTATGGCTTGAATGCGAGCAATTTCTGACATCCGATTGAGTAATTTTTTAGTTAACCTTTTAAAGTGTTACTCAATACTGTAATTACCTTGTAATAACTGTCATTAATCTATACTGACAAGTTACATTGTGATGTTTTAATATGGGTCCCTGTCAAATTGTAATTTATTGTAATTTACTTGATTTGATGTAACTGTTCCATTCCAACATTGAATAATTGGTTTTAAACTTAATAATTAATTTAAATAACGCACTTAAAAATTAGCGATAGTCTACGAGATACGGATTTGAACCTTTTGCAAACCGGTCTAGTGCTCTGATCAACTAAGCTTTCGAGGACATCAGTGAGTCAGCGTTTGGTAACTGCATGATTAATAGTCATGCTCACACTCAAATGTCCCTGAGGTGGTGGCGCTATGTGGCGGGTCATTACATTCCCTTTAATATTATAGAGTGAAATGATGGCTGACACATTCGTCATACTTGTGAACAGCTGCCAGCTTTGGGGACTGGTCTGCTTCGGTTTACCTCATATTTCGCTTTTAATTTGCTTCATTCTATTTTGTGTTAATTAGACTGTATGAGTTGGCGATTAAAAAGAGTAACTGGCGAGTTTCTTGCCGGATCTTCTCGACCAGAAAAAACTTTTCGAGCCGGTGGTAGAGTCACATTATGTATTAACATGTAATTTATATATAAGTACTTTTAAATAGTCTTAAATTACTTAAATGTATGACGATTTGTAATTGCTGTGTACCAGCCTACGCGATGGGTCGACAACATCACCAAAATCGTGGGACTACATGGATTCCAGCAGCTCAGGACCATTGGCGTAAAGGAAAGGAGGAGGAGAAGGAGGAAAGGAGGCCTATACTCAGCATATACTACTGGGCTGATGATGATGATGATACTTTCTTATGTTTTGTTATGAGCAGACGGATCACCTGATGGTAAGCGATTGCCGCCGCCCATGGACCTTCAAACACCCCTTTCTCCCGGATGTGCCCCCGGTACCGCCGGCAAACACAACAAAATCGCTGCTTCCCCAAGGTTTTCTGTGAGGCCGTGGTATCCATACATTGCCAAAGCGTGGCTCTCCCGCGGTAAAAATCTATATTATTCTATTTGATAACAACAGACAGTGATTCTACAAACCTTTTTTTATCCCTTACTTCACCTTTGCATTGGTTGGGTACTCGTAGTATGAAAGTAAATAATTACCCCATTTTGTGGTAAAAAAGTTGGGCCACATAAAGTGATCTCATTACTTTTATTTTTTGCGAGATCGGTGTGAATTGTGAAACTTTGCAAGGGGCGAGTACAGACAATTTATTTTAAGTCGTGATTTGGAGGGAATCGGCACCGTTTTATTTTATTAACATGGGCTGAAAAAGTTGGTGCTCTCAGACCAACCCACACAAAACAATTTGGTGAGATACTTTAGAGATAAAGAGCGGAGAACGCAGAAGCGGAGCGGAGAATTGAGAACGCGACTTTCATAAGGGAGGACGTGTTTTGAATCTTAGTATGCACTTGTGGAATTTTCAATTCGATGTGCATATTTCTACCATTACCTCGGCGGTGAGGGAAAACATCGTGAGGAAACATGCACATCATCATTTCATCCAATAGACGTCCTGCTGCACATAGGCTTCCCCCAATGATTTCCACACAGTTCGGTCCTGTGCCGCCCGCATTCAATGAATTCCCGCGACCTTCACCAGATCGTCGGTCCACCTTGCCGTATAGGAGGTCGAAGCCGTGGCCCCTCACAAGATGGACGTCTCGGATAGTTGCTCAAAAATTGTGAATAACTATAGTATTTGAGATCATGATTCTGAAAGTGTAACCGTGACCCAGTTGGTCTGCTTCCCCTTCCTAAGGGAGCGAAGGTCACACGGCAGTCGCTTCAATGTAATTATTAGTCTTACCGAATCCTTCGCAATCATGGTCTAAAAAAGAGCGGCAGAATAGAGCGTGATTTTTTAGTGGAGACAGTTGAAGGGATGCGAAGTAACATAGGCTATATTTTGTCTCTTTCTTATTATTTTATTATAGAAATTATAGTGGGGGAGGGGGGGGGGGGGGAGATGACACCCATTTTACCACTTTGGGAGCGTAGAAAAAAACATGTTAGAACATCATTTTTAAAGACCTCAAATATCCTCAAAAGACCCCAAATATCTTTTTCCTGTTTTTGTGTACAAATCGTAATGCGGTTAACAAAATACATCTGTTTACCAAGTTTCAATAGTATAGTTCTTATAGTTTCGGAAAAAAGACAGACGGATGACAAATCTATAAGAGTTCCGTTTTTTGCCATTTGGCTACGGAACGGAATCTACGGAATTTAACTTCGTCATTTAAATCCTTTGATTATATATAATATTTATTATTTAATATAAGTTTAAACCATATGTTTATTAAAGTAAAGGCCAAGTGGCAGCGGTCATTCTAATCAAGCTATATTTTACGGAGTTTAAGCCGACGAATCCATTGGTCTGAACATTGGACTTATGAATCCATACGAATCGAGCTCAAGACTCCAGTGAGACTCAGCACCAAATGCTAACGGAGGAGCTTTGAGCTCTTTGGTCACATCTCAAGAAAGAGAGATCACAACCTGGAGAAGCTACTTCTGACGGGAAAGGTGAGCGGAAGAAGTCCTAGAGGCAGAAGCCCCATGGGCTCTGGTCCGATCAAATCAGCTCAACCTTAAACACCACAGTCTGTGATAAGATCCACGCAGCCGAGGATAGCTCTGGCGGAAGATAGACCAGAAATAAATTACTCATCGAAACCACGACCCCCAGCACTGAGGACAAACGACGCAAGGAGGAAGAAGCCGACGAATTTTGTAAGTACTTGATTCACCATGAGCCATGAGTAATATTCATTTGGCACCTATAACTTCCACTCCATCTCCAATCCACCCTTTTTTTTCCAGGGGAATCCATCATGGCCGTCACCTTGCTACATGTAGGCAACAAGGTGGTGTGTGGGACTCAAACCCTAACTAAAACCCCTGCGGTGTCCATCTCCGCGCAATCGCGGTCGGAAACCCCATAGCCGGGACTAGACCGTACCGCTAACCGCTTCACCCCTATCTGGCGCAATACAGCCCTTCAACGCTGTACGACCTACCAGGACACCCAGTAATGTCGTCGTCCCCCGCGGAGTCGTATGCTGAGCAAGCCACTCCCCAGTAGTGGATACGCTCATGTACTCCGAAAGCCCGTTTAGTCGCCTCTTACGACAGGCCGGGAAAACCTTGGCAGTATTCTTAAACGCCACTAGCCACAGGGCGTATCTCCAATCCACTCTCCCACAACTTTTATGGCGCGAAATGATTGAACCACCTGTATGACGTCACGGGGCCCACTAGCGGGATGAACCCGTCGGCGTCGTAAAGAGACTTCTCGTAACAAGGCGCCTCCGAGACCTATAGCGGTGGCAATCACTAAAATTCTTACAGAATAAACATAGCCCGTAAGTAGTAGTATACCTGGCTTCCTGGGGATAGCCCCTGCGAAGGTATTCTACAGCCTACCTTTTAACCGACTTCAAAAAAAGAGGTTCTAGATTCGACATGTATACATAATATTTCTTTTTTATGTTTGTTCGCCGATTCTTCTTTGCCATTTATGAACTGATTTAGATGATGATAGATAATCCCGGATTGGTACGATGATCAGGATATCAGGATCTGATGATGGGATCCTGGAAAAATTGAGGGGAACTCTCAAATTTTATAGGGACACGTAAATTTTTTGTATCTTTTTTCAAGACTGCACCAGTATTTACGCCTGATTGTATTAATTTTGTGGCTCTGCTGATGATGGAAGGTTAACTCCTCAACAGTAAGGAGTTAAGGGATAACTCTGTCAATACTGTACTCAAAATTAGTTTTTTAGTTATTTGGCGGGGGTGGAAGAGGGAGGGAGAGGGGGCGGTAGGAGGGAAAAAAAAGTATGAAGTGTAAAAATTGATTTTTAGTAAAATTGAACACCTATTATCCGTGGATGCACCACTTGGCTCCTCTGATCACTGCCTGGTACGGAGCTCTGTGCCTCTCAACAGCACTCAGCGGCACTATCGGTCAACAGACTGGGATGGAATGCGATGTTTTTTTTTTCATCTTACCCATGGCGGATATTGATTAATACATTCTGATCATCTAAGCGTGTAATTCCCGGTTACATCCATAGATTAATATTTTTTTCATTGGATATAGTAGATATATTTGGATACCTACAATGTTAATCTCACTACGGCTCACAGTGTCAAAGTCAAAAGATTGCATATCGTAACACTGGACCAACTAGTTTTCGTCTACCGGTTTCGTCTGTTGTCTCAAATTACTTGGATACATTGTTGGTACTTTTTTTATGGTAAATTATTGTTGTAACACGAGTCACAAGTGTGACGCTTACCTTTGAACTCCCTTTATCGGATTGGGCTTCCGGTACATACACACACTTGTGGAAACACAGCGCAGACGATGCTTCATGCCGGTTGTCTATGAGGCCGTGGTAACACCGGTCAAGCCGGCTCATTCATGCCGAAGCATGGTTCTCCCACGTTTATTTTTATGATTTATGCGAATCGGATAGTATAAGTAGTTATGATTCTTCGTGGTCGATATCGATGCTTTTGGTCAAAGCCTAGAACAGAGTTTCATAACTATTCTCATGGGAGAAACCCTTGGATCCTTAGGGTTGTTGAGTACCCATGGCGTAAATAATTTAGACTTTTCCATAATTAAATAGGGATGTTATAAATATAGTATTTCGGATTTATATATGGGTGTATGTACAGATCAAATAAATAATGGGTACAGACCGACCGTCGATCGGCTGGTCTGTACTCTTACCACGATTTTGAAAAATTGTTCTCGCTACCGAAAACTATCGCTTTGTCTCTTTCATTGTGGTGCACGTGAAAGAGACTGAGCAATAGTATTGGATAGCGATGATAGTATTTTAAACTCATGGTAAGGTCTAACTTCAATTCCGTTACGTTCCTGGTTCCCATAGTACTTTAGTTTAGTGTGGGACCAGGACAATAAAAATAAAATAAATAAATATTTCACAACATCACATACATTGATCTGACTCCGAGATAGGTAGCTCAAGCACCTGTGTTACGGATATCAGAATCAACAGTGGGATTACAAATATATACATACATAATACTTTTCTTTTGTAAATACATACTTATAGTTCATAGCAAACAATGTATGTGATGTTGTCTCAATTTATTTATTTATTATCCAGGTCAACTAACCATACAATTGATTCCATCGGTCGACGTCTGGTCTGGTAACACCCTTAGGTAACTAGTATGAGTAATATGCAATCACAGATTTTTTATTGTGACTACAGAGTACTGGTGCTACGGGTCTCCATTCGCGGTGGCGAGTGATCCGTCTTCTTATCTGCTATCTATCACACAAATACAGCAACACAGGCTTTTACACCTCTGACAGAGTATTTACGTAGCATTACGGTATGTGACATGGCAGCTGCGCTCGTGACTGTACAGCCCGATTCGGGAGTGGATTTTGCGTCCGCATGTACTGCATGTTAACTTCATGCTGGCAACAGCATGAAGTTTGGCGCGCTTGCTACCTAACTTGTCCAGCCATGCCTCATCATACTTGCCAACTCCTCCACACAAACGATGCAGTAGCGCGCTTTTTCCAGCCAGTAGATGAAAGAAAAAAGGCGACATTTTATCTAGATATATTTAAATTTATAATTTAATGTAATCCGTAAATGGAATTAATGTAATTCACAGTGAAATTGAAGAAGATTTTTTTTATTTTATTTAATTACATTTTTAACCTCCGACGCAAAAACGACGGGGTGTTATAAGTTTGACGTGTCTGCGTGTGTGTATGTGTGTGTGTGTGTGTGTGTGTGTGTGTGTGTGTGTGTGTGTGTGTGTGTGTGTGTGTGTGTGTGTGTGTTCTGTTTATGGCATCGTAGCTCCCGAACAAATGAACCGATTTTGATTTTGTTTTTTTTGTTTGAAAGATGAATAAGAAGGAAGTGTTCTTAGCTATGATGGATAAAAATCGATCCAAGATGGCCGCCGCCACAAAGATTTGGATTTTACGTTTTAACACAACTCCCACAATATGGGTATCATATAAAAGGGCTTGAGTAGCAGAATATATTAATTGTGAAAAATTTCAAATCCAAGATGGCCGCCGCCCGAAAATGACGAATAACCTCAATATAGGTATCAAATGAAAGAGCTTTAGTTGTGTCGGGGGTTTTTGAAATTTTCAATTAAATGTTTACTTTTATACTATGAAAACAAAAGTAGGCTAGGAGTGGCGCAGCCGCCGTTGTACCTGCAATATGCACACACAAAAAGGATTTGCGTACACTTCTGGCGGATGACTTGCAGGAGGTGGCGCAGGACCGACTTGATGGAGACTCCTATTATCGGAGGCCAAGGTTCACTTTGGGTCACTGCGCCAACCTAGTTAGTTAGTTAGTTATAACAAGAGCATGATTAAATGCTCTTACTAGTAGCCCGCCCTCACTTCATTTCGGGATTTAGTACCAAACTGAACTAATAGATGGCGTTGGGTGACGATTACATCGCGCAAAGTCTTTTCGGATTAGCTATAAGCCTTGTCGATGTCTATTTAATTTATCTCTTCTCTTTATAAATAGATAAGTAATCAGTTGGAAAAATTCTCCAACCGAATACGGCTACGGCGGCCGATTGTAACGATCAGCCACGTACGCAGGATATATTATAGTGCTAAAGTGTGTGCGCAAACACAAGTGCACTCTCTATTCCCTTACCCTCATACTCCGATGGGACACCAGCGTGACACGACCGGAGAGGGATCGAATGCAGGACCAACGGCTTAGCGAACTTTCCGAGACCGCCAACTTCCAGACTCCGGGCAAACACTAAGAATTTCTAACCGAAAACACAAGAACAAGATAGATAGATAGATATACTTTATTGCACAAAAAACACAATTAAAAAAAAACTACTAACTAACTAACAACTAAAACAAGAGCATATCAATAGGTTTAGATTCGGTTACGGACACGGTTATTTTGTTTCGGATATCCGACCTACGAGGAAATTACGTAACATCCTGTAACTACAAGTATACTGTTAATCATTAATCAAAGGTGAATGTACTCCGGGACCAGCGGAAATCGTCTGCTAAGCTCATTATCCTATAACATTATGTAATACAATTAGGCGGACTTTTGCATGTATCCCTGTAAACCAACTTGTCATTAGTTTTAGTCAATGTCTAGCGGATTAAGTCGGTGAGCCCAGTTTCCGGTAACATGTACACATATGTACATGCTCACCAATGTTTTTACTGTGCCAGGATCGAGCAGCAACCCTTGGACCAAAGGCAGTACCACTGATCCAAACGGGTCGTCCTATATATACTATAGAATGGAAATACTATAGAAATAAACGGGGAGAGACACGATATGATATACATGTTAACGCGTAGGTCAACGAACTTTTAGATATCATGTTTTTTTTTATGCTAGAGGCGGACAAACGAGCAAGTGAGTCACCTGATCAAAAGTAATCAACGCCGCCCATGAACATCCGCGAAATCAGAGAGATTGCTCGGCCTTTTTAAAAAAGAGTACGCTCTTCTCTACGGTCCCGAAGTCGTAGCCGTCGGGAAATACTCCTGCAGCCAAACCGTTCCGCAGAACTGAGGCACGTGGTAGAGGTGATGTCAGCTACCGACCTTCTGAGACTTATTATTTTGTGTTCTATCTCTGTTAGTAGTTACGGTTCATGTCTATGGAGTAAAGTACTACAATAAAAATAAAATATTTCTCAATTAATATAACGCCAAATGTGTTCGGCATATAGTTGAAAATGGGATGCAAAAAGAGAGATTTTAGTGTTTAAGGCGAACTTAAAGTGTGTTGTGTAGTTTAGTAGTAGTGTGTGTTTCTCACACCACTTGATCCCTTAAGTCTTAGGAGAGATTTTGCCTCCCTATGTGTATGTGTTCTACCGCTTGTATAATGGTTTGTGCTCCGAGAACTATTCGATCTAATGACCTAATGACAACATCCGCGTTTTACCACCGCACCGCCCGCCGTCGTCAGAGCGTCCACCCTCACACATTGGAACCCCAATGGTCTTTCATAGTACTGTTCCAGAGGAATTTCCTCCCGCGTACAGCTCCGGCTAGGCGGCTGTGGAATGAGCTGCCATCAGAGGTTTTCCCGGGGGAATACAGAATGAGGTTCTTCAAAAAAGGAGTCTTAAGGTTTTTAAGGGGTCGGCAGCGCGTATGCAGGTCCTCTGGGGTTGCAAATGTCCATAGCTTACTTCCTACTGCGCGTAGTAAAACTGTGGAATCGCTACCAACGATGGTGTTTCCGAACAGATACGACTGGTGATTTTCAAGAAAAGCTTATTCCTCCCTTAAGAGCCGGAAATCGCATCTGTGATGCCGCATGTCCATGGGCGGCGGTAATCAACCTACCATCAGGTGTGCCGTCTGCTCGTTTGTCCACCATAATGTAAAAAAAAGCTATTTCTTTCGGACTTCTTATAGCCCCGTTTACACTCAGCCCCTTCCACTGCTATTGCCGGAAATATTGCCTGAATAAATGCATATCATTACTGATTTGAGTTGGTATACCACAAGCCAACAATCATAAAACGAGAAAAAACAACATAGGGAAGATAAACTTTCTGACAGTAAAAATATAACGCACCGCGTGTATTTTAATTTAGTCGAATGTATAAATTTATCTCGTTTCTCGGCTGTTTATACTCAGTTGCTCTTGTAAACTAAAGTACGGCCTGTTCAAGTACTAAAGACTAATAAATCTCAGATGGTTTAAATGTGTTTTCATATAGTTGAAGCTTACCGTGTGAGTTTCTTTAGAAAATGTAACATGACATTTATAAATTCATACAACATCCTATATTGACCTGATTCCGTACAAAGTAGAATAGCTTACAGATATTAGACAATAGAGGAATTATTACAAATATTTAAAAAAAGTATAGTATAAGCCTTTTAATTACTGTCCCATTGTAGGGCAAAGGCGTCCATAATAGAAATCAAGTCATCGCTACAATGATGTGATTAGACTAAATCACGAGGCTTGTCTAATGCGGATTGGTGATCATATCACTCGAGCTATGTACGAAAAATTAGAAACATACTTATGCTCGACCCGGGAAACGTACCCAGGATCCCGAAATCACGGCCCTAGAACATCGAAGCGTTTGAAGTTGAATTACAAATATACCTATTTTCTCCCAGACAACCTTTGGGTAAAGGAAAGAAACAGCGTATACATTCGTAATGGGGTAAGGCAGTGTCACAGATATTATAATGCAAAGAAGTTTACTAAATAAAATTCATAATCATCATTCATTCCTAAAAGATATCTGGAAGAAATCGCTTCAAGCGTTAAGGCCAACTTTTTGTACTGTCCGTTGTTATTTATTTTATTTTAATATAATAATAATAATTATAAATATTTCACAACGTCACATACATTGATCTGACTCCGAGATAGGTAGCTCAAGCACCTGTGTTACGGATATCAGAATCAACAGTGGGATTACAAATATTTACATATAATACTTTTTTTTTGTAAATACATACTTATAATACATAGAAAACACCCAGACCAATACAAACAGACATGTTCATGCACACAAATGTTTGTACTGTGCGGGGATCGAACCCGCAACCCTTGGACCATAGGCAGCGTTCATTCGGAATACCAACAGCTGTCTTAATAGGGTAGCAATTACAATGAATGTCTTAAAGCTAGTAACAGGTCTTCACTGATAGAATTAAAATAGGTAGCAGTTGTTGTACCATACCTATAAGTATTTAGTTTTTGGGCAATAAAAAAATAGTCGGCGCCTAATCCCTGTTTAATAATTGACTGTTGTATTCAATTACAAGATAGTATAGGGCGCCGACTTCGGTAACACCTTTTCTCGAGTGTACTGTTATAAAATGTTATTTGAAGTGTATAAAGTGTTAAAAATATTATTTTACACTTTTTAGTTCGAGGTTTTTGAAGGCGGTTTTTTTTGCGCACAAAATTTTTTTTCAAGCTTTTTAGTGTCTTATTTTTTGGCAGATAACATAGATATACATGTCGAATTGAGAACCTCCTTTTTTTGAAGTCGGTTAAAATATGTATCTATCTTAGATATTGTCTCTCTCGCTTCATCTGATGACGGGTGCGTTAACTCCGATTAGCCGTAATACGATCTATTGCGCCGGCGCAAACACTCGTTAAGAGCGGCTAATTACTACAACTTGGGCAATTAGAATTAGTTTAATACTACCAGAGGAGATTAAACGTTGTTGGATGTAATGATAAAGGATTATCACTGTATTCTCTCGAGCTGACCTGTGATCAGGAAAGTAAAGTGTTTGCCCAGCCTTTTTTTTACCTGCGGAAATCATCGTGGCCGTCACCTTGTTTCATATCATATGGTGTGTGTGGGACTCTATCCCTAATCCATCTCAGACTTTCAGCGCAAAACGGACGGGTACCCCACATCAGGGACTGGACCGTGCAACGTGTTTCAAAGTGTGAGTGAAACCGGAGGCCTAAACTGTGGGGAAGGGAAATTTAAGGACAGCGTGATCCCACTGATATTTCGGTTGTCAATGGGTGGCAGCAATCGCTTTCCATTAGGTGATTCTTCTGCTCTGATTCGATTGGCGTTATAAGGTATGACATAAATTGATCATTTCAAAGATAATTTATTGGAGTTCACCTCAATTAACTGTAACACAATCTATCCTGCGCAAACACTCGTCAGGCTGGTAATTACTCTGGTCTCGAGCGTCTGTCAACACAATTAGTATAAGCATCTACCAGTAAAATAATTGTTGGTAGAATTAAATGATAATGTGTAAGATATTTTTGAAAATAATGATTTTAGTTTTATTTTGTGGGTGTAGCGACAAACTAGCATTGTACTTTAATTACTGTTAAATATGAGGAATGTTCCTAGGGGGCACCGATGTGATGCGATAGTAGAGGGATCGGGAGGAAGACCACTGGCTTATCATAAGTACTTTCTAGGGCATGAGGGTACAAAATCCCCAATTTACAGACTCCAGGCTCACATAGAGAATTTCATACAGGAAATTCAAGTACAATTTTTTAAGAGCATCACCAAGCGGAAAAATGCAACTGTTTTGACGTATTGACAAAACGAATGTATGGGGTTTGTATGGAAATTCGTTATTTTTAGAATTTCCGAAAGTTTTTCATGATCATCAGTAGCTAAATAGAATAGTGATTGAAGTCGTGGTTCTTAATGTTTTTCTCATTTAATATAATTACGGTTTTGTCGTGAACCATCCACGATTTGTGTATATTTGCGTCTCCGTAGACCACTTCGGATTCATTTGGAGACCACAAGTGGTCTGCGAACTACTGAACTAAAGAGTGACTGTTTATTGATACACTTTGTAGGAATAAATAGGATAGCAATCAGTGATTCAGTGAATTCGCGTTTTTTAAAAGACTCAGTGAATTAACGAAACGTTAAATGAACATTTGAATATAAAATTACAAAAAATAACTCCAATCTTTCCTATTGGACGGTTCTTACTTTTGAGGCGGTTAGTTTAATGAATATTAATGGATACGGTTTAACTTTGCAGTTATTATTGGGCTGACAAAAGAACTTAGTCTCGGGTCTTTATCAAATCTGACTTTTGTTATTAAGTTTATTAATAGAACGAGGCTCGAAAGGCTGTCCGAGAAAAATCAAGGGGGAGGGATGAAGGTAATATTTCAGTTTGGTTTTCCGTTTTTTTCTGTTATATTTAAGGATAGCTAATCAATGTATTCCCAAGTTCGAAGTGGAGGAGTTGCAGCAAAGGACCTATTCTCGACCACACGACATTGAAGTCCATACAAACCTTGAACTCCAAGGTTTGTATGGACGAATGTATGAAATTTCTAAATTCGACTTCAATGTCGAGTGCAAGAGAATAGGGCCTCAGGAAAGTGAACCCCGGGCTCCAAAGCGACAGCTTGGGACGCGACTGAGATAAAACGCTAAGATGATGATAATCACACCTGACGTTTATTTCAAAATCAATTGAGGAAAGTAGTAATTTGATGTGGGCCTGTCCATGCATATTATGAGTGCAAACATCAGGACATGTTTTTGTGTATAGCCCACTTGAGGCTAGCTTTCTTAAGTTGGCTTAAACACTAAAACATGTCTTATATTAAAAGCGTGGGTATGAAAAGCGATGCTACAGGCGACAAATGAATAAGCGAGTCACCTGATGGAAAGTAATTAACGCCGCCCATGAACATCCGCGAAATCAGAGAGATCGTTAATGTGTTGCCGGACTTTTTAAAAAGGAGTACGCTCTTCTCTTGAAGGTCTCTAAGTTGTAGCAACCGGAAAATACTCAGGCAGCCAAACCGCTACACAGAACTGAGGTACGTGGTAGAAAGAAACGCACAGTATTAGACCGCCATCCATCGAGACGATGGGGATTCAATTCAATTCAATTCAAATAATTCTTTATTTGCATAGGCTTGTACACAGCACTTACAAATCGTCATACATTTGAATGACTTAAAACTATTTATAAGTACTTATGTATAATTTACATGTTAATACATATATATGTTGATACATAAAATATACTAAAGAAATAAATAAACATAATGCGATTCTACCACCGGCTCGGAAAGTTGTTTCTGGTCGAGAAGATCCGGCAAGAAACTCGCCAGTTACTCTTTTTAATCGCCAACTTTTTTACAATGGTTTATTATCTTCATACCAAGTCATACAGTCTAATGCAACACAAAATAGAATGAAGCAAATTAAAAGCTAAATATGAGGTAAACCGAAGCGGACCAGTCCCCAAAGGTGGCACCTGTTCACAAGTATGACGTATGTGTCAGCCATCATTTCACTCAACCATATTAGAGGGAATGTAATGACCCGCCACATAACGCCACCACCTCAGAGACTGATAACTTTGTAATCATTAATACTAACAATTAATTGATGTTGATTTAACCAATGTTCAGTGAGACATAGTATATCAACATTCATTTCTTGTAAAAATAATTCTAGCTCTAATTGTTTACCAGGAAGCCCCTGTATATTCTGGTGAATAAGATTTAAGATATTAAGATCCTGCTTGGTCAATATGTTGCTAGAGGCGTCCTCTATTGTCTTAAACTTAAATTTAAATTGCTTGGAATATTTTCCAAAGTCTGACTAAATATATTATTTATATTAAATGCTAACAAAGTAGCCAGTTCTTTTTTTACATTATAAGGCAAGTAAAATGTTTTGCCAGTCACTATAAACTTATAATTAATAAATTTATTTGTGTCAAAAAACACAAAGTTGTCGCTATGACTAGTCACTAAATTATATAATGTAGTATTCAATATGTGAATACTGTTATTTTTTTCTGGTAAATAGTGCCTAGAAAATGGGAAGGCACAAACAACAATTTTCTTTACAGCAATCTCTTTTAGGAGCGAAAATCCTTTAATAATGTCTTTCTTATTTGAATCTAGCCCATTCCCCATCATTAATATAATGATAGAGTCCTTATTATAATTACAACTAAGTATGCTATCTATTATTTTGGTAAGCGATGCATTTGGCAAACAATAGTTCATTGTTTTACAATTGAGTTGCTTGTGCAAAAGGGGACCATAGCCAACTCCTGTTGAATCAGAGAATACTAGTACATTATTGTTTGTATTCTTAGTACTAGTAGTAGTGGTGGTGGTAGGCATTGTACAATCCGGTAAATCGCTATTAGTATCTAACAGGCTATTTGGCACTTGGTGCTGGGTAGGAAGGCTGCCACCCTGGCTGCACTTACCTTGGTCTGTGCCGCTACTCAAAGTGGGAACCTGGGGCTCGTCTGCCGCACCCAGATCGCAGCTGCACTGGGCCATGTACCTGTTTGCAGCGAGGATGTGCTCATGTATCTGTCGCTGGGCAGAGGTATAATTTCCAGTCATTACTACTAATGACCTCTCCAGACGCTGACGCTGAGCCTGCAGTTCTTGAACATCGGTCTCGTACCTTAACCTACTTTCTTTTAATTTTAAGCTATACAATTCTAGACTATCAATAAAATCTATACGTTCCTTTCTTAGAACTAAGTTTTGGTTAAAACATTTCTTTCTTTTAATTAATTTATTGGTTTTCCTTATGTATTTATTTATTTTAATATATTTTTTAATTTTATTTTTACTACTTAACTTAGTATGATTATTAATTGAACAAGGATGATCGATAATATGAGACATTTCCCGTCCAGCTGGTGACCCTATCAACTCTTCATAGAGGCTGTGAGTGTGTAAAGCCTCTTGACATTGTTTGTCCTCTTCATGCAGTCTGATGGTCCTGTTTGCTTCACATAGCTCCACTTCGAGGTCCTGGATCCGGGTTAGGGCCTGCTCGTATGTGTTCCGACATTCATCAAAACTGCTGACTATGGTGAGTAGGTGATCACGTTGAACAGTGACATCCATAAGCTGGGTGTGAATATCTGCCATTTCCGTTTTTAACTGGGTATTTATGTTTATTATTTTCATAGACTCCTCCTCATTTTCCTCACGTTCTCTAAGAAGTTGACTATTGTCCTCCCTTTGTTCCTTCAGTTCCTCAAGGGCACGTCTAAGTTTTATTTCCAGTTGTTGAATGGTGGCCTTGCGAGTCATCATTTTGGCAATGTGTACTAATACTCAAACCTGGAATTATTTACAAAGACAAGTACAACAAATGTTTAGATAAGAATAAATAGGTTGTTGAAAGAATTTATTCTTTTCACTAAATTTGAAATTATTTATGACGTTATGTGAGAATAGTTCTGTACCTATGTATTGTAAAATTAATTGATTATAGGTAAGTCAATGAAGTGATATTTAAAGGGAAATAAAATATTTGTTGAGGTTAATGGAGGGTAGAACTCAAATATTTAAAGAAATTTGGGGAGATAAAGTTAATATATATTTTATTCAAAATGAATAAAATAGTATTTAGGTACTTGTAAGTACTAATCAAATAGGAAGCACAGTTTTGTTGACTGATTTACTTTGACATTCGGGTGCATAACAGGTATTATGTAGGTACCTATATTTGTGATTATTTTGGGACGACAATAATTATTCAGAATGTCTGTTTAGGATGATAGTATTAAAATCATATATCAGCACTGAGCACTGTGAAATGTTTTAACAAGTAACAAAAGGGACAGTAAATAACCTGTTTGCAAACTCTTCGTAGGTAAGTATTTGAAGGTTATTGTTTGCATTAAGTTCATTCAAACATACAAGATTCCAGTTATATCGTTATACCATTGTAGAAATATGTAATTATAAGATTAAATAACACTTATACTTCCCCGGTTTGTCCGTTGTAGGTTCGAATCACTTTGACAGATTGCCTCCGAACAATTTATCGGTATGAAATTCCAGGAATTATCCAAGCTACAGGTTTGCGCACACTTATCCTAATTATTTGGCAACTTAACTCAGTAATTGACTTAATTTTGTTACAAAGTTTAGTGAATTACATAATAAAATTAATTTTAATATTATCAGCTGGATGGAATGACAATCGCTTGCGAGTAGTTCGATGTAAGAATTCAGCTGCTGGGAGAAGATCAAACAGTTTCTCAGAGCACTCCCCGTGATAGATGCGGTATAGAATGCTGAGGGAGGCTATAGCCTCCCTCAGCATATCTCTCGACTATAGGGATAAAGTCGACTAGAGGGAGTCAAGTCACCCACAATTCGAGCAGCCCCACGTTGTACGCGGTCAAATGGAAGAAGTTGGTTCTGAGGTACACCAGCCCAGAGATGGAGCAGTATTCCGTATGGGGCCGAACTTGTGCCTTATAGAGTTGTAACCGATGAGCTGGTGTGAAAAACCGCCGCGCTCTATTAAGTACACCAAGTTTCATAACGACGCCTTGGGTTCTCTTTCTATATGCCTTATGTGTATGTATGTATGCCTTATATGTATATATGTGTGCCATATATGTATACCTTCTGTATCTTTTATTTAGCGACGATGGGCTTGCTCTTGGCTTAACACTGTACTCTTGAGTTGAGAAGAAGCCTAGGATAAGAACTTACCCGGAGCAGTCTATTCTACATATCGACCTTTCGATAGTTGGCAGACGGATCATCTGATGGTAAGCAATTGCCGCCGCCCATGGACACCCGCGACACCAGTGGAGTCACACTGCCAACCTTTAAACCCTCTTTCCCCCGGGTTGGGCCTCCGGTACCTTCACTCACGCAGCAGAACACAGTGCTGCTTCACGCCGGTTTTCTGTGAGGCCGTGGAATCAACCCGGTTGAGCCGGCCCATTCATGCCAATGCGTGGCTCTCACACCGTCACGGTTAGTATATCGATGGTCAACTTTAGTAGTGAAACGAATTAGTTACTCGTTTCTACTTGATTGCATATCCTATATCAATACGTTTGAATTAAGGGTTATTTTAACTCCATGACTATATTACCGCGGCACAAACGGAGCTCGGAATATTTTGATTATGCCATCAAAACACAATTACAGAATCATTACTTATGTGAATAATAGCACCTGTTAACATTGAACGCATGCCTTCGAGACTCGAGTAAGTTAACTGTAGACAATTGGTAAAATAAAAAAGTAAAGTATCAGCCTATAAACTGTCCCACTGCAGGGCAAAGGCCTCCATCATAGAAATCAAGTTATCGCTACTATGATGGGATTAGGCTTAATCACCTAATTTTTTTTTTAGTTTCTTACTCTAAGTCCCCTAGAGGGCGCTGTCGTCAATTTAACGTGACGTCATGTCACCTATAACCAGAAAACAATCAAGCGTTTCTAACGACACCTCATTTGTTCAAATATGACAACTAGTTTAAAAGTTATGACGGAACAGATGAACAACCATACATACATACCTACATACATACAGGTCAAAATCATACCCCTCTTTTTTGCTTCGCCGTAGTCGGGTAATAGACACTGATGCCTTTAATGTCCTAACTTCATTAGAATTTTTGAAATTGGTGTGTGTATACTAAAACTAAAAATATGAGGTGTTCGCCTTTCATAACCAAATGTCCAGCTAAAGGTGGTGAGACAGGGTACCGGAAACCCGATCCGGGGAAGGGGTGTTAAAGGTTGGCAGCGCACTTGTGACTCCACTGTTCTTACGGTTGTCCATGAGTGGCAGCTATTACCATCTGGTGTTCGTAGGCTATCTATCCCATAAAAAAGATACAATATGAATGCATTTGAATTATTTCGTAGGCAATTTTACTGCCACACAAATTGATTAACTTCGAATTCTTTCGATATAGTTGAGCTATAAAATAAAAACCGGCTAAGTGCGAGTCTGACTCGCGCACCGAGGGTTCCGCCGTACAAACGTTGGAAGTTTGTTTTTTTCACAGCTTAAAGGGACAGTAGACCTAGGTATTTCGTATAAATTTCAATTTGATACCTTTATTCGTTCGTGAGAAATAAGGTAGTAAGTTTCATTGTATTAAAATATTTTTATTATATTATTTAACCAACAAAATGAGATTTTCGCAATTTTTTCTACATTTGCATTATATGACAATGCTTCATGCCAAATTTCAAGATTCTTAGTTTACGGGAGGTACCCTGTAGGTTTTGATTCCTTTGCAAGTGTCGAAAATTTGTTGAAAATATCGACATAATCGGCTGTATCTTTTGATTGGCTTGGCTTAGAAGTTTGATAGTTTCACAGCTTAAAGGGACAATAGCCTGAGTATTTCATGTAAATTTCAGCTTGATACGTCCATGAGTTCTTGAGATAAAGGGTCTTGAGGGTTCCGTTTTTTCCTTTTGAGTTACGGAACCCTTAAAAATAAATCTAAAATATTATATTGAACTAAGTGGAGTTATTTTCATGATCTCTCTTTTCATTTATTTTGTAGCCTAAACCAAATTAGATTTGACAAAACGCTATGAAAATACTGTTGCGAACAAAATAAATTTATACAGAAATCACAAAGCAGAATTCGTATAAACCGAAATCTGTTTGAAAATCGACCTGCTCTGTATTTGAGCTGAAATCGGTTTTCATGTCATATTTTTCAGCGTAATTTTCCATGAAAACTGTATTTTATCATAACTCTTTGTGGCATCCACTTCGTTTACCTGTAGTGCTTTAATTAAAAATAGTATGCAAAAAATTGATGTGATAAAATTTTATCGTATCAGGTGAGCAAAAGTGGGGAGGCTGGCTGGTAGGATGGGTATAGTTAGCAATGCATTAGCTTTATAACAGTAAAATATCCATAGAAGTGATGGTGTCATGTCACTTAGGATGTCACTCTTCATCATCATTATAATTTCAGCCATAGACGCGCACTGCTGGATGGTTAAAAATTGAAAATATTAGTGACCACAGAAACAATTTGTTCCATTCCTTCTTCCTTGGTCACACGTTTATTATTATTATTGTTAGCCTGTACTGTCCCACTGCAGGGCAAAGGCCTCACTAACTAAAAAAACTAAGGGGCACTAGTTTTTGTATTAACTTATTTTATTTGTTTTTGTTTCAATGTTTTTTCCTATGTATTACTGTGCAATTGCCTTATGTTTATGTTATGTGTCCTATCTATGTAAAAATTTAAGTGGTCAACAATGTTTACTTATTTACAATAGCGTAGCCTGTTTATCACGAGATGTAGGCAGCCGGCACTCTATGTCTAAATTTTGTGCCAGTATACTGGCGTTATTATAAGTTAATAGGTACATAAACTGGTTCATAATATTATCCTCTAACCGATTTCGGCTAAGGCGGCAAATGTCAACGATCAGCTGCTTAAACAAGATTTATAGTGCTCCAGTGTGTGCGCAAACACAAGTGCACTCTCTATTTCCTTGCCCTCATATTCCGATGGGACACCAGTGTGACACTAACGCCAGATTCCAGGCTGACACTAAGAATTTCTTAAGGTGGACGGGTAGGGCACACTAGCGATCAGTGGCGAAGAGTCCATACAACCCGATTCCCGTCGGCTTCCCTTACGAAAAATCGAATCTATGGGCCAACGATATTTTTATCTGTTAAATTCACTTAGTGTCACACTTACATAGTTCAAATAGTTTGAATTATAGACTTAACGCCTACAAAATTTGATGAGCAACGCAAATAATGCAGGTGGCAAGCCGGTAAAATACCGAGTTACTTCTTCATACTACAAATTCTCATACTTAGCATCTGTCCTTTTCATTTATGTGTATAGATCGTCATGTTCCGTCTCGTTTTAGCACGTGCAAATTTACTAAGAAATAACTCGATGCCTATCGGCTTGTTATAGAGATAGGTTAATTAGCAACGCACAGGTGCAAGCGAGAAAGAAGGAAAATTGTAATGATTCCGAATTAAGAATGAATGTAGCACGGTATTAAATCATGACAGGAGCGTACATTTTTATTTCCCTTGCTTTTTAGTTTTTATTTAATGGCGGATAATGCTAATTGTAAACAACTTGTTGCTTTCGTTTTGTCGAATTTTATTTGTTTTGGTGTTGAATTGTGGTGAATTGGATTAATTTTTGTATTGTGTGTTGTGCTGAAGTCATCTTAATGTCGGTGGTCGGTTTAAAATGTCATTAATAGATACTGATATATTGTTGTCGCACAGATTTTTTGCTATCGAACAAGACTTCGTTCTCTAAGTTTTGAAAACAAAAAACATGTAGTAAAATAGGCCGCGCCAATCAAAATATATTTTTTTCGACTTTAACATATGACCGTGGGATAGCCACGCATCGGCATGAATGGGCCGGTTCGATCGTAGTGGTACCACGACCTCACAGAAAACCGGCGTGAAGCAGCACTGTACTGTGTTTCGCTGCGTGAGTGAGGGTACCGGAGGTCCAAGTCGGGGGAAAGTGGGGTTTAAAGGTTGGCAGCGCACTTGTGACTCCAATGATGTCACGGGTATCCATAGGCATGCTGAGCATTTTGGTAAGTTAATTTCATATTCCGGCTTCCCTTTGGAAAATATTCACCCTTCGCCACTGCTAGCGATGCCAATCAATTTTAATTTTTAGTTATTAACCCGGATCCATTTTAAACAATTTTGGGGTTACAACTTCTCGGCAAACACTTATACTATTTATTAAATAGCCATGCAAAAATTTTGGGTCCAGCGCGTACACGAAAAATTGATTTACACTTTTGGCGTGAATGCATTTTTCACGTACAAAAACGGATCCAATTGTGAATGGTTATTTAATAAATAGTATAAGTGTTTACCGAGAGGTTGTATTTTTGTACCCCGAAATCGTTTCAATTAGATCCGGTTTAGCAGATAAAAATTAAAATCGATTGGCGTCGCTAGTGTGCCATACCCGTCACCTTAACAGAAAAACTCAGGTACAAATTTTGGCTGACCCGGGACCCCAAGCACAGCCGTGTCTTTAAAGTGCGACCCGCCACCCACTGGGCCAAGGCAGTGAACTGATTAGGTACACTTTATAAAATTAAATTGAAAATTTAAAAAACCCCCGACACAACTAAAGCTCTTTCATTTGATACCTATATTGAGGCAGTTGAAACAACAAATAGGTTATTCGTCATTTTCTGACGGCGGCCATCTTGGATTCGAATTTTTTCACAATTAATATATTCTGCTACTCAAGCCCTTTTATATGATACCCATATTGTGGGAGTTGTGTTAAAACATAAAATCCAAATCTTTGTGGTCGAATCAATCATCTTGGATCGATTTTTATCCAACATAGGTAAGAACACTCCCTCCTTATTCCTCTTTCAAACAAAAAAAAACAAACCCAAAATTGGTTTATTTGTTCGGGAGCTACGATCTCATAGACAGACACACAGACTACGTCAAACTTATAACACTCTTTTTTTTTTTTTATAGAAAGGCCAATCAGGATGACCTCACTCCGCCTGATGGTAAGCGGCCGTGAAATCCAAAAATGAGGCTGACAGGCACAGAAGAACTAACAAAGTACGCATTGTGTCTGCCATCCTCACCCTAATGGCCTGCTGAGATGCCGATTCACGCCCCGCCTAAAAGACCCCGGATTGTATGAAGGAGGAAACACATGAGCTGGGAGGGCATTCCATGCCTTGATGGCTCGGGGCAGGAACGAGGAGCAAAACCTCTTGGTGCGCGCCGCCATTGTCTGGATGGTATGCGGATGGCAACTCTGTCGTTTTAGCAACGTTTTTGCGTCGGGGGTTAAAAAGCACGGATGTGGGCAGATTCCCGGTACTACGGCCGCCCGTGCGTTTTATACGTGAACACTTGCATACAATGTCATACGTTGAATATTTCGCGGCCGTACCCGCCACTACGACTTAATAGTTAAGGCGGCTTCATAGAATAAGGCGGACTTTCCTTTCACAATGTAAAGTGTAAATAACCATGTTTATTGTTGGCGCACTCGGTGAAGAAGTTAGGGAATCCTTAAGACGTTCATCGAGTTAGTCGCGAGTTAGCGACTTTTCTTTGTTAACTCCCGTCCAAGGCTTTGTGGCTTGTATTACGTTAAAACTTTTCAAGTCATTCTATATGAAACTGATATGGAGGTTAGGCTACGGCGGCCAATCTCAACGATCAGCCACTTACGCAGGATATATTATGGTGCTCAAGTGTGCATACACTTGCAAACACAAGTGCACTCTCTATTCCCTTACCCTCATTCCAATGGGACACTACTGTGACACGACCGGAGAGGAATCGGGCGCAGGACCAACGGCTTAACGACCGCCAACTTCCAGACTCCGGGCTGACACTAAGAGTTTCTTATCGAAAACGTAGGTACACATTTTTGGCCCTAAGTTTTCGGTTAATGTATGAAATGGCCGCATTTATTTCCAGATAAAACAAGATTAATAATTCCTGTAATAATGAAAAAGTTACTGTAGTTTATTTATATTTTGAATAAATACCATACTTTCAAGGTTTGTAACATGCAGATCAGATAATAAATTGTATTTCTAATGGAAAAAAAAAACTTGAAAGTCTCTTTTTTTGCTAGGCAGCATTGACGTTTTCATTATTCATATCTTTTTAAACAAACAATGCTTTTTTTTTTCTGAAATGTACCTAAGCGTTGTCCATTAAAACAAATTTCAATATGGAACAGTAGCATTAATATTTACTTCTGAAATTTTAAAAATGTTACTGATACTCAGAAAATTTTCTTACAAATAGGCAATTTCACACTTTAAGGTGACGGGTAGGGCACACTAGCGACGACAATCGATTTTAATTTTTAGTTACTAAACCTGATCTGTTCTAAACAATTTCGGGACTACAACCTCTCGACAAACACTTATACTATTTATTAAATAACCATGCACAAATGTTGGGTCCGTTTTTGTTCGCGAAAAATTGATTCACGCCAAAAGCGGCCACTTTTGGCGGTAATCCAAAATTTGATTGCAAAAGCAGACCAAACAGTTAACTATAAATATCAAATAAATAGTATAGGTGTTTGCCGAGAGGTTGTAATCCCGAAATTGTTTAAAATAGGTCCAGTAGCTAAAAATTATAATCGATTACATTTATTTATATCGGTTGAGGGGCAAAGTAAACAGGCATATTTTGTATTTACATACGACATATATTTGGGTAAGCAGACAATTGAACACCGAACAGACTGACATACAGGATGTCTTCTTAAAACCAGAGTGTAGACTTTGTCTATGGAAACCCAAGTAGGTTTAACAATTACCCGTCACCTCAACCCCTAATATTATGTAGAAACGATATTTGTTAAACATTGAACTATATTACTGGCGTTACAACACAACTCAATATTGTCAAATGAAGAATAATGTGTAAGTTTATAAACAAACGCCGATTTTTCATTGGACGAATTTTAACTTCTGCAACTGGATTAACTTGAATTATGGGTGTCAGAATCAATAAATTACCTACCTCAAATTTAGATTCTGGCTGTAGGAATCAAACACTCTACGTGGGTTGATGCAATTCAAAGGTTTTAAATTAGTATCTAGTGGTTTTAGCGAACAAATTTGGTATTTATTTGTGCAGTGAAGTGTCGCGAAGTTATCCTGATAATAAGAATTCGTTGAATTGTTATCGTTTTTGCATACTATTTTTAAGTAGACAAACATGAGTTCATTGCATTATTTATCAGAAGACCGTTTATACCATATTTGAAGCAAAAAAAAATATTGAGTGAGTTGTCACGGACAACTTGTTTAGAGTGGTACCGGCAGAATCCGTAGGTCGATAAAACGTAAAATACTGGCGTTATATTGATTGACTGTCACGGTCAACCAGTATTTTACGTCAGTCAAAGTCTTTTTTTTATATGATAGGTGGCAGACGAGCAGACGGATCACCTGATGGTAAGCAATTCCGCTGCCCATGGACATCCGCAACACCAGTGGAGTCACATGTGCGCTGCCAACCTTTTCCCCTTTCCCCCCATTGGGCCTCCGGTAACCTCACTCACACGGCGAAACACAGCGCAGCCGGTCACGCCGGTCTTCTGTGAGGCAGTGGTATCACTCCGGTCGAGCCGGCCCATTCATGCTAAAGCGTGGCTCTCCCACATTTCAAGTCTTGACTGATTTCAACAGTTGACCACCCACTTATTCTCAATAAGTTACTTTAATTTGGCAAGATATGTTTTTTTTATATGAGAGGTGGCAGATGAGCACACGGATCACCTGAAAGCAATTCCGCTGCCCATGGACACCCGCAACACCAGTGAAGTCACAATCTTCGGGTAGGGCCGTAAAATACCACAAATTTAATACTTATACTAATAAAGAGTTTCATTTACAAACCTATGTCAAACGTTAATCATAACCGTGGGCTGTAGATTCAAGTAGTTGATAAGTATATTAGCAAGCACAAGTGGCAGTGGGCTGGCCATATTAGCCGCAGAACCGACAACCGATGGGGTAAACGAGTTCTAGAGTGGAGACCGCGTCTTGGCAAACGTAATGTAGGGCGCCCTCTGGCTAGGTGGGGGGACGATCTGCGCAAGATGGCTGGCAAGAGCTGGATGCGAGAAGCCATGGATAGATCACGGTGGCGAACAATTGGAGAGGCCTACGTCCAGCAGTGGACTGCGATAGGCTGATGATGATGATGATGATGATAAGTATATAGATTCTGTATAATGTAGGTACTTATAAAGGTGTGGCTAACCTTCGTAAGAGAAGACATGCGTGCCAATAAACTGACTATGAATACCAAATACCGTGAGAAGTGGAGGAGGTGTATCAGGAAAGCGGACCATGGGCTCTTCAACAGTTTGGGATGCAACCGGGAATAAAGCTATGATATTACCTTTTCTCTGTGATAGGTGGCAGACACGCACACGGATCACCTGATGGTAAGCGATTGCCGCCGCCTATGGACGCCCGCCACACCAGTGGAGTCATAAGTGCGCTGCCAATCTTTCCCCCTTTTCTCCGGATTGGGCCTCACTCACGCAGCGAAACACAGCAGAACTGCTGTTTTACTCCGGTTTTCTGTGAGGCCGAGGTTTTATTCCGGTCGAGCCGGCCCATTCAGCTGAGGCGTGGCTCTCCAACGGTCGCACTATTACCTTAGAATGTAGGTCCCTCTGCATTGTTCCCCTGGGGCGACTACGTGTAATTCGCAATGGTTCGTTGTCCGCCCCGACTCACACTTGGCTAAAAGATGTGAGGTATGAAATTGGATAAATATTTTTTTTACAAATAAGTTTAGTCCACAGACTGGGTCCGTGCTTTTGTTTGGTTACTTTGTTTTTTTTTCTTACTTATACATAAGTCTTCAGGAAGTCGCAGCCATGGCAGGCCTCCACAAGGTGGACCTACGATCTGTTGAAGGTTGCGGGAATCCATTGGATGCGGGCGGCACAGGACCGATCTGTGTGGAGAACATTGAAGGAGGCCTACGTCCAGCAGTCGACGTCTATTGGCTGAAATGATGATGACGACATAAGTCTTATAAATAATTTCAGGTTTTTATCTAATCCATTCTTCGATCATGTACTTACCTAGTCTCTATGATCGAAGAATTTAACTTGTGTTCAAGTCATTTGGCACATTTTAGGAAGAATTTAGATAGATGGACAGAGAGATAGAAACATTTATTTAATGAAAATACGATACACCACATTTTACAGATAAGAACGGACACAACAAGTATAATTATACAATATTTAAACAAACAGAAAAAGAAACACACAAATTAAAACAACAAATGAAACATTACAAGAATATAAGGAGATAGAAAACTAAGAGAGGAAAAAATTATAATTAAGTAATAACGTGTGTGTGTGTGTGAGGTGTGTCGCGATAATTAGTGAAAAGTAGCTCACTCAGCTTCGGCCATGGCGCTGGTTTTATGTGAGCCCTAATGTGATATAAATATATGTATGTGATATACATATTTAAATGAATAATAGAAATAGCAAATTCTAAACAAAAACACGAATTGCTTATTCTCACACTCAAACCACCTAAATAGGTTAATTCCGAAATGGCTCAAGGAAAGTACCCCACTTTACCACTTGTTCAGACCATTGAAAACGTCGGCATGAAACTTTGGAGCGTACTTTGTTCACACAAAGGACTCTTTTATTTTTTGTCACTTCTCAGTAGTGATGTGAGTTATAAAATTTTAAGCTTTCGCGTTGCATTATACAAACAATTAATGTTCACGGGACAAAACGCGAATATTTTTATAAGTACGTACTCTACTGACAGCTTGATGTTTCGACCGCGTTACCACGGCCGTGGTCACAAGCGCACTGGAGCAGTGTTGCTTATCGATATTCCACTATCGATAGTGAAAGTAAAATGAATAGTATTGGTAGTATATCGATAGTATTGCTGGATGTCAATAGTATCGATACTACAGATAGTATCGTTAGTAAAATTAGATCAATACTATTGATAACGCTAATACTATCTATACTAATATCCTGAAGTTGTCCTACGATGATACAGAGAAATTACAAATTGTCCCCAAATATAACTATCACCTAACTTTTAATTGTTAGCGTAGAGTAAGATTAAGTTTAAGTTGTAATTTATTGCTTATATGATTAAAGTTTCTAAGACCTATTTTTAGCCTGAAACACAGGTCATCCTACTTCAGGCAAAATGTTAAATATGTGTACTATTATATAAGATTTATTGATCAAAAGTTGTATTAGACATAAGTTTTTGAAATATTTTTTTTTATTATTTATTATTTATTTATTATACTATAGATCATTTAATGTCCGATACAATCGATAGTATTATATTTTCTAACACAAATTATGAAAAACTATCGATAGTTTGTAATTACAATAATTAGGTAATAATGTTTAACATTTATTTACATCAAAATCTTGAGATTTTTATTTTGACTTTGACCTTCAATAACTTGGAAAGTATTGCGTTCCCAGGTATGGCCTAGAAGAAAAAAATGGTCCTGATAATGTGCTGAATACGTGAATTTCGGCTTCGTTAAGTGTCTTTTTACACCTTGAATGTGGTCCAAATAATCACTATGTCTGATGATATCACAGTCTGATGATAACGAGGCAGATGTACCGCCGCCGTTATACATAAGTACTTGTATGGTCAGCATCAAAAGTTAAGCTTCTTTTTACACACAGTAGTAGGTACCGTGTCGTGACCGTACATATATTTTTTTATGGCAGACGGAGATGTGATAGGTGGCAGACGGCCGTGGTCGACGGTAGCCTTTGCTCAAGAGTGGTACAGTTTAGGCTAACAAAAAAAAGTGTCAGACGAGGGTAATCACCTAATGGTAAGCAGTTGCCGCCCACCCCCCAATTACATTGCAAATGCGCTGTCAACATTTTAACTCCCGTTCCCTCCCGATTGTTATCCTCACGCACTTGGCGAAACTCGTTCTTGCGCACTCTGTGGCTCATCCTTATTCACAGAAACAAATTGTCTTTCATTTATCATTAGGACAATACCACGTTCCAGCCTTATTTTTCTAGACAGGGTTGTCTCTTTGATTCAATATTTTATATTCTGATATTTTAATTCAGGACTTTTATGTAAGAGTCAGCATCACAATCATGGAGCTCAAATCCACCAAAAATATTGGAGCAATTGACCAAAATTACTTTCATTATTTTTTTGTCACTTGTTCTCGAACAACAAATAAAAATGCACCACTGGCGTACATTTGTTTTATCAAATGTTTAGATTCTTTTTGTTGCTTGGAACGCTAATATCATTTTGATATTGACTGTAAAATAATATTTTTCAATTAAAAGGTGGTTAGGGAGGGTGAGGACCCAACCTCCCTCCTACCTCCCTAGCCCACCGAATTAGCAAACTGAAGTGGCAGTGGGCTGGTCATATTAGCCGCAGAACTGACAGCCGTTGGAGCCGTAAAGTTCTTGAATGGAGACCGCGACTTGGTAAGCGTAGTGTAGGACGCCCTGCGACAAGATGGGATGATGACATTCGAAGGCTGGCTGGTGTGGGCTGGATGAGAGTGGCCGAAAATCGGGAGCAGTGGCGGGCATTAGGGGAGACCTATGTCCAGCAGTGGACGAGTGTGGGTTGCTGATGATGAGGGAGGGTGAGGGTATTGGCACGCATGTCATCCCTCACGACATGAAGTCAAGTTTTGGATCAAGGTGAATGGTGTTGTAAACAAACTTCTACCTGGAAACAGAGGTGGTAGTATGGCTAACAAGAGTAATATGTTTTCAAGAATAAGAGTTATTGCCAGTGAAAGTTCCACTATTATTAATATATATTTTTTTATTTTACTGTAGATAGGTAAGCGTTTGACCATATTTCACCTGGTGGTAAGTGATAATATGGTCTAAGATGTAGCACGATTACCTAGAAGATACCTATTCACTCGCGCTTTGAAAACCCCCAAATTGTAGCCACTAGGGAACACCCCTTCAGGCAACTGATTCCACTGTTTCGCAGTACGAATAAGGAAACAGGATTCAAACCTCTTTGTGCGGACTTTTGGTATTTCTACCATGTACCGGTGTCGATTGAGGGTCTGCCTGGTGGAGTAGTGGAAGAACGGAGATGCTCCAATGGCATTGTACAGTTCCGTGGCGCACTCTCCAAAATGTATCCGATAGAAGACCGATAAGCTTGCTACCTTGCGTCGGTGTTCAAGGCTTTGTAGCCTCTTACCCATAAGCTCGTCGTAACAAAAATTAAGTCAAAACCTAAAAAAAATCCACTAGATGGCGTAATGTAGGCATAAAGAACGGAATGTGCCATTTTTGGAAAAAACGCCACAGAGTGTAAAAGAGATCCAATCGGCCTTGACGCAGATTCTATACAGGTGCGGTAGAGAAAGAACGTCGCCCCCAACACGTCGACCCAGTATAACAGCTTCACACAGTTTTTCAAATATGGCTTTCTATGAAAAGGCACAGTCTGTTTAGGGTGCATGTCTATGACATAAAGTCCAACTTCAACATTGTCATTTAAACATGTCACGTCAAAATATAAGCAAGTAATTGTATAGTCGTTCTGAAGATATTGGCAGGTGGCGAAAAACGGAACTAATGCTTCCCTTAACATTTTGTTATTATAGAAACATAGACAACAGAGTTGTTGACCTTTTCCCTTAAAAATAACGGCTCCCCCTGTCAATATATATAATGATCTGTGCTGTCGATGTCACTGTCAATGACCAAAACACTCCACGTGGGCTGATGCAAATTCAAAGATTTTAAATTAGTTTCTAGTGGTTTTTAGTGAACAAATTAGTGTTTATTTGTGCAGTGAAGTACCGCGAAGTGATCCTAATTGTATGAATCCTTGAATTATAACGTTTTTAACACTGCTTTTGTGGTTTTTTTATGCTAGAGGCGACAAACGAGCAAGCGAGTCATCTGATGGTGTGTCGAGTCAGTTGTCACGGGACAACTTGATAATAGAGGCTTAAAACCCGCGATTGTGTGTAGAGTAGTATAGTGTAGTCTTGTGTGTAGAGTAGTGTAGTGTGGTAGTGTAGAGTGGTATCGGAAAAATCCGTAGGTCGATAAAACGCAAAACACGTTAGAACGCGTTGGTCACTCAATAAAGTGACTACGACTTTGTCTAACTTCGACTGTTTACTATCCACTTATTCTCAATAAGTTACTTGACATTGGCAAGGTATCTTCGGGTAGAGCCATATTAAAAAAAATGGCGGCAGTTTAGTTATATGACGCCTATATAACGTCATCTATCGGTTTATTGGATTGTAAAACTCTCATTGCATTAGTATCCTGTAATCCTCGTCACGAAAGGGTCTGTCAATCCATATTGCATGAGGTCATCGTTCGAATCAGATCGCGTCACCATCCCTTCACTTCCTTGTACAATTTGTACCTTTCTGTTGTTAGGGGAACATTCTGTAGCTATTTTTATATTAACATCTATCAGAAGAAGATTGTAAACATGCTTTGTACAGTAGGGTCCACAATTTAGCGTATTATTCTCCTCACCTTAGCGTGTGATTCCCGGTTGCGCCCAAAGCTGAACTCAGGGTATGGCTTAGACCATTTCAAGATTTGGGGAGTTTGGTAAATTTTTATTTTTTTATTTTCTTTATTAAGGAAAAAAACAGCTGTTAAATAGTGCTCTGTTCTAAAATTAATTAAATAATACATAAGCAATTTAAATTTTCCACTACAAATTAATACGTTTAGTGGTGTGAGACAAACTACGAAAATAATGCGAAAAAGGATGATTATTTTAGGTACTTATTAATTTAACTCAAGACAAAAGTTTTTTTTAAAAACTGTAATCTTATAATGAAAAATCTCGATATGGTTAGATAGATAGATAAAAAATTTATTCGCATTTAAGTTGACACACATAAGTACAGTCACAAGCACATCAGACTATACACTTTGACCTTGAGACCGCCCTTATGTCCGGAGCATAAGCGTTATTATCGTACTGCAAGTGTATACCGTGATGTGCTGTTGACCGTACAAGGAAAAAAAAAACAAAATTAAAAATAAGGTACTATTAATACAAATGCAAAGAAAAAAAAACTATAATAATTAAAAAAAAAAGAGAAAATTTAACAAACATTAAAGTAGTATGTGATACCTCAGGTGTTGCAGATGTCCATGGGCGGCGGTGATCATTTTCCATCAGGTTCTTCCGTCTGCGCGTTTGTCCGCTATAAAGTTAAAAAAAAAAGTATGCCAAAGTACGGATCATGTGTGTCACAGCAATGCGAAAGGGTGATAGCTCAGCGATGTTTTGCTAAGGCATATATGGTTGGTTATAGTTACTATGGTTATATTCACTATTAAATTTATTACAAACTCTAACAATAAAACTATTTTTCCTGTTATCACAAAGAAGCGACTGGCGTCTGACCTTCGCAAACCATTTTAATCATGGTTACACGTTTCAGAAACTATCAGAACCGTACAGGTTTACTCACGACCGCCGAGCTGATGGTAGAAATACGCACATAGATTTGAAAAATGCAAAGGTGCATGCTCGGATTCGAATCCAGTCCTCCCCGTATGGAAGGTGCGTTCTGAACCACTTAACGTATTAACTAATTTAACGTATTATTGTTGTTATATTAATAGTGTAGTTCTCAGTTGCGTACAAAGCTGTTGCTAGACCATGATTCAGGATTTGGGCACTCTGGTAATTACAAAATCAAAATCAAAAAATCAAAAATGTCTTTATTCAATTTAAGTCCATACAGAACATTTATGAATGTCAAATATTAATCTACCGCTGATTCGGAATGTCAATTTCTACCGAAAAGAATCAGCAAGAAACTCAGTAGTTACTCTTTTTAAATAATATGGTAATTACAATATGAATTCTTATACAAATTATGATTACAGTGACAGTATGATACAAAGAAGCGACTGCCGTCTGACCTTCGCAAACTCTTTTAAAAGGGAACCAGACCGACTGAATCATGGTTAAACGTTTCAGAAGCTATCAGAATCGTACGGGTTTCCTCACGACGTTTACCTTCACCCCCGAGCTTATGGTAGAAATATGCACATAGAATATAAAAATCCACAGATGCATGCTCGTATTTCAACCAAGACCCCCCGCCCCGCATGGAAGGTGCGTTCTTATCCACTAACTAATACTTCAATGCCGACAATTTTGCGCACCATCGAATTCGGTTTTATAAAATATTTGTGTTGTAACGAAAGGTAGGTTCTAAATATAAGGTAGGTAGATCTACCTAAAAGTAGGTAGAGTTGGCAACACTGCAACCATCAGTCTAAGGTGAGCTATTAAACCTCTCTATTCCTCACTGTGCTATAAAAACCTCTCTATTCCTTAAGGGCGAGGTCGGCGCGTAATTGGCTATATTATTCTGTGTTGGCCAGAATGCAATTAATACGGCCCTTTACCATCAGGTGTGACGTCAGCTCGTTTGACCGCTATAATGAAAAAACTACATCAGGCTTTGGTGAACTATTACACTGTGCCATAAAAACCTCTCTATTCCTTAAGGGCAGTTCACACATGCCCTTTCCCTTAGAGGAGCCCTATGCAAGGCCGGAGCGTAATTGGCCAGAATGCAATTGCATCATGCAGCCAGAATGCCCTTTACCAGATATAAAAAACCAATTTCTGATCTTCTTGCTGACAAGGGGCCCTCGTCCTCTTGTTATTAGCGACCTGATCGTTGTAATAATATTTAAGTCTTTTCATATAATATATATTTTTTTATATTTTATAATTTAATTTCCAATGATATGTAAACGTTAATCATGTTGTGTACACTTGTTTAGGATTAAGGTCTAGAAAAGCTATTTTAAATGTACTATTTCAATAATTACTGTGACGTTAATGTGTATGTGTACTTTAAATAAATAAAAAATAAATAAATAAATACCATCAGGCGAGGCGTCTGCTTGTTTGACTGCATAGTGAAAAAAAAAACATCAGATTTTCGAGAGCTATTATTACTACACTGTGCTATAAAAACCTCTTTATTCTTTAAGGGCAGTTCACACATGTCCTTTCCCTTTGAGCAGCCCTGTCCGAGGCCGGACCGTAATTGGCCAGAATGCAATTAGTACGGCCCTTTACCATCAGGCGTGGCGTCTGTTTGTTTGTCCGCTATAATGAAAAAAAATCAGGCTTTTGTAAGCTGTTGCACTGTGCCGCGATAAAAAAACCTCTTTATTCCTTAAATGGCAGTTCAAAATGCCCTTTCCCTTTGAGCAGCCCTGTGCGAGCCTGAAGCGTAATTGGCCAGAATACAATTAGTTTCGGCCCTTTACGGCCCACGATAAAAAGGGAACTGGCCTAATACCATGTTTATTGGGAGCCTGTGGATTATGGCCACGGAATGGCGGTGACATGGACATTATTTACTTTTTTGTAAGTGGAACAGATACGTTATTTATTTATTGCTGTATTAGAGATTGAATTCGTCTTTATCTGATCTTGGGTTCTGTATCTCAGAATAAAAAGTTGTAAGCGTTTAGTTTTTATTCTGTACAGCCAGCCCAGAGGCTGTACTTTTACAGCGGTCAAGATACTTTTACTCAGAAACGCGTAGGTTCTGATATGGTGATTCTCCGAAATTGACCTTCCGGTTTCTTCGCGTCTGATTTCTATGGGATCAAAAATATTGTTCAAATTAGAAGTTTATATTGAAATCAAAAGGAGTTTACATTGAAAGAAGGGTAGGTATCTTTACCTTTGTTCTGATTTCAATATAAACTTTTAATTTGAACAACATTTTTGAGCCCATGGAAAGCAGACGCGATGAAACCGGAAGTTCAAATTTCGGAGAATCACCCACTTCCACGCTGAGAAAATTTATATTCATCTATACTAAGTAAGAACATGTAACCAAAAGAGTGATGAGTGTAAATGTAAGTGGGTGGAGAAACAGAGGACGGCCGAAAATGAGATGGATGCATTGTGTGAAGAATCATCCACCTCTTTTCCCATCATGTCGATGGGAAAAGATGTGGATGATTCGATGACGAATGATAGGGACGTAGGTATGGAAAATAAAGACATACTGCGCCGACCCCAGATAACCTGGGAAAAGAGCAGGATGATGATGATGACTGAGTACAGATAAAAGTTAGAAACCCTCTACAATACATTAACATACTTGTAGAACGTTTGGCGAAAAAATTGTCCCGATGGAAATACAATCCACGATCCTCTAAGGATCACAATATCGCGCCAATCTTCCTACCAATTCGCAACCTGCAAATACTGATTTCTAGAATATTACCACAGATTTTATGCCACCACAGCAGATTTCATCGAACGGACCAAATTGAACTAAGCATCTACGCTGAGAAAACAGCAGAAATTCTTATTGATAAAGTTAAGGAACTAAGTACTTTTTTCGCGGGTAGGCGTGAAACGGCAAACACGCAAATTTTTGCTGCTCTATTTCAAGTTGGTTTTTTAATAAATAAAACAAGTTTAAATAATATAAATTAATGTAATTACGTTCCGTACTTACCTGCCAAGCAATTCCTAATAATAACACAGTTGACATCACTTTTATTACATCTCGTTACATCACAACACATCTCTAACTGAAGCACTCAAAATGGAATCCCTACAACAATCGCTCATGGAAGTAAAGGAGATGTGTGCAGCACGTATGACGGAGTTCCAGGCCAGCTTGGAGCAGGCAGTGGCGACGGGATCTTCTGGACCCACTGTTGCTACGCTGCATGCGGATTTCACTGCATTCCGAAGGTTTGTGGTATCCACTATAGAGAGCCTTCAAAAGCAAGTGGAAATACTCGCGCGTGAATGCGACAGGCTGGAGATGGCGGGGAGACGCAAGATTCTGCTTGTACATGGTGTTCCAGAAGCCACGGGTGAAGACACAGGGAATGTTTTCCTCCAGACGGTGTCTCGCATGAAGCTGCCGCTCTCAAGGGATGTCTTATCTCGGTGCCAGCGGCTGGGCCGATCATCAAAAGACAAGCCAAGACCGCTTCTTGTCCAGTTCTGCCGTGTCGAGGATCGGGATCGGGTGTGGTATGCCAAGACCACTTTGAAGGGCACCGGTGTAACCGTCTCGGAGTTTCTCACAAGAGGCCGGCATAGCGCGTTCCTGGAAGCGCGTAAACGCCTGGGGATCTCCAAATGCTGGACGCGGAGCGGAGTTATTATCGTCGCAGCACCGGATGGCAAGCAGCACAGAATAACCTCCCTCGGCGAGCTGAATAGGATCTGCGGCCCGCTCACAGACACCCAGGCTGCGACTACAGGTTCTGCGCAAGATGTGGCTAGTGGAGGCAGATCGAGGCGCAACCGAAAATAGTTTGTTTTTAGTGGTAACAAAATCGGGTTAGGATATTCTTGCATTTAATAACTTCCTTATTGACTTTTCTCCCTGGCTTCTTTTTACCTTCTATAATTTGCACTCTTGTACTATATTCTTTATATTACCCACAAATTGTTTAATATTTATTGCCAAAATATTTTTTTTTCCTCCCATTCTATGAAAACAAAGTTCAATCAATCTTATCTTATGATGTCAAACTGACAGCTGTCAGTTGATGCCATAGACTTCTTTTTTTTTTTTTCCTTAATATGTTCTATCCTAATTATGGAACTTATTTAGGTTCCTTGATCCTAGCCCGATTGCGTGCGTTTCGTTCCACATAGTGCCAAACCTTTTTGTTTTTTTTTTTTTTTGTGATGTGCCGATTTTGTTGTTTTAATTTGTTGTTGTTTTTATTTTTATTTCGTTTTTAATTCTCCTTTTTAAATGGTTTTATGACCTATTTCTTGCATACTGCTGGCAGGTGGAGGAACGATCTTATTAAGTAATACACATATTTAAGTCTATATTATAATACTTATACATATATATATATATATATATCTATATATATTTTATACATAATATTTAGAATTTATTTTAGGTATATTTAAGAAATATGGATTCGCCTAAAAGTACAAGTGACCAGAGCGATCATTTCCTCTCCTTTTCCTCATCCACAGAAGATAGCTTCCACTCTACTCCCATGCCGCTCTCCGATACCCTCGAAGCTACCTTCTCTGATGTTCCCAAAAATTTTAATATCGTGCATATTAATGCCCAGAGTATCCCCGCCCATTTCCCAGACATGTTGACAGCGTTTGACAACCGAAACATTCACGCCATTCTTGTCTCAGAAACCTGGCTGAACGCATGTCTTCCATCTACCTCCTACTCACTCCCCGGTTTTCAACTCCTTAGAAATGATCGCATTAACCGAGCCGGCGGCGGAATAGCAATCTATATACGTACTCACATTCCCTGTTCAATCGTTAATGTTTCACCCCCGTCCTCGTCCTCGGATATCGCTCAAAACCTCTTCATCGAACTAGAACTTTCCCATACTAAACTTCTTCTCGGAGTCTTCTACAGTCCTTCTCTTCGAGTGGATTATTTTTCCACTCTTGAGAAACTGTTAGAGGACCTGACTCCTCTTTACAGTCACACTTTGCTGATGGGAGACTTTAACACATGTCTTTTAAAAAATGATTCTCGTTCCCATCGCCTTAGATCAGTCATAGACTCGAACAACTTGAACATTCTTCCTCTTAACGCCACTCACTTTTTTCCCAACTGCACGCCCTCTTTACTAGATCTTACTATTGTATCTTCCACCGACCATGTGGCTAAGCATGGTCAATGTCCTGCCGATGCCTTTTCTTATCATGATTTATTGTATTTGTCATACAAAATCCGTCCTCCTAGATCTAAGGCGAAAATTGTCCTACAACGTAACTTTGGTGGCATGAACATAAGTGAACTACGTCATGACGCTGACAGCATCGACTGGTCCCCAGTCTATGATGCTGCTAGTGTCGATGATAAGGTCGGTGCGTTTAATTCACTTACCATTGCACTTTTCGATAAGCACGCTCCAGTTCGCCCTGTTAAAATCAAGCACGCTCCTGCACCTTGGCTTACTGAGGACCTCAAATCGCTGATGGATAAAAAAAACGCTGCGAAATCCCGCTGCAAATGGACCCGTCCGATAAGAAAAAAGAAAAATACAAGTTGCTAAGGAACCGCTGCAATAGGTTGTGTAGGGACGCTCAACGACGCCACATCCACAAATCAGTCGAAAATGGAAATCCAGCAAAGGTCTGGAAATTTCTCAAGTCAATCGGAATTGGAAGATCGCGTAGTGATTCTTTCCCAAAAGATATTAATATTAATCTTTTAAACAAGCATTTCTCTTCGTCTGCGGCCATTGATAGTGCTGTAAAAACTAACACTTTAAATCATCTGTCATCTCTTCCATTTCCGGACTTCTCTCCGTTCGTCTTTAGTCAGTTACTTGATTGTGATGTTAAGAAGAACATATTGTCCATTGCATCTAACGCTGTCGGCAGCGATAGCATTAGCCGTAACATGATCTTACCCCTCCTTGACATCCTCACCCCCGTCATTACTCACATTCTTAACCACTCCTTGTCCACCAGTACTTTTCCTACTGCCTGGAAAGATGCTCAGGTCATACCACTTCCTAAGAAATCCAAGCCATCTTCTCTCTCCGATTACCGACCTATATCCATTTTACCATTCCTTTCCAAAGTCCTCGAGAGAGTTATTCATCAACAGCTCAGCCGTTTCCTCTCTGAAAATCAACTCTTCAACCCGCTCCAATCCGGTTTCCGCCCAGGTCATAGTACGGTTACTGCTCTCGTCAAGATTACTGATGACATACGCCATGGTAGGGACAGCAAACATCTCACAGTACTAGCTTTGTTGGACTTTAGTAATGCTTTCAACACCGTGGATTTTGACATCCTGCTTGGCGTGTTGCGTTCTATTAACATATCTCCAACAGTAATTGACTGGTTTCATAGTTATTTGTTTGGACGCCGGCAACGAATCCGTGCTGATGATGTTATCTCTGAATGGTGTGATATTAGCGCCGGTGTACCGCAGGGTGGCGTCTTGTCTCCTCTCCTCTTTGCAATTTTCATTAATAACATAACTCATAATCTTACTTCATCCTACCATCTCTATGCAGACGACCTTCAACTTTATTCGCAGGGTAGTCTTGATAACCTTACAGACGTTGTACAGATCCTAAATGCGGACTTGCACCGCATTTCGGAATGGAGCAGCTCGTTCGGCCTCAAGGTCAACCCTGCCAAAACTCAGGTGATGATAGTTGGTGGCCCGCGGTTAATTGCAAGGATTGACTGGGGGTCTCTGCCAGCTGTCACTTTTGACGGAGTCCATATCTCCTATAGCAGGAAAGTTAAGAACTTGGGTGTATTTATGGACGATTGTTTATCCTGGGATGCGCAAGTGGGAGAGGTCAGTAGAAAAATGTTTGCTTCAGCGGGCGCGATAAATAGACTGCGAAATTTCTTGCCGATACCTACCAAAGTTGCTCTTGTACAGGCTTTACTTTTACCTATTCTCGATTACGCAGATTGCTGTTACCTTGACCTCAGTGAAAGACTTCTCGATAAGCTGGAGCGCCTTCAAAATTTCTGCATCCGCATCATTTTTGGCCTACGCAAATATGACCATGTGTCTGAGTTCCGTGCACAGCTTAACTGGCTCCCCATTCGTCGGCGTCGCGACCTTCATGTCCTCTCCCTGTTATATACCGTCTTATTTAATCCTCTGGCTCCAGCTTATCTCAAAGAGCGATTCCAATTCTTGCAACCTGCCGACGGTCGAGAAATGCGGTCATGCCGCAAACTCCATCTTAGCTTCCCTCCTCATTCCTCAGAATCCTATTCACAATCCTTTACTGTTCAGTCCATTCGTCTCTGGAACTCCTTACCCCTTCCAATCAGGAAATCACAATCCCTTCCTATATTCAAGTCCCGTGTCAAAACTCACTTCCTATCTCTATAAATAGGTACACTGTCTTTTCCTTGTCTCTTTTCCCTTTTTTATGTGGTCTGCTTTCTGGTCATTTATACCTATCTATAAGAAATATTTTTATTGAATTTTTGTTATAAATTATCTATGTATATATTATTGGGTATGTATGTATTGTTTATTATTATTTATGTAATGTAATAATATTAGTATATAAAATAATGTATATTTCTGCCATTCTCAATTTCATTTGTTAAATTACTTTGCACTGCCTTCCCTTATTACGAATACGATATTTCTTTCCTCTACCCAAAGGTTGTCTGGAAGAAATCGCTACAAGCGATAAGACCGCCTTATTGTACTGTCTGTTGCTGTTGTATCATGCTTGTATTTTATTTTTGTGCAATAAAGAATATCTATCTATCTATCTATCTATCTAAGTAACTACGCAAATAGAAGTGACAAAGGCAGGCTGCATCCGACTCCTGGTGACCAAGAGGCAAATAATATAATCATAGTTTTGTAACGCCAAAGGAGTTCTGCGTTTCCACAGCAGCCTAAGATTTATTGGCAGTCCTATAAATAAATGAAATATGGCACTGAACATTGGTACTATACATACAATTATAGTATAGAACAAACGTTTAAAACACTGGTGAAAATAGTGTTGTACCAATTTTAATAGTTTTTTTTATTTTTTACACCTCTTTTTTTAACGTATCTCTGTATCCTACTTTTGAAAAAGGTTGATGAAGATAACCGTAGACGTGATGATTCAATTTCGCTATTTGTAGCTTCGCTATATTTATTTGTACTCCCGTGCCTCGGAAAGCACGTTATGCTGCTGGGCCTGCGTCCGATCCGTCTCCAGTCGTGTCACAGTAGTGTCCCATCGGAATATTAGTTTTGAATGTGTGAATGATGTTGAATGGTGTTGTAAACAAACTTCCTAGCCCCATGTTCCAAATGCCGGAACCATTGCCACTATTTCCGCTGATCCTCTCTGGCAGGGAACCAACTACTTGTTAATTAGTTCTGCATTTGGCTTCTAACCAGGAAGTTGGTTACTAGTCCGTAGTCATTCGCAGAGAATTTGCGTTTAATTGTGGTATAAAGAATGATAAAGATAAAGATAAAAAAAATCTTTATTCAATTTAGGTTCACACAGAACACTTATGAATGTCAAAATAGGTACATAATATCTACCGCTGGTTCAGAATGTCGATTTCTACTGAGAAGCCACCAGCAAGAAACTCAGTAGTTACTCTTTTCAAATATTGATGATGTTACAGAGTTTCAATTGAGAAGGGAAAAAAAATACAATTATGAAAGAAAAAAAAAGTACAATTATAAAATAAAGATCAGAGAGCAGCGCCTTAGTAGGGAAAGCTACGCTTCTGTATTCGATTTTTCTTGGCATTGAGCCTTTTGTTTCCAATTAAAGGAGAACCCTCGTCACGTTATCTTTCCGTAGACGTACAAGGACGTCTACGGAATCATCCAGGCAGGGGTGGGGAAGTCATGGGGTTTATGACCACCTCCTGACTTAGTCCAGGAGGACCCAGCGAAGGGACAATTTTGTTTATAAGTAGATACATATTTTAAGTATTTAATAAATTTAATAAACTTAATTCTTTGTTTGACTGCAAACGCCCGAATAATGGGAACGAATGCATCGGAAATTGGACGTTTTTTTATGTGATAGGTGGCAGACGAGCAGACGGATCGCCTGATGGTAAGCGATCACCGCCGCCCATAGACACCCGCGACACTAGTGGAGTGTGCGCTGCCAACCTTTAAACCTGCCTTTCCCCCGTCTTGGGACTCGGGTACCCTCACTCACGCAGCAAGACACAGCACATACTCTTTTACACCTTAAATACCGAAATCAATGTTTTCTTGTATTTTTTTTATGATATAGGGGGCAGACGAGCAGACGTGTCACCTGATGGTAAGACGTCAAATGAGTCACAGGTGCGCTGCCGGCTTTTTTAAAAGGGAGTACACTCTTTTCTTGAAGGTTTGCAGGTCGTATCGGTCCGGAAACACCGCAGTCGATAGTTCATTCCACAGTTTTGTCGTACGAGGTAAATTGTGATTCAGAAAAAATTTTTTTTTCTAAAAGAGTACACTCGAGAAAAGGTTTTACCGAAGTCAGCGCCCATACTATCTTGTAATTCAATACAACATTCAATTATTCAACAGGAATTAGGCGCCGACTCCGGTAAAACTTTTCTCGAGTGTACTGTTTTAGTTCGTGGTTTTTGAAGGCGGTTTTTTTTTCAAGCTTTTTCGTGTCTCATTTTTTGTCAGTTGTTTCAAATCCTGCATTTTGAGTATAATAATTCGACTTGACTGCCTCGGTGGCGTTGCGGTTAGTGGGTCGCACTATAAAGCGACGGCAGCACAAGAGGTCCCGGGTTCGATCCCCGGGTCGGGCCAAAAATTTGTACCTAAGTTTTTGGTAAGGAATTCTTAGGAGTCTGGAAGTTGGTGATCTTGTACCCCCATGCCTCGGAAAGCACGTTAAGCCGTTGGTCCTGCGCCCAATCCCTCTCCGGTCGTGTCACGCTGGTGTCACGCATCGGAATACGAGGGTAAGGGAATAGAGAGTGCACTTGTGTTTGCGCACATACTTGAGCACTATAATACATCCTGCGTACGTGATCGTCAAGATTGGCCGCCGTAGCCGTTTTTAAAACGTAGTCTAATCAGTTACTCCTAAGGATGTTTTTGAAGGTCATATAGTCAGGTAGTCCATGGAGATATATAATTAAAACGTATACCCTTTTATTACAAATCGCAAACTAAGGATACCTAATTCCGGAACAAAATTCTTGCCAGTCCTTTTTAACATTGCGTGTTGGAACGGGATGACATGAGCTTTACGGTAATAACTTTAGATTGCGATTCATAATACGGTGGACCAAGTTTGAAGTGTATATAACATATTTATTCACATTTCTCTACATAGACGTAAAAAGTAGTAAATTTAAAACAAGCTTACCAGTCATATTTTATACCACCGTGTTTTTTACTAAATTACTGATAACGAACCGAAAGAAACATCCAAAAAAGAAAATATAATAACATCCCGACAAATTACACGAGATTGGTCCATAGTCCTTTTATTAAAAACGTGACGCTCGTAATTGTTCCAGCAAAATCTTCAAAGGGGAAACAGATCCAACTCATAATGTTCGTTCAAATTCAAACAAAAACGAGTATAAAATAAAAATCCCATAACGTTGATTTCGAAAGGTCTTTCAAAGGTACCCGGAAGAGCGCGAACCTCACACTTTGAAAAAGGTTAAAATATCTCCCCTTCCGTAACATATTTAACTTTGGAAATCCGGATGAATTTGGAAGGTGAAATTAGGGATGGGATCAGCTTTATCACATTTTTCAGAAAATACGGAATCCGATACCATTACCAATTCCGATTTCTCAGAAAAAAAGTGAAATTTTTAGTTGTAGAAGAGAGTGCAGGCAATAGGGAAATGAAGAAAAAAATTTATTAATCTATTGCTGTCGCGATTAATTTGTGAGTTTGACTGTTAATAGATACTCGAGAATCTTCGTTTGAGACTATTTATAATGTCACCGTATCCTGGTAGTCGTCATATTCCTTTATGTTTGTTTTCTCCTCCTCATCATATTCAATTCCTGGTTGCGTCCAAAGCTCAGATTTCACATTCAGCTATGATTCAACATTTGAGGAGTCTTGTAATTACACAACAATGAAGTGACTGCCTGCTGACCTTCGCAACCCCTTAACAGGGGAACCAGACCAACTGAATCATGGTTACACGTTTCAGAAACTATCCGAAACGTGAAGGTTTCCTCACGATGTTTTCCCTCACCGCTGACCTAATGATAGAAATGCGCACACACCCACCTCAGTTGACACCTAACATCAGTTGTCACCTCATGATCATCATCATTGTTCTCCACACAAATCGAGATCGGTCCTATGCCGCTCGCATCTAATGGATTCCCGCGACCTTCACAAGATCGTCGGTCCACTCTGTAGGGGGCCTGCCACGGCTGCGACTTTTTGTGCGTGGCCAGCACTTTAGGACCTTTTCGCTCCAACGGCCGTCTGTTCTCCTCGCTATGTGCCCTGCACATTACCACTTGAGGCATGCAATCCTTTGGGCTATGTCTGTAACCTTAGTTCTCCCGCGCATCTCATCATTTCTGATACGAGCCAGAAGATTCCAATCATAGCCCTCTCTATTGCTCTCTAAGTGACTTTGAGCCTCCTTAATCGGCACATTGTAAGCGGCCATGTTGTCATCCAATCAGAATTAATTGTGGACGACGACGGCTACAGAATTATGTACCTTCGCATGGAAGATGGCCAGTCAGTATCCACTGATTTTCATCCACTATTTAAGGTCTGCTGCAGAATATACGTAATCCTTTAATGGTACCCTCCAAGCGAGCTCCCAGTAACTGCCCCTAATTAATACAAGGCCTAGCCAATTGTCCAGTTCAGTTCAGCGCTATTATTCAGCCGGTGTCAGCTGTAGCCGATATATACGGGGTGTATCGGTGAACAGTTTTATTTTCCTCCTCATTTTAGCGTGTTATTTCCGGTGGCATCCTAAGCAGTCGCTGTGGAGCCCAGAGTACCTACGCTTAGACCATGATTCAGGACTTGGGGAGTGTGGTAATTACAAAAATAAAAAAGACTAAAAATGAAAATGAAGCGACTGCAGTCTGACCTTCGTAACCCTTTAGTAGGAGAACCAGATCAACTGGATCATATCGGAAACATGGAGGTTTCCTCACGATGTTTTCCCTCACCGCACAGGTAATTGAAAGAAAGAAAGAAAAAAAATATTTATCATTATAGACATCACACCACAGAACTTATAGCAATTGTAAACAGAACACAATTTGGCACAAACAGAAAACAAAATATAAAACAATTAAAAATACATATAAATAAAACAAAAGGAAAAAAAAAACAAAACTATATTCAATCATGTCCAGACAGTGCCAAATGAATATTATTATGTCGGCAAAATTGTAGAAATATGCATGTGTATATGTAGATTTGAAATCCAGAGGTGCGTGTCTGATTCCGAATTACGAATTGAATTCTTACTTCGGGCTTATTTGGAATACCAACAGCAATTCAGCAGCAATGCAAGCAGCAAATGAAAAAAAAAATGGGGTGTAGAGTAAGTTGCACCGAGTGAGCTGAGCTGAACATGAGCTGGACCTAAGCAGTTTCTTTAGGGATTGGTTCAGAGTGCTTATTTCGCTCTAAGCTAAAGTTATTCTAAAAGTCCCCGCATCTAGGAGGTGCGCCGGAGTAAAGGCTGTGGAGTTGAAGTTCCCACTTTTTAGTTTATCACAGTTATATTTTAAATAGTGCGTCGTAGAGAAAAAATGCCTGGTAATGAATGAAAGTTAATACAATTTTCTACAACTTTGGATTCCAGCGCAATTTCAAACTACACGTTCTAAAAAAGTGAAATTTTCGAATAACTTTCGCTTTCCGCTATTTCAATCATGTTATTTCTGGATAAAAAGTAGTCGGTACCCTTACTCACTCTGCCAAAACACAGCGCAAGCGTTTTTTGTGAGGCCGCGGTATCACTCCGGTCGAGCCGGCCCATTCGTGCCGAAGCGTGGCTTGGGGAGATAAACATTTTCAAAAGTGATGGCATTGACGTCGTCCAGGATGACCAGTAGTAGTTGCTATCACCACACATATTATTATTCATGTTTACCGATACATCCTGTATAAACACAATAACGACACAATATATAACCCGGCAGGCGGGTCGTGTAAATACGAATCCTTCTGTTCGGCAAAATTTGTATGCACTGGCATCGCGCTTATCTAAATGTGTATATTTGAACATCAACGTAACTCTTACTTCAAAGTCATTTAATTTACGTGGCGTATGTTATTTACGATGATGGTAGCTCAGTGAAAAAATACATACGAATGTCGAGGAGAAGGTCGTAGATTAATTGTTATTGCGATATTTTTTAAATCTACATCCGAGCGACTACAGTATGATGATGCTGCATAAGTGAGGGTACCGGAGGACTTATCCGGGGGAATAAGGGGTTTAGAGGTTGGCGGCGCCCTTGGGACTCCACTGGTGTCGCGGGTGTCCATGGGCGGCGGCAATCGCTTACCATAGTTATCATCAGGTGACCCGTCTGCTCGTCTGCCAACTATCACAAAAAAAAGCATGCGAATCTCGAACGGAAGGTCGTACATTCATTGTTTATTCGATATTTTTTAAATGTACATCCGAGTAACTACAGTCTTCAAAAATGGAGTGTTAACGTTTTAAAAAGGGTCGGTAATGCGTTTGGCAAGTCATCTGGAATTGCAGGCGTCCAAAGACTGCAGGCGAACCGTATGCTTGTTTGCCACTGACCTTGTTTAAAAAATCTATCAGCGTATCTACCACTAGGACGAAGGTGCCACAGAACATCATGAGGAAACATGCAAGTCTCGGATAGTTTCTCAAAATTGATACTAACGATATTTGAGATGATTTTCTCTCACCGTCGAGTTAATGCTTCGCTTGCGAGCTTTCGTCAGGAGTCCATATTCAAAAGCATAAACTTTCTTCTAAATGACTGACATTAAACCGACAGCCAGCAACGAAGGGTTCATCATCGTTACAGTAGTACTCGTAACATGAAAATATAAATCTCTCCTCAAATAAGGCTAAAAAATACCCATGTTCAATTCTAACGAGAGCGATGTTGTCGTGTAGCCGCGACCTTATCTCCCCTTGCTCATTCTCGCTTTGCGCACAGTTAAATTTTATTTTCTCTAACTTTGTTTTCTGAATAAGCCAGCGGTGGCTCTGGGTGGCTGATGGCTCAGTACTTTAACAGAATGGCGGACGTAACTGATTTTTTAAAATATATTTTGATGTGTCTTGGGCATGAAAGTTTTCTATGTCCATTAAGTGCCTGAAGGTAAATAGGACAGTTCAAAGGTTTCGTATCATGCATGCATATTTCTCCAAATAAAAATTTTAAGTTGTAAAGCTCATTAACTTTTTTGTGTTCATATTCTTCCAAAATAACAAGTATTAATGTTTCTCAATTAATCTGAACAAAAACTTAAAATAGTTATAACCAATCAAATTTGTAAAAAATATATATGCTAATCGGAATTTTTGCTCATAGGGATTGACACAAGCAATCGCAAAAATCAGTAATCGGTATGGCAACCACACCATCTCGTGCAAAATATGTTCGCATATAAATTGCATTAGGGACCAAGAACTAGTAGGTAATTTCTTTTGGTGACGAAGGTAGTTCCGACACGCCAAGCGAGTGTTGTTATTTTTTAGATGAATGATGCATATTATTTAATTATTTGTGATTTATTGCATGTGTACTACTAAGAACATTTATATATTGTATTCCATAACCAGATAGTCCACATTCATAGATAAAATATTGATTAAATTAAAAATCAAACAGATAAAAAGCCGATTAGATTTTTAAATAAATCACTCTCGATTCTTAAAACTATCGGTTAGTTTTAAAAGGAGTTTCTCACTTTAATGCCAAAATAGAACTGTCCTATTGGGTCAGTTTCAAAAAAAATGTACATTTTTTAAGATTTTTTGTCCCAAGTAGATTATTTTTATTCTAAACCAGCTATTAAAAATATATTCCTGATTCATTTCAATAAATCACATACTTATATTGCGACCAACACCATTTTCTACTCAGGCTGATATAATGTTTTTTTATAATTAAATAAGTTATTATCACTAAATGGATCCCGGTATAAAAGAAACGTGTCCCACTTAAAGGTAACACCAAACTTTACAGATCACAAATATACGGTCGAATTTATTTGAAAAATAAAATCACCAACTTATTAAATATGAACTAAAGTATAATTAAAAAAATAAAATTCTTAATATTATGTATATTTTTATTAATAATAATGTATATAAGTTTGTCCCATAATATTTTCATTTTGTTATTCTAATTTGTAACGTAATTTTAAACATTAATTTGTTAGAAATGACAATTTAAATAGTGGCAGCTCTAGAAGCTAACGTAGAACGTGTAGGTGGCGCCACAAGTTCGTCGGCCTTTTATTTCGTGACAGAGCAGTGAGGTGATAACATCGTCGCGGTGAAATTAGACAATTATTTAGCATTATTCCTAATACGCTACTGACGTAGGTAAGTGATTTGATAATTGGTTTTATGTGTTATATTCATCTTTTGATACACATCAATAGGATGTACTGAACTTAGATTTAAAAAAAGGATAATAAGTCCATTAAATAATTTAAGGTCATCATGAACACGAGGTATCAATTCATTTTTGTAACATTTTGTTATGTATTTTTTTGTTACGTAACAAAAAATGTACTGTAAGGCTGTATTCATATATAAGTGTCAGTACGCTGTGTATTAAGTTATACAAATCTGTTGAGTTGTCTCAATCAATATTGAACCTCACATGTGACATTAGGATAAGCGTCGATTGAAGAAATTGTCAGATTTGCACTTGTATAACTTGATGTGTGGCTGTAAACACTGTACGAAAAAAATATAGTTATTAGGATAGGTTCCGGTGAATACCTCCCCCATTTTTAAAAGTCTGTTAAAAATATTAAATCTATTTTTTTTTCTTTGTGATTTCAGATATAAAGATGCTTTTATCTAATAGTGAACGACAAAGACTGTATAGAGTAAGGTTGGAAACACAAAATCCTGAAAAATATGAGGAAATAAGGCTAAAACATGTTGAAAGAATTATAAAATAATTATGTACGTGTGTAACAAATATCCAAAAACCAAAGAAGATAAGACGCAGGACTTGGTGGAAACTTAAAGAAAACAGTAAAATGAACAAAACAGATACCTAACAACAAAGAAAATGAAACACAAAATATAGAAAAACGTCGCATTATGAAAAATATCCATAGAAAAATATATAAACATATTTACGGTAAATTTCAAAAGAAACAAATACCAAGAGGAAAAAATCAAAAAAAAGACAAGAATTCATACATTGATCAAATTAATTTGTTTAATTTAGTCCTTTTGTCTCTTTGTTTTTTTCTGCCTAGAATACAGGAATTCCTGAGTTTTTAGGTCATAACCTCCAAAATTGTTCCCTAAGTTTTTTTTTTTTAAGTAGATTTTACGTCTTTTATGTTTCCTACAGATTTTTCAAAAAAAAATATTTTTTTTTATTTATTACTGGAGGAAAAAAAAGTATAATAGATGCAAAATAATTAGCTGGAAATGTCGCAAGAAATTATAGAAAAAGAAAATTTTCCGTTTTTCTTTTACAGACGGAACCCTTTTGGCTAAGATTTTGAGACGCTATATAAGAAGTGTGGCGACAACCATTGAAAAAAAAAATTTACTAAAGAAAAATTTTGGATGGCTCCTTGGTCAAAAGTTACCCCACATTAAATAATTATTGCCGAAGCGTGGCTTTTCCCACTAGCAAAATCCTACTGTTTTGAATCCACGGTGGAAATTCGACTTTACCATGCCCCAATATTTGTTTAATTTTTTACTTGTAATGCCAAAATAGAACTGTCCTATTTACCTTCTGATACTGAATGGAAATAATATGTCTTTATTCATTTCGTCAATGGTCTTGGGTGGGTGACACAAATTGTCTAAAGGTGACACAATAAGACACAATGTCAAGTGATTAAAGAGACGCGTCTCTTTGGAGAACTTGGCCGGTGAATTGGTTGCTTTTTAACCCCCAACGAATGCAATAAAACGACGGGGAAGATAAATTGACATTTCTCGTTGTACAACCGGCAAAATGATAACTCAACACTTTTTTGACAGCCCCTTTGATTTATATTTAAAAAAGAAAGTCATATCAAAGGAAACTTCACTTATTTTAACGAGTGTTTTATGATCTTTGGTAGTAAAGGTAACTTTAATACTCTTTAACTCAAAACTTAATAGCTACGTTATTTAAATTTTTACCTTAAGTTTTTTTAAGGGAAAAAAAATTTTGTGTACAGTAAAGTTTAGGTTATCATTGATCGATCTCTACCAGAAAGCCTTAGGTAAGGAACATTATATTGTAGAGTACAGGTGGAGCAATCCTTATGTAATATATCTACATAAATTGATGAAATCAAAACAATACTAATACATAAATTGATAATTTAATAATTCTACCAGGTATAAATACAAGTACCAATTACTTTTTAAATAAAGCTCCTGTAACATTTAAAGGTTGTCTGGTAATTAAGATGATCCCGTCCTGGGGAAAAGCTGTCAGCCCCGCCGCTTTATTAGTGCACGTTGCGTAACGGCCCCTTAGAGTGGTTTGGTAACAAGGCCCTAACACAGTATAAAAAAAATGTATTTGATCTGTGCCGCTTCAATATCTTCAGTGACCTTGAAAACGAAAGTTCAGGTTGTCAAAATTGCCTTCGTCTGGCCCGATGGCGCAATTTGCAATAATTCTGCCTCTAACGTAAAAGGTCGTGGGCTCGACTGTCACCCTGGACAAATATTAATTTGATGAACACTTTTATTTTTTTACCGTTAGTTCGGCGGTGAGGGAAAACATCGTGGGGAAATCTGCACACGTTTCGGAAAGTTTCTGAAACGTGTAACCATGATTCAGTTGGTCTGGTTCCCCTGTTAAAGGGTTGCGAAGGTCAGGCGGCAGTCATTGTAATTACCAGACTCCTCAAATACTGAATCATGATTCTAGGGTACTCCGGGCTCCAGAACGAACGCTTTGAGCGCGAAAGACGGAAATCACACGCTAAGTTGAGGACATGATAGTCAACATAATTAGTGTTATCACATATAGGTTAAGTCAAATTCAAATATTCGTTACTTATATGCACACATCTTTAACAAATCGTTATATTTAAGTATGTATAATACTTACACATGTAGTATGTAATACTTTACACTTCTGCAAAAACAGAAAAATCAGTGTGCCACAAACTACGCCGTAGCACAGACCGGCCGTAGTCAAATCACACTGCTACGGTAATACGTAGCGCCGTCTACGAGTGTTGCGAAAGTCACGTCCCGCGCTCAATGTAGATTTGCGTTGCATAATAAAACTTGTTTAATGAAAAGGGGTTTCTACAAAGTAAAAGGTTATTTGAATAATAACAAACAATTAATTAATCTTGTGTAAAACGTTTTTCTTTTTCTGATGTTCATATTCAGTTTGAAAGAGTTGGGTATAATTTTACATAATTTTGTCTAACTTTTACGCTCCCGTAGGTGGAAAATTTGTTTAAAGTAATGTGTTTGAATTTGTATTCTGTGGCCAATAAAGAGATCTTTATCTTATCTTTATTAAGTTCATTCCCACGCCAGTATGACTATTTATTGTATATAACGGTTTAGCAAATGTTGCTATTATTAAAACTGTTAATTTATATATTTGTTAGTTTTTATTTCATTTTTCCCGTGAAGCCGTGGAGCCGTGTGGTCCCCGGCAGAGTAGAATAGGCCACCCTCACTCTTACCGAGGTGTCGTAAAAGGCGACTAAGATAAAGCTGCTGGCATGATCATCAGCACCCAGAGAAGGAAAACTCGGCATTTATATCAAAACCCTCGCCAACCCGTCTGCCAAGCGTGGTGAGTATGGCAATTACCCCTCATGTGATTGAGGGAGGCCCGTGCCCCAGCAGTGGGGACTTAAATGGGCTGATGATGATGATGATTTCATTTTTCTCTGTTTGATTATATTTGTATAGAGAATTATCTGAGCCGTATTTATTATGTCTAAAATATCTTGTGAAATTATTGAATCTTTTTACAAATAGCCATTGAGAGTTGAGGTTTTTTTATTTATGTATTTCTACAAAAAGCAAGTTTATATCTCCTTCACTAAAGGTTATTTATCTTAGTACATTGACCATAAAAATGTGATCCTAGCGCAAATATATCCCTATTTTAGAAGTCGTTGGGCTGCTGCCAACGCAATTATTAGACAATTTTACTCTTAATGTGATGTAACGACAGCCGGCGACCGTCCCAGTCCATCCAAGTAAACACTATATGGTAGTATAGATAAACGAGGACATTCTGCGGCTGGCGCAAGATTATTGGAAGGAATAGAAACGTAAATGACTAGGCTGTTGGGTTGAGATACAGGGTGTATCTGTGAACATTTACATCCCTTTAACCACGTGTTCTACTAATCATTATGAACAAAGTTAGTTCCATCACTTTTGGAAATTCGCATGAAAAATTTTCAACTTTTCACACAAAGTCGGTCACGTAACTTGGCATTTTGTATTTTCGAAAAGTCGTTGAACAAATGTTGTTCAGAATGGTTGGTAGAACACGTGGTTAAAGGGATGTAACTATTCATAGATCCACCTGGTTTAAATGGACTGGGTGACCGGGACTACAATAGTATTATAGGACATGCATAATCACTACACTTATATTATCATCAATACATATTTCAAAAAAAAGTCGCTGTTTGTCGCTGTTTGTCACTATATCCCTATTTGTATGCAGTCTGCCTATTGTATGTAGTCTATTTGTATGTTGACTGCCTCGGTGGCGTAGTGGCTAGTGTGTCGCAGATTAAAGTGACGGCTTCCGCAAGAGATCCCGGGTTCGATACCCGGGTCGGGCCAAAAATGTGTACCTAAGTTTTAGGTAAGAAATTCTTAGTGTTAGCCCGGAGTATGGAAGTTAGCGGTCTTATACCCCCGTGCCTCGGAAAGCACGCTAAGCTCTTCGGTCGTGTCACGCTGGTCCCATCGGAATACGAGGGTAAGGGAATAGATAGTGCGCTTGTGTTTGCGCACACAATTGAGCACTATAATATATCCTGCGTACGTAGCTGACCGTTACGATCGGTCGTCAGTGGTTGGTGGTTGGTTGGTTGGAGAGATATTAATTTAATCACTACAATTGTGTTATTACCACTACATAGTATAAAATTAACTCGGTTTCGCTGTTTGTCACTATGTCCCTATTTGTATGCTTAGATCTTTAAACCTACGCAAAGGATTTTATGCGTTTTTATTAATTCAAGAGAAAGGTTTTTATGTATGTAATAATACAGGGTGTATCTGTGAACATTTACATCCCTCCAACCACGTGTTCTACTAACCATTATGAACAAAATTTGTTTGATCAATTTTGGAAATTCGCATAAAAAAATGTCAACTTTTCATACAAAGTTGGTCACGTGACTTGGTCATTTTGTATGGGGAGAAAAAAAATTTCGACGAATTTCGAAAAAGTCATAAAACAAATGTTGTTCAGAATGATTGGTAGAACATGTGGTTAAAGGGATATTAAATGTGCACAGATACATCCTGTATAGTATTTGCAGAGAAATAATTTCAGAGGTTTCTAATGTGCTGTCATAAATAAATAAAATAAATATTTCACAACATCACATACATTGATCTGAAGCCGAGATAGGTAGCTCAAGCACCTGTGTTACGGATATCAGAATCAACAGTGGGATTACAAATATATACATATAATACTTTTCTTTTGTAAATACATACTTATAGTACATAGCAAACACCCAGACCAATACAAACAAACATGTTCATGCACACAAATGTTTGTACTGTGCGGGGATCGAACCCGCAACCCTTGTATCAGAGGCAGCGTTCACTACCACTGTTCCAATTGGGTCATAAAACTAAATAAATACGTTTTTTGCGCTTACATTGAAAATACTGTCTGAACCCTACGAGATAGATCAAAACATTGCACTACGATATTGTACACCTCAAAAAGTTCTACAATAAAGTCTCCAATAGTATTTTTTTTTCCCAGGGATAACCTACCATCTCATCTTAGTGTGTAATTCCCGGTTGCGTCTAATAGGGACATTGTGACTCCTCATTGTGGAATCAACTTCCTGCAGAGGTATTTCCGAACCGGTACGATATAGCGATCTTTAAGAAACGAGCCTGTACCTTCATAAAAGGCCGGCAATGCATCTCCACTCCCTCCGGTGAGGCTCATGTCCATGGGTGGCGTAGATCACTGATCACTTACGATCATGTGACTCGCTTGCTCGTTTGCCTTCCTTTCTCATAAAACAATCATATTTTAAAAAAATAGGGATAACCCACTATAATCGTTTTTTTTTCTTTACTAATTAGGAGAAGTAATGGTTTATTTACGAAGCGATTTTGAGAAATACAGCATCAATCTTTGTCCATTTGAAATTTCAATATCATTTTTGAAGTAAAGTAAAAGTAAAGTATCAATTATAAACTGTCCCACTGCAGGGCAAAGGCCTCCATCATAGAAACCAAGTTATCGCTACTATGATGGGATTAGGCCTAATCACCATGCTTGCCAGAGGCAGATTAGTGATCACAAACCCGAGCTATGTCTGAAAAATTAGAAACATACTTTTTTTTATATGAGAGGTGTCAGACGAGCAGACGGATCACCTGATGGTAAGCAATTTCGCCGCCCATGGATACCCGCAACACCAGTGGAGTCACTGGTGTTGCGGGTTGCACTTAAAACTTTTCACTCGACCCGGGAATCGAACCCAGGACCCTGCGATCACTGCCCGGTTAAAGACCAACAGGGCGTATCTAGACCAACAGGCCGTCCATTTTTGAAGACTTATTCACAAATACCCAACATATTTGGGTTTGATGAAAAAATCTTTTTCGAGTTCAGTTCGTGTTTCAGTTCTTCCTCCAATTTTTTTTTATTTTGGTGTGATAATCTTAATACGGTTCACAAAGCTTACCAAGTATAGTTCTTATTGTTTCGGAAAAAAGTGTTTGACGAATAGACAGACAGACATGATGAAAGGTTCTGTTTCAAGTTTGTTTGTTCTGATGCAGAGGAAGGACGCAGTGGAAAAAAGCCGGAATAATAGCCGCTAGAGTATCCAAATAATTACCTAGTTCTATTTAATAGGTTTAAGTATACACGGTATCTTGGTCACATGGAGACAGTCAAACATGATATATTGTTATAAACAAAGTACATACATTAAATTCATATCAGTGTCACAATATTGCCAGTGTCTGATTAGACAAAAAGCAGGTTTTACCTTTTTTTTTTTTTTTTTTTAGGTTTTACCTACAGTTTGGCTACGCAACCCTAAAAACACAGTCACAACGTGAATTAATGCAGGTTAAATGATCATTATGACCAGTTTTTTTAAAATATGTTATTGATTAATCAGCGAAAGTTACATTGCACTTGGTTAAATATACACATTTTATGAAAATAGACTAAATGCACTTCCAGTTAAAGGTAAACACCGAATGCAAAAGTTAAGTACTTAATAATAGTTTGAAGACCCGTTTGGAAGAGTGGTAGTGAACGCTGCCTTTGGTTCGATCCCCGAACAGTACAAAAATGTGTGTGTATGAACACGTCTGTTTGTATTGGTTTGGGTGTTTTCTATGTATTATACAGTTATGTATATACAAAAGAAAAGTATCAAATGTATATATTTGTGATTCCGCTGTTAGTTCTGATATCCGTAACACAGGTGCTTGTGCTACCTATTTCGAAGTCAGATAAATGTACGTCATGCTAATTAGTAGTGAAATATTTCATCATCATCATCAGCCTATCGCAGTCCACTGCTGGACGTAGGCCTCTCCAATAGTTCGCCACCGTGATCTATCCATGGCTTCTCGCATCCAGCTCTTGCCAGCCATCTTGCGCAGATCGTCCCTCCACCTAGCCAGAGGGCGCCCTACATTTCGTTTGCCTAGAAGCGTAAAATATTTATTTATTTATTTATTAAAAAAAAAGAATAATGGAAATCTATATTAACCACTTAATCTGAGTTAAATATAATAAATATTTTTCTATAATTTTCCAAAATTTCAATTAACTGTGTTTTTATAAAAAAGCATTCTTAAGCTATCCACATTAATATCAACTTTTTGGCTAATCATGTTATACAAGTTAATGAGTCTACATAGGGTTCAATACGAAGACTACGTCAAAGTCTACTCCATATTCGGTTCCATTACATCTTATCAATCCATGCATTTATCATCTGCAAGTAGGTTAAAGTACCAGGAGAGCAAAGCCGGCGAGTAGTTCACTCGACATTTCCGCCCGTCTCCGGGGCTCGAATGCACTGGAAATAGATTATTTGTTATTGATTGGACTGTAAGTTAAGCTCTGTTTGTTGGCCTTTCCATTTCAATATCGTTGGAGTTGCTGATTTGATGGTACGAGATTTAGATTTAAGCTGAACTAGCTCGTCTGATTGTACTAGTAATGAAAATGTTATGAGCGGAGTTAAAGAGCATAATTATAATATTTTTATTCGCATACATAAACAAAAGCATTTTAGGCATCATTATCTTTAGCCTGTCACCTGTGTTGAACATACGTACATAAAATAATAAGTAATAGTGTGATACTTGGAAGACAAGCTTTTACTTTTATGTAATAGGCGGCAGACGAACAGTAATTGATTGCCGCCGCCCATGGACACCCGTAACAGCAGTGGGGTCACAAGTGCGCTGTCAACTTTTAAACCTCCCTTACCCTGGAATAGGCCTCCTGTACCCTCACTCACGCACAGAAACACAACACAGACACGCCGGTTTTCTGTGAAACCTTTGATCGAGCCGGCCCATTCATGCCGAAGCGTTTCCGCTAGAGATGAGCGATTGTTTGATCGAATAGTTTCACTGAGAAAAGTTTGTTAAATGAAGGGATTCTATTGGTTCTTAAAAACACATTCCCCGCAACACATCCTCTGCTTGCCAAATGATTGCGAAGGTCAGACGGCAGTCGCTACATTGTAATTACACACTGTATCATGGTCCATCTGTATCAGCGTAACTCGGGCTCTGAACAAACAACTTTAGATGCTAAGAACTGGGAATTACACACTGAGGACATAAAACAATACGTCGGTTGCTAATGTCACTACCAGATGCGCTATCGGACCTGTCTCACCAGTTCCTAATATCAAATCATTCAGCTAAAAAGTGGCTCTCATCCTTCCTACGATCAGATTAGCAGATAATTTTCAAATAGTTATAGCTTAGACACGCTCATGTCGCCTTTAAAACAAACAATAAGATCCAAGTTGGGCCACAAACGTCAAAAAGTGGCGTCGTATGACATCATCGACATTAGTAATGATAGAGCCATCCATCCCTCCTCTTTTCGGTTTTAATGTCAAAAGTTTTTGGAAGCATACTGTAGGACTTCGATCACTGCTAAGCGCGAAAGGACGACCAAAAAAAGATTGATTAGCTGCGTGAATGATGAGAATGGTTGAAAAGGTTAGGGGACGACCTCGATGACAGATCACGGGGTGTAAAATCACATTGCGTTGCGTGTAATATTTGAAAATATCGCGGGTGGATGGCCAATTATTTACACAAAAAAACGGTTAAATACGAGTCGGGCTCGTCCAGGATTTTTTGTATTAATAATAAATATAATGTGTTGTAAAAAAATGAAACTAATGTGTATTGTGCATACATCAAGCGTTTTCAAATGATATCCTAATTTAACTAAACGTGGCAGTGGGCTGGTCATATTAGCCGCAGAACTGACAGCCGTTGGAGCCGAAAAGTCCTTGAGTAGAGACCGCGGCTCGGTAAGCGTAGTGTAGGACGCCCTGCGACAAGATGGGATGGTGACATTTGAAGGCTGGCTGGTGTGGGCTGGATGAGAGTGGCCGAAAATCGGGAGCAGTGACGTGCATTTGGGGAGACTTATGTCCAGCAGTGGACGAGTGTGGGTTGCTGATGAATGATGAATTTAAGTAGTTCTTTTCATAGATTGCGTTTTGTAATAATAAGGGATGTGACGGCCCCATCGCTGAATGGATTACCGGGATCCAGAAATCGGTGCACACCTCATCACACCCTTAGCTGACCGCGTCGATGTTGCCGCCTTGCTGCCTAATATGGTGACTAATTTTGTGGGGCCCATCTAGTGGGAGGCAAGCCACCTGTTTGCCATGATTATTAAGATGAGACATTTTATGAGGCAGGCGTCCCGTTGTCTCATCAATATCCCGGCAACCAGTCCAGCAGGATCCTATCCATCCATAGACCCGGCATAGTTCCCTTCTTATTTGCAATTGTCCTTGCACCTGGCGGGCTGGTCTTTGGCTGTATCTCTTCAATAGTACAGACAAAGACAGTATCCTCTAGGTGTACACACATCCTCACTTACATAATTGTGTCACAAAGGGGCCTCTTCGTGTTGGATCTGTATCCCCACGTACGCCTTCCAAAAGGACCGACCTTGTGCTGTGATTTCCCTCAAGAGAGATACAAAATAATAATAATCATTTATTTCGAGTCAAAAGGTACAACTAATAAAGCGCCACAGGTTTTGATTCCTTTGAAAGTGTCAAAGTATATATTCTTTGCATTAAACCAGCTGAGTGTAGTTTTAATTTTAACTCGATACCTTCACGTATCGAAGGAAACACACTCCTAATTTAGGAATAGCATTGTAACTCATTATATAGGGACGACATTGTCCTTCGGTCGCTTGCCACCATCAATGTGCCGGCAAACTTGGAGCCGAACGGCATTTCACGTGATGATGGCAAGAGACCAGACGGAATGTCTCTCATCCCTTGGAAGATGGGACGTGCTCTCGTGTGGGATGCTAACTGCTTCGACAGTCTTATCTTCCCGGGACTACGAGAAGTGCTGGAGCTGCGGCTGACGCGGCAGAGAGACTGAACGCTACAAAGTATAGGCATCTATCTGGTGTTACTTTGTAGCTTTCGGCATCGAAACACTGGGCCCGTGGGGTTCCGATGCTCTCTCTTTCTTCTGTGACTTAGCTAAGCGTCTAGTTGTAGTCACGGGAGAGCCAAAGGCTGGCAGCTACCTCACCCAGCGAATTTCCATCGCGATCCAGCGGGGTAATGCTGGCAGCATTTTGGGGATATTGCCACGGGAACCTACTTTGTTTTAACTGTCCTTTTTATTTACTTTTAGGTTATTTTTATTTTTCAGTTAATTGTCTTAATTTTCTTGTGTTTTTGTTCTTTTGTTCAATAAATAGACCCCTTATAAAGGGAGGGCTTTTAATAAAGGAGGTCTTGACAGACAGACAACGATGCAAAGTTACCTATTTTTTTCCTTTTGAGGTGAAGGACTCTTAAAAGTTGTAAATAAAACTCTTAGTTAATATTTAACATAAATAAATTAGTTTAACTTCGCACTTCCTCAGATAAAAGTACCAGGGCTGCATAGGGCAAAAGCAGTGAACATTTCCTCATTCCGAGTGGCCCTGGGGAGGCACGTCGAATGCACTGGAAATAGAGTATTTGCTATCGATTGAACTGTGGCGTGAGCCTTGTTTATTCGCTAGGAAGTGGAGGCCGATGGGTAAACAGAGTGGTTTCCTGTATTTTGCAAAGAGATTGTGGAAAGATGTGCCTTGCGTGCTGAGATTAAATGTTGTATTAATCTAAGCCTGCGCGATATTAGATAAGGTCATTATTTGCGATACTGAAATATTAATTACCATAATTTTAAAGAAGCTCGGGATAGATATGGTCCATGTTCCAGGACTTTGCAAGTCTGGTGACTAGTTCGTTATTGTTACCTACGTCAAAATATCTTGGTTAGTTACTTGTACTAATACATATAGAAAAAAACCTTAGTTTTTTACTCGTATTACGCCATGTATTAATGTTATTATACATGTACCTATGTCTGTCGACCCATTTGGAACAGTGGTAGTGAACGCTGCCTTTGGTTCAAGGGTTGCGGGTTCGATCCCCGCACAGTACAAATATTTGTGTGCATGAACATGTTTATTTGTATTGGTCTGGGTGTTTCTATGTATTATAAGTATGTATTTACAAAAGAAAAGTATTATATGTATATATTTGTAATTCCGCTGTTGGTTCTGATATCCGTAACACAGTTGCTTGAGCTAACTATTTCGGAGTCAGATCAATGCATGTGATGTTGTGAAATATTTATTTATATTTATGCTGCCTCCAGTTGGTCAAATCATAAACTACTTATTATACTCGAGTAGGTAACGTTCGACCAATCTTTATCCGTGGATAAGTCTGTGCTATAACGTCAGATTTGTATAGAACGACAGCGCTTTACCACAGATTTAGTATAATAATAAAAAATAAAAATTCATTTATTTCAATAGTCTTTTACATTGAGTGGCCGAGTTTTCCCCGTAAGTTGTCATAGACAGTACCGTAAGATTGGTCCAAGCGGCCCTAAAATTAATAAATATGCAAACAATCGTGTGATGAACACTTGTGTTCGTTCAGTGTCTGGTTCTAATTTACATAATATGTAAATTCTGTACAAATTTCTGTAGCTACTTTGCCACGAAATTAGGTCAAGTATAAGATGTTATATAAATTTATTTAAATGCATCAGGCAGTTCACATCAATAACATATTCACGAATATTTGTATCTTACTTAGAGCCGATTTGTCCGATACTAAATCCATGGTCTGGCGCTGCCATTGTATATAAATCTAACGTTATACCATAGATTTATCCACGGATAAATGTGGGAGAGCTACGCTTAGTCATGAATGGGCCGGCTCGACCGGAGTGACACCACTGCCTCACAGAAGACCGGCGTGAAGCAGCGCCTGCGCTGTGTTTCGCCGTGTGAGTGAGGTTACCGGAGGCCCAATGGAGGGGAAGGGGAAAAGGTTGGCAGCGCACTTGTGACTCCACTGGAGTTGTAGGTGTCCATGGGCGGCGGAATTGCTTACCATCAGGTGATCCGTCAGCTCATCTGCCACCTCTCATATATAAAAAAAAAGGATAAGTCGAATTGGGCCTTAGTTAGTTAGTTCCTTAGTAGATGACGATCATTTATAACATGCTGCTAAGTTAGATACTTAGCATATCATCTAATAATAATCATCATCATCATTTCAGCCCATAGACGTCCACTGCTGGATATAAGCCTCCCCCAATGTTCTCCACATAGATCGGTCCTGCGCCGCCCGCATCCAATAGATTGCCGTGAACTTCACCAGCTCGTTGGTCCACCTTGTGGGGGGCCGGCAGCGACTTCCTGTACGTGGCACTCGAGGACCTTTCCGCCTCAACGGCCGCCTGTTCAGTTGAGCCATGCAATCCTTTCGGCTATATCTGTGACCTTAGTTCTCCTGCGGATCTCATCATTTTTGATACGATCACGCATGGAGGTTCCGAGCATAGCCCTCTCCATTGCTCTCTGGGTGACTTTGAGCCTCCTTATTGGCACATTCTAGGCTATTAATAGGTATTTGATAAATAAAATGTTAACAATCCTGCATACGTACATCTAAGTTCCCGGTAGGACGCTTTGAGACCTTATTTCATCGCATTAAGGTCGAAAAGTGGCCTACCGAAAACTTTGTCAGATGTACATAGAGCTGTGTCTACCGCGCATTGTGTTTGTAAGCGGACGCGATGCAATCAGCCGCAGATAATATTTCAGTACATACTCCAGGCTACGGAGAAGAATTGGCGGAACTGTTCGTATACTTGAAGCTTGTAAGTGCAGAGAGCTAGTATTACCACCCACGTGTTGTTTGCGAGCGGACACGTTTATAATATTATAGAAAGAACATTGAACCTTCTCCTTTTTTAAAATCGATAGTTAGGTTCAACTACACGGAGATTTTGATCCCGGCTTCAAAAGACAAAACGAATGTCATATAAATTTGTACTTACCTCACTTCTTTTTTATAGTCGTAGGTACAGTATATTGAATCACCATAGCTTGATGATAAGCATGAGGAGAGCCCAAGTTGCAGTTACAACGGACGCGATGGTATGGCATCACTTCCGTTAACACTGACATACTACATCATCCCACTTCTAGATCATCTTCTGGTTACTATACGAAACGCAAAGACTCGCGGCAGATGTAAGAGTATTTCATTCATTCTTTTGCGAATGAAATTTGACACCGACTGCCAAGTCGAGTCTTTGGCTCGAGTATAAAAGATATTTTCCTTTAAACCTGCTAACCATTTAGAACTTTTTAACTGCTGTACATCTTTCATTAATTATAATATCCTCCAAACGATTACGGCGGCCGATCGTAACGGTCAGCCGCGTACGCAGGATATTTTATAGAACTCAAGTGTGTGCGCAAACACAAATGCACTCTCTATTCCCGTTACCTCATATTCCGATGGGACACCAGCGTGACACATGCTTTCCGAAGCACGGGGTACAAGTCAACTGCCAACTTCCAGACTCCACTAACACTAAGATTATCTTACTGGAAACCTAGGTACAAATTTTTGGCCCGATCCCGGCACCACTTGCGAACTGCGCCACCGAGACAGTCCCCATTATTCATTATTAATGACTCTGCCGCGACTCTTTGCGTTTACATAGGCTGCCATGGATTTTTTTGCCTGAAGACACTGATGAAAAACCTCACATATCTTTGTGCTTTTCTAGACTCCCGTGGGATTTTCTAGACTTCCTCATCATATAAAGATATTAAACTTGATCTGTAATCATGATATAAGATTTTTATAATATATTTATGGCTTTCTCAGAGAAGTCGATATCGCTTGGGGCCGTTATTGGAACGAAACGACTACTCGATTTAAGTTTCGATACGATAACTCGATGGCGATCGGGTTTCCGACACTTTATGTGATTTTAAAGCCGAACGGACATCGTAAATGACATCGTGGGTGAGAATTGAAAAATTGTTATTGTTTTCCAAGCGCTTTGTCTCTACTAGGAATTGTTTTTTTTTATACCAGGCTCAATTTAGAATGTAACTTCAGTAATCTCAGATATTGCGAGGAAACCTGCACGTTTCGGATAGTTTAACAATAACCAACCAATCCACTCCAACCAATTACGGCTATGGCGGCCAATTTGAACGATCAGCCACGGTCATAAGTACGCAGGATATATTATAGTGCTCAAGTGTGTGAGCAAACACAAGTGTTCTCTCTATTCCCTTACACTCATATTCCGGTGGGACACTAGCGTAACACAACCGGAGAGGGATTGGGGACCGCCAACTTCCGGACTTCGGGCTGACACTAAGAATTTCTTACTGAAAACTTAGGTACCTACAAATTTTTGGCCTGTCCCGGGCTTGAGTGCGACCCACTAACCACTGCGTCACCGAGGCAGTGGAACGTGTAACCATATTTCAGTAGGTCTGGTTTTCTTGTTAAAGAGCGGCGCAGGTCAGACGACAGTCGCTTAATTGTAATTCTCAGAAAATTCTGGTCATGGTTTAAGTGAACCCTGGTCTCCGAAGCGACATCTTGGGTGCAACTAGGAATTACAACCAGGATTGCTGAGGTGAGGTGAATCCGAATAGAATATAGTGATGATCATACTGGCCTTTCTAAGCATTGCAAGGTACTGCCTGTTCACATCCAGGTTAAACTTGTTTTGCTGAAAAAACTTTTCTTTGCGACGAATAATCAGCCACCAATTGAACATCCAGTATATACCCGTTCGGTAGCTCGACGTCAACTGAGCTGCATATCGTTCCGCGCGAGCAATGAGTACGGTAGGCGAACATCAGATTATACTCGTATTGTTCCTCGACTAATAAATAAACTACCTACGGAATTACGAGATGAATTGACTACAAACAACATCAAATATAAGCTCAAATTACACTTCCCTAATTCCCTCATTAATATTAAAGATTGAAATGATAAAAAAATACAGTCATAGGTATATAAAAATGTATCTGCCCAAGTCTTGTACGTGTCCTTTGTTTAATGTGGAATGGCGTAAACATAATACTTAGTACATAATTATAAACCGTAGTGGTTTGCAGTGCTAAGTATAAACCCGATTTATGTAAAATGTACGATTTTTATGTGATAATAAATAGAAAAAAAAAGTAAGAGTATTACATAGCTCCCAAAGTCCCAAGTAAAAACTTTTGAGTTTTTAGCACGAAATTGAAATGTATCATGCACATAGGCAGCCTCATTTCTAGTGCATCCCAATAATGGATAACTTTACACACTATCAAGTGTGCCGTCTGCTTGTTTGTCCGCTATGATGTAAAAAAAAACTTATCCTATGAAGTTTGAAACTTGATATTACTTAACCATTTAACAAAACACCACTGCTTGGTTGTCTATAGTTATAATCGTCGTTTTAAACGTTCAAAGAATGACCCATCACGAGTCACTTAAAACATGTATTATGTTTCAAAAGGCTGTTCCTGTTAAAAAGACGGTATTTATTATTTTCATAAGAGACTCACTTTATGGACATTTTCTCTTATTTATGGTAGGATGATGACGCACCAGATGGTGCCTTAAAATAATGGAAAGGAAACAAAGGCCCTTCTTTATTTTCTTTTAAAGGAAGGGAATAGGAAAGACAAGGAGAAATTATGTACAACTTGATTAAGGACTCTAAAACGAAATACATACAAACCGGAACCTTTTGTTGGGCTGCCGAGCTGCACCATCAATACGGCTTTCCGAAAATATATAAACAAATAGGAGGAAAAAACAAGGAATGAAACATTCTAAGGCCTTCATAGGAGATGAAACTAAGATATGGAAAATGTGTCTTCTAGGTAACGCTTATCCTAAACCCCAGCGATAAGACCGCCTAAATTGTACATTGTATCTCTGTATACCTAGCTTTTAAGTTTTGTATGTTGTGCAATAAAGAGTATCTATCTATCTATCTATCTAAACCAGAAGACTACAGGCACTTCAATCCGGAAGACATCACGACACTGATGAAAGGAAGATTTCGTGAGTAGGAGTGCAAAGGATACGGGAGGTACAAAAGATCTGTTCGGGTCGACGTGCCCCATAAAAATGACCCCTAACAGATAATATAGGATTGAATTGACTGGCCTGGCGCACGGCAGTTCTACAGACATTAATTAAATAGGCAGACTTGCATGCGGCCCATCTGATGGTAATTGGTTACCGCTATTGGTGGTGGTTCTTGGGGTTTTTTTTAATAATGTTTGTGACAAGTTCATAATCTACTTACTTCAGACTGAGTTCCATGTACCTATATTTGGACCTGAGTTGTTGTTGGCGGTAGGACTAAAACACTCCGCTTAGGCTGATGCAATTCAAAGGTTTTAAATTAGTTTCTAGTGGTTTTTAGTAAACACATTTGGTGTTTATTTGTGCTGTGATCCTAATAACAAGAGTTGTCAAATTGTATCGTTATTAACACTGCTATTGTGGGTCGAGTGAGTTGTCTCGTGCCAACTTGCTTGGACCTAAAATAGAGTCTTAAAACCCGTGATTGTATTTAGAGTAGTATCGGCAGAATCCGTAGGTCGATAAAACGCAGAACACCGGCGTTTTATTAAGTGACTCTGACTGACTTCGACTGTTGTCTACCCTTATTCTAGTGACATTGGCAAGATATCTTCGGGTAGAGTCATATTATAAAAAAAAGAAGTTGTCTGAATTTTGATGACAATTACAAGTCTTCGAACGTTCTTCTCTTCTCGTTTCGAAAGAAAAGGGTAAATACCACAGATAAAGAGAAATATGGCGTGCCATAAAAACAATGTGTCTCCTCTAACTTACACCATCTTTAAAACAAGAAAACCATAAATATTGTAATATTTAATTTTTAAAATTTTCGCGTTGCATTATAACTATAATTAATCAAGACGGGATTTAACACGATATTTATTATGTGATACAACATTGTGTACTCACATATTTTACTCGACGTTTCGGCTACGTTACAGCAGCCGTGGTCACGAGCGTACTATCGTGACTATATATCGTGTTAAATCCCGTCTTGATTAATTATTATTGTAATATTTAGACCCGATTCGACCAATCTTTATCCGTGCATATCTATGGTATAATGTCAGATTTGTATAAAATGACAGCGTTATACCATAAATTTAGTATCGGATTAAGATTAGTCGAATTCGTTAATCGTTAGAATTGGACGTAATTTTTAGCGTCGTTATCTTTTCTACAGCAAACAACATGAACCAGTAAACATTTTAATAAAAATGTTTTTTTTTTATGCGATAGGCAAGGTAAGGTGGTAGACGAGCAGACGGATCACCTAATGGTGAGCGATTGTCGCCGCCCATGGACACACGTGACACTAGTGGAGTCACAAGTGCGCTGCCAACCTTTAAGCCCCCTTTGAACCTTTTGTACTTAGTGTACCTAAATCGAGCGGTTTGGGTTTGATCCGTTCGCCCGAACCTAGTGTTGTAAAAGAAATGAGTCTTTTAGTCCTCATTTTGCGGCTATGAGTTCTTTTTGCAGAACTCACGACTAATTAGTCTTCTGTATCCTGAGTCTTGAAGACTCAAAAGACCGAGTCTTTTCAGTTCTTTCAGTCCTAAAATTACTTGAGTCGTTAGATTTACTGTACAGCAGTAACGCGAAAATCTAAAAAACTATTCGTTAGATTTATTCTAAGTCCTTTCGAGTTTTTTCAGTTCTTTCAGCTCTTTGAGCTCTTTGAGTCCTTTGAGTTCTTTCAAGTCTTATGAGTCATGAGTTAAACAGCAGGACTGCAGTCCATTTAAAAATAGTTGTGTCATGAAGCGCTTTGAGTTCTTTGAGTCGTGAACTATTAAGTTGAAGACTGCACCCCAATCATAAAGACTCGCATATTATGGAGCATTGTTCAAATAGAGGACTGCAGTCTTAATAAAATCATTAAGTAAGTTCGAATAAACAATAAATCAGGCTTCAAAAAAGCTCTCTTCGTAAGATTGAGCTCCTTTTAAAAGGATTCAGTAGCGAGTTCTTTTCGTGAGACTAGACATTCGCACATTATCTTTAGGAAAGCTAAGTTTTTAATTAAAAGACTTGTCTTGAGTTCTTTTTTTAAAGAGTGAGCTCTTTTAAAAGACTCAGGCTCTAGTTCTCTTTGGCATGACTGAAGTCTATTTTAAGAAGACTAAAAACTCCGAGAGACTTGGACTTAAAATTTATTAATTTTTAACTTGAGTCTGAAAAAGAACTCGGCGTCCCAAATTTAGGACTAAAAGACTCAGTTCTTTTACAACACTACCCGAACCTGTGGTCCGAACTGAGCCGTCATTATATATCCTTAAAGTTTGATTTGTGGTAAAGACTAACATACAATGTAATACGATGGCAAGCGACTGCCGGCGCCCACGGACACCCGCGACCTTGCTGTCACAAGTGAGCTGCCAACCTTGAAACCCCCACTTGATCGAGCCTCCGGTACTCTCACTCACGCAGCTAAACACAGCACAGTGCTGCTTCACGCCGGTTGTCTGTGAGGCCGTGGTATCACTCCGGTCGAGCCGGCCCATTCATGCCGAATCATGTCTCTCCCACGATTCATGGCATACTTTACTTGTTTTGTGAAACAGCTTTTGATTTCCATAATGTCTTTGTGTTAACCTCAATAGCAACGCTTTAAGGTGACGGGTAGGGCACACTAGCGACGGCAATCGATTTTAATTTTTAGCTACTAAACCGGATCTATTTTAAACAATTTCGGGATTACAGCCTCTCGGTGAACACTTATACTATTTACTAAATAACCATGCACAAATGTTAGGATCGTTTTTGTACGCGAAAAATTGATTCACGCCAAAAGTGGCCGCTTTTGGCGTGAATCAATTTTTCGCGTACGCGTTGGACCGAACATTTTTGCATGGTCATTTAATAAATAGTATAGGAGGTTGTAATCCCTAAATTGTTTAAAATAGATCCGGTTTAGTAGCTAAAATATTAAATCGATTGGCGTCCCTAGTGTGCCCTACCCGTCACCTTAATTCAATTAATTTGTAACAAGAACTTAGAAAAGGACTCTCAGACACTTTCAGTTATGCCATTATTTAAGTCACAGAGTAATTTGTAGACATCTGAGACCTTACCATGAGTTTGAAATACTATCCTCGCTATTCATAACTCAATAGTTATGAATGTATATCTATTCATAACTCAATAGTTATCAATAATATGAATAGTTATGAAAGACAGAGCAATTCTGTCTCTTTCACATGCACCACAATCTTCTTCTTCATCTTAGCGTGTAATTCCCGGTTGCGTCCAAAGCTGTCGCTTTGGAGCCCAGGGTGCGCTTAGACCAGGGCTCAGGATTGGGGGGTTCTGGTCATTACAATGAAGCGACTGCCGTCTGATGATGATGATGATGATGATGATGACTGCCGTCTGACCTTCGCAACCCTTTAACAGGGGAACCAGACCAACTGAATCGTGGTTACACGTTTCAGAAACTTTTTCCGAAACGTGCAGGTTTCCTCACGATGTTTTTGCCTCACCGCCGAGCAGATGGTAATGGTAGAAATATGCACATAGATTTGGAAAAAACCGTTTTAATGTTCTATATCTGATTACAGGTATGCCAACCTTTAACTCAAAACTGGTAAGTAAGTAAGTCATAGTCAAAATTAATTATTGGCCGTGTGGTCTCCGGCAGAGTAGAATAGGCCACCCTCACTCTTACCGAGGTGTCGTAAAAGGCGACTAAGGTAAAGCTGCTGGCATGATCATCAGCACCCAGAGAAGGAAAACTCTGCATTTATATCAAAACCCTCGCCAACCCGTCTGCCAAGCGTGGTGAGTATGGCAATTACCCCTCATGTGATTGAGGGAGGCCCGTGCCCCAGCAGTGGGGACTTCAATGGGCTGATGAGGATGATGATGATGAGTCAAAATTAATAACTCGTGCCTTTGTTACGTATGTCAGGAGTAGGCAACGTCTTTACAAAACCTGGGGCTATCAATATTTATATTTCTTCTAACGCAAAGGCGTCACTCAAGATCCATCCTGAAAACCAGCGCTGCAGCTGTTGCTTGCGGCAATTGCAGCATATGCTGAGGCTGAGCCTAATTGGCCGCAATTTTGATACACTGTACCGATTTTATTTATTATTTGTTTTGTGTGAAATAGAAATAGAAATTATTTATTGCAGGAAACATGGTAAATTAAGGTGGTTACAGCCAAAAATTACTAGCACGTTTCACCAAATTGGCATGCAAATATGTGTGGTTACACTACAATATTAAGTTATTTAATAACAATAATAAATTATTCACTTACAATATTAAAATTACAATATTAATGCTAATGCTAATTAATGTTCGCGCTTAGGTTTGACTGTCAGTACATCAACCATGTGTCGATGGTTGATGTACTGACAAATGAGAAAATTATTAAAATAATAAAACAGTAGGTAGTACATATCTCACGATTCTAATTATAATTGTAATTTATTCAATAAATAAATTTAAAATTGTAATTTCACATCCTAATTAATTGTATTTTAATTTTTGACAATTGTGTAATGTAATTATGAAATAAATCTTGTTTATTAATATTATCTTATCCTCAATATGACCTTTGGTTGAAATAAATGAATTCTATTCTATTCTATTAAAATGTGTTGTGGTCAGTAAATAGTTTTCTTTCTTTCTATGTTAAGTAGATCTTTTGTGTTCAACCCCGTTCCATGTATCGTCATGTTTTTTGCCGGTTGCGTCCAAAGCTGTCGTTTTGGTGCCCACGCTTCAATTCAATTCAAAACTTTTTTGCATAGACTTGTACACAGCTCTTACATGATCATACATAAAAAATGAAAATTCATAACTATGTATAGATAGATAGATAGATATACTTTATTGCATAAAAAAACACAACATTAAAATCTAGGCATTACAGAAACTTAATTGTACAATTTCAGCGGTCTTATCGCTGGAAGCGATTTCTACCAGACAACCTTCAGGCAAAGCACATTTGATAGTAGAGGATAATATCCTCCAACCGATTACGGCTATGGCGTCCAATCTCAAAGATCAGCCACGTACGCAGGATACCAGTGGATTTATTGTGCTCAAGTGTGTGCGCAAACACAAGTGGACTCTCTATTCCCTTGCCCTCATTATCCGATGGGAAACCAGTCTGACACGACCGGATAAGGATCGGGCGCAGGACCAACAGCTTATCGTGCTTTCCGAGGTACGGGGGTACAAGACCGCCAACTTCCAGACTCTGGGCTGCCACTAAGAATTTCTTGCCGAAAACTTAGCTACAAATTTGTACCTAACTATGTATATTGTAATGTAATTAAACATATATGTCGATGCAAAAAATATAAAAACATAATGTGATTCTACCACTCGATTTGGAAAGTTATGTCAAAAGAGTGACAAGTGCGTTGCCGGCCATTTTAAAAAACCGGCCAAGTGCGAGTCAGACTCGCCCATGAAGGGTTCCGTAGCAGCAAGTAAGATATATGGAAGGTAAATTGCGGTTTGGGGTTTATAACGTATTAAAAAAACTACTCACTATATCTAGTTCAAAAAAATTTTTGTTATTAGTTTTCATAATTATGTACATTATATTTTTTTTTAGTTTTATAACTCATTTTATAGAAGTTTTTATTGAAGTTAGAGAGGGGGAGACACACAATTTACCAATTTGGGAGCGTCTCTTGCGCAAAGTATCGTGTTTAGAAAAAAAATGATGTTAAAAACCTCAACATCTTTTTTAAAGACCTATCCATAGATACCCCAGACGTATAGGTTTGCTGAAAAAAAATGTTGAGTTTCAGTTTCAAGTATGGAGACCCCCCATTTTTTTTCCCAAGTTTTAACCAAAATACATCTATTTACCAAGTTTCAATAGTATAGTTCTTATAGTTTCGGAGAAAAGTGGCTGTGACATACGGACGGACGGACAGACAGACAGACATGACGAATCCGTTCCGTCCGAAGGGTTCCGTTTTTTGATATTTGGCTACGGAACCCTAAATAGGAGTACGATCTTTATTTAGATTTTCGCGTTGATAAGTATGGTCGCAGCCGGATCCCAGCAGACGTCGCCCTCACCCTGCACCATCAGTCCGCTTGTGGCCGCCGTTTGTAACGCAGCCGAAGAATTTCGGTAAGAAAGTCTTAGTGTCAGCCCGAAGTCTGGAAGTTGGCGGTTTTTTACCCCCGTGCTTCGGAAAGCACGTTAAGGAGTTAGTCCTGCGCCCAATCCCTCTCCGGTCGTGTCATGCTGGTGCCCCATCGGAATATCAGGGTAAGGGAATAGAGAATGCACTTGTGTTTGCGCACACACTTGGGCACTATAATATATCCTGCGTACGTGGCTGATCGTTGAGATTGGCCGCCGTGGCCGTAATTGGTTGGAGGATTATTAACGCACCCGAAACATCAAGCAACAAATAGTACATTTAAGTACGCCGCGTAATTCCCGTGATTGATGTACTGTCCTATGAAGTTATATCAAAACGCTTTACGTTTTAATATGTCAATGTGACTTGTTCTCTTTAGTTGTGACAATGTTTTATCTGTGGTTCGAATCGGTGTATTTTGGAACTGGGAACAAATGCATATATGTGTATCTGAAGATTACCTGAAGAATAAAGCCGATTGTATCCACCAATCAGTATTTGATACAAATGATCCCAATCCAAGTTAATACATTAACCAGAGTACGCTCCTTTCTTGAATGTTAAATAAATATGTAGTAAATAAAATAATTACAACTTGGCCACCTCAGTAACACGATTAGACGTCGCCGGCGGAAGCCCTAGAAAGGTGACAATTATTGGCCAGTCTGGGAACAGGGACGTACTCGTAGTTAGGATGAAAAAAATCATTGTATAAAATATAATATTTTTATCGCAGTCATCTGGTTAAATTAGCTATCCAAATTGACGCCTAGGGAGTTCGTTAAACGTCAGCCTGTCAGGCCACAGCGACTCTTACGTGCAAGTAGAAACAGCAAGATAGCTTTTGTTTGAAACATTAATATTGTGTAAATAGACCATTAAATAGACCAAGGATTGCATGCCTCAAGTGGCAATGGGCAGGGCATATAACGAGGAGAACAGACGGCCGTTGGGGCGAAATGGTCCTCGAGTGGAGGCCACGTACAGGAAGTCGCAGCCATGGCAGGTTTCCTACAAGGTGGACCGACGATCTGGTGAAGATCAGGAATTTATTGGATGCGGGCGGCACAGGACCGATTTGTGTGGAGAACATTGGGGGAGGCCTATGTCCAGCAGTGGACGTCTGTTGGCTGAAATGATGAAATAGACCATATAAGCTGCGTCTCTACTAAATTTACGTAATGATTGAATGCGTTTTTAATATAAAACAAATAGGCAGAAAATAGGTCCTTAACGTCGAAAATTTACGAAAAGTAATTACATAATTAAAATAAATAAAATAATAAATTGATATTTGTTTGTAAAATATAATGGCTGTTAAGTGATTGTATTGCGTAATTATGTAATTGGGTTCTTCCCGTTTAAATATAAAAATAAATAATAAATTTAATAATAAATAATATATTTCTAAGTGGGTAAATATTTGTAAGAATATGTTTTAACCGAGACATAGATAAATGCTTCCTCAATTCGAATACCAGCAATAAAATGTCGAGATAATTATCCTCAAAATTGCAAATTATTTTGGTAATACGTTTGTATGGGAAATGCATTGGTTCGCCGGCACCTTAAGCTACTTAATATGGACTCAGGTCAATGTATGAGATGGCATTTCCACTCATCACGCGCCAACAAAAAAAAGTCAATGTATGAGATGTTGTATGAATTTATTTTATTATCATCCCCCTGCCATCATAGACTTAAGTTACTACTTCTACGAATAAACACTAAAAATATAAATCTCTACTTGTAGTAGAGTTTAAGTACCCGTTTCAAAAATAAAATGGTGTATAAACTGAAACTAAAGCGATTTACTGAGGCCAGAATGAAATATGAACATTCCGCGTTACCGCGCGGTTTTGTTTCCAGTCCAATAAAAGTTTTGTTGAACGAGCGAATATTCGATGTTTAAATAAGAACTACACGTTCATTTATAGTGGACCGAAACTTTGATTGTCTCTATGGCAGAGTACCCACTCTGCCATCCAGATTACCCAGACGGAAGCGACAGTTCTAGTGTCAGTCCAGCGTTTAATTTTTTTTAAGTGATAGATGGTTGACGAGCAGACGGATCAACTGATTGGTAAGTACATATTTGTCTCCGCCCATGGACACCCGCAACACCCGTACAGTCAAAAATGCGCTGTCAAGATTCCACTTCTCCCCAGATTGGGCCTAGGGTGCCAATCCTCATTTCGAAGTGACACATACACAGAAGCACAGATTAGGTCATGACTCCTCATCTTAGCGTGTGATTCCCGGTTGCTCTGGACCCTGGGGTACTCTTGGACTATGGTTCAGGATTTGGGGAATCAGGTAATTACCATCCGGTCGAGCCAGTCCTTCCATGGCGGAGCATGGCGCTCCCACGGTACAAAAAATGTCGGTTTCGTACCTGGGAAAGTACTTTAAGACGTTGGTCCTGCACCAGACTCCTTTCCGGTCGTGTTAAACTTGATGTACTATCGAAATATGAGGATAAGGGAATAGATAGTGAACTTGAGTTTGCGTAACACACTCTTCTGCAAAAAAAAACAATATGTTACAAAAAAGGAGTTAAGTCTTCTTAATATATCACTGGCCGGTCGTAAATGTGTCGTGATGCCAAAAATGTACATTCGAAATTCAAATTTATGACTGATCTTATTTTAAAAAGAATACGAAGGAATTTTTTGTACAATTTCTGGCGGGAATCAACGAAAGTTGTCTTTGAATAAATTTTAGGCTATTTTTAGCGGTTTCGTTGAATTAGCTGCTTTATAGACATTTTAAATTATTGTTTTTAATGCTTGGTGGTCTGGATGATGACAGATAAATTGTAAGAGGCAGCAAAATATTTGCGCTGCTTGAAGAGGGCTGTAGCCAATGTTTTGTGGCTCAAAGGCATCCGTCGTTTGGATTGGCCAGCTCGAAGTTCCGACCTCAATCCTATTAAGCATGTTTGCGACCTTCTCAAGCGACGAGTGAGATCAGTGCAGCCGGCTCCGCAAACTATAACAGAGCTAAAGATTGCGATCACGGCGGAGTGGGAACGTTTTCCGCAGGAAACCATAAGGGGTATACTGACCAGCATGTCAAGGCGAATGCAAGCTGTGATTTCAGAAAGAGGCATCAGTTCCTCTGTTGCCTGATATCTGTAACACAAGTGCTTAAGCTACTTAGTACGGGATTAGGTCAATGTATGAGATGTTGTTGTGAGAATTAAAGAAAATTAAATAAAATACACCATATTAACCTACTCAATGTTTTGAAGTAAAACATTTTAATTGTAAAATCAATTAAAATTCGTATATCATTTTTTACTTACAGGGCAGGTGAACTACCTCTGCATTGATTTTTTACATTTTTCTTACCAATCCAGTCAAAAAGTTTCGCTAGATTTCACAAAATGATTCCTTGGTGATTAATTTACGAAACCATAAAGGTACCACTACCTAAAATCACCAAACAACGTAATGATAAGTACTAAATTGGTCACTTGCTTAGGTGCCCGTTTTCTTGTAAAGGTGTGTATATTATTCAATAGTTTTCGCCCGTGGCGTTGCCCGTGTAGTATATTCGTTCTTGTTCATCCCACAGAAACCTGACATTTTTCGGAACAAAAAGTATCCTATGTCCGTAGCATGTTTGTTAAGCTACTTCTCCTACAATCTCCAGTCAAATCGGTCCAGTCGGTCTTGAGTTATAAATAATGTAACTGACACGACTTTCTTTTACAAATATAAGATTACTAGTGGCCCGCTCACACTTAGTTTCGACATTAGTCCCACTTTATACCAATAGATGGCGCTAGGTGTCGATTACATCGCGAGAGCGTTTCGTGTTTTCAGATTACCTTTAAGTGTCTAAAGGATTTATCTCTTTAAAAATAGGATAGAATGATAATAATGAATGAAAAATCTACCAGGGGTCTTTGAGTATATTCGTGCACAGATCTGGAAACACCTTCAAAATTCCAATCCAATAAATGGATATTCGTCGACTGGAATTTTACAGCCTCCATCCCATGCGGGTCATTTATTCGTTTACCGTAGGGTGCTCAAGTGCGCTCGCTCGGCATCGAAACGATACGTTTCATAGCGCGAGCATATTGTCGTGCGAGGATGAAACAGCTCATTGTGGGGTTACGTTCAATTGTTGCCGATGAGGGGAATGGTTCCGTAGATGACAGATTTAAAAAGACCTTTTTCATTCCAACGCGTATTCTAAAGTGATAAACGTGGGATTACTTTGCCGAAACACAAACAAATATTTTTTTCGTACGTAAAGTTCGAGCTCTTCGTTATCAATAGGTTGTGCAAAATGGCATTATTGGAATTAGAGTCCATTCATAAATCGAAGTCACTTCCGAAATCTCAAGCGTCTATTGATCAAATTAACAATATTCAATGCGAAAGTACACAAAGATCAAGCGGAAACGCGACAGGTTCGACATATCGATATGGTTATTGTCCATTCGTCGGCTTTTTTTCACGACGCGGTCCTATGGTCCGTTCTGGTATCACCACTATCGAATCCCATCACCAAACCAAAGCAAAAACCAACATGAAACTAAGAAAACACACTCGAAATGTATCTAGCGATTCCCGCCTGTGTCCAGTACAAACGTCAAATTGACAGCTCGCTAAAATCAAAGTAAATGGCAATGGAATAACCAAAAAGTATCAAACCATCGCTAAATCGACTCCACCCAAAGAAAGTTCCTTGACGTTTCCAAACATAATAGAGGGCGTTACTGTGCTGACGCTCCGATATATATTTTAAAATAAATATTTCACAACATCGCATACATTGATCTGACTTCCAGATAGGTAGCTCAAGCACCTGTGTTACGGATAAGTAAAGTCGCTTTAGCTGACATTTTTTATAATATAAATATACATTTGTTTGATTAAATTACAATGTATTTCTAAAGAGACTAGCTGATATATAGAAGAATTCGTTTACCTACGCGCTAGGCAGTATAACGTATCGTGTCTCTCCTCAACGATCAGCCACGTATGCAGGATAATTATAGTGCTCAAGTGTGTGCGCTCTCTATTCCCTTACCCTGATATTCCGATGGGACACTACTGTAACACGATCGGATCTGGCGCAGTACCAACAGCTTAACGTGCTTTCCGAGGCACGGGGGTACAGGACCGCCAACTTCCAGACTCCGGACGGCCACTATGAATTTCTTACCGAAAGCTTAGGTACAAATTTTCGGCCCGACTCGGGACCTCTTACCTAGCCCTCGTATTAAAATGTGACCCACTAACCACTACGCCACCGAGGCAGTCCATAACATGCCCACAGTAGAACGGCACTATCGGACATGTGACGTCATCGGGCACCGCTCGTAAGTCAGACGGGAGCACTTGAGCCCACTCCCCTCGGCTTACGCGAGACCAAGAGGTCTCTGAAATATGTTGTTTAACCCAACGGTTGTTTGGATAAACTAGATTTAGCTATATCTTATGCTGTGTGTTAAGGTTCGACGGCTGGACCAGCCTCTTTAATATTTTTATACTTTTTTAACGGGCTTTGATAGATTATTGTTTTGTTTAATGTGTCTGTGAAATACTAGTAAATACTCCATCATTGTTTTTCTCATGTCAGTGGCTTTTATTTAGGTGCCAATAAACCACAAGCGTTTTATATACCTACAGTCCAATCGCCACACCGTGCTTGCGAGTAGTGGTGTTTTTTCCTAGAATAGACAATTTACGAAATTCTGCTTTTGATAGCGTCTGACCTTCGTAACCATTAAACAGGAGAACAATGACCGTGGGAGAGCCTCGCTTCAAAAATTTGGCAGTTCCTATTTCTGCCGCACTATCAAAATCCAAATTAAATAATTCTATATTTGCATAGGCTAGTACACAGCACTTACAAATCGTAATACATTTGAGTAATTTAAAACTATTCATAAGTACTTATGTATAATTAACATGTTAATACATATATATGTTGATATATAAAATATACTAAAAAAAAAACATAATGCGATTCTACCGCCGGCTTGGAAAGTTATTTCTGGTCGAGAAGATCCGTCAAGAAACTCGCCAGTAACTCTTTTTAATTGCCAAATTTTCATACGATGTTGTGTAATCATCATACCAAGTCATACAGTTTAATTGTAACACAAAATAAAATAAAGGAAATAAAATTAATATTATGAGGTAAACCAAAGCAGACCAGTCCCCAAAGGTGGCACCTGTTCACAAGTATGACGTATATGTCAGCTATCATTTCACTCAACAATCAAGAAATGGAACTCGTTGTCGACGCATGTATTTCCTCTTTCATACAATATGGATTCCTTTAAAAGAAGCGTGAAGACGCATCTCCCGGGCCAGTATGGCAGTCCCAACGGAGGTGATGCCTTGACATAGCGTCCGTTGTAAATGCAACGTGGGTTTTTCTCTTGCTTACCATTAGGCTGAGTAGAGGTAATATACTGTGTCACTATTAAAAAAACTACAGTATTCGAATGTGTCTAGATTGGAATAGTCATATCCGTAAAATCCTCAGTGTAGAACGGCACTAACCTGTGACGTCATCAGGCCTCGCTCATAAGTCTTGAGCCCACTCGCCTAGGCTTACACGAGACCAAGAGATGTTGTCTGAATTATTTTGTGGAGCCATAAGGATAAACTAGGTTTTGCGTTCGGGTAGTGCAATAACTTATGCTCTCATAATGTCACAGTAGAGATCTCATAATGTACAGAGCGATGGTATAGTGGATAAGAACGCACCTGTCATATGGGGCGGTCGTCGTTCGAATCCGAGCATGCACCTCACAGAAAACCGCGCGAAGCAGCACTGTGCTGTGTTTTGCTGCGTTAGTCAGGGTCATCATCATCATCATCATCATTTCAGCCAATAGACGTCCACTGCTGGACATAAGCCTCCCCCAATGTTCTCCACACAGATCGGTCCTGTGCCGCCCGCATCCAATGGATTCCTGCGATCTTCACCAGATCGTCGGTCCACCTTGTAGGAGGCCTGCCACGGCTGCGACTTCCTGTACGTGGCCTCCACTCGAGGACCTTTCCGCCCCAACGGCCGTCTGTTCTCCTCCCTATGTGCCCTGCCCTTGGCCACTTGAGGCATGCAATCCTTTGGGCTACGTCTGTGAGTCAGGGTACCGGAGGCAAAATCCGGAGGAAAGGGAGGTTTAACGTTCAGCAGCGCACTTGTAACTCCACTGGTGTCGCGGGTGTATATGGGTGGCGGCAATTGCTTACGATCAGGTGATCCTTCTCCTCGTCTGCCACTCTTAGCTCGGCGGTGAGGGAAAACATCGTGAGGTAATCTGCACGTTTCGAATAGTTTCTAAAACGTGTAACCGTCATTCGGACTATACGGAACGTGTACGTTAGAGACACGATACGCTATACAGCCTAGTGCGTATCTTCGATCAGATTTCAGCTAGAGCTGATCTTTATAGACACAAATGATCAGCGCCTCCTCACACAATATAACTCCACAATATTATATTGTGCCCAGAGAGGGGGATTTAAAATTCCACGTATTTACTATGAAAGTGTTGTAGAAAATTCGGCCCTAGTTCGATTATAGTCGTTTGGTATAAATGTAAACAGATGGCCAAGTCCGCAACAAGCAAACTGACAACAATTTGGCAGAACAGAAATATATCAAACATGACCAAGACCAGACTTGTGCGGACTTATGTACGGCTTCGAATTATGGTCTATTCGTGCAGCTGACCGAAAGAAAGCCTTTAAGATGTGGTGTTGGAGGAGAATGTCACGCATATCTTGGACCGCAAAATGAACCAATAGATCAATTCTCGACCAACTGAAGATCAAAACCAGACTATCTGTTACTAAAGAGTACTTTCGCTAATGGTTACTTTGACCATATCGCCCGGACACAGTCCGACAACTTGGACAAGTCGGTTGTTGTGGGGAAGGTCAAAAGACGAAGAGGCCGTTCACCTCTTCGTTGGTCAGACCAAAGAGATGTAACAGGACTCACTTTGCCGATTGCCCTAAGACAAGCCGAGGATATTGAATAACGGAAAGACCTTGTCACCGCCTCGGTAAAGGCATGAAAAGCTCGACCTGCAACAATGAAAAAAAAAAACGAGGAAATAGATAAAAGTGTTTTTAAAGATGTAGAACATTTCGTAAAGATTTACAACCGACCGTAACAAAATGTAGCAATAAACAGTTTTGTCTCCGCTTCCGGATATACCCAAATTTTAACACCACCTTACAATTGTGCATAAAATGAGCCAAATAAAAAACATTACAATGTCCTCCAAGTTTACGAGTGTTGCAAACATTTGTTCATGGCCAGTGATGCCAGCAGTATAATTACCAGATTAAAATTGTAAAATTACCGTGCTGATAAAATTTCAACATCGGCTTCAGGTGCGCTGTCTGCTCGCTTGTCAGCTTAGACAATTTGTCTGCTATCATCATCAGCATCATCATCATCAGCCCATTTAAGTCCCCACTGCTGGGGCACGGGCCTCCCTCAATCACATGACCCCTCATGTGATTGAGGGAGGCCCGTGCTAAGCGTGGTGAGTATGGTAATTACCCCTAATTGCCATACTCACCACGCTTGGCAGACGGGTTGGCGAGGGTTTTGATATAAATGCAGAGTTTTCCTTCTCTGGATGCTGATGATCATGCCAGCAGTATTACCTTAGTCGCCTTTTACGACACCTCGGTAAGAGTGAGGGTGGCCTATTGTCTGCTATAACATAAGAAAAAGATACCGTGTTCTACGCATAAGTTCGTGTAATAATTGTCTACCATGTAAAATATATATTGAAACCATTTGATTAATCAAATGTCGTCAACTCTTTTTCTTAAATACTGGAATTTATGTTTGATATCGAGTATACATCTTTCAAATTATAAAATTAGTAGAGCATGCTAGGATCTAGAATTTCTTTGGTGAATCCTACAGTAAAACCAATTTGTAATTTTACAATATTTTTTCAACAACTGTAACACGGCACGTTAATTTAAAGTAAAAAATACCTCAGAAAACCACACGGTAGTGTGTTATTACATTTGTATGTATAGTGTATTTGCCGACCCGTTTAGATCAATGGTAGTTTACGCTGCCTCTAGTGCAGGGGTTGCGGGTTCGATCCCCGCTCAGTACAAACCTTTGTTTGATTGAACATGTCTTTTTGTATTGGTCTGGGTGACTTCTATTTATTATAAGTAAGTATTTACAAAAGAAAAGAATCAAGTGAATACATGTATTTATGCGTGATTCCGCTGTTCGTTCTGATATCCGTAACACAGGTGCTTGAGCTATCTATCTCGGAATCAGATAAATGTATGTAATGTTGTGAACTATTTATTTAAAAAAAAATACCGTAGACTGTATTTAGTCAAAATCGCCGCAAATATACGGTACTTACGGTGTATCTGGTAACTAGATCTGGCAAAAACGTATCTTTCCAAAGATTGGAACATTTGCATCTGAATCAGTACAGAGACGCGGAACAGTGAAACGCTTAATTTGGAACATCGACTCTCAGATAGATCCGTGATTCATTTCGCTCATTTGAATCATTCGGCTCACTAGGATCATTAGGATCATTCAGCTCATTCGGCTCATCGGATCATTTAGCTCATTCGATAATTCGGTTCACTCGAACTCGAGATCCATTTGAGTCCAATGATACATTCGGAGCGAACATAAGAGATTCGGACAGTGTATCATTTGGCCGAGTCGGATCACTGAGTCGTTTCAGTAAAGAGTAACACGGGTCTACTGGTAACACTGAATGTGTTGTCTGTGGGCTGTTACAGTCTGGTAAACGAAATGCGTGGTATACGATTCCGCTTTACAATCAAACTTGAGATGTGCCGTGTTCGGATTCTCAAGAAAATAACGCACTTAAAAAATAACAGCTTGTTCAGGCGGGAGTTGAACCTACACATTCCGGGTGGTTTATTCAATTTGTTTAATGCCTGTAGGTAAGTTTAATTTAATTTAATTTATACAATGTAACTAGCTGTGGTTTTTATAATAAAATAAAGTATTGCTTCTTTATTCAATTCTGGTTTCATATTATTATTATTATTTTCACAACATCATATACATTGATCTGACTCCGAGATAGGTAGCTCAAGCACCTGTGCCACGGATATCAGAAGTAACAGCGGAATTACAAATATATACATTAAAACCTTTTCTTTTGTAAATAAATACTTATAATACATAGAAAACACCCAGACCAATAAAAACAGACATGTTCGTGCACACAAATATTTGTACTGTATGGGGATCGAACTCGCAACCGTTATACCTGAGTCAGCGTTTACTACGATTGATCCAAACGGGTCGTCAATATCTGTTACGTTTGAGATAAGAATAATTTCGTATCTCACAGGAAATAATTCTTACCTGAAGCTCATCTCCATGTGTGATTCTCAATTTCATCTAAACCCGTCTCTTCGAAGCCCGGGATACACTTGGATCATGATATAGGGTTTGGGAAGTCTGGTAATTACATTGAGATGACTGCCACCTGCCCTTCGCAATCCATAATAAACAGAGGAATCAGGCAATCTGGACCATAATTTACCCGCTTATAATGATAAACTCGGCAATTGAGCTTCTACTCGAAAAAGTTCACCTCACGATGTCTTCCCTTACAGCCGAGCTAATGGTAATTATTACCTTTATTATTCTTTAGCTGGGTACAGATTGGTGCAATCCAACATGTAATATAATATTCTGCCTTACATTGTATGTTACCTGCTGCCTTGGACGTGTGGCGCGCGCGGTACGCGCATTGACTACGAATCATTCGAGAACATCTGTGTACCAAAAACCGACATATCACTTATAGTGTTACATGTGTGTAATGGTTTCATGTCTTAAATAAAATAAAATAAAATAAATTTCGGATCGCGCCGCGCACGAGCTGTAACGTTCGGAGCGTGCGCGACCCAGGCGCAGTTCGTGCGCGCGAGGTGTCCAAACCATGAGAATTTGTTGCATTGTAGTAATCTGTACCCGACTTTACATGATTTTTGCTTTCCGGAGGGTAGGTAATAAGGGTTAAGATTTTTCTTAGCCTACATTAATACATATGAGTAGGTTAGTACCTAACAGTTCGCTGGGTTTCAATCCTTAGATCCTCTCAATAGCGTTCCTCGCTTTTCGATAATGGCCCTAAAAAGGTCACCATTATGAAATCCCTTGGATAATAGGCTAGATCCTGAACGTTAAAAAGGTCACAATAAATTCAAAAGGAATTATCTATAGGTCCTGAACTGTCATTTATAAAAGAAATATCAATATTTTTTCTTTCCAAAGAGTTCATATTGCAGGTAGATGAAAACAACGTCAACAGAAAATGTAACTTTATTTTAGGTAAATGAAATATATTCTATTCTATAAATAATATCAAGCCCGCGCAATTTTTCTTGCACGGGCTCATAACAACAATTAACACATTTAGTTGCTCATAAACATAACATAAATTAAGATAGTTCTAAATACCTGTGATACAAGATTCTCTTAGTACAGGTAAATAATAAGTCTGTTTTTATATAACTATGAGTGACCATCTGTAAAATTAACTCTAATATGATTAATAAAGTTTTATTTATTATTATTATTTATTATTATAGTATACAAAAGCTGTCTCGTTGGCGCAGTGGGTTGTGCGTACTTTAAACTGCGCTTGGGGTCCCGTGTTCGATCCCCGGGTCAGGCCAAAATTTGTACCTGAGCTTTTCTGTTAAGAAAATCTCAGTGTCAGCCCGGAGTCTGCAAATTGCCGATCTTCGGAAAGCACGTTAAGCCGTTGGTACTGCGCACGATCCCTGTCCGGTCGTGTCACACGGGTGTCCCATAGGATTATAAGGGCCAGGGAATAGAGAGTGCATTTGTGTTTGCGCACACACTTGAGCACTATAATATATCCTGCGTAAGTGGCTGATCGTTGAGATTGGCCGACTTAGGCGAAATCGGTTGGAGGATATTAAACAAAAATTTAAAAAGTGCTAACTTAAGAGCCCTTTCACGAATCAGTAGCGTCGCCACCAGTAAAATAAAACAATAAATGAATAATTAATCAAGACATTTTATATAATAAGGATTTGTGATTTTTCAAGATTATTTGGCACATGACATTTATTTCACAATATTCTCAAGATTCAAATTTGTGTGTAAACTTTTTTTAAATCATGAAATAAATTATTGGGACATAAATGGCGTATGTAAATAAGCTTAAAAATCGCAAAGCCTTATTTATTTAAAATGTACTTGATTAGTTTATCATTTATTGTCTTAATTTCGTTAAAATACAAAACTGCTATGTAAGTAAACTAGCGTTACTAATACATAAGTAAGCTCAAGGATTTAAGGAAGGGTCCAATGATAGTTTCCACCCTGCAGGTCAGTATATTATAGATTGATCTGCCTAGGCTAAAGATTAGCGTCCCACTACGTTAGCGTTGACTCTAAAGAGTACATAATGTCATCCTCACTAGCTTTATAAACATGTTGGTACTTTGTACTCAAGAGACCGCAAATAGACAAACCAAGTGCCCAAGTGGAAGCTCCGGTTAGAACAGACTAGTACTAACATAACCGCAAATGGAAATCTAGCATCCAACTACCTAGCATTCGTAGCGAAACAATTTAACACTGCAATGTTATTATTAAGTGGCACTGAGTTTGCGCTCTTGACACCTAGAGCACACTGTGATTTCGAAACGCACCAGTGAAGAGGCGCATTTCATAAACAGAGGGCCTAACTCCTTTCACACTGTATGTCTTCTTTGTTTGGATGCGACAAGTATATCCTCATTCCGAATATGCACAACACGTGCTGGACAGCGTTGCCATCCGCATACCATCCAGATAATTGCGGCGCGCACCAAGAGGTTTGCCTCCTCGTTCCTGCCCCGAGCCATCAAGGCATGGAATGCCCTCCCAGCTCATGTGTTTCTTCATTCATACAATTCGGGGTCTTTTAGGCGGGGCGTGAAACGGCATTTCAGCAGGCCATTAGGGTGAGGATGGCAGACACAATGGGTACTTTGTTAGTTCTTCTGTGCCTGTCAGCCACATATTTGGATTTCACAGCCGCTTACCATCACGCGGAGTGAGGTCATCCTGATTGGCCTTTCTATATATAAAAAAAATAAGCCACCAGGTGTGCAGAAAACGCAACACGTCGCCGAAAGGTTGTTGACGTAAGAGCTGCGAACTCCCGGCGCCGATAACGTGCCAAAACATGTACGGCGCAAGAGATACGAACTTACGACGCCGAAAATGCGACGAAAACGTGAGCTTACGTTCGGCGCAGAAGACACGAACTCATAGCGCCGAAGTGAGACCTCACGGTGCGTAAGACGCAAACTCATCTCGACGCAGTTCATGACGTTTACGACGCAAAAAAATGTGTGTTGCATTTTAGGTTTGAGTGTGATTTTTAGTGGTAATTATTAGATCGTTTTACGGAAGAACACGGATTCCATTTCATTTATTTATTTACATACATTTACAACATATTGATATATAACATAATGTAATGAAATACATTAAGTTACATTTCTCCATTCCTCCAGCGCCAATATCCATTACCCAGATGGCACGCAAGTATCAAAGGTCGACCAATTTCAATACCTGGGCTCAATAGTTATGCAAGACGCGAATGTCGAAGTTTATGTATCCCACAGGATGAATATTGCTTGGCAAAAATTGCGCTCTTTCACTGGAGTTTTATGTGACCCATGCATGTCTATACGCACTAAGGGGAAAGTCTATAAGACAGCAGTAAGACCAGCGATGCTGTACGGCGACTGAATGCTGGACAGTGTAATAAACACATTTCGCTGAGTCCCAGGTGGGTTGTTTCTACACAACCATGCGGTAGCGGTACACATCCCTGGTGCACAGGGTTCGGGGCAGCCGCAACACCATTCTAAACATGTTTGCGAATAGGTTTAATTGTCAGTACTTGAACCATTATTCTATGGTTCATGTACTGACTAAGCAGTTAAGTTCAAAATAATGATTCAATTTAATAATGTATTTTAATTTTAATTTTATTTATGAAACTCTGAATGTAATGTAATGTTATTCATAATATTATTATGATTACTAACATATAATTAAGTAAACATTGTTACTTACCATCGTGGATCTATGTTCTCTCAACATCTCATACGTTGACCTGATTCCGTACTAAGTAGCTTAAGCACTTGTGTTACAGATATCAGACAACAGAGGAACACAAATGTAATACTTAAATACATATATTACACCCAGACACTGAACAAACACAAGTGTTCATCGCACGAATGTTTGTCCAGGGTGGGGATCGAACCCACGACGTTTGGCGTAAGAGGCAGGGTCACTACCAATTGCGCCATCCGGTCAGTCATGTTATCTGAGAATAAATGAATTGAATTGAATAGCTACGCGTGACTGAAATGAAGATGCTCTACCTGAGCATGGGTGGAGTAACCAAACTAAACAAAATTCGAAACGAATACGTCTCAGGTAGTTACAAAGTCACTCCTGTCCTGGAAAAGCTCACCGAAACACGTCCATGTCATGCGGAGAGACGAGTATGTGGTCCAGAGGGCACTAGCAATCCCAGAGGGCAAGAAGGGAAGAGGACGGCCGCCCTTAACCTGGTGGACTAGTACAGCCAATCTGGTTAGGAAAACCCAACTACCTGACCCGATAACCCAAGACAGATTATCCTCGTGTAGAATGATAAGGAGAGCCGACCCACCTAACGTGGGAAGAGGCAAAGAAGAAGATTCATTCCTGTTGGGTCAATTTAGAAAAATAAATTTTCTTCTTAGTTAGCTTTACTCTGCTGCCGTGCTCTATCTATAATGCGTATCAAAACCACATTTGGGAAAAATGGCCTTCTTAAAGAACGCTCTTTAAGTCCATTTTTCTCCGACTTGTAGTGGTACTTAACGGCATTATAGCTAGACCACGGCAGTCTGGGTACAGGTACTAGTTACGAAAACTAGCCGTTGAATCACAAAGCTTACGTTCAAAATCCCTTTCAAGGTAAACCTCCGTATACGAGTATTCTTACTAAGGTACTCCGCTGGCTCAGCGACCCAAATAGAGTCTTGTCCTCCGAAACAAGAGATCGCCACTTCGGTCAATCCTGCGCTTCTTCTTGCCGGGTATTGACCAGGAGTTCGCGCAGATTAGTCTTGACGACGTCCTTCCAGAGATACCTAGGTCGGCCAACTGGCGTCGGCCTACGGGTCGGTATGCTTTTTGTACGAGTATAACCTAGCCTTCATCATCATCGTCAGCCCATTTAAGTCCCCACTGCTGGGGCACGGGCCTCCCTCAATCACATGAGGGGTAATTGCCATACTCACCACGCTTGGCAGACGGGTTGGCGAGGGTTTTGATATAAATGCAGAGTTTTCCTTCTCTGGGTGCTGATGATCATGCCAGCAGCTTTACCTTAGTCGCCTTTTACGACACCTCGGTAAGAGTGAGGGTGGCCTATTCTACTCTGCCGGGCACCACACGGCCTAGCCTTATTATTCTTGTATAAAAACGTTTTAAACACAAAGATCTTAATTTGCTTACTACAAAAACCCGACTGAAGCCGCACAAGTGAGCGTGGTGTCTACATTACATGCATACACACGGATGTTGCGTTCGAAGAACAAAACGATTAGTGTATGTACGAATACTTACGACATCGAGCAGTGGGTGTAGCGCCAAGGATTGTATTTATAAATAAATAAATATTATACAACGTCACAGAAGACCGGCGTGAAGCAGTGCCTGCGCTGTGTTTCGCCGTGTTAGTGAGGTTAGCCTGGGGGGAAGGGGAAAAGGTTGGCGGCGCACTTGTGACTCCACTGGTGTAGCGGGTGTCCATGGGCGGCGGAATTGCTTACCATCAGGTGATCCGTCTGCTCGTCTGCCACCTCTCATATATAAAAAAAACATACATTGAGATGACTCCGAGATAGGTAGCTCAAGCACCTGTGTTACGGATATCAGAATCAACGGTGGGATTACAAATATATAAATATAATCCTTTTCTTTTGTAAATACATTCTTATAATACATAGAAAACACCCAGACCAATACAAACAGACATGTTCATGCACACAAATGTTTGTACTGTGCTGGGATCGAACCCGCAACCCTTGGACCAAAGGAAGCGTTCACTACCACTGTTCCAATCGGATCGTCGAATTTGACAATGTAGTCGAGTTAGGGACCCGTAATGTCAGCTGTACCATTGATGGTACAAGTGACATAACGTTATGTCAATAGTACCATGAAAGAAATGTAAAGATATTCCCCTTACATTGGCAAGTTGCGGCAAGACGCATAGCCATTATTAAAAAAAAAAAAAGATATTCCCCGTAATTGTTACCGAAAAAAAGTTCATAAATTTCTATTGATAGGGATTCTCAATGGGGATTTCACAAATATCCCCTTTGTAGAAGGTGTATCTTATTGCTACAAAGAAATCACATGAACACATGAACTAGGATATGTCGGCGTTCGTGACTAAACTAGACGACTAAATTATGATAAAAAGGAATTATTGAAAGTACTAGGAAACCAGGAGGTATATGGAGGTTGGTAAACGATTTAATTTCGTGACCAGTACAATACCTACCTTCCGTTCCGTCAAATACAACACTCATAGAAACCTTCGTAATGGTACTACTGGCCCTAAATAAGTGTCACTAGTCCCATTGATGGTACTATCGACACAATGTTGTGTCACTAATACCATCAATGGTACTAGTCAATGGTACAGCTGACATTACGGGGAGTTAGAGATTTGTATGGATGAATGCCGTGTGGTCCCCGGCAGAGTAGAATAGGCCACCCTCACTCTTACCGAGGTGTCGTAAAAGGCGACTAAGGTAAAGCTGCTGGCATGATCATCAGCACCCAGAGAAGGAAAACTCTGCATTTATATCAAAACCCTCGCCAACCCGTCTGCCAAGCGTGGTGAGTATGGCAATTACCCCTCACGTGATTGAGGGAGGCCCGTGCCCCAGCAGTGGGGACATAAATGGGCTGATGATGATGATGATGATGGATGAATGTATGAAATCTCTAAATTCGACTTCAATGTCGAATACAAGACAGTTGTCCCTCTAGGGCATTTTCAGAACCTTTTTTTTTATATGAGAGGCGGCAGACGAGCAGACGGATCACCTGATGGAAAGCAATTCCGCCGCCCATGGACACCTGCAACACCAGTGGAGTCACAAGTGCGCTGCCAACCGTTTCTTCTTCCCCCCATTGGGCCTCCGGTAACCTCACTCACACGCCGAAACACAGCGCAGGTGCTGCTTCACGCCGGTCTTCTGTGAGGCAGTGGTATCACTACGGTCGTGCCGGTCCATTCATGCCTAAGCGTGGCTCTCCCACATTTAAAATGTACATATTTACAAAAACCTTAGACCGGAGTCTAAGGCCGAGTTACCTCGGCCAACGTTCAGGGTTGGCCATTCAAAGAGGCAACTCCGCTAGCATTCTGGGCACACTTTTTTTTATGTGATAGGTGGCAGACGAGCAGACGGATCACCTTATGGTAAGCGATTACCGTTGCCCATGTACACCCGCGACACCAGTGGAGTCACAAATGCGCTGCCAACCTTTAAACTCCCCTTTCCCCCGGATTGGGTCTCCGGTATCCTCACTCACGCAGCGAAACACAGCACAGTGCTGCTTCACGCCGGTTTTCTGTAAGGCCGTGGTATCACTCCGGTCGAGCCGGCCGGAAGCGTGGCTTTCCCACGGTCAAACGTTGGACAACAGCAGTGGGGCAGACGATTTCTTTTTGTAAATATGTACATTTATTTTGTATCTCTTTTATTACACGTTTAGATTTTCAGATAGTGTACATTTAATTTCAGTCGGAGTCGAAGCAATTCAGATTTTTATGTCAGATCAATTTCAAATTCTATAGTTCAGGCACTTTGATTAGCGATAAGTGCGAGTTCATACATTTTCTATTTTTCCCACCCCACTCTTGGAAATCTGGACGCATTAGATAGATATATATTTTTCTAATAATGGGAAACTACCCTATTAAAAGAAAAGAGTATCTATCTAGCATTCTCGTGTATCTTTTCCAAATGCGTCCAAAGATGTCGCTCGGAGTCCAAAGTTTTAGCGTGAGAGAGCTATGAGTGATACCACGGCCTCCGAGAAAGCCGCTGCGGCGTGAAGGAGCACTGTACTGTGTTTCGCTGCGTGAGTGAGGGTACCGGAGGCCCAATCCAGGGGAAAGGGGGGCTTAAAGGTTGGCAGCGCACTTATGAGTCCACTAGTGTAGTGGGTGTCCATGGGCGGCGGCAATCGCTTACCATTAGGTGATCTGTCTGCTCGTCTGCCACATATTACATAAAAAAAAGTACAGTCTTAGTAAGTCTGGCTATTACAATTATGCGACTGTCATCTGACCATAATTAATTGGCTCATAATTACACTTTATGAATCAATTCCCTGAACGCCCTGTTGGTCTAGTGGGAACGCCCTGTTGGTCTAGTGGTTTAAGTACCGGGCCGTGATCTCAGGGTCCTGGGTTCGATTCCCGGGTCGAAGGAAAAGTATGTTTCGAATTTTTCGCACATAACTCCGGTTTGTGATCACCAATCCGCATTTGACAAGCATGGTGATTAAGTCTAATCCCATCATAGTGGCGATAAGTTGATTTCTATGATGGAGGCCTTTGCTCTGCAGTGGGACAGTTTATAGCATAGAATAAATTTGACGACCCGATTGGAACAGTGGTAGTGAACGCTGCCTCTGATACAAGGGTTGCGGGTTCGATCCCTGCACAGTACAAACAAACATTTGTGTGCATGAACATGTTTGTTTGTATTGGTCTGGGTGTTTGCTATGTATTATAAGTATGTATTTACAAAAGAAAAGTATTATATGCATATATTGGTAATCCCACTGTTGATTCTGATATCCGTAACACAGGTGCTTGAGCTACCTATCTCGGAGTCAGATCAATGTATGTGATGCTGTGAAATATTTATTTATTTATTTATTTATAAATAGTTTAGAGGCTGATTAAAGAAAATGAATTAATTCCAAAACGTGCAGGTTTTCCTCATGATGTGTTTTCCCTTAACACTGGCAAAAAAACTAACTTAACATTGATTTATAGACGATCTCCCGTCACGGAAGCGCTCGTTATTATCTACTAAACTTCGTGATGTGACTAATATTGAACTCACGGACTTTCATATATTTGCGCTGCGCATCGAGACCAAGCGGGAGCGTGACGTAATGCAAGCGGCGCGGGAGCAGGTACAGTCAGCATCAAAAGTAGCTTAACACTTTAGTACCATGTCAAAGTATCCGATCTGCCTATTATAGTAAGTCTCTAAGGGGTACGTACGAAATGGTACTAATGTATTAAGCTACTTTTGATGCTGACAATACAATACCCATTTGCTTGGCTGCAGTTTATGTGTAAAATGTGTAAAATTCACCATGCCAAATGTAAGGCAGGTCGATACTAGTATTAAGATATATGTAGTGCATGGGAGTCAATTCTTTTTATTTATTTGAACAAACTGTTAATGTACACACGGCGTCACGTTGAGTTACCCTTCTTGACCTTTGGACCATCCTTATGTCTGGGGCAGAAGTGCTATTTTTCCACTGCAGGGGGGTAACTTGATCTGACGCTGACTGTACTCAGAACTGTATTTTTAGAAATAACTGATGACTACACCGGTATACGGTAAAGCTTAATTAGCTTATTTAGCTAGTTCTTCTATCTTAAATAGGTAAAATAAAATAAAAAAAATTTTTGGTTCGAATATGATAGTGCCGGCAAAAAAAAAGACGCTGTATTCTGTTTGGACTTGTCTGCCCTGATGCCAACAACCAGTAACAAAAAAAAACTAAGGTAATGCACTGAAAATGTATGAAGACGTTGATTTTTTAACTCAAGGATATTTTCAGTAGGGTTAAAGCTGTAGTGCTTTGGTCTCATAGTAATAAATAGTCAGCGAGACAAGTCCTACAGAATACAGCATTATTCTAGCCAGCAATCGGACCAGAAAAAAGGGACGGCCTTTAAATTGCTGTCCGAATGCCTAAGCCGCGTGTTCATATTCTAGTGAACAAAGTTTAAAGAGGGTCGCCACGCTCTGAAACTTGTCACAGTTCGATTTTTACAAAACTAGGAGAAACTTGGTTTCACAGTAGCCCCCTTTAAAAGGTTTGGGGAACAGGAAAGTAACTATGGCGACGTGGGCTGGGTGTTCAGAGAAGTTGTTCGAAATGGTTTTCGTGTCCATGGTAAATACATTATAATAGGATTCATTAATAAAGTCCCTTTATTCAAATTCGACGAATCCACCTCGGCAGCATTCGGGAAGCTACGCAGCATATTTTCGGCCAATCTACCGCAGTGTATAAGTCTTTAATGCGTATGTGCCGATTAAGGAGGCTCAAAGGGCCGTTTTCTGAATTGAGAATTTAAAGTTAAGCACGACTTGAGCACGAACTTTGACATTTGAGTCATACTAGTCAACTGTCAAATTTTGTCAAATCTCTAAATTTCTCAAATCTCTAAACTTTGACAGTTGAGTCATATTTCAACTGTCAAACTTTGTGCTCTAAGCGTGCTTAACGTCGAATTCTCAATTCAGAAACCGGCCTAAAGTCACCCTTTATGCTAAAGGGATTAGATCAACAATATTTAAAATCAGCTGCTCGATACAAAATACAATATTCACCCGGCAGTAATTGATGCAACAGCTGATTTCTAACCGGGCATTAAAACTATACAAAATTAAGGGTGTATTTTTATTTCCTTACATATCACTTAAGAATAAAGAACTGATGGCCTATTCTCAAGCACTCGACATTAAAGTTGAGTTAGAGATTTATGGACGAATGTGTGAAATCTTAAAATATATCGGAAACCCGAAAATAAGGTACATGGTAGAAATCCCTTAAATAAATATTCTTAAATCCAGGATTCGGGAAGTGTGATAAAAATTACAATGAAGGGTCTGCCGTCAGAAATTCGCAACCCTTAGACAAGGGAACTAGACCAACTGGATCACGGTTACACGTTCAGAATCACTATCTCAAATATTGTAGGTACAACCCGTGCCGATAAAGAATGGGATCAGAAATGGCGGCACATCTATTCACTTCTCGCTCGCACACTATTTGCGTCTATACTCACACCCCACGAGTTCGAGTATAGACGCAAATAGTGTGCGAGAAGTGAATAGATGCGCCGCCATTTCTGATCCCATTCTTTATCCGCACAGGTTGTATTCACAATTTTGAGAAACACACTTTGGAGAATGTGCAAAATATTATATATATAAATTATACGCCATGTGGCTAGGGGCGTTTAAGAATACTGCCAAGGTTTTCCCGGCCTGTCGTAAGACTAAAACGGGCTTTCGGAGTACGTGAGCGTATCCACTGCTGGGGAGTGGCTTGCTCAGCATACGACTCCGCGGGGGACGAGATTACTGGGTGTCCTGGTAGGTCGTACAGCGTTGAAGGGCTGTTTTGCGCCAGATAGGGGTGAAGCGGCGAGCGCGATTAGCGGTACGGTCTAGTCCCGGCTGTGGGGTTTCCGACCGCGATTGCGCGAAGATGGACTCCCCAGGGGTTTTAGTTGTATGTAGCAAGGTGACGGCCATGATGGTTTCCCCTGGGAAAAAAGCCCCATTCCATTATCGGGATACTAGGCGAAAACTGGGTTAGTATCCCTGTATGGTTGAAGTTTCAGCCATCCGTACTAAGCACTACGAAAACTCCTTTATGGTGAGAACAGCCAAGGAGTGGAACTTGTTGCCCAGAGATGACTGGCTGCCTGGGCCTCTTTAAGGCAAGTGTGAATAGGCTATTCACGGGCACGCATGGCCCACCTTGGTCAAACGCTTGTCTGTCGCATCATAAAAAAAACATAGTACACCAGAAGGATGCGATGACAGCCCTTAGGAAGGTCATTTCTTAAAGATTTCGGGTCTTATGCATAAATGTTTTTTTAAGAATTTGTTAACTAAAACGGTGTTATAAAGCAGTTCATTCTTTCGAAAAATTTGTATTAAAATATTTTGCTTCAAACGTTAAAATTGCTCTATAACACCGTTTTAGCTAGCAACTTTACGTTTATGAATAAAGTCATTCCCATTTTACGAAGTTATTTTCGCACGTTTAGTAGGTAAGAAAATTCTGTGTTGGATCGATCTAATTAGGGCCCATAGTTTTGGCTTCAATTAATCGTTAGATATTCATAATAATGTAATAGGAAGTAGCAAGGCTCGTATATCAATTAATATTTGGCCATTACTTACTTCGAGATTTGCTGGAGTACGAATAATTTAGCCGTTAATTACGGATTATACGGAACGTGTTTTTGTAATACGAGATATTAGAAGATCTATGTATAAGTAAATGATTGATTAAAATTTTCTAATATAGATCAAGAAAGCACTTTTACTGTGGATGGATATGGACTGACATTACCTAGAAAACTTAATAATCTCTTAAATTCTAACCCGAGTAAATGGAGATTTTTATATAGGTGGCAGACGAGCAGACAGTACCTGATGGTAAGCGTTTATCGACGCCCATGGACAACAGATAGATAGATAAAGCGTTTATTGGTCACAACAGTGGAGTCACTGTGCTGCCAACCTTTAACAACCCTCAGATAAGGCCTCCGGTACCGTCATTCACGCAGCGAAACACAACGGTTTTCTGTCGGGCCGTGGTATCACTGCGGTAGCGCCGGTCCATTCCTGTCGAATCGTGACTCTCCGGTGTGATCCCACGTGCTTTTGATAGATCCAGAAATATATACGACAGTTCGGTGAATGCTGAGTACCTACCGGGTATCTCGGAGATCAATTCAATAAAGTGTGAAACAATGGGAGAGGCCATTGTCGCAGCGACAAAGAGATGGGGTACAGAATGCGGCGCCGACGCATGTATAGACTGTAGAGTCCGGAGCAGTTTTTAATTTTAAAAATAAAATCACATGTTTATTTGTCGACCCATTTGGATCAGTGGTAGTGAATGCTGCCTCAGGTGCAAGGATTGCGGGTTCGATCCCCGCACAGTACAAACATTTGTGTGCATGAACATATCTGTTTGTATTGGTCTGAGTGTTCTATGTGCAGCCGTGGCAGCCCCCCCACAAGGTAGACCGACGATCTGGTGAAGATCGCGGGAATCCATTAGATGCGGGCGGCACAGGACCGATCTGTGTGGAGAACATTGGGGGAGGTCTATGTCCAGCAGTGGACGTCTATTGGCTGAAATGATGATGATGATGAGTGGTCTATGTATTATAGGTATGTACTTACAGAAGAAAAGTATAATATGTATATATTTGTAATTCCGCTGTTGGTTCTGATATCCGTAACACAAGTGCTTGAGCTACCTATCTCGGAATCAGATCAATGTATATGTGATGTTGTGAAATATTAAAATAAATATTATTTATTATAATGCTTCTAGCAATAAATAGATAATCTCCTACCTTCCCATACATGTTTTTGTTTATGTGCTGTTCGGCCTTATTCCAGCTGCAATTTTTCACCACCGCACATCACGTCAGAACGCCAAATTTCATCCACATCACCTGGATGGATTTATATCGACTACAGTGCGTTTCTCTCGTCATTTCCTACCACGCACAGTAAAAATGTGGAACCAGCTGTCATCCGTGATGTTTCCGAACAGATACGACCTGGTGACCTTCAAGAAAAGGGTGTACTCCTTTCTTAAGAGCCGGCAACGCATATGTGATACCTCAGGTGTTGCAGATGTCCATGGGCGGCGGTGATCAATTTCCATCAGTTGTGCCGTCTGCTAGTTTGTCCGCTATAATGTAAAAAAAAAAGAAAAAAAAAGTGCCAACCAAATTACAAGGGGACCGTCGTGTGAGTACACTTCTAGGCGGAAGCGAAGATTATTACTTTACATTTGCTTATGTACTCGTGCGAGTACGTGGGGTAGAGATCCTATAGAGATAGGATAGAAATGTACATGGCATAAGGACATTACATATTGAGATAATGGTTGTGTCGATGTGGCGCAGTGTAGTTACTTTGTCGCACGCGCAAGAGGTCCCAGGCTCGGTCTTCGGGCCAACATTTGTACCTATGTTTTACGGTAAGAAAATCTTAGTGTCAGCCTGAAGTCAGGAAGTTGGCGATATTTTTATAAAATATGGAATATTTTGTGAAAAATATAAACAAAAGGGTAGACCAATAGTGAGCCAAGTCTTAAACCCCTTTTCTCCATTCATATTGTTTATCATCATTTCAGCCAATAGACGTCCACTGCTGGACATAGCCCCCCCCCCCCCCCATATTCTCCACATAGATCGGTCCTGTGGCAATGGGCAGGGCACATAGCGAGGAGAACAGACGGCCGTTGGGCCGAAAGGTCCGAGTGGAGACCACGTACAGTACAGACAAGGTGGACCGACGATCTGGTGAAGATCGCGGAAATCCATTGGATATTGTTTATACTTTAATATTTAGATGATAATCGATTGAAGAGATACATATGTATGTTAACGTGTGGCTGTCCGTACAGTGCAAATCTATAACCTGCATAAATAAAGATTTACATTATAAATAATTCTTTGTAGGTTTTGCGGTAGGGTTAAGCACTATCAAAATATTTGCTTTGAAGTCACACTTTCTTTGACTCCAAAGGAACGAAACTATTTACCTAATGGTACTTAATTAACTTATTATTTAATGTAAAGCACGAGTTAACCCTTAATTGGATATGAGTCAGTAAACAATTTCATTGGTTTTCGCTCTTATGCCGTGACATATAAAGTTCAAAATGTGGTGGGATCTATTTTCCCACTGTCCAATTAAGGGTTAAATTAACATTTGTGACTTTGTGTGGATAAAGGCGGACTTGTAGTATATTATATATTTTTGTATTAAAGGAGTTATACATTTTATTGTGTCTAGAAAAAATAATAAAACAAACGGGGTGAGCTAAATAAAACCGTTTAAAAACACCTCTATGGCATATTAACAGAGCCTACACTTGCACTAGCCTCTATATAATTGTGCAATGTCTGTTTAATGTTGTTTGTGTCCAATCCCTGCAAATCTTGCACATATGACGGAAACCACTTTATTATAAATCGCGGTCTAAAGTTATTACCGTATTAAAGCTCATTGCATCTCGTTTTCAACACGCCATGTCAAAAGGGGCTGGCACGAATTTTGTTCCGGGACTATCCTTAGTTCGCAATTTATAATAAGGAGGAAAGTGTTTAATTTTGTGTCACTACTTGCTCACCCAAGGCTGTCCCTAAAACACGTCCACGTCCACGTCCTACCCGCCGTTTAGGCGGGCTTCGTCCGGGGGGTTTTGCACATGGCTTCGTGCTGCGGACCCCGCCGTCATGCGGGGGGAGTCAGACATAACCCGTCCACCCCCCGGCGGACGGGTATGCGTAATGCATTTTCCCTGGGAGAACAAAAAAAAAATGTTCCTCTGATGTTGAGGAACATAACACTAATGCTGTAAACTGCGGATAAAAACATAATTTTCTTGCATCCAAATTAACTGCTAAAATGCAATAAAAGCCATTCACTTAACCCCAGTTACTTTAACCCCACAATCAGCTTAACACGTTCATAGTCAACCCTTCACCGCTCTATAGTTACCTTACCCCTAATTTGTTTAAACAAACTTAAGCGCTTAACCCTAGGACGCGGGAGTGGACTTTAATGGCCTCTCGTAGAGAGCGTCCTATGTAAATATGTCAGACTTGCAATATGGCAGGCTTGGAAAATGTCAAGATGTTCCTTTGAGATGAAAATGTGTGCACAGGGTTTTGTACGTACGACAGCGCTCGAGTCATCTCAATCACTGTCAAATTTCTTTAGCCAATTCTCCCATTAAAACTAGTCCGTAAAGTATAGCTATGAATGATACAGAAAAATGATCTTTAAACCAATAGTAATATAATTCTAAACACATTATGTTGATTGAAATAAAGTATATAACGCACTTAAAAATGCCGGGTCCCGGCAGAAAGGGTCGACCTAAAAAGGTGTAGCTTGACATCGTAAAGGATGACATGCGTGCTGATAAACTGACCACTGCGGATGCAGAAGACCGCGTGAAGTGGAGGAGTTGGAGTAGGAAACCCCGGGCTCCGAAGCGACGGCTTTGGACGCAACCGGGACAAAACGCTAAGATAATGATGAATGCATTTACGTATACACGTGATATCACTTAACACAGTGATAGCGTTATTTATTTATTGTTTATATTTAACCGACATCAAAAAAGGAAAATTTGTCAGGATAATTTTTTATGCATGTTCCCCGATTAGGCACTGGAAGATGCCTGGAACAATATGAACAATATTTTTTTTATTAAAAGAGTATGGTTCACAAGTGGTCCTATTCTTAGCATGTCATGATCTGAAAATAGGATTTCATAATTATCGAGGGCAACACTCAGATTTTTACCCGACTACGGCAAAGCAAAAGGAGGGTTATGATTTTGACAGGCTATGTATGTATGTATGTATGTATGTATGTATGTATGTATGTTCATCTGTTTCCACGTAACTTCTTAACTACTTATCAGAATTCGACAAATGACATATCATTATAAGCGTCTTGATCGTCCGCTGGTTATAGGCTATATGAAGTTTCACAAAATCTAATGTGGCGCCCTCTAGCGGACAAAACATACAGAGTAAAAAAATAAAGTTATGATAAATATGCCGTGTTTGGTATCATTTGAAAGCGCTTGACTTGTACATTTTGAATATATATATATATTACTAGCACTTGGACACCAAAATAGTACAAATAAAATAAAAGTAAAAAAAACTAAAACCCAACTACGACAAAAAACGTCGCTGAAAAAGTATAAAACAAGTCTTCGTTGTCAATTTATGCAATATTCACTATGTAGAGATAAAATTTCATGTTTGGAAAGGCGTAGTCACACGTTAAATATAATACCCTTTGACAACGTGTGACTGCGGATTTCCAAACATGAAATTTTATCTCTACATAGTGAATATTGCATAAATTGACAACGAAGGCTTGTTTTATACTTTTTCAGCGACGTTTTTTGTCGTAGTTGGGTTTTAGTTTTTTATAGACACAAGTGAAACAAACTGTCCCTATTCGAAGAAAAATCAACGTTGTATAAGTTTAACATATTCTTTCAAAATTTGTTAACCCGATGTATTGTTGACTTAAGCCGTATTGCCACATCAGAAGTCACAAAACTTTTTTATTAGGAAAGTCCTTTCTTTGGTAAGTAACTTTGTGGCTGAAGAAACATAAATAATTCAGTGTATTATTAATAAGTTGCGTACGTGTCCCTTAAGTCGTAAAAGTTTGTACGAGTATGACCTATTAATATTTCATTTACTTTCATTAATGTCTCAGCCATCTGCTTAAAGTAGCCATCCAATGAGGAGTTTTCCAATGACATTAGTCAGTCGGTTTCTCTAAAGTGATAACAGATGGCGCTACCCGTATCTGTATAAAATTACAGCGATTGGTCACGGCGCTTAAAGTGTTGCCATATTTCATTTTCATTTACCCATGAATGAACGAAAGAGGTTTTATTTAAAAAGATTTTTTTTTATTTTAATTAATCAACAACAACAATGAACTCCTTGTAAAAACTATGATTCGATAGAAATATTTAAAGAAAAACTGCTTATTTTCAAACGGGCAGCAATCAAAAACATCTCCAAACGCCATGGCAGACATTTTTTTACAACTTAAAGAAGTCTACTTAAAGTGGGTATAAAGTGTTATTTTCCATGTAACCAACCATAATATGGTTACTTTGAAATATTAGGTAAACGTAAAAAACTTAGCACACTGATATTTTCCCATAAATTAGGGAGCACAGGATATATCTTTCCACACCTGAAATAGATAGAGACTGCTTACACCATCTAGCGAGTAACGCCAAAATTAATAAATACCTACTGGAAAACTGCTCATTGGAGCCTAGGGCTAGGGTTGATAGTTGTTTGAACTAAAATTACCCAATGTTTAACAACTTGGCGTAGAAATATAAATATAATTTATTTGCAAGACAGGTACATAATAATACAGGTGTTTCATACAATTAATTTTAACGAGTGCTAGATACATACACCCATTCAGAACATAAAATGAATTGTTTCTTATTTATAAAATTAAGTAATTTCTCCTGATACTGGGAAAACATTTGTAGGGGGCTTTAAAGGAATTTTCACCAAATAATCAAATAATTGGAGCAACATTTTAGATTACACTACGAATAACACATACAATTTAAATTCATTCCACCATACACACCTCAATGGGGGGGGGGGCTATGGAACGGGGAATCGGGTCCTGTAAATTTATTATGCGTCGCGTTATGGGAAATGCAAAATTTTTACTTATGAGGAGTTGAGCACGGCATTAGCACAAATTGAAGCCATCCCTCAACTCCCGACCTATGACTCCTATGTCCACAGATCCAAATGACCTGTCCCCACTTACCCCAGGTCATTTTTTGATTGGTCGGGCCTCTGAACTGCACCTGCGTGCAGCGACCTCACCAGATCGATAACAGCCGCCTACCTCGTTACGACCGAATTGCACAGATCCGGCAACACTTCTGGAAACGGTGGTCATTGGAGTACATCTCAGAGCTGCAGACGAGGACTAAATGGCAGACTAATCAAAATACATTAATACCTAACACATTGGTTCTAGTCAAAGAAGACAACCTGCCACCACTGCAATAGCGTCTTGGGCGGGTGATACAAACGTACCCAGGCAAGGATGGCATTTCAAGAATCGCCGTCATCAAAAACCGCGACTGGAGACATAAAACGGTCATATCACAAGTTATGCCCGATCCTGCCTTCTGATCAAGCCCAAGAACATTGAAGAAATCAAAATTGGAATTCTCCAGAATCTCCAAGGCTGGGGGCATGTTTGTGCAAGAACGCCATCTAGCGGCGTAATTCGATAACAACGGTGTCATTGGGTTCTAAAGCAACTGACACATCAAACCAAAGGAAGCCTGCAGTTCCACAAGCAACCACAGGATGGCGCTGGGGAGCATCGACCGACCGGTCTCCATGGATGAGGAGCCGCAGGAGCCGTCACTTCATTCTCGACAGCGCCCAGACTCGTTACCCTATTTATCTTTTTAAGCATCAATTTTTTTATAAACTGTTAATTAAGCAATAAATGTCGTAGTATATTGAATTCAATAAATAATTCATTGAACCACCCTTAAGAAACCACCCTGGGAGAATAGGCAGGATAGCCACGATAGAGGTCAGGCCAGATATCGAACACTTGGTTTCACAGTAGCCCCCTTTAAAAGGTTTGGGGAACAGGAAAGCAACTATGGCGACGTGGGCTGGGTGTTCAGAGAAGTTGTTCGAAATAGTTTTTGTGTCCATGGTAAATACATCATAATAGAATTCATGAATAAAGTCCCTTTATTCAAATTCGACGAATTCAACTTGGCAGCATTCGGGAAGCTACGCAGCATATTTTCGGCCCATCTACCGCAGTGTATCAAGTCTTTAATGCGTATGTGTTGCCAGTGATGACATACGGAACAGAAACGTGGCCGCTTACAATGTGCCGATTAAGGAGGCTCAAAGGGCCGGTTTCTGAATTGAGAATTTGAAGTTAAGCACGACTAAAGCACGAACTTTGACATTTGAGTCATACTTCAACTGTCAAATTTTGTCAAATCTCTAAATTTCTCAAATCTCTAAACTTTGACAGTTGAGTCATACTTCAACTGTCAAACTTTGTGCTCAAAGCGTGCTTAACGTCGAATTCTCAATTCAGAAACCGGCCTAAAGTCACCCTTTATGCTAAAGGGATTAGATCAACAATATTTAAAATCAGCTGCTCCATACAAAATACAATATTCACCCGGAAGTAATGTATGCAACAACTGATTTCTAACCGGGCATTAAAACTATACAAAATTAAGGGTGTATTTTTATTTCCTTACTTAACAGGTAAGAATGAAGAACTGAGGGCCTATTCTCAAGCACTGGACATTAAAGTTTAGTTAGAGATTTGTATGGACGAGTGTGTGAAATCTTAAAATATATCGGAAACTCGAAAATAAGGTACATGGTAGAAATCCCTTAAATAACTATTCTTATAATCCAGGATTCGGGAAGTCTGATAAAAATTACAATGAAGAGTCTGCCGTCAGAAATTCGCAACCCTTAGACAAAGGAACTAGTCCAACTGGATTACACGTTCAGTATCACTATCTCAAATATTGTAGGTATTCACAATTTTGAGAAACACACTTTGGAGAATGTGCAAAAGAGATACATGAACTAGTTCCGCCAGCCCCATTCCATTATACGCCCTGTGGCTAGGGGCGTTTAAGAATACTGCCAAGGTTTTCCCGGCCTGTCGTAAGAGGCGACTAAACGGGCTTTCGGAGTACGTGAGCGTATCCACTGCTGGGGAATGGCTTGCTCAGCATACGACTCCGCGGGGGACGACATTACTGGGTGTCCTGGTAGGTCGTACAGCGTTGAAGGGCTGTATTGCGCCAGATAGGGGTGAAGCGGCGAGCGCGATTAGCGGTACGGTCTAGTCCCGGCTGTGGGGTTTCCGACCGCGATTGCGCGAAGATGGACACCCCAGGGGTTTTAGTTGTATGTAGCAAGGTGACGGCCATGATGGTTTCCCCTGGGAAAAAAGCCCCATTCCATTATCGGGATACTAGGCGAAAACTGGGTTAGTATCCCTGTATGGTTGAAGTTTCAGCCATCCGTACTAAGCACTACGAAAACTCCTTTATGGTGAGAACAGCCAAGGAGTGGAACTTGTTGCCCAGAGATGACTGGCTGCCTGGGCCTCTTTAAGGCAAGTGTGAATAGGCTATTCACGGGCACGCATGGCCCACCTTGGTCAAACGCTTGTCTGTCGCATCATAAAAAAAACATAGTACACCAGAAGGATGCGATGACAGCCCTTAGGAAGGTCATTTCTTAAAGATTTCGGGTCTTATGCATAAATGTTTTTTTAAGAATTTGTTAACTAAAACTTTGTATTAAAATATTTTGCTTCAAACGTTAAAATTGCTCTATAACACCATTTTACCTAGCAACTTTACGTTTATGAATAAAGTCATTCGAATTTTACGAAGTTATTGTCGCACGTTTAGTAGGTAAGAAAATTCTGTGTTGGATCGATTTCACTGACCGGATGGCGCAATTGGTAGTAACCCTGCCTCTTACGCCAAAGGTCATGGGTTCGATCCCCACCCTGGACAAACATTTGTGCGATGAACACTTGTGTTTGTTCAGTGTCTGGATGTAATATATGTATTAAAGTATATATTTGTGTTCCTCTGTTGTCTGATATCTGTAACACAAGTGCTTAAATTACTTAGTACGGAATCAGGTCAACGTATGAGATGTTGTGAGAATATTATATCTAATTAGGGCATAGTTTTGGCTTCAATTAATCGTTAGATATTCATAATAATGTAATAGGAAGTATCAAGGCTCGCATATCAATTAATATTTGGCCCTTACTTACTTCGAGATTTGCTGGAGTACGAATAATTTAGCCGTTAATTACGGACTATGCGGAACGTGTTTTTGTAATACAAGATATTAGAAGATCTATGTATAAGTAAATGATTGATTAAAATTTTCTAATATAGATCAAGAAAGCACTTTAACTGTGGATGGATATGGACTGAAATTACCTAGAAAACTTAATAATCTCTTAAATTCTAACCTGAGTAAATGGAGATTTTTTATATAGGTGGCAGACGAGCAGACAGTACCTGATGGTAAGCGTTTATCGACGCCCATGGACAACAGATAGATAGATAAAGCGTTTATTGGTCACAACAGTGGAGTCACTGTGCTGCCAACCTTTAACAACCCTCAGATAAGGCCTCCGGTACCGTCATTCACGCAGCGAAACACAACGGTTTTCTGTCGGGCCGTGGTATCACTGCGGTAGCGCCGGTCCATTCCTGTCGAATCGTGACTCTCCGGTGTGATCCCACGTGCTTTTGATAGATCCAGAAATATATACGACAGTTCGGTGAATGCTGAGTACCTACCGGGTATCTCGGAGATCAATTCAATAAAGTGTGAAACAATGGGAGAGGCCATTGTCGCAGCGACAAAGAGATGGGGTACAGAATGCGGCGCCGACGCATGTATAGACTGTAGAGTCCGGAGCAGTTTTTAATTTTAAAAATAAAATCACATGTTTATTTGTCGACCCATTTGGATCAGTGGTAGTGAATGCTGCCTCAGGTGCAAGGATTGCGGGTTCGATCCCCGCACAGTACAAACATTTGTGTGCATGAACATATCTGTTTGTATTGGTCTGAGTGTTCTATGTGCAGCCGTGGCAGCCCCCCCACAAGGTAGACCGACGATCTGGTGAAGATCGCGGGAATCCATTAGATGCGGGCGGCACAGGACCGATCTGTGTGGAGAACATTGGGGGAGGTCTATGTCCAGCAGTGGACGTCTATTGGCTGAAATGATGATGATGATGAGTGGTCTATGTATTATAGGTATGTACTTACAGAAGAAAAGTATAATATGTATATATTTGTAATTCCGCTGTTGGTTCTGATATCCGTAACACAAGTGCTTGAGCTACCTATCTCGGAATCAGATCAATGTATATGTGATGTTGTGAAATATTAAAATAAATATTATTTATTATAATGCTTCTAGCAATAAATAGATAATCTCCTACCTTCCCATACATGTTTTTGTTTATGTGCTGTTCGGCCTTATTCCAGCTGCAATTTTTCACCACCGCACATCACGTCAGAACGCCAAATTTCATCCACATCACCTGGATGGATTTATATCGACTACAGTGCGTTTCTCTCGTCATTTCCTACCACGCACAGTAAAAATGTGGAACCAGCTGTCATCCGTGATGTTTCCGAACAGATACGACCTGGTGACCTTCAAGAAAAGGGTGTACTCCTTTCTTAAGAGCCGGCAACGCATATGTGATACCTCAGGTGTTGCAGATGTCCATGGGCGGCGGTGATCAATTTCCATCAGTTGTGCCGTCTGCTAGTTTGTCCGCTATAATGTAAAAAAAAAAGAAAAAAAAAGTGCCAACCAAATTACAAGGGGACCGTCGTGTGAGTACACTTCTAGGCGGAAGCGAAGATTATTACTTTACATTTGCTTATGTACTCGTGCGAGTACGTGGGGTAGAGATCCTATAGAGATAGGATAGAAATGTACATGGCATAAGGACATTACATATTGAGATAATGGTTGTGTCGATGTGGCGCAGTGTAGTTACTTTGTCGCACGCGCAAGAGGTCCCAGGCTCGGTCTTCGGGCCAACATTTGTACCTAAGTTTTACGGTAAGAAAATCTTAGTGTCAGCCTGAAGTCAGGAAGTTGGCGATATTTTTATAAAATATGGAATATTTTGTGAAAAATATAAACAAAAGGGTAGACCAATAGTGAGCCAAGTCTTAAACCCCTTTCTCAATTCATATTGTTTATCATCATTTCAGCCAATAGACGTCCCCAGCTGGACAATATTCTCCACATAGATCGGTCCTGTGGCAATGGGCAGGGCACATAGCGAGGAGAACAGACGGCCGTTGGGCCGAAAGGTCCGAGTGGAGACCACGTACAGTACAGACAAGGTGGACCGACGATCTGGTGAAGATCGCGGAAATCCATTGGATATTGTTTATACTTTAATATTTAGATGATAATCGATTGAAGAGATACATATGTATGTTAACGTGTGGCTGTCCGTACAGTGCAAATCTATAACCTGCATAAATAAAGATTTACATTATAAATAATTCTTTGTAGGTTTTGCGGTAGGGTTAAGCACTATCAAAATATTTGCTTTGAAGTCACACTTTCTTTGACTCCAAAGGAACGAAACTATTTACCTAATGGTACTTAATTAACTTATTATTTAATGTAAAGCACGAGTTAACCCTTAATTGGATATGAGTCAGTAAACAATTTCATTGGTTTTCGCTCTTATGCCGTGACATATAAAGTTCAAAATGTGGTGGGATCTATTTTCCCACTGTCCAATTAAGGGTTAAATTAACATTTGTGACTTTGTGTGGATAAAGGCGGACTTGTAGTATATTATATATTTTTGTATTAAAGGAGTTATACATTTTATTGTGTCTAGAAAAAATAATAAAACAAACGGGGTGAGCTAAATAAAACCGTTTAAAAACACCTCTATGGCATATTAACAGAGCCTACACTTGCACTAGCCTCTATATAATTGTGCAATGTCTGTTTAATGTTGTTTGTGTCCAATCCCTGCAAATCTTGCACATATGACGGAAACCACTTTATTATAAATCGCGGTCTAAAGTTATTACCGTATTAAAGCTCATTGCATCTCGTTTCAACACGCCATGTCAAAAGGGGCTGGCACGAATTTTGTTCCGGGACTATCCTTAGTTCGCAATTTATAATAAGGAGGAAAGTGTTTAATTTTGTGTCACTACTTGCTCACCCAAGGCTGTCCCTAAAACACGTCCACGTCCACGTCCTACCCGCCGTTTAGGCGGGCTTCGTCCGGGGGGTTTTGCACATGGCTTCGTGCTGCGGACCCCGCCGTCATGCGGGGGGAGTCAGACATAACCCGTCCACCCCCCGGCGGACGGGTATGCGTAATGCATTTCCTCTAGGAGAACAAAAAAATATGTTCCTCAGATGTTGAGGAACACAACACTAATGCTGTAAACTGCAGATAAGAACATAATTTTCTTGCATCCAAATTAACTGCTAAAATGAAATAAAAGCCATTCACTTAACCCCAGTTACTTTAACCCCACAATCAGCTTAACACGTTCATAGTCAACCCTCCACCGCTCTATAGTTACCTTACCCCTAATTTGTTTAAACAAACTTAAGCGCTTAACCCTAGGACGCGGGAGTGGACTTTAATGGCCTCTCGTAGAGAGCGTCCTATGTAAATATGTCAGACTTGCAATATGGCAGGCTTGGAAAATGTCAAGATGTTCCTTTGAGATGAAAATGTGTGCACAGGGTTTTGTACGTACGACAGCGCTCGAGTCATCTCAATCACTGTCAAATTTCTTTAGCCAATTCTCCCATTAAAACTAGTCCGTAAAGTATAGCTATGAATGATACAGAAAAATGATCTTTAAACCAATAGTAATATAATTCTAAACACATTATGTTGATTGAAATAAAGTATATAACGCACTTAAAAATGCCGGGTCCCGGCAGAAAGGGTCGACCTAAAAAGGTGTAGCTTGACATCGTAAAGGATGACATGCGTGCTGATAAACTGACCACTGCGGATGCAGAAGACCGCGTGAAGTGGAGGAGTTGGAGTAGGAAACCCCGGGCTCCGAAGCGACGGCTTTGGACGCAACCGGGACAAAACGCTAAGATAATGATGAATGCATTTACGTATACACGTGATATCACTTAACACAGTGATAGCGTTATTTATTTATTGTTTATATTTAACCGACATCAAAAAAGGAAAATTTGTCAGGATAATTTTTTATGCATGTTCCCCGATTAGGCACTGGAAGATGCCTGGAACAATATGAACAATATTTTTTTTATTAAAAGAGTATGGTTCACAAGTGGTCCTATTCTTAGCATGTCATGATCTGAAAATAGGATTTCATAATTATCGAGGGCAACACTCAGATTTTTACCCGACTACGGCAAAGCAAAAGGAGGGTTATGATTTTGACAGGCTATGTATGTATGTATGTATGTATGTATGTATGTATGTATGTTCATCTGTTTCCACGTAACTTCTTAACTACTTATCAGAATTCGACAAATGACATATCATTATAAGCGTCTTGATCGTCCGCTGGTTATAGGCTATATGAAGTTTCACAAAATCTAATGTGGCGCCCTCTAGCGGACAAAACATACAGAGTAAAAAAATAAAGTTATGATAAATATGCCGTGTTTGGTATCATTTGAAAGCGCTTGACTTGTACATTTTGAATATATATATATATTACTAGCACTTGGACACCAAAATAGTACAAATAAAATAAAAGTAAAAAAACTAAAACCCAACTACGACAAAAAACGTCGCTGAAAAAGTATAAAACAAGTCTTCGTTGTCAATTTATGCAATATTCACTATGTAGAGATAAAATTTCATGTTTGGAAAGGCGTAGTCACACGTTAAATATAATACCCTTTGACAACGTGTGACTGCGGATTTCCAAACATGAAATTTTATCTCTACATAGTGAATATTGCATAAATTGACAACGAAGGCTTGTTTTATACTTTTTCAGCGACGTTTTTTGTCGTAGTTGGGTTTTAGTTTTTTATAGACACAAGTGAAACAAACTGTCCCTATTCGAAGAAAAATCAACGTTGTATAAGTTTAACATATTCTTTCAAAATTTGTTAACCCGATGTATTGTTGACTTAAGCCGTATTGCCACATCAGAAGTCACAAAACTTTTTTATTAGGAAAGTCCTTTCTTTGGTAAGTAACTTTGTGGCTGAAGAAACATAAATAATTCAGTGTATTATTAATAAGTTGCGTACGTGTCCCTTAAGTCGTAAAAGTTTGTACGAGTATGACCTATTAATATTTCATTTACTTTCATTAATGTCTCAGCCATCTGCTTAAAGTAGCCATCCAATGAGGAGTTTTCCAATGACATTAGTCAGTCGGTTTCTCTAAAGTGATAACAGATGGCGCTACCCGTATCTGTATAAAATTACAGCGATTGGTCACGGCGCTTAAAGTGTTGCCATATTTCATTTTCATTTACCCATGAATGAACGAAAGAGGTTTTATTTAAAAAGATTTTTTTTTATTTTAATTAATCAACAACAACAATGAACTCCTTGTAAAAACTATGATTCGATAGAAATATTTAAAGAAAAACTGCTTATTTTCAAACGGGCAGCAATCAAAAACATCTCCAAACGCCATGGCAGACATTTTTTTACAACTTAAAGAAGTCTACTTAAAGTGGGTATAAAGTGTTATTTTCCATGTAACCAACCATAATATGGTTACTTTGAAATATTAGGTAAACGTAAAAAACTTAGCACACTGATATTTTCCCATAAATTAGGGAGCACAGGATATATCTTTCCACACCTGAAATAGATAGAGACTGCTTACACCATCTAGCGAGTAACGCCAAAATTAATAAATACCTACTGGAAAACTGCTCATTGGAGCCTAGGGCTAGGGTTGATAGTTGTTTGAACTAAAATTACCCAATGTTTAACAACTTGGCGTAGAAATATAAATATAATTTATTTGCAAGACAGGTACATAATAATACAGGTGTTTCATACAATTAATTTTAACGAGTGCTAGATACATACACCCATTCAGAACATAAAATGAATTGTTTCTTATTTATAAAATTAATTAATTACCATCATATAATGATATTATCGCTACAAGCGATAAGACCGGCTTATTGTACTGTCTGTTGTTATCATGCTTGTATTTTATCTTTGTGCAAAAAATGATATCTATCTATCTGTCTATATAATTATACATGTTACACGTATTGTAAGTTAGCTCTTTCGAAATGACTGATCAAGTTCAAAGTGATTAAAAATTTAATTCCGCTTTTCTCCACTGCAGCGCTCAGCAGAAATAATCCGAGACATGCCAGTTTCCTCACGATGTTTCCCTCACCGCCCCCTAACTAGCACGGGCTAGTGGTAAAACATCATCATCATAGACGCCTACAGCTGGATATAGGCTTCCCCCAATGTTCTCCACATAGATCGGTCCTGCGCCGCCCGCATCCAATGGATTCCCGCGACCTTCACCATATCGTCGGTCCACTTTGCCTACGTTTCGAATAATTTATTAATTATTGAGATTAATTATTCAGAATGCGTAATCAGGGACCCGGTTGTAAATTGCTGACTGTAGTCACTTCATTGTAGTTACCAGACTTCCCTGGAACATGGTCCAAGCGTACCCCGGCCTCCAAAGCGGTGAGATAAGATGTAAGATATTCTAACACAAGGATGACCGGATGGCGCAATTGGTAGTGACCCTGCCTCTGACGCCAAAGGTCGTGGGTTCGATCCCCACCCTGGACAAACATTCGTGCGATGAACACTTGTGTTTGTTCAGTGTCTGGGTGTAATATATGTATTTAAGTATATATTTGTGTTCCTCTGTTGTCTGATATCTGTAACACAAGTGCTTAAGCTACTTAGTACGGAATCAGGTCAATTTATGAGATGTTGTGAGAATTAATTATTAATTATACATACATACACCTATTTATATGTAGGTAAGAATATATTAACTAGCGTCCTTAGTTCTTATTGTGCCTATCCTGCGTTTGTAATATCGCTGTATTAGATGCGTGGGTTTCACTACGGATCTCTAACATCCAAAACTAATTATGCTAGGAATTTAATTTTATCTAGAGCGTGTACCTTATATAATAATGACTTTAAAGCCATCGATCTATTCAATATTAATAATGTGGACACTTACAATAGGCAAATAAGAGAAAAGTTACTTTCATGAGTGGATAGCTCGTCTTGATTTTTTGACTTAATCAATCAACTTGAATTATGTATGCTTTTTTATTATTATTAATTTTGACATTTATAAATAAATAAATAAAACTTTTTATATTGTAATAATCTTAATGTTGGTATAGGTGGTTGTTAGTGTGTTTTGTTCTTTTATTTAATTTTAGTTACAGCTTTTAAATTACCTGACATTTTATTTTTCTATTGTATTTTGACTGTTATTATTTATTTAACTATTATCATTCGTCTAATTTTTTTGCATTTATTTTATAATTTACGTTTGACATTTAATTTTCTGTGGAAACTTTGCTGATTTAATTGTGTAAATAATGTAAAATAACTAAATTGTTTGTTTTCCAAATAAATAAATAAATAATAGAAGGCTACTACTACTATTGCTACTTCAACTGTAAACAATGAAGGTGTTAAAAAAAATAAACAGAGAGAAGATAATATTTATGTTAGAATTTATTGATGCTTTTAGTAGAAACAGACGGATGGAATGCTCGTCGAGTAATACAAAAATTAAATTAAAAATTAAAAAAACCCTCGACGGTGGCCATCTCGGATTTTAAATTTGTCACCATAAATATATTCTGCTACTCAAGCCCTTTTATAGGTTACCCATATTGTGGGAGTTGTGTCAAAACATACAATCCATATCTTTGTGACGGCGGCCATCTTGGATCGATTTTTATCTAACATGGCTAATAACACTCCCCCTTATTCATCTTTCAAACAAAAAAAAAAACAAAATCGGTTCGTTTATTCGGGAGCTACGATACCCTAGACAGACACATAGGCACACACCCACACACAGACACGTAAAACTTATAACACCCCGTCGTTTTTGCGTCGGGGGTTTAAAATGTCCGAACTCTTTGAACGAATCCAAATTAAATATAAAAATAAACTTAAATACAACAAAAAGACCTCGTGATACGTGATTCAAGAAAAACTAGTTGCTATTGAATGGTATGTAATAAAGTAACTCAAAATATTAAATTAATTAAGAACGTACATAAAGAAAATAGTTTGTAGATCTATTGAAGCTATATTGGCCGTAATCGGTTGGAGGATATTATAATGTTTTGGTAAAACAATATAATTTTCAGTTAGTTTTTTACTCTCAGACCAGTCAACTCTAAACTAAAATAATTTCAATTCATTCGCTTTATTCAAACGTGTTATATTGGACTTTCCAAGATAGAAAGCTTTTAAAGACAAAGCCGCATGACGGCTGACCGTCAAACCCCACGATCTTATCCTATGTCTATAGTTTTGACAAATTTTTACATGGCTGATTAATCTGAAAAAAGCGCAAAACCAGTAGAGTAACAAGTGCGCTGCCAAAATTTTAACCCCTTTCCCACGGAAAGGGCCTCTGGTACCCTCACTCATTCGGTAAAAAAGGCACAGACACCTCTTCACGCCAGTATCCAGTTTTTTCTTAAGACTGAAATTATGAAAAGGTAACAAATACTTAAATTGTTGTACTTACCTAACTACAACGACACAGCATCATTCCTGATACATCTACTCGGCATCAATATTTTCTTTACATTTGTTGGAGTAATGGGGCGCTGTGCAATATGGCCCCATCTGCTAACGGTCTCATTTGAGAACCCACTCGAGAACGTAGATTGCTCCCAAGGTGCCTAGATTGTGTGCCTATAGAAAAAAAAGTAATCTAAGTAAATTGTATTATCTCATCTCAGCGTGTAAGTTATTCCAGTGACTCTGAAGTCCAGGGTTCGTTTAAACAAGGGTCATTTCACTTAGTACATTTTTTACTTAGTATGGGAAAAACAGTACAGCGTCGTTAGATGAAGCTTGTAAAAAGCAGATGTATGTAGCTTTAAAAAGCAATCAACAGATGGTTCGGCGTTTTTTCGGTAGATGTCACTATGCATTTTTACATCGTCCTCGTAAAGCGTGCCCACATTAGTAATTGTGATCTTGATATTTTATTTAATCGTCGCCCTGACTGATTCTTGAAGGTTGCTGTCCTACATAGCCGTTGAGTATTGGTCGGTTTCCTCTAGATGGCGCCAGCACTGGCTAGCCGAATGATGCCTCTATCTCAGTATATATAAGTTACTTTATGGTTTAAACCATTATTCTGGATTTGAGGAGCCTGGTAATTACAATAAAGAGACTCTGGTGTGGGTGGCATCACAGAATTCAACTTTCAAGCGATGGCTGCTCATGAGATTCAAGGTTTAATTGCCAGATCAGGCCGATTGCACCCGAGTTTTTTGGTTAAGGGAGTGTCAGATTAACCCCGGAGTCTGGAAGTTGGCGGTCTTGCATCCCTGTGCTTTGGAAAATACTTTCAGTAATTTGTCTTGCAAGAAATCTTTCTCCCTATAGGAATATGAAGGTGAAAATTCATAAGGGTTTCGTTTTATGCCATTTGGCTAAAAAAATCCGTGGGTTTGTATTTGTGCATACACTTGTGCAGTCTAATATATCCTGTGGTTGGCTTGTGTCGAGAAGTAGAGATGTGAGATGTACGTACGCACAGAGGCGGATTTGATTTTGAAGATTGGCCGCTCATGAGCTTTCCAAATTTTTTTCCCCCACTAGTGGGCGTAGCGTGGGTGTTGGTGGGTGTGGTAAACGTCCCTAGCCACACAGCACAAATGGTGCAACCCAAAGTCAACATTCCAACGTAAGGCTATGGTAAATTAAGCTGAAAACTCGCGGCCCATCACCATCATCTCTTATGTACACTAATGGAAGCAATAAAGAATTGAGTATTGAGTATTGGGCCCTAATACCGCTGTATATTACCTACTTTTACTGTGCTGTGCGTAATGTAGAACTTGTTATTATTTCTTTTTTTTTTCAAACAAATTACGAGTCTACGTGCCCGTTCAGTTGTAACAAAATTGAACACAGCGCAATAGCAATACATTGTGTGATTTAATACTTACTGCACTGTACAATACGGCCCCATCTGCTGACGGCGCCACTTAGGAACACCCTCGTAAACGCAGATTGCTTCGGAGCTGCAGCCGTGATTGTGTGCCCAACGAATCTGCTCGTAATGTATGCGCCGATTGAGGAATTACATTGTAGGAAACGTGCTGTTGGAGACAGAAGCACATTGGACCATTTCGAGAATAGAGTCATTTAAAGAAAAGAGGGATGGTAGGTCAGTAGGTAATAACCTGCTTATACTCATCATTTCAGCCAATAGATGTCCACTGCTGGACATAGGCCACCCCCAATGTTCTCCATACATATTGGTCCTGTGCCGCCCGCTTCCAATGGATTCCCGCAACCTTCACCAGATCGTCGGACCACCTAGTGGGAGGGCCTGTCATGGCAGTGACATCTTGTACGTGGCCTCCACTCGAGAACCTTTCCGCCCAAAGGATAATTATACTGTGCTGTGCGTAATGTAGAGCTTATTGATATATTTTTTTTTGCAAATAAAATACGAGTCTTCGTGCCGGTTAGTTGTAACAAAATTGAACACAGCGCAACAGCAATACATTGTGTGATTTACTACTTACTGCACTGTACAATACGGCCCCATCTGCTGACGGCGCCATTTAGGAACACCCTCGTAAACGCAGATTGCTTCGGAGCTGCAGCCGTGATTGTGTGCCCAACGAATCTGCTCGTAATGTATGCGCCGATTGAGGAATTACATTGTAGGAAAAGTACTGTTGGAGACAAAAGCACATTGGATATATTGTTTTAAACTTTCATGGTCACTAACATTAGATAAGATACAATCTTAGCTTAGTTTGGGTACCCCTGGAAACATTCGAATATGTACTTTTGTCACTTTTATTTATTTTGTATACCCTAGTTTTAAGTATAATTTGAGCTATAGTAAATTCATTTTCATTTTCATTCATTTCATTAGAATAGTTATTTACGAGATTTCCACCATGTACCTTATTTTTGAGTTTCCGATATCTCGGCACTGTTGCAAGCGCCATGGTAGAAATCAATCACAAGGTACATGGTAGAAATCTCGTAAATTACATTGGACCATTACGAGAATAGAGTCATATAAATAAAAGAGGGGTGGTAGGTGTAGTCATTAGGATATGCCTTCTATAAGTGATCGCTGTGGTTCAAATCGGAGCATATACTTCTGTATTTTTCAAATATATGTGCATATTTAACGTAAGTAAAACATTTATTGACCACAAACACGTATACAATTAGAAGAAGATGCTAACAATAAGACAGAAACGAACATATAATAAGTATCTGTTACATGAAATATTACCAACAGATTCAAGTGGTCAACCGACCTCAGCATGTGCTGCAACTGCTTGAAACCGCTGCAGGGTTGATTTTCAGTTTGGACCTTGAGGGGATCAACTGTCTGGTTAAAAAAGTGATCTGGTGACCTAAATAAAGTAGAGGTAATGAGTACGAACAAATATCGACAAATCACGTACATGAATCAGCCCCGCCGAACTCGTGTCCTCACCAAGTCACCACAGTGTTACAGGACAAGGAAAAAAAGAAAAAAAAATAGGAAACTACAGTCGTATTGATAAATAATAAGAATAAAAAGAATGAAATAAATAGAACAAAACAAAAAACAAGCAACATACACAACGCTGAAGGACCGCATCAGAAATGATGTAATCCGGCAGAGAACCAGAGTCACCGACATAGCCCACCGAATTAGCAAACTGAAGTGGCAGTGGGCTGGTCATATTAGCCGCAGAACTGACAGCCGTTGGAGCCGTTAAGTCCTTGAGTGGAGACGGCGACTCGGTAAGCGTAGTGTAGGATGCCCTGCGACAAGATGGGATGATGACATTCGAAGGCTGGCTGGTGTGGGCTGGATGAGAATGACCGAAAATCGGGAGCAGTGGCGTGCATTAGGGGAGACCTATGTCCAGCAGTGGACGAGTGTGGGTTCCTGATGATGATGATGAAACACGACGCGCGCGTATTTCTACCATTATCTCGGCGGTGAGGGAAAACATCGTGAGAAAACCTGCACTTTTCGGATAGTATCTCAAATTGTGGATACCTACAATGTTTGAGATAATGATTCTGAACGTGTAACCGTGAGCCAGTTGGTCTGGTTCCCCTTTCTAAGGGTTGCGAAGGTCAGACGGCAGTCGTTTCATTGTAATTATCAGACTTCCCGAATCCTCCATCATGGTCCAAGCGTACCCCGAAACCCGAAGCAATAGTCTCGAAAGCAACTGAGAATCACACGCTAAGATGAAGATAGGTATCTTTTAAATAAAAAAAAAAAATAGAATACACAGAAAAAAAAAAACACTAAGTCGAAAATATAATCAATCTAACCTTTCTCGCTACACGCATTTCTTAATTTTATACAAAGACTAATAATTATTTTGATTTTGTTGCAGGTATGTCAACGAAAGCCAAATACTATTTGCGCTCTAAAAAGATGTGGCGTAACACGTAAGATTCTATAGTCCTTTCGCTTTTATATCGGTGACAGCAGGACAGAGTTATACGTAAGTCAAACATTAGAAAGAGACTAACGCGAAAAATGTATAGCTTTTGACATCTGTAGCCCATATCATGCTATAGCGAAAGGAGTATAGTTTATCATAATCAGAATAATTTATTGCATAAACTGTATTACATATAGTGAAAAAAAGAAACAATGTATAGTATCAACAGTTGCCTTAACAGGCATGCAACTAATTTAAGAAAATACAATAATACATATTTCAGAAAATAAAATAATCTAATTAGGTAATCTAAAAAATCCAGAGGCGTGGTTCTGAACCATGATTCCCGCATGGAAGGCACGTTATTATTATTATTTATTCACAGTAGTAGTAGTAGTAGTAATATCAGCCTATATATTGTCCCACTGCAGGGCAAATGCCTCCATCATAGAATTCAAGTCAATAGTCTTCGATTCCCGGGTCGAGCAAAGGTATGTTTCGAATTTTTCGAACACATATCGGGATAAATAACACACTTAAAATATTTCATCTCGTGTTCAGGCGGGACTTGAACCAACACCTTCCACAATCCGGACGGATGTTCTACCAATTAGACCACTGACCGCGTTACTAAGCCGACAAAATTTGCAAGTGCTTGATTCGACATGAGCTTTCAAAGCTGAACTTTTTTTTAAGTGTGTTATTTACTCAAGAATAAATTGCAAAAGATTGCTATAAAAAATCTGAACTATATATCGGGATTGTGATCACCCATCCGCATTAGGGAAGCGTGGTGTTTAAGCCTAATCCCATCATAGTAGCAATGACATATTCACAGTAAAGTTCAGAAAATAAATCCATCCATATTACCTCCATGCACGACAATATGCGGTGTTTACTGAAATCTCATCTCTCGACGTAAAATTCGATCAGAAGTTGAACTGTGCAGTAGGTCGAGAGCACTACTAACAAACAACTTTTTCCATTACCTACTTGTATTTTGTATAATACGTAATAGCAGCGACAGGCTGTTCGAAAGATCATATTTACAGGGGTGGGTTGACTACAAAGAATCTAGAGAGTAATGTCAGAAAAGGTTTGCTACCATTGCTAAGTGGATAAAAAGTCATCCACTTCTTTCGAACATTTTCAGTGGTCGAAAACTACTTTTTTATGTGTTAGGTGGTAGACGAGCAGACGCAACGCCTGATGGCCAACTTTTGAATTCCCCTTACTGACCTTGATATTTACAATATGATTTACGCAAAATGTAAAATGGTTCTCACTAAGTGCTTAAAAACAAAGAGTTATGATGAAATAGAATTGCTTATAAAATAAAATAAATAAATAAATAATTACTAACTGTTTACCCTTTATGATACATTATAAAATGTATAACTTATATTATGTGCAGGCATATACTGTGCTGTGCCGAGTGAGTGAGGGTACCGGAGGCCCAATCTGGGAAAAAGGCGGGTCTAAAGGTTGTTAGCACACTTATGACTTCACTGGTGTTGCAGGTGTCCATTGGCGGTGGCAAACATTTACCATCAGGTGATCCGTCTGCGACCATCACATAAAAAACCAAAATAATAAAATTATCTCTATTAATTTCTCATTTCCCTCCCCCATCATACTTACCACTCATCGTGACTATAACTCATTTGAAGACATCCTTAAAAAAGATGCTCCAGCACTTTTTGCTGCAATTGAAAACTCCTCGACTTAAGACAAATCTAAAAACCGAAGTTTCTAGAAGAGTTTCTGAATTCATTAGTGCGCCGGTTGATGTTGCCAGTTCGTGTTCAAAGATTTGCGCGAAAATTGTCTATGAGAATTTTTCTACTAATGTGTCGGTCAATTTTATTTTTTCTCTAACAGTACTTACAACCTCGAGTTTTCTGGTGACGACAATTTTAGTGACGTTCCTCTGGGACATCAAAATACAGCATGTGTGTATCGTGATACCCAGTTATTTGATTATAAATCTGACCCTTGTTTTTAAATTTTCGCGTTACAATATAACTTTGATTCGCCAGCCCACTTATGACCGTAGCTTATGTAATGTGCCATTTACTTTAAAAAAACCCGTTCGTGTTAATCATCAGTCTGATCATCTGTAAATATTTATCCAAAACTAAAGCGGCAACACTATACATAGCTGGTAAACGAAGATCGATGGTTGGAGCTGGATCCGCACCCATGTACGAGAAAGTGTCAAACAACGAATAAGGATAATTTATGCGATTCTTCAAGCTTTGAGTAGTGACGTTTCGCTTGAATAGTCTAGGATGTTAGTAGTATTTCAGGAGATTATTTAAAGTCTGCATTGTTACCTTTATTTTCATTTATTTACTTACAAATTATTTTAATGATTATTATTTCCGTCTGTTATTGTTCAATTAACGCAGCAACACAAAAGTTGGTTGATAGAACAGATCAGATATTAAGGTTGCATCTGGGTGATTGTAGTATACAAGGGAAAACCTTTATTTGGGAACAGAACAATGTGTCTCAATTTATAAATTATATAACTGACATCAATAAATAGTCACAATTTACAAAAGCAAAACAGTTGTGAGTTCACCAAGAAATTGTATTCACAAAAGTAAAATCAATCACTGTTGCAGAACTGACGCTTATTCAACATATTTCTTAGGGATACATGAATAAGTAAGATGAATAATAAATATCTTTTACTTATCGCATTCGCTGTTAATCCTTGTTCTCGAAGTATTAACATAAATATAATTTATGATAATTAGCAATTCGCCCAAAGCCTTCGATTGCGTAAATCATGAAACGATGCTTATGAAGTTAAGTACTATATTAGCGATGTTTCGAAGAACTCTCACTGAATGAATCAGTACTTTACTTATCACATAATTTCGAAGGTGAAATGTGAAAATGTTAATGAGACTGACTTTTCGTGTCCCTTTCTTTTAAAAGGAGTGCCCCAAGGCTCAATTTAGGACCTTTGGTGTTTTAGTCTATAGTTATACCAAAATCAAAAGGAATTCAATTCATGTCATATTTTAATGGATTAAAGTTAGGTTTCTCTTGGAAGTTGTTGGTTGTTGCTGCAATTTAAGTATGAACTGGAATAAAATTAATTGAAGTTTACACATCCCAGTTTATATAAAGTTTAGTCGTTCAGTTAAAGTTAGTTCATAAGTGGTTGGGATGTAAGCTTTTGCATTATTGTTCCCGTGGGCACGAGAAACTTTTGAGGATTTATATTATTAAAAGTTGATGGAGGTATTGATCATGTTCTAAGAGATGATACTAACACAAATAAATTGAGACAACATCAAATACAATTTTTTGGTCTCAAACTAAGGTTTTTCCTAGTACTATATACATCAGAAACAATGAAAGGATCTGCTAAAAACACTCAGAGCTTTTCGGTTTCATAAATTCAAAAGTAAAACTTTTTATTAAAATGTTTTATGTCTCATGGCCCGTATTATGCTCGTTACCCATGTTACAGCCATAACCACTTGAACTTGTTCAATAAACTTCTTTTTTAAGTGATAAGTGGCAGATGAGCTGACGGATCATCTGTTCACAACCACAACTGATCATCTTACCCTTCCTCGAATTGATCGGCCTCACTCACTCGGCGAAACACAGCGCAGGTTTTTCACGCCGGTTTTCTGTGCTTCATGCCAAAACGTGACACCAACAGCCAAGTGTTATAAGTGTTATAAAAATTAAAGGTCGCCCAGCGTACTATGGAACGAGCAATGCTCGGCGTCTCTCTCCGAGATCGAATCCGAAATGAGGTGATCCGGCAGAGAACCAAAGCCATCGACATTGCTCACCGGATTAGCAAGCTTAAGTGGCAGTGGCCTGGCCATATTAGCCGCAGAACCGACAACCGATGGGGTAAACGAGTTCTAGACTGGAGACCGCGTCTTGGCAAACGTAATGTAGGGCGCCCTCTGGCTAGGTGGGGGGACGATCTGCGCAGGATTGCTGGAAAGAGCTGGATGCGAGAAGCATGGTAGATCACGGTGGCGAACAATTGGAGAGGCCTACATCCAGCAGTGGACTGCGATAGGCTGATGATGATGATGATTTTTTTATTGTTTACATTCTTAAATTCACATAGTAGATATCGTGAATAAAGTCTATTTAGCATGCATTTTATTTCAATTTCAATCAACAAAATAAGCGAAAAAAAATCCAGCAGAAAAGAAATCGCATATGTCCATGTGTGGCGGTAATCTCTTTCCATCAGGTGAGCCGTCTGCTCGTTTGTCTGCCATAATGTAAAAAAAAAATCTGCTGTTTCGTCCAAAATAGAATATCCATAATGTACCTATCAATACGGGGATTAACACGATATTTATTATGTGAAACAACATTGTGTGCTCACATATTTGGCTCGACATTTCGGCTACGTTACAGCAGCCGTGGTCACGAGCGGACTGGCGGAGCACGGCGTCCGTCTGCTGGGGCCAGGCTGTGAATCTTCGGACTCCCTCACATTTTTTTATGTTAATTCGCCACTAGATGAATTGTCAGTGAAGATACTCCGACACACTACACTAACAGTATCGGTGCTTGTTTGCGTTAGTAACGGCCTAGGACGGGGTTTGCACTTGTTAATTACTGGATTCCATGTTGATGATATTTTAAATCCATCCTCCCGATTGAAAGTCTTATACTTCTTGATCTCAGTCGCTTTACGTGTATCATCATCATCAGCCCATTTAAGTCCCAACTGCTGGGGCACGGGCCTCCCTCAATCACAGGAGGGGTAATTGCCATACTCACCACGCTTGGCAGACGGGTTGGCGAGGGTTTTGATATAAATGCAGAGTTTTCCTTCTCTGGGTGCTGATGATCTTGCCAGCAGCTTTACCTTAGTCGCCTTTTACGACCTATTCTACTCTGCCGGGGACCACACGGCGGTCACGTACTATCCTGGTATGATAACAACGTCTGCAACACTCCAGCAATATACTTTGCCAAATCGTAGGTCGGCGAATCAATCTGACTCACGATGGGCCGTAGTGGTACGTTATTTTTGTGTATTTTAGGCAGTCCGTAAAGTTTGGGAGGTTGCACAGTTTTTGGCTTGTATAAATAGCTGTACTCATCTTCCGTAAAGATATCTTTGTGTTCATAGATAAGGGCTCGAATGCGCCGTGTAACTCTGGCTGTAGGATTATAGGATACAGGCTTGTACACATTGGTATCCGCTAATAAAATCCTCATTTTGGAGACATAATCTTCAGTACTTATTACTACAGTGGCGTTTCCCTTGTCGGCCTTTAGCACTAATATCCTGTCGTTATTACGCAACTCTTTCAGTGCTAGACGCTCTTCTGTAGTAACATTGCTTTTAGGTAGTTTAGACCTACGCAATATGACCGCCACATCCTGCCTCATTATATCCGCATCTGCAGGTGGGACTTTATTGCGTATAATCACTTGTTCCAAGCTACACATTATCTCTTCATGGGGAATTCGCTGGAGTGTCATAGCAAAGTTCATACCTTTAGCCAGTACACTTTTCGTAGGTTCATCCAGTACCTCATTCGATAAGTTAATTACTGTGCGTTCTATGTGTTCAGCTGAGTTTGTAATAATCGCATCGCTAGTGGGTGTCCGCGATTCCAACCCACGACGTTGGCAAGAACACAAACGATCGAATTTGTGTTCATGGCGTACTTTACAAAACTCATAGGTTCGAGACGCTTGTAGATACGTAATTTGATCACACTTATCAAAGTCCTAACTAGATAACACCACACTGCATTCCTGATGTAACGTGTATAATTCACTCACTACACCACCTACTACACTGTGGCAATTACGTATCAATAACACTCGCGTTTGTTAAAACTCTCTTCGAATGCGCGATATCACTACGCGGTTTAATACGAACATACGAATTACACTGTCCCGACATATCATTAGAAATATCAAGTTCGTTTCTAAACGCGCCCGTTTTTTCCGAAGGAATTCTAGATGTTTTATTTTTGTCACAATATCTGACCCGTAGCGGTTTGTTAAATAGTTTTTTTAGATTTTCGCGCTCCATTATAACTATAATGTATCAATCAGAATATCCACCCGGCAATAATGTATGGAACAGCAGTTTTTTTTTCGCTTATATGTTTGATCTAACATGCTAAGTTGACTTTATTTGCGGTAGGTACCTATGTATCGTGAATAATGTTTTTTAATGTATGAATGTGATGTATTCGTAATGTCAATATATTCATTAATTGCAATTCTTTATTTATTATTTTATAGACATCTAATTTTAATTAATTGATTTTATATAATTTGATTGACATAGGGACTATGTGTATTTATGTTAAATCTATATCTGTATTCCGTATTTTATTGTATATGATCCGCATGATGGTCGAAATAAATGTTTTCATTCATTCATAAAGTCCATTTATGAGGTTTTAGGGATGTAAACGATAAAGTATTCATTATAAACTGGCTTCCTTTTTAAAACATCGGTTTGACAGTATAGCATAAAGATATCTCCGTAGATATCTATATCCTTATATACTCCGAGCAACAAAGTGTAAGGGAGTATTATTACCTTACTCTATGGTGTAAGGACAGACAGTAAGATCCCGTCGCGAACTTTTGATTTACGAGCGCGATCTGTGCCCGCAGACGCTTCCAAACTCAGCTACCCAATCATGTGAAAATAGGGGGTTGGAAAAGGAAGCGAAAGAAATCACATAAAAAGATCACGGAGAGACTGGAACATGTTATTACAAAATCGGCAAAACACGGAACACGTTTCGAGTGAGTGAGCAATCGGTGGCCCAATCTGGGATAAGGAGAGTTTTAAGGTTGGCAACGCATTTGTGACTCCATGGTTAGGTGTCCATGGGCGACGGCAATTGGAAAGCAATCATGTGAACTATGTATTTTCGGTGAATTAATATTTCTATCTATCTTGAAAAAAAATGTCTGCCCGTGCGAAGCCCATTAGAAACGACGATCCGTTTGGAACAGTGGTAGTGAACGCTGCCTTTGATCCAAGGGTTGCGGGTTCGATCCCCGCACAGTACAAACATTTGTGTGCATGAACATGTCTGTTTGTATTGGTCTGGGTGTTTCTTTGTATTATAAGTATGTATTTATAAAAGAAAAGTATTATATGTATATATTTGTAATCCCACTGTTGATTCTGATATACGTAACAGAGGTGCTTGAGCTACCTATCTCGGAGTCAATCAATGTATGTGACGTTGTGAAATATTTATATATTAGAGGCCGCGCCACCAAAGAAGGTTGCCATCAACCTTCTGAGCTTTATGTGCGTACAGCTACACATCAAAGTAAACAAACCTCTTTTTTATATTATGGCTCTACCCGAAGATATCTTGATAATGCCAAGTAAATTATTGAGACTAAGTGGTTAGTCGAACAATCGAAGTCAGTCAAAGTCACAGTCACTTCATAAAACGCCGGCGTTTTATCGACCTACGTATTCTACCGATACCACTCTAAACACAATCGCAAGACTATCCACCTTATTAAAAATCCTGATCTAAAGTTATTATAGTACTAAAGCTCATATTACCCCATTCCAACACGCGATGTTAAAAGGGGCCGGCATGAATTTTGTTCCGGGATCGGATCCTTAATTCGCGATTTGTAATAAGGGGGTAAAAAGTCTAAGCAAGTTGTTCGTGACAAATCATCGACACGCAATAGCAGTGTTAAAAATGATACAATTTAACGATTCTTAATATCAGGAGCCCAATTCTTGTGCTTGTGATATTTTGAAAACATGGCGGATATCTCCTAAAAACCATACAAAAAAACGATGTTTTAGTGATATATATCGTATGATAATAATGTCACGAGCACGAGAATTGGGCTCCATGATCACTTCGCGGCACTTCATTGCACAATTAAATAGCAAATTTGTTCGCTAAAACAACTAGATGCTAATTTAAAACCTTTGAATTGCGTCAGCCCACGCGGAGTGTTTGGCTCCTACCGCTAGTCCTCTTAAATTTATTTATACATATCTATTTTTTTATGTGATTGGTGGCAGACGAGCAGACGGTATGGACGGTGATGGTAAGCGATTGCCGCCGCCAATGGACACCTGCGACACCAGTGGAGTCACAAGTGCGCTACCGCTTTCCCCCGGTTTGGGCCTCCGGAACCCTCACTCACGCAGCGAAACACAGCATAATGCTGCTTCTCGCTGGTTTCCTGTGAGGCCGTGGTATCACTCCGGTCGAGCCGGCCCATTCATGCCGAAGCGTGGCTCTCCCACAGTCACGGTCTTTATTTGATTCTCACCTTAATGTCATACGCGTTTCATTCAATATCAAATGAGGAATTTTGACAGATTGTGGTTACCTGATGTGTGGCTGTACGTAGAGACAAGGATCATTTTTTCTGAGACGGATCACCTGATGGTAAGCAATGGACAACATTTCAAAATTGCTAAGCTCTGAAACAAAAAATACCAATTCTTTATTTACTTTTCCGCTGCTTGAAAATATATTTATTAATTTTTTATATTGCTTATTTACTGAGAAAAAAATTAAAATCTAAAAAACGTAAGATGACGTCATCAGACGGCAGAATGTAAAATATTTCTTTGCTTAGCACATTATAGTTTTAAATTTACGAAATGCCAAACCCATGACATGCAACTGTCAAAAAAAAAGACAACTTGTCAACGTTGAATGAATGAATGACGTTGACAATGTTGACGCTAGTATTATTTACCTTTGACAGTAGTACCTTTTTTTTATTAAAACAATGATAAGCAAAGGAATATCGCTGTATTCAGCCGTCCGATGACGTCATTTGGCGCTTACGTCTATTTAGAATATAAAGAATTTCAATAATTATTTTATGCATGAAAATGGACAAATTTTGAAAAAAGAAAAAATATGGGTCTGTTAATTTTATGTCTATTTTCATATAAAAAAACAATATGGACATGTTAAAAATATGAAATGTTGTCCATTGCCGCCGCCAATGGACACCAGCGACACTAGTGGAGTCTGAAATTTTAGTTTCGTGTTTTGCCGCGGGACTTCATTCGTGGCGCAGACTCCAGTCAAGAATAAAGTACCTACCTAATTTAAGAGAGTAAAAGCCAATTTGATAGCAGAAAAAGTATTTGAACAATCAATTCAGAATCTTATCTAATCATAATGATGATGTTTATCAGCGTTTATCTGATGCCGAGTCAGAAAATTATTTTTTGATTTAAAAAGTCGATGTTTGATTATTTGAAAAGAATTTCAACTTTTGAAGTTCATTAATAACCCTCAAGTAAAAACTCACGGATATTTTCTTGCTTAATTTAGGGTGACCAGCTTTTATTGCATAACTTGGGACTGAACTTTGGATTAAGTGGGGGTATCGGAGCCCAACCAGGGAGAAGGGCGGGGAAGTTGGTTTAAAGGTTTCTTATGTGATAGGTGGCAGACGAGCCTGACGACCTGGTGGTAAGCGATTGTCGCCGCTTATGGACACCCACGATACCAGTGGAGTCACAAGTGCACTGACAACCTTTAAACCCCCCCCCTTTCCCCTGGTTTGGGCCTCCGGTACCCTCACTCATGCAGCGACACACAGCACAGTGCTGCTTTACGCTGGTTATCTGTAAGGCCGTGGTATCACTCCGGTTGAGCCGGCTCATTCATGCCGAAACGTGGCTCTCCCACTGTCAAAAGGTTGATGTTGTGAGCGTCTATGGGCAGCGGCAATCATTTAGATACCTTTAGGTGATCTGTCTACTGCTAAATATGACAGAAAAATAACTTAACTGAACTAGAAGAAAGAAGATGTCATTGATGAAGTTTTTAATTTTTCCACGCACAGTTTACCAAATTTTTTTATGTGAAAGTGACGGCGTGCAGACGGATTACCAGATGTTAAGCGAATGTTTAGAATGGTTGGTAAAAGTAGAGGTTAAAGGGATGAAAATATTCACCAATACACCCTGTATGGGTATGTAACTTTCGGGTGTTACAAATAAACATTTTGAACGTCAATAAAATGCCAAGTCAGTCCTACACCATAGATAGATAGATATAATTTATTGCGTAAATACGCAACTTATGTACTAGGCATTACAGAAATTGTTTCTACAATTTCGGCGGTCTTATCACTGAAAGCGATTTCTACCAGACAACCTTCGGGTAAAGGACATTAAAATTTAATATCAGCCCCTCCTCTGCTATTATAACAATAGGTAAAAGATAATAAATTAAACATTATAACAATAGGTTTAGGATTGATTTAATACAACAATACTAACCAACCAACAAAAGGTTTTGGGATCGAACTTAGTAAAGGTAGTTACGAGTAGGTAGGTATTTATGGTTTAGAACCCTTTAGCCGGATTTTTAGGTTAGCTGACTTTTCAGCCGGTCCCTAATCTTTTTTAATACTGGGGCTTATTGAGAAGGCCAGGCTATTGTTAAAATAGCTTTATTTTATGACCAAATCATTAATTTTGTAAAAAAGATTATGTGGTGTAAAATACGGCAGCTTTATTTACCCCGTTTTTTTGTAATATCCGAATTTAATTTATTTTTAAAGCAAAAAACACGGTACCGTAAAATTATAAGATAATTTGGACACCCTTGCTTTACGATTCACCCAACTTTTTAAGTCAAAAATTGTTGAGTTAAGTTGTGTTATAATATTAGCGATTTTATTATTACATTATCAAATACTTAAAGCTCGAGAACTTTTTCAAAAAAGTAATATACATTCCTTTGTTGTCTGATATCTGTAATACAAGTACTTACATATAATACGGAATCAGGTCAATGTATGAAGTTTTGTTATTTTCACTGTTTGTGTCATTTTACGGTATACTACCATACAGGGTGAATCTGTTAACATTTACATCTCTTTATCTAGGTGTTCTACTCATCATTCTAAACAATGTTTGTTCAATGACTTTTGGAAATTCGCAAAAAAAAAAATCCTATTTTCATATAAAGTCGTTGACGTGATTTGGTTATTTTGTATGAAGAGAAAAAAACATTTTTGACTATTTTCGAAAAGTTCTACTACTAATATTGTTAATGGTTGGTAGAATACGCGGTTAAAAGGATGTAAATGTTTACATATACACCCTGGACATTTAATAAAACACATTATAAATTAAAAAAAATACACAGCATGACTATTTATAGTAATTACTGGAGGGATAAAAGAAGTGACTCAAATTTTATTTCCAAACTATTAATACTAGATTTTGACATATATAACTAATGATTAAACTATAATACACTCGTATACTGTATCTGTACATACAACACGACTGGTGTAGAAACAATTTCAATACTGTTGAAAACAAACAGCGTTCTGAAAGGTTTCTTTCAATTCTATCAGTATTCTTTATCTTGAGTGGAAAAGGTTGGTGTTATAGCCTCGCAGGTTTATAGGAATTGAGACCTTATCGCGACGGGGGAAGGGTCTAGTGTAGGTATGTGTACAGGGTGTGTTATTCTTAGGTTTATGAAGCTGTCTATTGTGATGAAGAGGATAGGAGTGAAAATGTTCGTCTGATTGTAGGTTTTTTAACCGAATATCAATTGATAGGTTAGGAAATATCTCAGTTTGATTCGGCTAGTTTTAGAAACGTTTAACGATGATTCAGTTGGTCTGGTTCCTCTGTGGTTACTAAGGTCAGACGGCAGTCGCTTCAGTGTAATTACAGAATCCCCAGATCATCAATTATAATCTAAACGTACCATATCAGATTCAAACTTACGATCTCCCGTTAACAAGGCGCACGTTCTAATCCACTGACCATCACTCTAAGTTCATTTCGCTTCTAACTTTTTAATTTGGATTACTGTCAGATTTCAACTATTCGTTTCTCGAGAATCTTTCTCACTACCTCGTACGACAAAACTTTGGGATAAACCATCGCCTGTGGTATTTCCAGACCGACACGAACATACCTTCAAGAAAAGAGCGTATTCCTTGTAATGTAATGTCCTGTTTCCGCATAAAGACTCCCATTTGGTCCATTGTGCGTGATGGGTCTTGGCCATTCTAGCCAGCCTAACTCCACCCAGAAGCGCAGAAGCTTCCTGGGAGCTTCACAGGCAGCGAGTGACCTCGCTGATCCGAGTATTTCATCGCATTGACTGGTCACCGCATCGCATTCCAAGACTACGTGTGCGACAGATTCCTCGGCGCTGAAGCATCCCCTGCATAGAGGGATGTCGGTAGCGCCAAGGGTGTAAAGATTTTTGTTTAAGAGACAGTGGGCCGTAATTGTCCCTTTAATTACTCTGAGATTCTTTCTGCTGAGATGTAGAAGTCGTTTTTTGAGCCGCGGGTTTATTTTGGGTAGTGTGATTTTGGATTGGCTACAAAATGTGGTTTCCATCTAGAGCGTATTCCTTTTTAAAAGGCCGGCGGCTGACTGAGGAGTCACACCTCTGCTATTGCAGGTGTCCTTCTGCGGCAGTGATCGCTTGTCATCATGTGATCAATCGGATAGTCTGCCCCAAATTTATTAAAAATTAATTAACAGACAAATTTTCCATGTTTGGACGCAACGCTCTACGACCAATAGAGATGATACCTTGGCATAGCGTCTTTTCTTTTCTTGCGTACTATAAGGCTGAGGAGAGCCAATATACTGTGTCACTATAAAAAAAGGATAAACGTGTGGGATCCGTCACGAACTGACCTGTTTTATTGACATCCCTTTCGATTCTTTCTCTATCCCTTTTGCCCATTCAATAGTATTTCCGAGCAATGAATAGTACCACAGTATGAAGATAGTCAGCAAGACAGAACAATCCGTAGGGCTTTGCATTAAGGTGAATTAATGAAAAATACTTAATACTCAATACTTAATTCTTTATTGCTTCTATAGTGTATACATGATGGTGTATACATGATGGTGTATACATAGATGGTGAAGTATAACAAAGCAACCTCTTTGAAGAAAATAAACAAATTAGACCTAGAATAAACGAATTAAATATCTTTATTCAATTTAAGTCCATACAGAACATTTATGAATGTGAAATATTATGTAATCTACCGGTGAATTGGAATGTTAATTCCTTCCGAGAAGAATCAGCAACAAACTCAGTAGGTAGTTACTTTTTTCAAATAATATGGTAATTACAATTTTCATTTTTAATTTAATGCAATATTCTATCTTATAAAAAATATGATTACAATGACGTTATGACATACAATACTTATAATCAGTATCGTTTAGATAAATCGTCAAAGCAAAATTATGAAATATAATTATACATTAGAGAATAGGCGAAGAGATCAACATGTCCAGGAATCAATATCATTTAAATAACTTTATAGTAGCCTTTCTGCGTTAAGCAGTTTTTACATGTAATTTAAACTTATGTATTGGTACGAGTAAAAATATTTTTTGAAGTAACTTATTAAACATTCCAATGCTTAATCCCACAAATTAATTTTCAATTTTTGAAGGCTAAGATTTGGGACAACAAGCCTATGTTTATCTCATGTGTTAAAGCTATGAAAATCTGTTTTTTGTGCAAGTTCTTGCGTACAAACATAATACAATCAAAAATGTATTGAGATAATACGGATAAAATATTGATTGAATGACTTGAATACTTCTCTAAGTGGGTCGCGTGATCTAAGACCGTAAATGGCACGGATGGCCCTCTTCTGCGAAATGAAGATAGCTTGTAAGTCAGCACGTGACCTCCACAGTAGAAGATCATATGATATCAGACTATGAAAATTGTTGAAATTGACTGACTGATATTGTGACAGCAAGAATGGTTTCTTGCTGTCACAATCATCAGTCAGATTCCTTATCTTTCTAACAACATATGCAGCTGATCTAAGTCTTCCTGCCAAGGCAGAAATGTTCCTTCTGGTCCATTGCAATTTTGTTGTATACAGGATGTATATGTGAACATTTACATCCCTTTAACCACGTGTTCTATTAACCCTTACGAACAAAATTTGTTCTATCACTTTTGGAAATTCGCATGAAAAAATTTCAACTTTTCATACAAAGTTGGTCACGTGACTTGGTAATTTTGTATGGGGAATAAAAATTTTTTCGATAAATTTCGAAATGTCCTTGAACAAATGTTGTTTAGAATGGTTTGTAGAATTGGTTAAACATTTACATGTTTACAGATACACCCCGTATATCGTCTATACATGTCAAATTAACGCCCTGTTGATTTAGTGGTTTAAGTACCGAGCCGTGATCTGGGTCCTAATTTCGATTCCCCGGTCGAGCAAAAGTAAGTTTCAATTTTTTCGAACATTGCTCGGGTTTGTGATCATCAATCTACACTAGGCAAGCGTGGTGATTAAGCCTACCCGCCATAGTAGGGATGACTTGATTTCTATGATGGAGGCCTTTGCCCTGCAGTGGGACAGTTTATAGGCTGCTACTTATGTTCGGCTTCATGTGGACGTCTCGCAATCATACACACCCTTATGTCACGGACAATAGACTTGTGTACTAGGTTTGAGAAATAACAAACATTAGTTAATATAGCATTGAGAAACAACGGTCAAAAGAAGCTATGTACAAAATATCAGCTTGAAACCTTTTGTATTATTTTTGTTATGAGCCCTCAAAGGCAAAAATAGGCAAGTAAATTTTAAGTCTTTAATATACGAAATATTTATACAGCAATCGATATCTTATCTATAGCAATTTTTGTTAAAAAAACCATTTCCATAAACGCACTATTTCATATAGCTATCGGACAATGTTATCTCTCGATGCGCATAAACTAGTGAGGGCTGACGTCACGCCTCGCGTCGCTGTTTGTATGGAGCGTCTTGGGCAAGTCTATTTTAAGTGATTTTGAAATTGTCCTATCTCGAAGAGTTTCCAAGCTAACAAAGCCATTCTTTCACCGATGTTTTCACTTTTGACAGTTTCTTATATTACCAACAAGAGAAAAAAATAGGACACAAGTCTATTAGTTCTATTGATATAAATAGGTTTAGACAGATTGAGCGGCCGAAGTCTGATTACTTGTCTGTCATTTCAGCCCAGCGTGTGATTCCCGGTTGCGTCCGAGTTTTTTTTGTACATGTCTAGTTGTCGAGCCTCTGGCTATATTATTACTGTGACACCACCGTACAATAGAATTGTCAGCTATATGGAGACGTATGGTCATCGTGTTATCTCTCGATTTATGACCACCTTTAGTATCTCCTGACCTTTTCCCATGTCTAAATATTCCTGCTCGAATGGCTTTAGATATTGGCTCCAAAAAGGATTTTGTCTTTGATTTGTTATGTGTTGTAACTGGAAATTGGCTTAAAACTATGGTTGCCAGGTCACTCTCAATTCATTTCAGTTAAAAAGCCTCAAAAATTCAGGCGTCAGGTGCTGCAGTGCTTGACGCCTGAACCACCTACTCGTTAGCGAACCCGTCACAAGTCGTGGACATAATTAAATTTTATAAAGTTTTGTTTAATCTTAACGCAATAATACACATTGCATGCCGTGGCGACCTATAAGTAAAATAATAAAAATAATAAAATATTGTTTATTGCTCAATAAGGGTTTACAATGTAGTGAAGAAGCAGATCCTTTAAGTAATGTAATACTTGTGGCGGATTGCCTCGCTCCTGTGCTCAATAATGTATCTTAGTGCTAGGTACATTATTGAGTGCAATTAATAACTTAGTTAATCAATCAAGATGGATTTGTGTGTGTGTGTGTGTGTGTGTGTGTGTGTGTGTGTGTGTGTGTGTGTGTGTGTGTGTGTGTGTGTGTGTGTGTGTGTGTGTGTGTGTGTGTGTGTGTGTGTGTGTGCGTGTGTGTGTGTGTGCGTGCGTGCGTGCGTGCGTGCGTGCGTGCGTGAGTGCGTGCGTGCGTGCGTGCGTGCGTGTGTGTGTGTGTGGGTGTTGACAGACAGAAGAGTGTATGCGTGCGTGTTTAAGTGTGCGATTGTTATTCTTTGTATATGTATAGTTCATATTAATCGTCTTAAATGGTTTCCGTATTGTCATAAGATAATGTTTTAAGCCATTCAGTAACTACTTTTGTACACTCGTATAAGATCATAGGGTACATATTTAATTTTTGATTGATTGAGTTGTATAAATGTGCAGATTGTGGGTTATATTGACGTCTAGCAAATTCAATCCGGGTCGAAGGGGACTGTATAACTGTTCCTTTTCGTCTTTTATTTATTTTAGAAGAGTCATAGGGCACTTTTTATGTTTGTTTAAGTAAAGTGACATTTAGCTTTGAGATTATGTTTGTCTATGTTCTTATTGGCTTGTAACAGTGTTTATCTTGTTGGTTGTCCTAATAAAATAAAAAAAAAAAAAAAAAAAAAGCGACTGTGCTGTGAGTTTTGTCGAGTGAAGCACACTTGCGACTCCAAGGGTGTTGCGGGTGGGTGTATATAGGCGGCGATAACAGCATACCATCAGGTGATCCGTCCGTTCGTCTACCACCAGTCATATAAAAACGGGATTTTATTGACCATAGGCACGAAAATCTAAAGTATAACATCTGTGACATAAAAAAAGTTCACCATTTTAAAGCTTTGAATATCAGGACCGCATCTGTAATATTTTGATTTTTTTTTATGTGATAGGTGGCAGACGAGCAAATAGATCACCTGATGTTAAGCGATTGCCGCCGCCCATGGACACTCGCGACACCAGTAGAATCCCAATTTTTGTTTTTTATTATGTGATAGGTGGAAGACGAGCAGACGAATCGTCTGATGGTAAGCGATTGCCACCGCCCAAAGACACTCGCGGCACCAGTGGAGTCACAAGTGCGCTGCTATCCTTTAAATACCCCTTTCCCCCGGATTGGGCCTCCTATATCCCCACTCACGCAGCGAAACATAGCACAATGCTGCTTCAAGCCGGTTTCTGTTAGGTCGTGGTATCACTCCGGTCGAGCCGGCCCATTCATGCCGAAGGGTGGCTCTCCCACCCATAAGCAGGACTTTTGTATGTGTTTTAGCTTAGTGGATAAGAACATGCCTTCCATACGGGGAGTCATGATTCGATTCCCAGCATGCACCTGTGGATTTTTCAAATCTATGTGCTTATATTGTTTTAAACTTTCATGGCCACTAACATTAGAATAGTTATTTACGAGATTTCTACCATGTACTTTATTTTTGAGTTTAGAATATTTCGGCACTGTTGCAATCGCCATAGTCACGGAGTAACTGAAGTTTTTGCGGGTAAGATGTTACTGGCAGACAAAACGGTCTACCCTCCTTCGCAGCCTTTTACTACGCGCACCTGCGTGACCATGGCGCTTGCAACAGTGCCGAAATATAAAAAACTCAAATATATTATAATAAGATTTCTACCATGTACCTACATGGTAGAAATCTCGTAAATAACTATTCTATGTACATATTTCTACTATTAGCTAGGCGGTGAGAGGAAACATCGCGAGGAAACCTGCTGAAAACTGCTGAAATTATCGCAAATATTGTAGCTATCCATAGTTTGAGAATATGCTAGACGTAGTTAAAATTGCAAAACAGAATCGTATTTTAAAAAATCACAATACAATGCTAGCGTTCTATATACATCAATACATAACATATCTATCTAGATGCGAAAACATCTGTTTTCGCAGCATAATTTCATATACCAATTGCAGTTTTATCAAAACATCTCGTTGAATATTTTTCAAACTAAAAATACAAGGTAAAACGTGATATACCCGGGTTCTGGGGTACGGCTCCCGACGTTTCAATTAAACAGACCCTCATGGAAAATATCGGGGATAACAGAAATAACTTGGTAAATTAGCCATCTTTCCTAGATTAAAAAAACTCTATCGTTACATAAATAAAGTTCATTATTGTGTCTGCGATACAGTTAAATACAAAATTAAAGATTGTAATTATTTTTTATACACAAAAAATACATATATCCCCCAAATGGCTGCCCTGATGGTCTAGTGGATTAAGTACCGGGCCGTCATCTCGGGGGGAGTTCAATTCTCGGGTCGAGCGAAAAATATCTATGTTTTGAATTTTTCGAACATAGCTCGGGTTTGTGATCACCAATCCGCATTTGGCAAGCGTGGTGATTAAGCCTAATCCCATCATAGTAGCAATAACTTGGTTTCTATGATGTAGGCCTTTGCCCTGCAGTGGGACAGTTTATAGGCTGATACTTTAATTTACTAAATTACTGCCCATAGGCATCGTGCCCAGGAGACTTAGCATATTTCCTTTCTGAATGGCCAACTTATACGTTGGCCCGGAAACACGCTAGCTCTCGTGTCACCCGAAGCGTCAACCAGCCTCTACCATAGTTCACGGTACAGGTGGTGGGCTCCCATTCCCCACGGTTTGAGGGTTTCAACTCCAAACGGCTCAAATAGGCAGGTGTTGCTTAAACTTGCATATTTGCGCCGTTTGAGCGATTCCGCTGATGCAGTAGCGGCCCCAGAGTGTCGACACACGTTGCATCCCACACTAGCGGTCGGCCCGTCTTCCACGGAATTAAGGTAATGACATTGGGTCTCTTGCCGTCACTTCGAACCAGGCCGTTCGGTTCAAGAACGGCTGGTATGGACGCGCTGGCAAGAGCCCGACGGATAGTATGGCAAATGCAACATCAACGATACTGATTTTTCGTCCGATGTTCCTTTCTCTTGTTTCTGTACATATGGTGAGATGGTTCTCAGGGCGATGGTTCAGAACGCGCCTTCCGTATGGGGGTCGTGGTTCGAATCCAAGCATGCACCTCTGGATTTTTCAAATCTATGTGTTGTGTACCAGCACGTTTCGGATAGTTTCTGAAACGTGTACCTAACCACGATTCAGTTGGTTTGGTTCTCATGTTAAAAGGTTGACACTTCATTGTAATTAACAGACTCCCCAAATCTTGAGCGCGGGAGAGCCACGCTTCGGCATGAATAGGCCGTCTCGACCGTAGTGATACCACGGCCTCACTAGAATCGGCATGAAGTGTGCTGTGTTTCGCTACGTGAGTGAGGGTTCCGGAGGCCCAATCTGGGGAAAAGGGGGGCTTAAAGTTTGGCAGCGCACTTGTGACTCCACTGGTGTCGCAGGTGTCCATGGGCGGCGGCTATCGCTTAACATCAAGTGATCCGTCTGCTCGTCCTATCACATAAAAAAACCTGAATCATGGTCCAAGCGTACCGGGCTTAAGAGCTTAAACCAAATCACTTCTGTTACACGTTTTGCCTGTCAAAAAGCTATCGGAGTGAAATCTTTACGATCACGGAATAAAATATGAGCAGCGAAGCTACTTACAAAGTGCGAATGCGATGGAAGATATTATAAGAGCCTTACATATTGCGACCATAAACACACCTTTAAACGCGCATTTTTTATTGTAGATGGGTTTGTTTGACTTGGCACATGACATCTTACGGAACCATAAACTAAGAAGAAGATAATAATAATAAAGGTTTTTTAATTTTCAAATATTCTTTATTTTTCAAATAGGTAACATACATTATACAATAGTGACTGGAGCCTATTTTTAAGTAGGTATAATGTTGCTTTGTGCCAGAAGGCACTGCTCTTCCGTATGTATGCATGTACATATATACCTAAATGGGCACACAATAATAACATTAAAAATAAAACCAAAAGAAGGAATGCCGTAACGTTTTTAAAAATAAGTAAAAAATAATTATTTTTATTTTATTTTCCGAGTCGCGGTCTCCACTCAAGGACTTTACAGCTCCAACGGCTGTCAGTTCTGCGGCTAATATGACCAGCCCACAGCCTTTTCAGTTTGCTATTTCGGTGGGCTATGTCGCACACACAATAATGACTCTGGTTCTCTGTCGAATTACATCATTTCTGTTGCGGTCCTTTAGAGATACTCCGAGCATAGCGTAGTGCAGGTCGCGCTGCGACAAGATGGGATGATGACATTCGAAGGCTGGCTGGTGAGAGCTGTATGAGAGTGGCCGAAAATCGGGAGCAGTGGCGTGCATTAGGGGAGACCTATGTCCAGCAGTGGACGAGTGTGGGTTGCTGATGATGATGATTTTATTTTATTCGGAAGACCAACAGCTGCTACCGTACTAAGGGTAGCAATTACAATGAATGTCTTAAAGCTAATAACTGGTCTTCACTGATAGAACTAAAGTGAGTAAGATAGAATAAAATTGTTAACTTTAAAAACTTTAAAATAAAATCGTTACATAATTACTATTACACAGTGCTTTAATGCTTTAGTATGTATGTGTGTGCGTGCGTGCGTGCGTGCGTGCGTGCGTGCGTGCGTGCGTGCGTGCGTGCGTGCGTGTGTGTGTGTGCGTGTGTGTGTGTGTTTGTGTGTGTGGGTGTGTGTGTGTGTCCTTTAGCAGAAGCTTTATAGTAGGATTATTAATTAAAAAGGCGAAATATCAAAATGTAAGGAGATTGAATCAGTTCAGATTAAATCTCCATACATTTTGATATTTCGCCTTTTCCAAATATATGGGAACCATAAAAATAGAGCGGCATTATAAGTCTATGATGGGAACGACACATTGACTTCTGTCAGAGTACTTAATCTGATTAAAAATCCGACTTTAGTGCGGTAATAACTTAAGATCTGAAATAAGTAAGGCCCCTAAAACAGAGAGGGGAGTGTTTATAAATGAATCATGAAGACAAAGTGAGGATTCTGAATGCCATGTTTTTAATTTATAAGACAGAAATTAATGAAATAAGATGTAATCTAATTAGTCGAAAGCAAAACTTTAAGGAAGTAAAGCAAACAGGAAAAACAAATGTTTTTTCAAAGTGAATAACAAGAAAACGAATTTAGTATACATAATGGTATTTTTTGAACAGTTTTTTTTTCGTGTTATATATTTCATATACTTTTCTGATATTCCTGCTAAGCACGGAATTAGGTCAATGTACAATAATCATTATCGTCATCGTCAGCCTATTTAATTCCCCACTGCTGGGGCACGGGCTTCCCTCAATCACATGAGGGGTAATTGCCATACTCACCGCGCTTGGCAGACGGGTTGGCGAGGGTTTTGATATAAATGCAGAGTTTTCCTTCTCTGGGTGCTGTTGATCATGCCAGCAGCTTTACCTTAGTCACATTTTACGACACCTCGGTAAGAGTGAGGGTGGCCTATTCTACTCTGCCGGGGACCACACGGCACATGTACAATAAGCCACACATCAATGTTAAATATACAAAGCTAAAGTCAAACACGTAAGAGTATGGTTCAACATCAAGTGAGGAAATTTGATAGAGTGTGGTAACTGCATGTGTGGCAGTCTCTACCTATGAGATTTTAGAAAGGATTTTTGTAAGGTACATAACAGTAAGGTACATAGAGTAAGATAACAATTTTTAAAATGGGAATTCAAAGTTAGTTGATTTGCTTCATTCTATTTTGTGTTGCATTAGACTGTATGACTTGGTATGAGGATAATAAAGAATTGTATAAAAACTTGGCGATTAAAAAGAGTAACTGGCGAGTTTCCTGCCGGATCTTCTCGACCAGAAACAACTCTCCGAGCCGGTGGTAGAATCGCATTATGTTTATTTACTTTTTTTAGTATATTTTATGTATCAACATATATATGTATTAACATGTAAATTATTACATAAGTACTTATAAATAGTCTTATATTATTCAAATGTATGACGATTGTAAGTGCTGTGTACAAGCCTATGCAAATAAATAATTATTTGATTTTGATTTTGAGTACAAAAATGTCTATGCTCGGGCCGCAACTTTATATTCCAAGAAGGATAATTGTGGAGGAGAATAATTGTGGGTTCGAGTCCCACCCGAAAACTGTCGAAAAAATTTTAAGTACATTATTTACTTAAGAAGAAAAGAATGTTTTGACACTTATATTTCACAACATCACATACATTGATCTGACTCCGAGAAAGGTAGCTCAAGCACCTGTGTTACGGATATCAGAATCAACAGTGGGATTACAAATATATACATATAATACTTTTCTTTATAATACATAGGAAACGCCCAGACCAATACAAACGGACATGTTCATGCACACAAATGTTTTTATTGTGCGGGGATCGAACCCGAAACCAAAACCGGACCAAAAGCAGCGTTCAACACCACTGGTCCAAACGGGTCGCCATATAAATCCACATGTTGGTAAAAATGGTGTGCGAATTGGAGCCGCAATTCACTGGATTTTTTCTCACATCATTGCGTGACACTGCCCAAACCCTCCATGATGAATCATTTCTTGCCCACGATCCCCTGCACACGAGTTTTTGTCTCACATGATATATCGGGATATAACCTACTCATACATACCCATACAGTCCCTACATCTATGACCTGCCTGGAATGTATTGGGGGAATTATACGGTTATGATGAGGTAATGACTCTGAAGTCTTCCTTCTTATGTTTTAGGTAATTAATATGAATTCCCGCATCGTAATTAGGGTTATTCTGATGTTTGTGTTACTATTTAGGTTAGCCAACAATGACTATGACTATCGTTACGAGAGGAAACATGGGGTGAAAGTTACCAATACCTATTTTGAAAAACCCTTCTTGTTTTAGACTGAGCTGTTAAATTTATTACGGGATTAACGTTATTAACGGGGTTTCTACCATGTACCTTATTGTAAAAGTAGAGTCGTAGTAAAAGACTACCAATGAGGGTAGACCGATTTGTCTGCCAGTAACATCTTACCCGCAAAAACTTCAGTTACTCCGTGACCACGGCGCTTGCAACAGTGCCGAAATATCGAAAACTCAAAAATAAGGTACATGGTAGAAATCCCGTAAATAATCATTCTAATGTTAGTGGCCATGAAAGTTTAAAAATATAAGCTGTTAAACCGTACTTGAACAGAGGAAATGAATGGAGATTTTTTTATTATTGTGATAAGTGGCAGACGAGCAGACGGATGACCTGATGGTAAGGGATTGCCGACGCCCATGGACACTCGCAACACTATTGGACTCACAAGTGCGCTGCCAACCTTCAATCCTCCTTTTTCCGCGGATGGGGCCTCGGAGGCCCTCTCGCGTAGCGAAACGTAGCAGAGACGCGACTTCACTTTCTTTTTTGGTATTAATCCGGCTGAGCCGGCCCTTTCATGCCGATGCGTTTCCGTCCTACGGTCACAGAATATATGAAGAAGAAATAAAACCCATGGTATCGGAGTTTCAAATCGCCTTAAGGTGACGGGTAGAGTAGACACACTAGCAACGCTAATCAATTATAATTTTTAGCTACAAAACCGGATCTATTTTAAACAATTTTGGGGTTACAACCTCTCGGCAAACACTTGTGCTATTTATTAAATAACCACGCACAAATGTTGGGTCCAACGCGTACGCGAAAAATTGATTACCGCCAAAAGCGGCCACTTTTAGCGTGAATCAATTTTTCGCATACAAAAACGGACCCAACAGTTGTGCATGGTTTTTTATTAAATAGTATAAGTGTTTGCTGAGAGGTTGTATCCCTGAAATTGTTTAAAATGGATCCGGTTCACTAGCTAAAAATTAAAATCGATTGGCGTCGCTAGTGTGCCCTACCCGTCACCTTAAGGTCTTCTGACGATTTTTTCAGTTCGCTTGTGACCAAGGCAGCTGTAACGTAGCCGAAACGTCGGGCGAAATATGTGAGTACAATGTTGTATCACATAACACATTTCATATTGATTCCCATCTTAATAAGTTATAGTCTTCTGACGTAACTGGATGAAGACCACCATCAAAGTGAACGGGACCGACGGCTTTACGAGTCTTCCGAAACACATAATTATCTTTATTTCTGACGATCCGGTGATGCCATCTCCATTCGAGCCATTACGGTACAGAAAGTGGTGTATCGTCTAATGGATTTGAACCAACTATCGCTGGGATTTAGAGAGAACCACACACTATGGAGGCAGACAAGTTTTTTTTTATGTGATAGTTGGCAGACGAGCAGACGGATCACGTGATGGTAAGCGATTGCCGCGGGCCATGGACACCCGCGACACAAGTGGAGTCACAAGTGCGCTGCCAACATTTAAACCCCCCTTTCCCCCAGATTGGGACTCCGGTATCCTCACACAGCGTACAACAGCACAGTGCTGAATCACGCCGGTTTTCTGTGAGGCCGTCTTATCACTCCGGGTGAGCCGGCCCATTCATGCCGAAGGGTTTCTGTCCCACGGTCACAGAACATATAAAGAAGAAATTAAACCCTTGGTATCGGAGTTCCAAATCGCCTTAAGGTCTTCGGACGTGGCTGGATGTAGACCAGTATCAAAGTGAATGGGACCGACGGCTTAACGAGTCTTCCGAAGCACATAATTATCTTTATTTCTGACGATCAGGTGATGCCATCTCCATTCGAGCCATTACGATACAGAAAGTGGTATATCCTCTAAGGGATTTAAACCAACTATCGCTGGGAACTCTTACTATTACACCACACACCATGGAGGCAGTTAGGTACAAATAATTCACCAACATATGTTTTTCATACACCATACAATAGTCTTAGAAAATGCATTTCACTATGTAAGAAAGATATATGTCCTTTCCCCATTCGATAAGGAAACCCCAATTATTCCATGCAACGTATAACCAATTTTGCGTTTTATTACTAAAGCGTTTAGTTATAAATCCGCTTAGCTCACCAGTGTCCGAATTAACAATCTAACTGTGTCGTGGAACTTGCAGACGACGGCTCATCAAGCTAAAATGTACTTTGCTTAAGCCTTAAGTCTGAAGCATAAGGTTTAATATCGCCATTGTGTTGTACGTCTATAGTGAGTGTGACTGTTAGTTCCGTCAAGCTTCGCTGACCTAAGTAATAAAGTTCTCACATAGTTTTGCCTGAACTGAAGAAATAGATAAACTTGGGTAGCAGAAGTTATTTCACTGATGTGATTCGCTACGAAAAAATCTATTAGGTATTATATTTTAACGTTATATTATGTATAAGTAAATATTTCCCGTAGAATTGATCCCATAGCAAGAAAAACCATTAATGTAAGTAGCTAGCGAATGTTTTTTAGAATAGAAAACATTTATTCACCATTACATCTCCAAACTTCCGGAATATGGACTGCCCGATCGGCTGTCACTGGATTGCTGGCTTTTTGCATAAGCGAAAAATCCGTGTTCTAGCGGATAGATGCTCATCACAGCTCATGCCAGTCAATGCCGGTGTTCCACAGGGATCCATTTTATCGCCCATACTCTTTCTTCTGCATATCAACGACATGCTTCCCCTGGGGAACACTAATTGCTATGCAGACGACAGCACGGCTCATGGGTGATATCTCAGTCGACCTAACACCGATAGGGCAGTGATCGCCAAGAAGCCTGTGATGCCTTTACATCGCTTCCGTTGTAATTGCAACTTGGGCCCTTCTCTTGCTTACCATCAGGCTGAGGAAAGCCAATATACTGTGCCACAATAAAAAAAAACAATACGTAGAAAAATTTGCCCTATTAGCAACGGTGGACAAAATGATTTCCAAAAGTGAAAGTAGGTCTTTCATTTCTTTTTGTCGCAAATACATACGAGTAACACTGCAGAATTAGGTACCAAAAGAATCAGTAATACGCATAAACAATATGTCATTCGTTATCGAATCATCGATTTCCTTTACAATCATTTTTTTAATATTATGGCTCTACACGAAGATATCTTGCCAATGTCAAGTAACTTATAGAGAATAAGTGGGTACTCTGCAGTCGAACTAGTCAAAGTTACAGTCATTCAATAAAACGCGGGTGTTCGATCGACCTACGGATTCTGCCGAAACCACTCTAAACACAATCGCGGGTTTTAAGACTCTATTAGGTACGACTACTACTCTATTGACCGTGACAACTCACTCGACACACAATAGCAGTATTAAAAACGATATAATTCAACGATTCGAATACTTCGCGGCACTTCACTGCACAAAAAAACACCAAATTTTGTTCTTTAAAAACCACTAGGTACTAATTAAAACCTTTGAATTGCATCGGCCCACGCGGAGTGTTGGACTCCTAGCGAGTCAGAATCATAACATTTTTCACATAATTCATCGAACTCATGTCATGTCAATCTGATTTTTTTTCAATTATTCTCTGTTTTTATACGTGATAGGTGGCAGACGAGCAGACGGATCACCTGAATGTAAGCGATTGCCGCCGGCCATGAACACCCGCGATACCAGTGGAGTCACAAGTGCGCTGCCAACCTCCGGATTGGGTCTCCGGTACCCCTTACTCACGCAGCGAAACACGGCACATTGCTGCTAAATGAACGAAACATTATTTACTTGTTTTTTTTCTTTCCTTTAAACCAGTGTCACATTTTTTTTCTAATTGTTTGCATGCTGAGATTAACTATAGGTAATTGTAAGTACAGTTAGCTTTAAGCAAAATTGTTCCGTTTTCTTTGTAAACGTACGTAAAGTTTTTTCGTAATAAATGTCTTTCTTACTAAATATCAACTTTTAGAGTGCTTTAGATGTCAGTAGCATGCAAGTCCCTACTATACAATGTTTTAAATAAAAATAAAGTTTAAAAACTAAAATCCGACTACGAAACAAGAAAATTGTCTGTGCTGAAATTATTATGCCGTTTCGCCGTGGTCGTATGCAACATTGATTTTATTTTTTTATTATATTATAATATAATATAATTCTCACAACATCTCATACGTTGACCTGATTCCATACTAAGTAGCTTAAGCACTTGTGTTACAGATATCAGACAACAGAGGAACACAAATATTTAAAATACATATATTACACCCTAGACACTGAACAAACACCAGTGTTCATCGCACGAATGTTTGTCCAGGGTGGGGATCGAACCCACGACCTTTGGCGTAAGAGGCAGGGTCACTACCAATTGCGCCATCCGGTCAGTCAAATATTGTTTTGCTACAGTAGGTGGCATACGACCACGGCAATATGGCATAATAATTTCAGCAGAGACAATTTTCTTGTTTCGTAGTCGGGTTTTAATTTTTAAACTTTATTTTTATTTAACATATTTTTAATTATGTAAATGAAATTACATATTTGAAATTTGCTAAAAAGCTCTTTCAATTAAGACCCCACACGGTACCGTCAAGCAAATTTTTTTTAGTTCCTTACTATAAGTCCCCTAGAGAGCGCTCTATTCAATTTAACGTGACGTCATGTAGCTTATAACCAGAAGACAATCAAGACGCTTCTGACGACACCTTATTGTTCAAATACGATAACTAGTTTAAAAGTTATGAGGCAACAGATGAACAACCATACATGCAGGTCAAAATCATAACCCTTATTTTTGCTTCGCTGTAGTCGGGTAAAAATTGAAGTCGATTTTTGCCAGAATAGGTATATCTACCCTTTCACATCACTACCATTTTTTTTATACTTATATCATTTAATTAATATTGTGTGCCAAATGTTTTGGTTAAATGTGCGTAATTGTACTGTGTTCCATCTTTTGTAACCACATTTATAGCAATAAAGTTATTCTATTCTATAAGGGTGTTTTTATGAGTTTGACAGTTGAAGTTTGGCTGTGAGAGTGACGGGTGGCAATACAAATGAATTATAAATAAAGTCATTCATTTTGTACGACGCCCTACCAGTCGGGCCATTGAAAATGATAAATGATCGTAGAATAACATCCGGTTAGTCTAGTGGTTGTTGTTACCGGGCCGTATCTCGGGGTCCTAGGTTCGATCACCGGGTCGAGCGAAAAAGTATGTTTGGAATTTTTCGAACATAGCTCGAGTTTGTGATCACCAATATGCATTTGGCTAGCGTGGTGATTAAGCCTAGTCCCATCATAGTAGTGATGACTTGATTTCTATATGGAGGCTTTTGCCCTGCAGTGGGACAGTTTATAGGCTGATACTTTACTTTACTAAATTACTGCCCACAGGCATCGTGCCCAGGAGACTTAGCATATTTCCTTTCTGAATGGCCAACTTATACGTTGGCCCGGAAATACGCTAGCTCTCGTGTCACCCGAAGCGTCAACCAGCGTCTTGGATAGTTCACGGTACAGGTGGTGGGCTCCCAGTCCCCACGGTTTGAGGGTTTCAACTCCAAACCGCTCAAATAGGCAGGTGTTGCTTAAACTTGCATATTACTACTAGTCCCGGCCATTGAAAGTGATAAATGTTCGTAGACTTAAAATGGCCGCTATGTTCTTGATTCATTTGTAGTAACGAAATTAAGACGGTAAGTAAAAAAATGAATGAATGAAATATACTTTTATTGGACTCAAAATAAAGTAAGAAAAATTAAAACTACATTTTTAATAAGTATTTTTAGCGGTTTATCAAGCTTATTAAATATTACGTAGACACTAACATTCACACACACACACACACACGCACGCACGCACGCACGCACGCACGCACGCACACACACACACACACGATTATTTTTCTTTAAATGATTTAATTATATTAAAATAAAATAAGTACATGTGTAAAGTGCCGCAACCGAAGCTGTCGTTAAATGAAAAAAATGTTAATGTTTACTCAATTCAACTAATGCGATACAGGCCTGTGAGCCTAGTGCATTAGTTGATGATACTTCTCAATGTAACATTTAATGTGTCAATAACTTAGATTAAATCTGATTTAATCTTAGGTCAATAACTTAGATTAAGGTGACGGGTATCGATACTCTAGGTGATCGATTTAAATTTTTAGCTACTAAACCGGATCTATTTTAAACAATTTTGGGGTTACAACCTCTCGGCAAACACTTATACTATTTATCAAATAACCATGCACAAATGTTGGGTCCGTTTTTGTACGCGAAAAATTAAAAGTGGCAGAAGAATCAATTTTTCGCGTACAAAAACGGACCCAACGTTTGTGCATGGTTAATTTATAAACAATATAGTTTGCCGAGAGGTTGTAACCCCTGAAATTGTTTAAAATAGATCCGGTTTATTAGCTTAAAATTTAAATCGATTGGCGTCGCTAGTGTGCCTTACCCGTCACCTTAAATCAAAAGTCAATAAAGATTTATTTATTTTGCACACGCCATTCATGTCACAATGAACTCTAGTAAGATTTAATAAAAATGGCCACTAAAAAAATATTGAAGCAGCATTTCTTCGTTCGTTTTACACAAAAACCTTATCTGTAAGATATTGTGACTGAAAGAATACTGAATAAAGTATTCCCATATATTTTCCTTCGCAAAAACCTATCAGCGCGAACCTAAAGTATATAAAAGCTTTGTTTTTTTTTATTGCCAGAGTTTTTGCCCTCAATGACAGCATTCATTCTGTAGGCTTTAGATATAAATCAAGTATATCCACAGCTTATACAAATTGGTGTGGATTTCATTCGAGGGTCCCACAGCTAAGGAGGGTTATCTTAAGAATACTTCGAACCGTTTCTGGCCAGCAGCTTTACCTTAGTCGCCTTTTACGACACCTCGGTAAGAGTGAGGGTGGCTTATTCTACTCTGCCGGGGACCACACGGCTACCGAGGTGTCGTAAAAGGCGACTAAGGTAAAGCTGCTGGCATGATCATCAGTACCCAGAGAAGGAAAACTCTGCATTTATATTAAAACCCTCGCCAACCCGTCTGCCAAGCGTGGTGAGTATGGCAATTACCCCTCATGTGATTGAGGGAGGCCCGTGCCCCAGCAGTGGGGACTTAAATGGGCTGATGATGATGATGATGTTCTGGCCAAAAAGTGTCATGGACTCAAAATTGAAGTAATTGACAATTTCGTTAAAAAGTGTCAAAAACAATAAGGGTTTTCGCGTGTGAAAAATCCGCCAGATGGCGTACTGTTGGACTGAGGTCCAACGTCAACAGCATTGGTTCTTTAGTTTGTCAAATTGACATTTTGACAGATCACGTTTTAAAATAACCAATCACATTGTATATGGACCTTAGTCCTATAGTACGCCATCTAGCGGATTTTTCACACGCAGAAATCCTCATTACCAAGTGATTTATGCAGTTGGTCTACTCGTACATAGAAAAGAATAAATTGCAAAATGTTAACGGTCTTATTCATGAATGCTTGTCAAACTTTGTTTTTTTTTTAATATGGCCCTACCCAAATATAATTTGCCAATGTCAAGTAAAATATTGAGAATAAGTAGGTAGTGAATAGTCGAAGTCAGTCAAAGTCACCGTCACTCAATAAAACGCCGGTGTTTTACGTTTTATCGACCTACGGATTCAGCGGATATCACTCTAAAAGCAACGCGGGCTTTAAGACTCTATTGGGTCCAAGTAAGTTGTCACCAGACAACGCACTCGACACACAATAGCAGTGTTATAAAAATGATACAACCAACGATTCTTATTATTAGGATCACTTTGCGCCACTGCACAGCACAAATGAACACCAAACTTGTACATTAAAAACCACTAGACACTAATTTAAAGCCATTGAATTGCATCAGCCCACGTGGCTTGTTTCAGCCCTTACCCGCCGAATCGTTAACCTTTGTTACAGACCGAACCAAGATCAGCAGGCACTTCAATGACATTAACATGGAGGCGATGTGCAATATTTTTTCTATGGGAAAATGTCAAAAGCGCTGACACTTGTAAACTGTCATTTTCCTATAAATAAAAAGGGAACAGCGTTAGTTTGCACTTTTGCCACGTGCCAAATAACCATGATCGGACTTTATAAAGCAGTTTTCATTATTTTTTCGAAAATTTGTGTGATTTTCTTTTAGTTTCAAAAGTCAAAAGTGCTCTATAACACCGTTTTAGCTAACAAAGGTTTGTTGAACGTTCATGAATAAAACCCTTAAGCTTTTCCTTGATGAAAGCTAGTATCTAGAGTCTTACAGTTTTGATGATTCGTTTGTAGGAAACTTTTACTAGTACATATTGCTCTTGAACATTCAAAGTGGATGAAATGTACAACCCGTGCGGATAAAGAATGGGATCAGAAATGGCGGCGCATCTATTCACTTCTCGCTCGCACACTATTTGCGTCTATACTCGCACCCCACGAGTGCGAGTATAGACGCAAATAGTGTGCGAGCGAGAAGTGAATAGATTCGCCGCCATTTCTGATCCCATTCTTTATCCGCACAGGCTGTACTGTGTTTATACAAAGGCAAATAAAGTAAACTAAATAAGATTTCAAAATAATAATAGGTCATTCCATCTGGCAAGCAGCACGCTTGTTTGCCACTATCGTGGTGTATAAAAAAGCGGGATTTTTAACCAATACCTTCTACATTCTGGTTGGTTATTTTGTAACCTAACATGGATAGTGTGAGTTTAAATTCCGCCTGAACACTTGATGAACTTTTAAGTGCATTTTTTTATGTAATAGGTGGCAGACGAGCGGAAGGATGACCTGATGGTAAGCAATTGCCGCCGCCCATGGACACCCGCGACACAAGTGGAGTCACAAGTGCGCTGCCAACCCTTACACCCCCTTCTTTCCCCCGGATTGGGCCTCCGGTACCCTCACTCACGCAGCGAAACAGCACAGTGCTGCTTTACGCCTTAAGTGCAACTTAAAATTTAATTGCAAAATATTTCTACTATTTCTATACCAAAAAAAAAGGTCTAGATTTGTAAATGCTCTAATCGCTTTACAATTTGACCAACTTGGCATTGGTCCACCGGTCGGACATAGTATGGTATTGTATGGTTGGGCTCATCATCATTTCAGATCGAATTAAACCCATTTTTTTCATCCCAAAACCTGACAAAAGCTTTGTTTTTTTTTGCCATCTCTTTTTGATCCCCAGTGACGGAGTGCGCACCCTCGTAGAGTATATAAATCAAGTTCAGCTTATATAAATTGGAGTGGATTTCATTCGAGGGTCGACGGTTTTCCTCCTCGATACATGAACCTAAATTTAGAATGGCAGCGTACTTATCAAGCTGAACTTAACTTGTTTAGACATTCATTATCTATATTGCACAAAACAAAATATGGATGTGATTTATCTTCTTCTGATATTTTGGATATCGCGGTTCACTTTAAGCGATTAACCTAGAGACAAGGACTAATAATGTACAAGGAACCGTGTGGACGCCACGCTTTGGCATAATTGGGCCGGCTCGACCGGAGTGATACCACGTCCTCACAGAAAACCAGCGGGAAGCAGCACTGTGCAGTGTTTCGCTACGTAAGTGTGGGTATCAGTGGCCCAATCCGGGGGAAAAGGGGTTTAAAGGTTGGCAGTGCACTTGTGACTCTACTGGTGTCACGGGTGTCTATGGTCGACGGTAATCGCTTACCATCAGGCGATCCGTCTGCTATTCTGCCATCTCTCACATAGAAAAATAGGGGTGCGCAGACACAATTGCCGCGATTCCGATATTTTCTATCGATCCGATCCCACTGATCAGGCGCAGGACATACTTACGCTCTACAGGACACGACCGCTGATTCCCAGACTCCGGGCTGACACTGACATTATTAACAGAAAAATTTAGGTATGTAAACAAATTTTGGCCAGACCCTGCATTTATCCAAACCCCATGCTCATAGTGTGAACCATAGCTGATCACAAATTGATAAAGATTTTTACAGCCATGATAGATACTATTGACGACCCGTTTGGATCAGTGGTAGTGAACGCTGCCTCCGGTGCAAGGGCTGCGGGTTCGATCCCCGCACAGTACAAACATTTCTGTTCATGAACATGTCTGTTTGTATTGGTCTGGGGGTTTTCTATTTACAAAAGAAAAAGTATTATATGTATCGTGGGAGAGCCACGCTTCGTCATCAATGGGCCGGCTCGACCGGATTGATACCACGGCCACACAGAAAACCGGCGTGAAGCAGCACTATGCTGTGTTTCGCTGCGTGAGTAAGGGTAACGGAGGCCCAATCCGTGGAAAGGTCGGCAGCGCACTTGTGACTCCACTGGTGTCACGGATGCCCCTGGGCGGCGGCAGTCGCTTACCATTAGGTGATCCGTCTGCTCGTACATAAACAAAAATGTATGTATTTGTAATTCCGCTGTTGGTTCTGATATCCGTAACACAGGTGCTTGAGCCATTTCGAAGTCAGGTCAATGTATGTGATGTTGTGATATATTTATTTATTGCGATACGCAATGTATGAAGATACGTAACGTACTTACTTTTTTTTTTTTACATTATAGCGGACAAACGAGCAGACGGCACACCTGATGGAAAGTGATCACCGCCGCCCATGGTCATCTGCAACACCTGAGGTATCACATATGCGTTACCGGCTCTTAAGAAAGGAGTACGGCCTTTTCTTGAAGGTCACCAGGTCGTATCTGTTCGGAAACACCACGGATGACAGCTGGTTCCACAGTTTTACTGTGCGTGGTAGGAAATGACGTGAGAAACGCACTGTTGTCGATATAAATCCATCCAGGTGATGTGGATGGAATTTGGCGTTCTGACGTGATGTGCGGTGGTGAAAAATTGCAGCTGGAATAAGACCGAACAGTATCTATCTATCTTTGTAAGGAAATATTCACTATCGATCTCTAAGCACACTCCTATGGATCACTGCCAGGAAACGCAGGCTATACTCGCATATAAGCTTAAGGGACGCCGTCAAAGTGAGAAACTTGCAAATAGCTGGATGGTATAAGCATACCTAGTCGTACTTATAGTAAGACTTAGGATATTTCGACGAGCGCCCACTTCCGATTGCTTTTCTATATGTACTAAAGGATGCCAATACTGTGCACCTGAATATTCATAGCCAGATGCTAGCATTTCTTAAAAAATCTATATAAGCGAAAGCTCACTACCTGATTGATTCATCTATCAACGCCTGCCTATACAATAAGGGTTAGAAACCTGAAATTTTGCGCAGGGTTTTCTTTTAGGAGCACTAAGAACTAATTTATTTTATATTTATTTTATTTATGGAAACATACAGCTTTTTATATATTTCATTCTTAAACTAAGTTATAATTGATATTACATTAGCCTTAACAGTTTCCAAAGTTAAGTTGTACACAATACAACGCTGGTAAGACAAACACCTAATTCGGTAAAACTAAAGATAAAAAAATATAATACTGTTTAGGTATATATTTAAAAATTTCGAAACACCACGGTAAAGCTTACATTACTCGTGCATTGATCTAAGAATACGGCGGTATTTCGCCAGCTTCTATGTGAATGAAACTCTTATTATATGCACAGGCTGTTCTCACAATAAACTATTTTTAGCGTAATTAGTTAAAAAAAAAGTAACCAATGGTCAAATATCGCCAAGAAACCACGTCACTTTGACGCTGTCACTTTGAATAATTAGACAATAAATTATAGTTAATTTGACCAAATGGATGGAATAACTATGGATCAAAAAATAGGCCCGAAGAAAGGATTTTTGTATAGTCACCCCCTAAAGGGATAAACGAGGGTTTAAAAAAATTAATTGTCTATGTTCCGGTCTCGACGCTATATTCCAAACAGAATAAAAAATCGTTTTGACACTTCATGTCACTGTGCAAAATGTAGTCCCGAATCGAAGTGAGGGTGGGCCCAGGTGGGTTTATTTATTTATTTATTTATTATAAGGTACGCAGACAGATTACTGTCAGATACATATCCATATACTTAACATAACTTAAATAGACTAGACAGGAATCCATAAAAAGCATACACAACATGATTTATACAAAGGTTACTTCACGATAGGAACTAAGTTAAAGATACATTTTGGAGAAGAGAGAAAAAGACAACACAAGCCAAAAACTACAACTAAAAGTACCCTATCTATAACTTAACTTAACTTAACTTAAACTTAAACTTACATACTATGTTGGATGGTTGAGGGGAGTCGACGACATCTCAGACATGAGATCTGAGATGACCTTCTTGTACCGGGGGAAACTAGAGTTAAATATATCAATCTGTCTGTCTGCCACTTAGAACAACATCGTTATAAGTACGGCACATTCTCACGAGTGGGTTGTAATAAGAAGTATTATTCTTGTATACCTGGATTGAAAACGTTTTTGGGTGACGGGATATATACCTGGTGTTGAAACTCAATGACGATAGCAAGTCCGGGGTGTCAGTAGCTGAATGAACGATTTTGTGTAGACAGAGTAGATCATATCTTTTACGCCGCGCTTCTAGGCTAATCATGTTAAATTTATCAAGCCTTTGAATGTAATTTCCAACTGAACGACCCAGGTTGAATTTATAAGGGATGTGACTTAACATTTTTTTTTGCACTTTTTCTAAATTATTTATGTGAACTTTATAGAATGGACTCCATATGGGACAGCAGTATTCCAAAACACTCCGAACGAAACTAAAGAACAGGCACAGGATACTGTTTGGTTTCCGAAAAGCTTTAGTTGTTCTGATTATGAATCCCATTAACCTACGACTCCTTCCCAGGATGTACTCGTAATGAGGTCGGAAGGTTAGTTCCTCATCAAAATATACACCTAGGTCGCGCACTAAGTCTTTTCTGCTAAGCGTCTCGTTCTCGATGAGGTACTGATGAGTGATTCGGGTCTTCTTTCTAGTGAAGGATATCACACAGCATTTATTTATATTCAATGACATCTTGTTGGACTTACACCAGTCGGAAACTGTATTAAGGTCGTTTTGCAGTTTTAGGCACTGTACTGGGTCGCTTACTTTTGTGTATATCTTAAGATCATCAGCGTAAAGCAAAGCCGGACAGGATAAGCGATCAACTAAGTCGTTGATGAATATTGAAAAGAGTAGCGGTCCTAAATGCGATCCTTGAGGAACACCCGAAGATACAGGTATGGGAGAAGATGAAAAGCCCTTTACCGTTACCAACTGAGATCTATTATTCAAGTAGGATTTTATTCCACCTTAAAAGAGACCCGTGTATACCATAATACGAAAGTTTGTGACAGAGTAGGAAATGATCCACCCTATCAAACGCTTTACTAAAATCGTGGTATATAGCATCTACCTGACCTCCGGTAGCAAAGACGTGACATAGGTAATTCTTGAAATCTAAGAGGTTGGTCAAGGTTGACCTTTTTCTAACAAAACCATGTTGTCTGGTGGATATACGGTTACCCAAGTGGTTATAAATAGGATCATAAACCAGTGACTCGAAGAGTTTAGCTAAACACGAAAGGATGCTAATCGGCCGATAGTTGGAACAAGACGCCTTTTCGCCAGATTTGAAGATGGGAATTATGTTGGCAACCTTCCACCGAGCAGGAAAAACTCCATAAGTAAGGGATTTATTAAATATTATTTTAAGTGGCAGAGAGAGTTCTTCAGAACAGTTCTTTAGGAAGATCGGGGGAATATCATCGGGTCCAGGCCCTTTACGACCATCCAAATGTTTAATCTTCGTAACGATTTCCTTCTGTGTAAATGAAAAATTATGAAGTGAAGAGTGGATTTAATTTAAAACCGCACATTCAAGAGCATATCAATTCTTGAATGGTAAAAAAAACGTTTATTTCTCATATAAATCTCGGTATCACTACTAAATAATTAAATAATTTTATTTCATTTTCCAATTCTTTATCAAAATAACTATATAAAACTTTTGTACCTCATTTCGATTTAGATCTTTAAAGATTACGCAACAGATATTAATGCGGATTTTTCTTAAAGATGTAATAATTATTTATAATCAAAGGAAGGTACATGTATAATAATAATAAATGCACAGGGACAGGTAGCTAGTAATCTATAATTGATTAATTTCATTTCATATCAATTACTTATTAACTATCTATAATATAAAAATGAATCGCAAAATGTGTTGGTAAGCGCATAACTCAACAACGCCTGGACCAATTTGGCCAATTCTTTTTTTAAAATGTTCGTTGAAGTCCAAGGATGGTTAGGTTAGATTAGGAGAAAAAATCGAATAATTGACGGAAAAACCCTAAAAACAGCCCTTTTCTTTTTCACATACAACCGTGCGAAGCCGGGGGCGGGCCGCTAGTGTAAAAATAAATACAAGCTTTTTTCTGTCATTTATCACTACGACCACTACGAGGTTAATAGGGACATAATTATGCTTTCAAATAATTATCACTTGTCATTAAACCAAGCAACGCAACCCTAGTTTTTAATATACGGCTTTTGCGCGACAAGCGGCTTATTGATAGCAGGGTAACTTCTAAAAAGTTAACAACCCGGGCGACAGCGCGCTGCCAACCTATATTATTTGCACGGGGTGACTCGAGAATCTGGGGAGAGAGACAAATTGATCGCCCGCTGGTTTGGGATGTGTTGCCAGTAAGAAAATGTTGAACAAATACTGATTAAAAAAGACAGAGGAATGAAGAATTGACTGACCGTATTTAAGTATATATTTGTGTTCCTCTGTTGTCTGATATCCGAAACACAAGTGCTTAAGCTACTTAGTATGGGATCAGGTCAACGTGTGAGATGTTGTGAGAATTATTTATTTATTTATTAATTTAAAAAATGATTATTTGCTCCCATTGATAGAAGAGATCTATCGTTGATTAAGAATCGAATTTGTCAAGCGTCGTGGGTTCGATTCCCACCCTCGACAAAATTCATGTGATGAACACTTCTATCTTCGTTATGGTCGAACAATGATAATCCTGGCAGGGTCGCCATGCAATATTGGACTTTGGGGACGTGTAAGAGAAACAAGTGATGCGTTGTAACTGTGTTTATTAGGAACTAAATCTATCTTATAGATCTAACTTAAGGTGACGGGTGGGGTACACTAGCGACGCCAATCGATTTTAATTTTTAGCTTCTAAACCGGATCTCTTTTAAACAATTTCGGAGTTACAATCTCTCTTGCCGAGAGATTACACTTATACTATTTATTTAATACTTATAGTTTACTGTTTGGTCTGCTTTTGCACCCGAATTGTCAATTACCGCCAAAAGTGGCCGCTTTTGGCGTGAATCAATTTTTCGTGCACAAAAACTGACCCAACATTTGTGCATGGTTTTTTAATAAATAGTATAAGTGTTTGCCGAGAGATTGTAACACCGGAATTGTTTAAAATAGATCCGGCTTAGATGCTAAAAATTAAAATCGATTGGCGTCGCTAGTGTACCCTACCCGTCACCTTAAGTGCGAGGTGAGTCACATGCTACAATAGTTTATGGATTAAAGTATTTATTTTGCGATTCTTTTTTGTCACAAGTACACAAATCCAGATTATTTTTATCTTACTCTATGGCACAAACTACTTATTACGGAATCAGTTCAATGTAAGAGATGTTCTTTGAATGTTCTGTAAAGAATTTTTCCTTTTGAGTTCCTTTTTTTTTTCTTCAATGTAATAAAAAAAACTAAATTTCCCGAAGCCATGGCAACACTACTACACAGCCAAAGACATTATTCAATTTGGCTCGTAAAAACGCAGCGTCTTCACCTCAGGTCTAGAGTCCGCGGAAAAACGCGGAACTAACATTTGGCATTCCTTGTTTCTATAAGCATAAAGTTCAAATTTGAATGTTGATGGCGACTCAAGCGCGCTTTTCTTGGGACTTCTTTGGTGGCGGGGACTCTATTAACAAAACTTGGCAGTTTACCAGTCACGCTCGATTTATTTGTTCATGCCATTCAGTTGCATAAAATAACCACCTACCTACATACTTATATTATGTTAACCTAATAAGACACGAAATAACTATCTACCTACACTATTATTTAAACCTAATGTTCCTTATTATAAATCGTGACCTAAAGTTATTCGCTTCTTCTTTCTTGGAACTGCTAAGGAATGGAACAACTTGGCGTCTGTGTTCCCAGAGAGCTACAAATTGGGTGTCTTTAAGTCGAGAGCGAATTGGCTTCTTCTGGGTAAGCACGCTACATTTTAGACCTTATTGTCACTTTTCATCAGGTGAGATGAGGTCTAGTGCAAACCCGTGCAAAATGTCGTTCCGGGACTATATTTAGTTTGCGATTTGTAATGGAATAAGTTCAAATAACCCTGAATTTTAATTAGGCAGTTTTATCGCGATAAGTCATCATCATCATCAGCAACCCACACTCGTCCACTGTTGGACATAGGTCTCCCCTAATGCAGGCCACTGCTCCCGATTTTCGGCCAATCTCATCCAGCCCACACCAGCCAGCCTTCGAATGTCATGTCGCAGGGCGTCCTACACTACGCTTACCGAGTCGCGGTCTCCATTCAAAGACTTTACGGCTCCAACGGCTGTCAGTTCTGCGGCTAATATGACCAGCCCACTGCCACTTCAGTTTGCTAATTCGGTGGGCTATGTCGGTGACTCTGGTTCTCTGTCGGATTACATCATTTCTGATGCGGTCCTTCAGAAATACTCCGAGCATAGGTCTTTCCATAGCTCTTTGAGCGACTTTGAACCGGTTTTCGCGATAAGTAAGATGTAATAAAGATAGCTAAGGCATATGTAACATAGAAATAGAACTCGGTCAGGAATTACCGTCTTTGGTTCATCTCGTGTTCAAGCGGGATTTAACCCATTTCTTCCATAATCCAAGTGCCTTGTTCTCCCAATTAGACCACTGATTAATTGATGATTACAATGTTGATGAGACTATCGACAGCTTATTATATGTCGAATCAAGCACTTACAAATTTTGTCGGCTTACTGGTAGTAACGCGTAGTGGTTTAATTGGTTCTACCAACTAAACGGGACCCGGATTGTTCGATTCCCGCCTGAACACGAGATGAAATTTTTAAGTGCATTATTTACTTAAGAATAAAAATATCAACTACCTACTAGTTGTCGGAGTCTAGTATCTCGGAGTCAGATCAATGTATGTGATGTTGTAAAAATTAATTATTTATTTATTATTATTATTATTATTATTATTATTGGCGAGGCAAAGATTATGCGCGCTCCCCTAGCGACGATAATTGGAAGCTCTCTAAGAACGACACTTTGCTATATTTGAAGTAATGTTGAGTTAAAAGTTTTGATTTACTCATGTTCACCGCAGTCACAAACCGGCTAGTAATAAAGCAGAAAAACGAAGTATTGTTGTGTTCCTCAATGTAATACGAACGTAGCTTCGGGAATAAGTTCCCAAAAGACGAAATTTTGAAGTCAAACATTTAAATGGAAGGGTGTTTTAAGATTAATCAAGCCAATTCCTTTACAAATGAGTTTGTTCTCATCATTTTCAGGCTCCAAACTATTTTCCAATCAGTAAATAAAATTGTTATCCATAAATTTATTTATTTATTTATTTATTTATTAAGGACAGCCAACAAAACATCACTTAAGTAACTTAACTCTTACTCTAGTACTATATAGGTGCTAAAGTGACGCCTTAATTACAGGCTGCCACGACATGCATAATATGAGAAAAAAAAAATATACATGTTATGTAATATGTAGTATGTAATACTGTGGCAGCTGCAGTAGCCCTGCGACATATTATAATATAAGGATAAGTCTTGGGATCGAGATATTCTCGCTAATGCAGCTGCCACAGAGGTAACATTCACCGCAGATAAAACAACATTGCCTACTGCATGCTAACTTATTTATCGTTTTCATAGTAAGTACAGATAGATCTCATAAATACTCCTGGCTTATCAAATATATCAATATTTGTTCCTTTGGAGATTTTGTTGTAAAGAAGTTGCATTCTATTTACTGATGAAAAGTGACCCAGATTGCTTTTAAAACATTTTGTTTTCCACTAAATTCATTAATTAATTATTAAACTCAGCTTTAGTTTTTTTTATTGAAATCATGTCATCATCATCATCATCATCAGCCCATTTAAGTCCCCACTGCTGGGGCACGGGCCTCCCTCAATCACATGAGGGGTAATTGCCATACTCACCCCGCTTGGCAGACGGGTTGGCGAGAGTTTAGATATAAATGCAGAGTTTTCCTTCTCTGGGTGCTGATAATCATGCCAGCGGCTTTACCTTAGTCGCCTTTTACGACACCTCGGTAAGAGTGAGGATGGCTATATTCTACTCTGCCGGAGATCACACGGCAAATCATGTCATAATCAAATATAATTCCATACTCGTTAACTAGCATGAAATATTTCAAAATAAACATTAAATAGATAATAAAAACAACAAAATATGATTTTCATCAAATGAAAATGTTCTGAACACTAAATATTTTCCTGTTTCACTATGTAATATCACCATTCCACAATTTAATATTTCCTTATCAAAACGAAATGGTCTGGTGTATTCTGCCAACGCTTTTATTTTATCTATTATTGATGTTTTTTTTGTGACCGAACCACATTATTTTATCCCAAAAATAAAGAGAATACTAACCACTATCCCGTAAACTAGTATTTTATTATTATTTGTTAGAAATGGGGTGAGCCCTGCGTCTCATAGCCACTGCGACCAGTAGATGATCTATTGTGGCAGCCCCGTAACCTATTACAGCACCTCATGTAGCTCCAGTTCCAGGATAAACCCGAGAATGGAGCTGATGGGGGAGCTTTTGATCTCGTCTGCTGAGATCATGTGTGCTCCCAGGTGCCGGCTTCTGCACCGGTGCAGCGCTATGCACTCGCCGAGGACGTGGATAATCGTTTCCTCGTCCTCGCGACAGAACCTGCAGATTTTGGTATCTGAAAGGCCCATGTTGTGCAGGTGCTTATTTAATTTGCAGTGCCCTGTGAGGGTCCGAGTGAGTGCCCTAACATGTCCTCTGCTCAGTTTTATTATTTCTACAGCTCGTCTCTGATCGAACGCCTGTATCAACGCCTTAGACTGTTCTAGTCGAGGTAGTCTTTTCCAATATTCAGTGCTTTGCTTATGCTCCCACTCTTTTAACTCGAACCTGAATATGCAGGCTGGAACGCCACTTATTGGTTCCGGTCCGAGTAGTGGGCTCTCTGCCCCGGCCTTTGCTAGCACGTCAGCGACTTCGTTGCCTCTGATATTGCAGTGTCCCGGTACCCAAATCAGATTAACGATGTTGGCATTGCCAAGCTGGTTTAGGAGCAGGACACACTCGCTAGTGAGTTTGGAGTCAAGTTCACAGGATGTTAACGCCTTGAGGGCAGCTTGACTATCTGAGAAGATGAATATCTTCTTATTCTGGAGATTCATTTGCAGACTCTCTTGGACACAGCCAATTATTGCGAAGACTTCTGCTTGGTACACTGTGGTATAGCGACCCAGGTTGGCGAATTTGCGTATTCTGAAGCGATCATTACAAAATCCCGCCCCGGATACGCCTTGCCTCCTGGAACCATCCGTATACCAAACGATGTCATTCTGGTTAACATTTCCGGGAGTTCCAGCCTCCCAGTCTTGTCTACTAGGTAACAAGACTGTAAACCGCTTATCGAAGCGGTATTCACGGATCATGGAGTCAGAGGGCATATCCATGACCGGAATTTTCATTAGTTCATTGTAGAGGTTACCTATGACCCTAGATTGCCATCTCGTCCTTCCTCTGATTTTTGCTCTCGTAATGGCCATCCTCGCTTCCATCCATCTGCACGTGAATGTGCAGAGGTGGAATGTTCAGGAGGGCATCCAGTGCTGCAGAGGGAGAGGACGAAAGAGCGCCAGTGGCTATAAGGCAGGCTGTTCTTTGAACTTTGCTGAGGTTCTCCACGCAGTTGAGTTGGTGCGTCTTCTTATACCACACACAGCAGCCATAAGTGACGATCGGCCTCACTATGGTTTTATAAATCCAGAGTGCGGCCTTGGGCCGTAGCCCCCATTTTAGCCCCACCAACCTACTGCTTGCCCCCATCGCTATTTTTGCCTTTCTAGTAATGTAGTCGTAAACTAGTATGTAAAACTTTAAATTTGTCGTTCTTAGACAGCTTCCGAAAACTGACACCAGATGTGCTAGTGAGAATCTTTGCCTCGCCAATTATACTTATATAAAAATAATTATCGTTTCCCTGCGGCTTCGCTACCATTAGAAAGAGACAAAGGTTTGTTTTTCACTCACTATGTTAAAATGTGTTTTAAAGAGACAATATTTAACTAGGGCTTTATTCAAAAACGTATATTATATTATACAATAAAAATAACAAAATAAATAACGTTTTGACGTTCAAAATTTTCAAAAAAGAAGTTCCATGGAGAGGGACATAGACTGATGGAGATGAGAGGGTGAGGGCGAGTGAGGGTACCGGAGGTCCAGTCCTGGGGAAAGGGGGTTTTAAAGGTTGGTTGGTTGTGAGAATTATTATTATTATTTAAGTCCCCACTGCTGGGGCACGGGCCTCCCTCAATCACATGAGGGGTAATTGCCATACTCACCACGCTTGGCAGACGGGTTGGCGAGGGTTTTGATATAAATGCAAAGTTTTCCTTCTCTGGGTGCTGATGATCATGCCAGCAGCTTTACCTTAGGCGCCTTTTACGACACCTCGGTAAGAGTGAGGGTAGCCTATTCTACTCTGCCGGGGACCACACGGCCATGCAAAACGATTGGCGTCGCTAGTGTGCCCTACCCGTCACTTTAACAAACTTTAAAAATAGACTATTATTTTCTACGTAAAGAGATGCTACTTAATCAGTTCCAAGATTTTTACTCCGAAGTATTTTCAAAAGCCTGTTGTCTAAATACTATTAACAGTATTCCCAGAGATTGTTACAGCAATATCCAAGAAACATTAAAATAACACCAGAATTAGAATTAATAATCATTTTCGTGAAACAAATTAACAATAATAATGTCCTCCAAACCGATATTTCGGTCACGGCTGCCAATCTCAGGAACATACAAACATATTTACATACTTACATACATAGACTGCTAAAATCGTAACCCTTCCTTTTAGGCTTCGCGGTAGTCGGGTAAAAAGTGTGTTCACTCAAGGTGGTCACACAAGGTTCGATTTTTCATATTATGCGACAGTTACTCGTGAGAACAAATTTTTTATCATGGTGCCATAAAAGTCAAAGTGTTTCCTTTTTTTTATGTCATAGGTGGCAGACGAGCAGATGGATCACCTGATGGTTAGCTATTGCCGCTGCCTATGGACACCTGTGACACTATTGGAGTGACAAGTGCGCTGCCAACCTTTAAACTTCCCTTTCCCCCGGATCGGGCCTCCGGTATCCTCACTCACGCAGCGAAGTAAACACAGCACAGTGCTGCTTCACGCCGGTTTTCTGTGAAGCGTTGGTATCTCTCCGGTCGAGCCGGCCCATTCATGCCGTAGCGTGAATCTCCTACTTTGATTTCTTTCTAACATGATAGATTTATTTATTTATTTATTTATTTAAAACATACCTAAATACTATCATTACAGGTTTTAACCTAATTCAATAGCCTGGTCCGTTACTACACAAGTCAATATTACTACATACATTTACATTAAATTATGAATTAATTACATTATTAATTATTACATTACATTATTAATTTATTACATTACATTATTAATTTATTACATTACATTATTAATTGATAACATTTTATTATTATTTTTAACATTCTTTATTTTTACGTAGGTACTAATTTAGTCGAATCGACTTCGTCATTTTTAACTAATCTAAATAACACAATGTAAATAAGACGACTTTTATGAATTCACTCATTGCACAAGTAAATAAATCAAGTTTAGTATGTACTTGATTAATAGTTCGAATCGCCCGGGTCATAGGGGCTTTGCCCAATAGGTTGGTCCTGGCGGCGGGCACCGCAAGCAGCGGCGGACGCCGTCTCCTTCCCACGTAGCGGTCTGGTACACAGAAACCCAGGTTTTCCAACACCTGCGGGTTGTGCGTCTTGCCACGGAGTAATTTAAAAAGATATGTGGCTAGAGCTGACTCCCTCCGCACTTTCAGTTCATTGTATCCAACCATACCTAGTACAAATAATGTCGGGTACATCAATGGGTAGTACGGATACACCCCATACAGCCTTTTGTACAAGTGCCGCGTAAATTTATTTTGTACTCGCTCTAGCATTAGCGAGTACTTAGCCTCATGCGGTGCCCATATAGCAGCATCGTGTTCAAGATGGCTCCTCACCAAAGCATCATACAGGACTCTGACAGCCGCGATGCTGGTGAAGTTTCTCGTCTCTCTCAGCAAAAACCCCAAGTTTCTGTAAGCTTTTTTACAGATGCTGTTTATGAAGTCCCGAAACGACAACTCCGAAGTGACACAAACCCCTAAATCGCGAACTTGTTCCACTCGCTGCATTTGTGTTGTATCCATCACGTACTCGTGACACAGCGGCGCACGTGCGCGAGTGAGGCTCATCACTGAGCACTTGGACACGTTGAAATAGAGTTGGTTCTCGTGACTCCATCGCACTATCCTATCAATGTCCTCCTGCAGACGCATGCAGTCTGCTGCGTTATTTACCTCTATCAGCAGCTTAAGGTCATCTGCAAATAGCAGGCACGAACCATTTTTGACGACTTCAGGTAAATTGTTTATCATAATTATAAACTCTAGAGGCCCTAAATTGCTGCCTTGACTCACTCCTGACAAGGTGTAATATGGATCGCTAACACATCCCTTGAATTCAACATATTGTTGTCGGTTCCGTAAGTAGCTTGCAAAAAACCCCAGCAAGTGAGGCGTGCATCCGACCTCTGCGAGCTTACTCAACAAGATGTCATTATTTACCGTGTCAAATGCCTTCCTGAAGTCAAAATATGCCACGTCAACCTGCCCTCCAGAATCAACTAACGGGACCACCTGTGTCATAAATGACATAAGGTTAGTGGTAGTGCTGCGCCCCGGTCGAAATCCGTGCTGCGCATCCGACAACTGTCCACCGACCTGCTCCATTATCGAGCGTTGAATAGCACCTTCGAATACCTTCGCTGGCGTAGACAGCACCGCCACAGGCCTATACCCAGCAATATCTGACAGTGGCCTGCCTTTGGGAACTGGAATCACACGTGTGATCTTCCAGCGATCCGGGAATGTCGCGGTACGAAGACAGGTGTTGAACACGTACTGTAGAGGTTCGGCTAAAATGCTGCTGCAATCTCTAAACAGGAATGCAGGAATTCCATCCGGACCACTTGAACGCTTAGGCTTTAGGCGCATAAGCGCATCCCTCACCTCCTTAAGGCTCAACGAGTCAAGGTGCACCCGCGCGCTCGATGTCCTCGCCGCCGTCTCCGCTGCACTCGGAACCAGCCGCGGCTGCTCCTTATTGTAGACCGATTCAAAGAATAATGCAAACTGCTTTGCACACTCCTGGTCCGACAGCAGCTGACCATCCTTAACAATAGTGTGCTTGCCAGTTGTGTTTCTCTTTGATCTAATATATTTCCAAAATGCCCGTGGATCTTTAGCAAACTGTGTTTGAATTTTATTTTGGAATTCCTTGTGTGCAGTTTGGATGTCCTTTTTAACTTTTGCTCTATAATTCGAGTATGCTTCGTAATCAGTCCCAAGTCCTGTACTTTTATAAGTTTTGTGAAGTCTAGCTTTAATTCTAAGGTCTTTTATTATTTCGCTAGTGTACCATTCGGGATACATAATCTGCGAGTTTACGTTAATCTTATTACTATTCTTTTTCTGTGGAACACATTCGTCAAAAATATTATTTAAAATGTCATAAAATGAGGTCAATATATCTCCTATGTCAGTCATCTCGTACAAACTACTCCAATCGGCTGCTCCCAACATCGAATAAAGCAGCTGGTAGTCTGCTTTATAGAAATTCCACCGGTTACTATTGTTCGTAAAAGCATGGGTCCCGCTCGCGCCACTATCATCGTCGAAGGAGCCCCGGGAGGAAGCCGCGCGGGCGCGTGCCGGCGCCGGCCGCTCACCGCGCGCAGTCGCTGCGCTCACGCGCACGGCGAGCGGCGGATGATGCGCGTCCACCGGGACGAGGGGCTCCTCCGCCGCCACTACCGACACCTCACCGCCAAAACCGGTTTCTAATACCAGATCAAGCAACCGACCTAAGCAATTCGGAATACTATTACTCTGGGTGAATTCACAATAGGTAATGAAATATTCAAAATAATTATTTACATTCGAGGGACATGAATACAAATTAAAATCGCCTATTACAATAACTTCCTTGTATTTCATACATAGGTTTTCTATTAATCCGAACAAAATCATGTAGTCATTTTCAGAACTACCTGGTGGGATATAAATCACAGAACATACAAACAAAAATCTATTATTCAAATAAACCTTAGCACAAATGAGTTCAAAAGCGCAAGTGTCTACCGATACACTCGTTATAGGTACCTTCCGTAGCTCAAACTGGTGTGTGGCCACTAAAAACGCGCCTCCGTGTTTTCTTCCATCCGCCCGATCGCAACGAAGAATGTGATATCCTGGTGGTATGATTTCAGAATCGTATATAGATTCATTGCAACCGGATTCAGTAATTGCATATAAATCAGAATTCAATGACTCAATGTTATTTCTAAATTCGTCTAGCTTCGTTCGAAGCCCTCTTACATTCTGATAATATATTTCTATAGTCTTATTCGACCGCTGGTTTTTTGGTTTGCTTGCGAAACCAAATCCACTCTCCAAATTCCGTGTTTATGGGCCACACTTCAGCCTGGTTCAGTTTATCGAACCATTTTTCAGCTATGCCAATAATAAATGATGAGTAATCCCTTTCTGTTTTATGTTTTATTTTATCAATTTTGGCTACTACATCGGGTCCACAGACACTCTTGACATGATCACTCAAGGCCTCAGGTGTGGTGTCTGGATGTAAGCGCCACACATGTAGGTGCTTCTTTCTTTCCGTAGCTTTAATTGCTTGTAGCTGCGAGTTTGTTCCAGATTTGACAACCTTAGATTGACGACTATATGTTTTCCTATTTTGTACCGTCGTCCAGCCCACTTGATTTTCATCCGCCTTCTCTTGATTGTCATGCTCACCATTCGTTGAGTCTTTTTCACGTTGGCTTAGAAGATCTTTTGGTTCTAGCATTGATCCCGCTGACTTCGTGGCCTCACCCTTGTTTACCTTATGGTCATTAGAGTGGTGTGTTCGTTGATGCGTATTTTTCTTAGGATTCGTTTTTTGCCTATTTACTTCCACACCGGCCGGTGACAATTTTTTGGTGGAGATATTGGGAATACCTTGGGGTTGCACAGAGTGGGACAGTTTGGCATCCACTTTTTCCTCGAGTACCCTCACGATTTTAATTATATTCACCAAATCAGTTTTTGTTTGAGAAAATTGATCTAGCAAAAGTGCAATGGAATTTGCCTGACTGTCCATTCGTTGTGTCATAAATGATCGCAATTCTCTTAGTTCCTCCAGCAATAACGAGTCGTTGTCCATTACTGTGGGTGAGAAGCTTACTCGACTGCCGCGCTGAACGTTCACGTTATGCCTGGGTGTTGTGGTGAATATCAAGTCTGTAGTATTAGACCTTACCGGGGTTTCACTATTCACTCTTTTTGGATTAGAGCAAATACATTCAGGGCACACCCAAGTATTCTTATATGCATGTGAAAAAGCCTCAAAAGTGTCATACTTAATATCAAGACACTTTAAATGGTATTTTTTCTTGCATTTTTCTTTCGAGCATTCCATAAAGTAATTCGTTATAATGGCACGACAGGCGCCACAACTGTTAGGCATGTTTGTATTAAAAATAAAAATAAAAATATTATAAATAAAAAGTCTTATCTCTTCTTCCCGGATTAGATCCACCACCCTTTGGTGGTTAAGTACCACGCATTGGCGTGCGTGCTTAACCACTGTTCCAAACGACTTGTATCGGAGACGGCGAAATGTGACTTCTTATTCTGCCAAAGTTATTAGAGTTTCTAGGCGCGGGTCGTTGACAGTTACAGACGTACAGTGATGTAATGAGACTGCACATAACTTGGTATTAAAACACTCACGCATGTTATTAAAAAAACTCATCAAAACACTAACGAATCTTATTAAAAAACTCGCCAAGGTTCGTTTTTTAAAATCTCACTCTTCCTCTAATAGCACAGTATAACAAGAGTTTTGAGAATAGCTACTAAGAGTATTATTACGTGACGGTCACATACACTACTATTAATCTTTAATCTGATAACAAAATCACACATCTATTGGCAGAAAGCGGTAATTTCAATAAATAAAGTCATTACAGCGAACGTGAAGAGGACCTCTTAACACCATTAAGGAGATAGCCCTAATGTTAACTAGATAAGGTTGAATTTCACATGCGTTTTCTCAGTACGTGTACTGAATAATAATCAAGCTTATATCTAAGGATTATGGCAGTCGTGATTTTGTATTTGGATGTCTATGGCTGCTGTGACGTGACTTTATTTGCTAACATCACACGTGACTTAAGTTTATGCGGTAGTTGAGCCTTTTATATGGCATTAAAGTTTAGTTAAGCATGTCTGTTTATGATGGATATTTACAATTCAATATAGTTTTTTAGATTTTCGCGTTGCATTATAACTATAATGTATCAATACGGGGATTAACACGATATTTATTATGTGAAACAACATTGTGTACTCACATATTTGGCTCGACGTTTCGGCTACGTTACAGCAGCCGTGGTCACGAGCGGACTATATAGTTATTTGGAACAATGTCCTCCAAACCGATATTTCGGTCATGGCAGCCAATCTCAGCGATCAGTCATCGACGCAGGACATATCATAGTGCACAAGTATTTGCGCAGACACAAGTGCACTCTCTATTCCCGCACCCTCTTATTTCGATGGGACACTAGTGTGACACGACCGAAGAGGGATTAGGCGCAGGAACAACGGCTTAACGTGCTTTCCGAGGCACGGGGGTACAAGACCGCCAACTTCCAGACTCCAGGGCTAACAATGAGAATTTCATAACAGAAAAAATCAGGTACAAACTTTGGCCCGACCCGGGGAACGAACCCGGGACCACAAGCGCAACCGTCGCTTTAAAGTGCGACCATTGCGCCACCGAGGCAGTCCTGTGCGCAGGGAGTAGATATCTTTCCTTTTTTTTATGTAATAGGTGGCATACGAGCAGACGGATCACCTGATGGTAAGCGATTGCCGCCGCCCATGGACATTCGCAACACCAGTGGAGTCACAAGTGCCCTGCCAACCTTTAAATCCCTCTTCCCCCTGGATTGACCCTCCGGTACCCTCACTCACGCAGCGAAACACAGCACAGTGCTGCTTCACGCCGGTTTTCTGAGAGGATATCTTTCTGCTAGCATAATACTGTAACATAAATTCTAAACTGCCGTGTGGTCCCCGGCAGAGGAGAATAGGCCACCCTCACTCTTACCGAGGTGTCGTAAAAGGCGACTAAGGTAAAGCTGCTGGCATGATCATCAGCACCCAGAGAAGGAAAACTCTGCATTTATATCAAAACCCTCGCCAATCCGTCTGCCGAGCGTGGTGAGTATGGCAATTACCCCTCATGTGATTGAGGAAGACCCGTGCCCCAGCAGTGGCGACTTAAATGGGCTGATGATGATGATGAAATTCTAAACTAACGGAGAAACGATGTTTAGTCCACCGTTTCTAGAACTAAAGACAAGAGATTCTGTTACCGAGCTAATGATTATCATAGGCCTTCACATCTAAAGCAGAAGTTTTAAGCAGCATCACAGTGGAGTGGTGACATTTCAGCTGCTACAATTGGGGTTGAGCTAATGATAAACTGGCAATAATGTAACAACTAAACTAAGACTATCTACATTTTTTTTACATCATCATCAGCCCATTTAAGTCCCCACTGCTGGGGCAGGGGCCTCCCTAAATCACATGAGGGGTAATTGCCATACTTACCACGCTTGGCGGACGGGTTGGCGAGGGATTTGGTATAAATGCAGAGTTTTCCTTCTCTGGGTGCTGATGATCATGCCAGCAGCTTTACCTAAGTCGCCTTTTACGACACCTTGGTAAGAGTGAGGGTGGCCTATTCTATTATGCCGGGGACCACACGGCCACTCCGCCGAGGACCACACGGCCATTTTTTTTATAGTGACACAGTATATTGGCTCTGCTCAGCCTGATGGTAAGCAAGAGAAGAGCCCATGTTGCAATTACTACGGATGTCAGGCATCACCTGCGCTAGGACTGCCATACGGGCGCGCGATTTCTTCTTCACGCTTCGTTTGAAGGAATCCGTATTGTAGGAAGGAGGAAATACATGCGCTGGCAACGAGTTCCATATCTTGATTGTGTGGCAGAAATAGGAATTGCTATATTTTTTAGTCCGTGATGGAATGTTTTCCACTTGGAAGCGGTGACAGCGTTGTCCGGCGCGTGTAGATCTGTGACGGAATAGGGCAGGTGGGATGAGGGAGAAAAGCTCTTTAGAGCATTCACCGTGATATAGACGGTAAAAGACGCTAAGCAACTCGATGTCTCTACATTGTTGAAGAGGTGAGAGAAGAAGAGCCCGTCGCTGCAATCTATCAAGGGCATCCATAAGGTATTTAGCGCAGCAATCCCTGTGATGCGAGAGTACTCCACGAATGCCCGGGCTTGAGTCTTGTACTAAGAACTAAAACAGTTTCTTATTGTGTTACAAAGGCAAGAGATTCTGCTACCGAGCGCCAATGATAAATGGCTGTCACTACGAACAATGTGATAATTCACCATTGTGCTCGCCCTTATGTGAGTATAATCGCGACACATTTGTTACCCTCGGATAGAGGATTTCATGCAAGGAACACTTCGGGAGAGACCACAGTGTAATTAATAAAGGCCCTTTTGAGAATCAGTGATGTCATCATCAGTTTATTATTGACAAGTGGCTTCGGGACATTAGTTCCACTTTATACCAATAGATGGCGCTAGGAGTCGATTACATCGCGCGAGCGTTTCGTGTTTTTGGATTACCTATAAGCGTTGTCGCTGTGTCTGCAGGATTTACCTCTATATAAATAGTATGGATTGTGACGAAATTAAAACAATAACTCATGGTGGGCCGAACCCAAAGGATGGACCAAAATCGTCACTCAATTAAACTACCTGACGGACACGACAATGGGGCAGACCTACGAAGAGATGGAGTGATGATCGCAACAACGAATGTACAAGTATGTGATTTTGTCTAAATTTATTATTTCATTATTTTTTCACCTGATTGGCCTCAAATGGCAGTCATCATCATTATCATTTCAGCCAATAGACGTCCTCTGCTGGACATAGGCCTCCCCCAATGTTCTCCACACAGATCGGTCCTGTGCCGCCCGCATCAAACATACTTTTCGCTCGACCCGGGAATCGAACCCAGGACCCTGATATCACGGCCCGGTACTTAAACCACTAGACCAATGCAACAGGGCGTTGTTTATTTACTGTACTGAGAATCTTTTTACTGTAATACAAAGTCCTGAGAGTCAGCAGCAGGTACTTAGCTGGCTTTATATTCTGAAAGGTTTACAATTCATTGGATTTAGCTCACCCATTCACAAGGCATTCATATTTATTGAGGGATGAAAAAGCCGTCCAAATTCTGTCTTCATGACACAACCAGTTGAGAAAATTATTCACTTCTTCTTGAGCATCATATTTTACATAGCGCAAATGAAACAAATGGTGGTTTCTTGGGGACATATGCTTAGAGTAACTGGTTACTGAATTATTATTTTTTGGTCAATAGGCTAACGCTTGATCACAATCGCACCTGATGGAAAGTGACGATATTAGAATTGTTGCGTGAGTGTGGGTACATACCGGAGAGGGCGTTTTCATGTTAGCAGCGCACTTGTAACTCCAATGGTTGTCCATTGGCGGCGGCAACCGCTTCCATCCTAAAGTAAATAACTACTTTAGTGACAGAACATTAAAGAAACGGTTACCATACCTATTGGACAGTTTGCCCGAGGACATACGCCGGGAAAAAGATAAAAATGAATTTAAAAGAAAACTTGAAACATATTTTTTAGCTAATGTAGAGTGGCGTATAAGTATTTTTATTTTTTAAGTTGGAGAGTCGTGATCCCGCAGACAAGTTAAGAAATGGATTTGCATATTTGTATTTGTACTTTAATGTAAATGTTGTTTGTTTAATAAATAATAATCAGGTGATCCGTCTGCTCGTCGCTTCCTAGCACATAAAAAACCTAATTACTCTCAGCGGCAGGGAAATCGGGCCACTGGGCTTTTTTTTATACAAACAGGCTCACTTTAACGTATCATATATGAGAAACTGTTTGCATCTCTCCTATGAGTTTTACGTCAATGAAGAGGGCAAACGCCTAATAAATAACTCATCATCATCATCATCAGCCCATTTAAGTCCCCACTGCTGGGGCACGGGCCTCCCTCAATCACATGAGGGGTAATTGCCATACTCACCACGCTTGGCAGACGAGTTGGCGAGGGTTTTGAAATGCAGAGTTTTCCTTCTCTGGGTGCTAATGATCATGCCAGCAGCTTTACCTTAGTCGCCTTTTACGACACCTCGGTAAGATTGAGGGTGGCCTATTCTACTCTGCCGGGGACCACACGGCCATAAATAATAAATAACTCACATTTTGAAAATTGTAAAAAGCCCTTGAATTTTCCGAAAAATCAAAAACAATGAACCGAACTGACCGGATGGCGCAATTGGTAGTGACCCTGCCTCTTGCGCCAAAGGTCGTGGGTTCGATCCCCACCCTGGATAAACATTCGTGCGATGAACACTTGCTTGTGCTTGTGCTTGTGTTTGTTCAGTGTCTGGGTGTAATATATATATTTAAGTATATATTTGTGTTTCTCTGTTGTCTGATATCTGTAACACAAGTGCTTACGCTATTTAGTACGGAATCAGGTCAATGTATGAGATGTTGTGAGAGAATAATAATTATTTAATAATAATTAAATTATTAATATTATTATTAGAACTCTACGCCCCGTATATTATATGGGATATGAATTTAACTTCGTTTTTGAGAAAATTTTGTGTATTTTTACAAAATTTTAAATGTGATTTTATTTATTAGGCGTTTGGTCTCTTGATTGACGTGAAAATAATAGGAGAGACTCAAATATTTTCCCATATTATGAGGCGTTAAAGCGAGCATGTATATATGAAAAAAGCCTAATGGCCAGATTTTCCTGCCGCTGAGGTATTTCTTCTGAACCGTTGCATACTACAGCCTGCTGTGACAACACAAAAGTCTAGCCTAATGTTCGGTTCGGCCAGAAAAACGGAACGTTATTAGGAAGCCGGCCAAGTGGGCAGTGATTAGGGCTGTCTCATTACGACGATATGAGGTCATTTACCACCGCCTGCGGAGGCTCGGTAAAGCGCCCGCTAAGTTCTAGATGATTGCCCAAGTACGCCATTAGGGTGTCATTTGGGGACGTTAAACACTTTAAGTCTGATTCCTTATTCGTTTTTTAACGGAAATACAGGTCGTTCGGTAATTATGACCGTGGGGGAGCCACGCTTCCGTATGAATGGGCCGGCTCGACCGGAGTGATACCACGTAGACGTACGTACAAGTAGCACTGTGTTGTGTTTCGCTGCTTGAGTTAGGGGAACCGGAGGCCGAATTCGGAGGAAAGGGGGTTTTAAGGTTGGCAGCGTACTTGTAACTTCACTGGTGTCATGGATGTCCATGGGTGGCGGCAATCGCTTACCATCAGGTGATCCGTCTGCTCGTCTGCCACCTATCACATAAAAATATATTAGTTTTAGAATATTGCCCAAGTATTTGCATCTGACCATGTGTCTGGGCGTAATTTAAATACTTCAGTTCTGTTTTATTTTTACTTTTTTTTACAGAAATACAGGGCGTAGCGGTAAACATCTACATCCCTTAAACCACCTATTCTACCAACCATTCTGAGACTATTTGTTCCATGACTTTTGGAGATTCATCGACATTTTTTTCGACTCCTCATACAAAATGAACAAGTCACGTGACTTTCATTGTATGAAAAGTTGAATTTTTAAAACTCATAGAAAATGTAAACGCATTACTTTTGACTCCATGGCAATACGGGTGTCGTAATCGATTATGATCAGGTGTTGTATCTGTTTGTCTGCCACCCGTCACGTACAAAAAAGGACTTGCACTCATGAAAATCCTTTTTGTAATTTACATTACAATTTTGATTAAAAAAGGAAATCTCCATTTTGTAAAAACTAATTAATTTTATTCATTATCATCATCATCGTCAGCCATTGAAGTCCCTACTGCTGGGGCACGGGCCTCCCTCAATCAAATGAGGGGTAACTGCCATATTCACCACGCTTGGCAGACGGGTTGGCGAGGATTTTGATATAAATGCAGAGGTTTCCTTCTCTGGGTACTGATGATCATGCCAGCAGCTTTATCTTAGTCGCCTTTTACGACACCTCGGTAAGAGTGAGGGTGGCCTATTCTACTCTGCCGGGGACCACACGGCGTGAATTATGTATATTATGAGATGTTATTACTTAGATCTTTAAATAAATAAATATGTTACAACCTCACATACATTGATTTGACTCCGAAATAGGCAGCTCAAGCCATTGAGATAAATAGTTACAAGCACCTGTGTTACGGATAACCGAATCAACAGTGAGATTACAAATATATACATACAATACTTTTCTTTTGTAAATACATACTTATAATACATAGAAAACACCCGTACCAATACAAACAGACATGTTCACTGCACATAAATGTTTGTACTGTGCGGTGATCGAACCCGCAACCCTTGAACCAAAGTGTACACTACCACTTTTCCAGACGGCTTGTCGAGATCATTGTGACTCCATTTATTTAATTAACGCACTTAATAACTTTACCAAAATGGTATTTTAATAAGTACTTACTCGCACGAAGCGATTTGCTTCTACATTTGTAATGCGGTCGGCTAAGGAATGGAACTCTCTGCCGAGGTCCGTTTTTTCTTAACCACTATAATCTGGACGTCTTTAAGGCAAGAGTGATTAGGCATCTTTTAGGCAAACGAGTAATTATCCTAGACCATCATCGTCGCTTTCCATCAGGTGCGATTGTGGTCAAGCATTAGCCTATTGACAAAAAAAAAAACTATACGAACTCGTAAATTCCGAGTAATACACACATGAATATTTTACCATATCGCTAAAACGGATGAAGGTGTGGCCATTAAATTGCAAATAGCTCTGGTCCTTGCAAAAATGTCCCACATCAGAGTGGGTTCCCGGCGATTGGAATATCTCCCCCGGCACGCCCTTGACACTTCGTTCAGGCCGATCGACCGTTTCTAGGGCTGGCTGCAACCAAAGATTTCAGCTTATTTCAAAATCTCATTATTTAGCAATAAATAATCAAGGTTTGTTGTTCTAAAAAGGTTCCACACAATCATAGAGCGGGAATCAGTATTTCCGTGTGTGATGTTCCAGGAATCGGTATAGCCTTTTCTTTCTATAAAAATCTGACCTTATACTATAGATATATCCACGGATCGGGCCTAAAAAGAGTACATTTTTGGATTTTTGTGTAATTATGTGTGTGTGCGTATGTATATTTGTGTGTATGTGTGTGTCGCTGTCAAGTAGGAAATAAGATGAACTGCCAAAAGATACCAAGATCTTTTTTCGCTACACCCTAATGACCTGGTAGCAACATTAAGCACACAAAACTATCCAAATCGCTTAAAAAGGCTTAATATACTCAGGCTACAGGAGCGAGTATAGGGTGACCAGGAGGAATGTCCTAACTAGACGGTGTGCCCACAGGAAGCCTATCCCAGCAAGCATCCATTCATAAGTAGTCCTAAGACTAATCGTGGATTAAAATAGAACAAAAAATAAATTTGTATTTTTCTATTTTAGTAGAGTTTACGCTAAATGTCCCATGTGTTGCTACTGCCAATCTTTTTACTGTGCAGCTGTCTATTTGTCCTGGTTAGATGAATCTGGGTCATTGATTCATCCTTCGCTGTACATTTGTATCGGTAAACAGTAATTTATCATTCTTGGCGACGATTGCATGCGTCGTTCAAAACAATTTTTGGATGATTCGTTGGCACGGGGCTTGGTGTAGTGCCCAAAAGCGAATCGAACTTGGCTCGGGTCTTTGGGTTTGCATGACGACGATCTTGGCTATCGTCAGCTATTGCTCATATTACATGGACATGGGCATGCCCTAGTATGAGACAAGCTGATGGTTTTAATATGTGACTTAAACTTATCCAGGGTAGTGACATTTTGTGGTAGCTTATTGAATATCTTAATACTGTGCCAACAAATGAATTACCGATTTTGTGAAGTCTGAGGACTGGGACAAAGTGGAGCGACGTCGCAGCAAACACGTCACAGCTGCGCAGCGTTCACGCCGCGGATGCGCAACGGATTCGGCGCGGATGCACAACGGATTTGCAGCAGATGCGCAACGGATTCGCCACGGATGCGCAACAGATTCGGCGCGGATGCGCAACGGATTCGCCGCGGATGCGCAATGGATTCGCAGCGGATGCGCAATGGATTCGTCACGGATGCGCAACGGATTCGCCGCGGATGCGCAACAGATTCGGCGCGGATGCGCAACGGATTCGCAGCGGATGCGCAATGGATTCGTCACGGATGCGCAACGGATTCGCCGGGGATGCGCAACGGATTCGCCGTGGATGCGCAACAGATTCGCCGCTGATGCGCAATGGATTCGTCACGGATGCGCAACAGATTCGGCGCGGATGCGCAACGGATTCGCAGCGTTTTTCTGTGTGGCCGCCACAAAAAACAATGGCGTTGACTTATCTCCACGTTGTCGCCTCGCTTTGAAAACGCTCACAATCCTGCCCAGTGTGGTAACTCCTTTAGTCATAAACGAACAGGGAAATATTGCCGCGACTAAACCATTTCTCAAAACTGAGGTACGGGGTTGAAAGTCCTGGACCGCCATCTATCTAGATGATGAGGGTTCATAACTTCTTAACGACTTTAGGAATTTATTTAACACTAGTGGCACGCCTTCACTTCGTTTCAGGACATTAGTTCCAACTTATGCCAATAGATGGCGCTAGATATTGATTGTATCGCGCAAGCGTTTCGTGTTTTCAAAGTACCTATAAGCGTTGCCGCTGTCTTAATTATAAATAGTATAAATTTCCAAATGATTGGACTTAGATTATATTTATTAATCGGTATCCTTGAATAAAGCCACACCTGATTCCCTAAAGAGCAATAATTCAAAAATGAGACCTTTATTTCAGTGCGGTATTAATAAACCATTAAATGGATTACTCGTGTTTTCCGTTAAGCTACGAGGAAGTGGGATTAATACTTTTTTACGTATAAAAACATTTTCATTTTTAACTCCTCCTCATCAGAGCGGGTAATTCCTGATTGCGTCTAAAGCTGTCGCTTTGGAGTCCGGGTTACGCTTAGACTATGACTTAGTATTTTGGATAAAGGGGGAAAGTTCGCTACACTTTTACAGGGGAACCAGATCAACTGAATCATGGCTATACGTTTTAGAAACAGAAAGGCAGTCTTGCCCAAATATAGACTAATAAGTACATAAAAATGTTATAGTCGGTACCTACGAGTATCCAATTTCTAAATGTTTTGGTTTCATCATCATCATCATTTCAGCCAATAGACGCTCACTGCTGGACATAGGCCTCCCCCAATGTTATCCACACAGATCGATCCTGCGCCGCCCGCATCCACCGCATCCTGGGTGGTATAACTAAAAAATTACAAAAAATGTACATCATACGCAGTTTTAGATGTTATTAACCGACGAATGAACTCAAAAATGTAAGTTGGAAAGGCAGACTGCCGTCTGACCTTCGCTACACTTTAACAGGGGAACTAGACCAACTGAATCATGGTTATACGTTTTAGAAACTATCATAAACGTGCAGGTTCCTTCGTCGCTTAGCAATTATTATTAACATACAATTTTATAACATTACAATTTAGGACCAAAGCGGTATACAATTCAACAATAATCAAACATACATAAAGCTTTTCGGTATACATAATACGCACATAGATTTGAAAAACCGAATGGTGCGTGGTTAATGCATGGAAGGCACACTCTTATCCGCAAAGCTACCCTCGCTCTTTCAATTGAACCTGGACTATGTATCAGACGAAAATGTTCGGTCTTACGGCCTGGAGATATAAATCAAGACCACAAAATATTACAATATGTATCTATGAAAAATTACGGTACTATATGTAAGCTCATTTTATATTCAAATCGATTATTTATTCAGGATTGTTTTAAGGGCTCTCTAACGTAAGATGTCGGCTGATGCAATTCAGAGGTTTTGAATTAGTATTCAATAGTTTTTAGAGTATAAATCAAACTACTAAATTCTTACAATATTTAATCCATTGACCTATATAATTACTGAGCGTAAGGTGTTCATTTGTGCAGTGAAATTTCGCGCTGTTTTTTTGGTCAATAGGCCAACGCTCGACCACAAGCGCACCTGATGGAAAGCGACGATGAGGTCTAGGATGATACGCATTTGCCTGAAAGATGCTTGTTCACTCTTGCCTTAAAGATGTCCAGATTATAGTTATCAAAAGTTATATTACGTATGTACCTACATACTTACCGAGTTGATTCAGCAATCTAAAATGGGTTTTGAACTCCGATGTCAGTCATGACTCCATCCTGTGTCGATATATCCACAGTATAACTTTATCTTAAAGAGCTTTAAAGATATCATCGTCATCGTCAGCCCATTTAAGTCCCCACTGCTGGGGCACGGGCCTCCCTCAATCACATGAGGGGTAATTGCCATACTCACCACGCTTGGCAGACGGGTTGGCGAGGGTTTTGATATAAATGCAGAGTTTTCCTTCTCCAGGTGCTGATGATTATGCCAGCAGCTTTACCTTAGTCGCCTTTTACGACACCTCGGTAAGAGTGAGGGTGGCCTATTCTACTCTGCCGGGGACCACACGGCTCTAAAGAAAGAAAGGCTTTAAAGAAAGCTTTTCTTATACTAGGATAACCCGTGGTACAGTCCATACAAGAAAAAAAATGTAAAGTACATTTTTGATCACCAATGTGCAAATGACATAACTTTTTCCCTTAATTTAAAGGGCTTCTTCAATGTACGTACAGCCACATATCAAAGTATAATTATCTGTCAAATTTCATCAGAGACATTGGCACCCCTAACTCGGTGGCCGGTTTTGAGATATTATTTCGTTGAGAATTCTCTCTTTACTTCCTTGTGATATATTTGCTTGTTTATGTCTTTGTCAGCACGATGTATAGGGCAATAAAACATCCTTGAGGACAATATTATACTTGATTCTTAGACATGTGGGCTTGGAATTTACATTTCAGATTTTCCCATAAATTAGCTACAAGAAAAAATATTTTGATAAGAGGGCTTATCTTTGTGTTCTGTATACATACAGATACATACCAGGTAACTACAATCTGTTTTTTATGTTACGTTACGACAGGTATGCATTTGACCTCAATCAAACCTCATGTTAAGTGAAGATAAGGTCTGAGGTAGCGTATGTTTGCCCGTGAAAAGCCTACTCACTCTTGGCCCGGGATGTAAGTGCTTACATCGGCGCGTAACAATTCCTCAATGGAATTGCTTGCGCGATGTAATCAACACCTAGCGCCATCTATTGGTTTAAAGTGGAACTATTATCCTGAAACGAAATCACGGCGGGACACTACCTAACTACTGCCTACTGCCATAAGCCTGTTTAGGTACCTTTGAATTCATAATTTGAAGATTTAGGCATGATATAGATAAAATTCAATTTAAACCTTTAAAAGGTCCTCGAAGGCAGCAGTCAGCGTCGAGTTGTTACGAAGGGCGGTTAACTAAATAACCGGTTTATAGCTGCGAGTGCTTAATTAAGATAGGCCTATGAATAACAGCCTAATTGCACTTCGCCTTAGCCCTTCTAATCCTAAGATGGGCCTTTTTGTACTGAGATACAGTTACCTACTTTATTTTCCTATTGGATATTTTAAAAAGGAGAAGCTCAAAATGGTTTCCACGTTTAAGTGATAGTTAAATCTGCTTTATGTTCCTTTTTATTGTGTATTTTATTAATGGTTATTTAATAAATAGTATAAGTGTTTGCCAAGAGGTTGTAACGACGAAATTGTATAAAGAAGATCCGGATCTATTTTAAACAATTTCGGGGATACAACCTCTTGGCAAACACTAGTGTGCCCTACCCGTCACCTTAAGGGACATCATGGGATAAAGTTACGTTACATAGGTTACATTTTACTTGGGAAAAAAGTCTAATACACGTCAAAGGCAAGTGTGAAAAGCCTTTTCCCGACGCCAACTTATACCTTTCTGTTTCAGTAAACATCAGGTGTCATGAGGTCTAATGCTTGTCTGTCGTAGGTAACGTAACATATACTAAGTCGACGGGAAATATTTTATATTTGCGTAGTACAGTCGGCATCAGGTCAAGTTAACGTGAATCTACCCTCACTTACATCGATAAATCTCAAGCCTGCGTTCCGAATATCAAATACACCACTAGCGCTAGCGCGCAAATATTTATTTATTTATACGTACACAAAATAGTTAGTAAGATACCTAAAAAAACTGTTTACAAATCATTACTTTAAAGCAATATTTTGCATTTTTTTTTACCTTTGTTAATTTTTCGAAAGATCAGTACTGGGCTCGATGGCACAAATGGTTGTCGTGGGTTCAATTCCCACCCTAGACAAAATATTTGTGTGATTAACACTTTTATTTTTTTAGTGTCAGGGTGTACCTAATATTTTCATTCACATAAGTTGTATTTATAATTTATTACTTATAAATTCACTAAGAAACATTATATCGAACAAATATGCAGTCGGTAATTGTTTATCAAGACAAAAGTATCGTAGGTGTTGTGTTGAATCGACATAATTTAATATTATTTATTGATAAATTGAAAACCATCAATTAGAACAAATAAGCCATGGGCGAATTGTTTGTTAAGTTAAAAGTATCGTAGTTAAGAATAATTTGACAAGCCAAAGTAAATTTAAAACGTTGATTCGGTGAAACGTTCAACGGACTTTCGTTCAGTCAATGTAATGAAAAAAAGATTGGAGTGTTTTAGATAACCAGTTAATCAGTGATGTCTTTCGGAAACATGTACGGGAATCCCTATCGAGATTGATAGTGGTTTTTAGTGAACAAATTTGATAAGATAAGATAAGATAAGAAAAAAATTTATTGACCACAACACATTACACATAGAACAAAACAGAGAAAACAAGCTACAGAGACAAAGAGTTGCGGCCAACAAGGCTCAGCCTCAGCATATGCTGCAACTGACACACACAGCAGCTGCAGCGCTGATTTTGGGTGACGCCTTTTCATTGAAAAAAAATATTATAAAAGATTGACATGCCATATATACAAGTAAAAAGAAAATGAAAAATTAAATATACAAAACAAAGAAATAATAACACAGAGATACATACATAATCAATTTAAAAACATTTGGTGTTTGTGCAGTGAAATGCCGCGAAGTGATCCTGATAATAAGAATAGTTGAATTGTATCGTTTTTAACACTGCTATTGTGTGTCATGGACTACTTACTTGTACCTAATAGAGTCTTAAAATCCGCGATTCCGTTTTGAGTGGTATCGGCAGAATCCGTAGGTCGGTAAAACGTGAAACACCAGCGTTTTATTGAATGACTTATACCAGGGCCATATGCGGTCGTCCAAACATCTTCGCCCGAAGACTCCCCCTCACTCCTCTCATTTCTATACCCAGTCCTTTACCGTCCGGTCCATCTGTTTATGGAACTCCTTACCCCTATCCACAAGACAGTCTCAATCATTGCCCATTTTTAAAGCCCGAGTAAAAACTCACTTTTTGCAACTTCAACACCCTCTTCTTCACTCTTCCTCATCCTATTAACTTTTCTACAAAGTTAATAGGATGTTATCGGTAACCTGTAGTCGATGGTCCATCTTATATCCATTTGATTATCATTATATTATTATTATTGTTGTTATTATTTTTGTCTTTTTCGATATCAATCTCCACAATATTATGTCTATTTTATTTGATCATTACTTATTTATTAGTTTATAATATTGTATTTTATTTACGTATTAAATAAGTTATATTTTAACATTTACTTACAGTTTCTTTTTTTTTTCCTTATTTAATATTGCACCACCTACCCCTTCTCTACTATTAAATGTCCTTTACCCGAAGGTTGTCTGGTAGAAATCGCTTTCAGCGATAAGACCACCGAAATTGTACACAAAATTTCTGGAACGCCTAGTACTTAAGTTGTGTATTTTGTGCAATAAAGTATATCTATCTATCTATCTATCTTATTTCGACTGTTAACCACCTTATTTTCAATGAGTCACTTGACATTGGCAAGATATCATCGGGAAGAGCCATAATATAAAAAAATAAACACTTTTGCTACGGAAGGTGGGGAGATGTTACATGCGGAAGGCAAGTTTATTTTTAATACGATAAGATATCGTTAGGTATGTTAGTTTTCAACAAGATTTACTGGAATAATTAACTTTCAGCAGAAGCGTCTTAAAATTAAAGTTTGCTTCTAGCAAACCCGTTATAATAAATTTGGTAGCACACTGCAGCATCTAGGTGACGCAGGGCCTCTAGCATTATTTCAAGAAGGTGACGCATTGACGAAACTAGCGCCATTAATACATTTGTTTATGAGACATTTTTAAAAAAGTACAATGTGAATTCTTAAAGGTAAGTATTAAGAATTTTCTGAGACAAAGTTATTTCATAACTTCCTAAAAATTGACATATTTTTTTGCAAATGCTAAAAGTGGCCACTTTAGGAAATAATAAGAATTATGGTAACTTCATCGTCAGCCCATTTAAGTCCCTGCTCGGGCACGGGCCTCCCTCAATCACATGAGGGGTAATTGCCATACTCACTACGCTTGGCAGACGGGTTGGCGAGGGTTTTGATATAAATGCAGAGTTTTCCTTCTCTGGGTGCTGATGATTATGCCAGCAACTTTACCTTAGTCGCCTTTTACGACACCTCGGTAGGAGTGAGGGTGGCCTATTCTACTCTGCCGGGGACCACACGGCGTATGGTTACTTGTACGAAGATAATATTACACAGGTATATCTCAAAAAAATCTTGATACTGTCCTTTATGGATTCACCGTTGTACTTCTTTTTTATGTGATAGGTAGCAGACGAGCAGACGGATCGCCTGATGGTAAGCAATTGCCAACGCCCATACACACCCACCACACCAATGAGGTTCGAGGTGTGCCAATCTTTATACCCCCCTTTCCCCCGAATTGGGCCTCTAGTACCCTCACACAGAAACAGAGCGCAATGCTACTTCACGCCGGTTTTCTGTGAGGCCGGTATCACTCCGGTCAAGCCGGCTCATTCATGCCGAAGCTTGGCTCTGCCATGGTCATACACTATCATACAATACACTTAGACCATCATTCAGGGTTGTATATGTAAATTTATTCTTTGATACCATTATTAAGTCTTATTGAAAAAGAACATTATTTACTACAACTTACTCATTTTATGTGATAGATGGCAGACGAGTAGACGGATCACCTACACCGCAACACCAGGGGAGTCACACTTTTCCCCTGGATTGGGCCACCTGTATTCTCACTCACGTAGCGAAAGACAGCACAGTGCTGTTTCAGGTCGCAGTCGGCGGCTGCATACCCATTGTTTATTCACTTATTTGTACCCATAGGTAATTTTATTCTAAGAAATTAAAATCAATAATTAGTGGCGCTAGTAGACAGAACAATCGCCCTTAACCCATCGAAGCTCAAAGATAATTTTGTAGAAGATTGTGTATTTTGTTCATAAAACAATGAGATTGGAGTGTATAGAAGTTTAAGCTAAATTAATTTAATTAAATAAAGGTTGTTAGGAAATAAGTCTAAGTCATTTGATGGGACGTTGATTTGGTATATTTACTTCGACTGCCTCGGTGGAGCAATGGTTAGTGGGTCGCACATTAAAGCGACGGATGCGCTTGGGGTCCCGGGTTCGATCCCCGGGTCGGGCCAAAATTTGTACCTGACATATTCTGTTGAGAAATTCTCAGTGTTAGCCCGGAGTCTGGAAGTTGGCGGTCTTTGTACCCCCGTGCTCAGAAAGCACGTTAAGACGTTAGTCCTAATCCCTCTTCGGTCTTGTCACACTAGTGTCCCATCGAAATAAGAGGGTACGGGAATAGAGAGTGCACTTGTGTCTGCGCAAATACTTGTGCACTATAATATGTCCTGCGTCGATGACTGATTGCTGAGATTGGCCGCCATGACGGAAATATTGGTTTGGAGGACAATATATTCACCACTTTTTTTAGTGCTAAAATTTGCGTAGTTTAGACTTAGATATTTAGATGGCTTATACATTATTTTAAAACTCTTTTAGGGTAACCGGACATTTGCAGGAAAAGGCCGACACGCTTAATTTTAGTTTTAGGCACTATTGTTCCTTCATTTATCCTCCCCGCCCCCCTATTAAATGAAAAACTAATAATAGTAGTAGGGGGAGGAAAGGGGGCAAGGGTGAATTCCTTTCTAGAATCCGACACATGTCAAATGCAAAATAAAAGATAACGATAAAGATTTCTTTTTTGGCCACACAACAAATAAAACATGTGTGGCATAAATACACAAGAATGACAAATTCTGTAGCCAACAAGGCCCAACCTCAGCATTTTCTGCAGTGGCCGAAGCCGCTACAGCGCTGGTTTTTAGGCGTAGCCTTCGGCGACGCGTACGTGCACACATACTTATGTATGTGTGCACGTACGTCGCCGTGTATGTTATCATACAACAGGAAGAAAGAATAAAGACAAAACAAAGAAAATAATAATAAAATAAATAAGTATTTAATTTTATAAGCTTAATAAAGGCCGGATTAGCAAGCTTAAGTGGCTGTGGGCTGGCCATATTAGCCGCAGAACCGACAACCGATGGGGTAAACGAGTTCTAGAGTGGAGACCGCGTCTTGGCAAACGTAATGTAGGGCGCCCTCTGGCCAGGTGGAGGGATGATCTGCGCAGGATGGCTGGCAAGAGCTGGATGCGAGAAGCCATGGATAGATCACGAAGGCGAACTATTGGAGAGGCCTACGTCCAGCAGTGGACTGCGATAGGCTGATGATGATGATGATGAAAGGCCGGGCACCATCTATTTTGGCTGGACAGAAGACACAACCCAAAAGTTTCACTATATCGGACTATGTAACGCCCCGTTGGTCTAGTGGTTCAAGTACCGGGCCGTGATCTCGGCGTCCAAGTTTCGATTCCCGAGTCGAGAAAAGGTATGTTTCGAATTTTTCGAACATAGCTCAGGTTTGTGATCACCAATCCGCATTATCACGCCGTGTGGTCCCGGCAGAGTAGAATAGGCTACCCTCACTCTTACCGAGGTGTCGTAAAAGGCGACTAAGGTAAAGCTGCTGCCAGGATCATCAGCATCCAGAGAAGGAAAACTGCATTTATATCAAAACCCTTGCCAACCCGTCTGCCAAGCGTGGTGAGTATGGCAATTACCCCTCATGTGATTGAGGGAGGCCCGTGCCCCAGCAGTGGGGACTTAAATGGGCTGATGATGATGATGATGATGATGAATCCGCATTAGGCAAGCGTGGTGATTAAGCCCAATTCCATCATGGTAGCGATGACATGATTTCTATGACGGAGGCCTTTGCCCTGCAGTGGGACAGTATATAGGCAGCTACTTATGTCCGGCTTCATGTGGACGTCTCGCAATCCTGCTCACCCTTTTGTCACAGACAATTAGTTCTATTGATACAAATTAGGTTTGGACAGATCGAGTGGCCCGAAGTCTGATTACTTGTCATCTCATCCTAGCGTGTAATTCCCGATTGCGTCCGAAACTGTCGCATAGCCCAGAGTTACGCTTGGGCCATGATTCAGGATTTGAGGAGTCTGGTAATTACAATGAAGCGACTGCCGTCAGACTTTCGCAACCCTCCAGATCAACTTGATCACGCAGCGCGCAAACAATGTGTACGGCGAGCGAACGACATCATTCATAGTTCCTCGCCTGATAAACAAGTTGCCATCAGATGTGCGGGACAGTTTAACACCTACCAGTTTTAAACTTAAGCTAAGGGAATACTGTCTTAGCAATTGCTAGTACAGTTGTATAAAATATTGTACACTTATTTATTAGTGTCGCTCGAATTGCACTTTTAATTCCCAAAATATGGTTTTCAATAAATGATTGAGTATTGAATGTAAGTTTGTATATAGCATAGCTCACGATAGCACAAGATAAACCTCTGTGGTTTAATGTACTGTCTTATTATTGTACATACTGAATCATGGTTACACGGTCCTAGAAAGCATTCCGAAACGTGTATGTATAGTATAATTGCAATTATATTGAGTCCCAGTAAACTTCACACTGTTTAATCTTATTTCATGCTTTTTTCCGACATTTTTCAATTCGCTATTATTTTCCTCTACCCTGAGGTTGTCTGGAAGAGATCGTTATTAGCGATAAGACCGCCAACATTGTACTAGTATAATACCATAGACTAAGATTTGTAAACTTTGTGCAATGACACACACGCAAGCGATTGTCATTACTCAAAGTTCCATCCCCGTCATTTCGATGGATGGCGGTCTAATACTGTGCGTTTTTTGCGGAACTTTCTACCACGCACCTCAGTTCTGTGGAACGGCTTGCCTGCAGGAGGGACGGCTAAGACTTAGAGACCTTCAAGATAAGAGCGTACTCCATTTTAAAATGGCCGGCAACACATTAGCGATCTCTCAGATTTCGTAGATGTTTATGGGCGGCGAAGATTACTTCCCATCAGGTGACTCGCTTGTTTGTTTGTAGCCTCTAGCTTTAAAAAAAAGTGTATCTGTCTATTTGACATTATTCCATAGGTGAAGACGAATCCCATAAATCGAAGATAAATAAAATAGAAGTGGCTACGAATCTGTCATCCAACAAATGATACTTATAGATACAAAAATACAGAGATGGTCGGCAATCGATAGATTATTGATAGACAATCAGATTGTTGATGTCATATCAATAATTTCGATAGTTCAGTATTAGGCAATACTTTCCATCGATAGTTACGTTCGTGAGCAAAAAACTATCGATACTATCGATTGTTTTAGACTATCGATAGTTTTCCAATTTACAATGGTATGATAAAAATAAATAAATATTAACCATTGTTTTAACCGTCGATATCAAAAAATCTCGATAGCCCTTTCGATAGGATTGTAGTTTGTGAATGGAAACTATCGATTATTTGGCGACACTAGTGGCATATCTGTAGTAACGAAATCTGTCGAGCTTTGATGGATCGCCGAACCCCAAGCAGCCTTGGGGTCTCATTATGAGCATCTGTCAAGCTCTCTGAAAGCCGGATACGTATTTTTTGCATTATCAATAAAAGTTGCCCCATCTATCAATCTTGAGCGATCGGTTGCTGGCATTTTTGTTTATGTTAAATAAATAACAATCTTTATTGTAGAAATTGTGGTTTACAAAAATTTTGTCGGTGTTAAATTATATAATAGTTCTCACAATTAATAATAATAATAAAATAAATATTTCACAACATCACATACATTGATCTGACTCCGAAATAGGTAGCTCAAGCACTTGTGTTACGATATCAGAATCGACAGCGGAATCACAAATATATACATACCTAATTACGTTTTTAGGTATACAATTGTCTTATTTTTTAAATAATTTGATTCGAAAAATATATAACTATGTTTTATAATTATACATATTAATATATGGGATGTTTAAAATTACTATTGAATGTCAAAAGATAAATGTCAACGTAATGTCTTTGATATCTTTTAAAAACAAGTTGTAAACGTAGTTTAACGTGATTTAAAGATTTAGTTTTGCTGAATCTGGTTACTTCAGGACCAAGTATGATAATGGACTAACATTTGTGACGATCACAAATGTTGAATTTACGGATCAGTGGCGACGCCACTAATTTTTTATTATTATTTTTTTTTTTTAATGTAACCATTTATAGTGTATAGTGTACGGAATCAGGTCAATGTATGAGATGCTGTATGTTGCTGTATGAATAATGTACTCATGTATGTGTGTATGTTTTTATGTGTGCAGGCCTGGAGGCTAAGGTTGCCTGTTCATCCTTTCTTCGTTACAGGATTGTCTCGTCCCGGAGGATGCTCTATGTCCCCATTACTGAGCTGTAGGGCTGGCCATCTTAACTTGTCTAAATAATAGGTCTTTACCTATGAAATTGATTTTTTTCCAGACACAATAAGTTGTATAACTCCTTTGATAAGCAAAACGCCACCATACTAAAATTTTATTTTGATTTAAGACTATGTTTTAAGGTATATATTAAATAGAGATCAGATATTATTTTGTTTGTGATGCAAAAATAAATAATTAAATGACCCTTTTTTACTTGGCAGAATCGACTTTATGGTCAATAATAACTTTTAAATTAAAAAAAAAATCTGTAAAACTATTCTACACGTTTTAAATCGTGTCCATTAAAACACAGTTAATTATGGAGTAGTAGCATTAATAATTACTATAAAAATTTTAAAAAGTTACCATGGGAAATTCAACTTCTAAGAAAATCGCCATACACAACGGCATTTTCATAGGCAAACCTAAGAAAAAAAAACGCGTAACCATATAAAAGTAAGTGATCAGCTGATTAGTGCAATTTGTATCGGCGGGTTATTATTTAAGATTACACCCTATTTTCTTTGGAGAAAAACGTTCACTTTCGGGAACATGTCCTAGATTAGCGAGGAAGGTTAAAAAAAGCACGGTGTATATATAGTATTTTAACCTACTTCAAAAAAAAAGGAGGTTCCCAATTCGACATGAATATTTTTTATGATTGTTCACCGATTACTTTGCCATTGTTTATTGCAAATAACTTATATAAAGTACAAACTTATGATCTTATATATTACTGCTAATATTTGACATTTTGCCTGAACTAGGATACCCTGTGTTTCAGGCTAAAATATTGGTCCTTAAAACAACTTTATTGATATAAACAATAAATTACAACTTAATAATATTTCTCTACGCTACTAATTATATTATTCTATTTGAACTGAACGATTTAACCAACATTTGCAGCAATTAATTTACATTACATTTAAATAACGTATATACTAACAAAAAATTAAATTACAAACTACCTATTCTTCATCATCATCATCATCATCAGCCCATTTAAGTCCCCACTGCTGGGGCACGGGCCTCCCTTAATCACATGAAGGGTAATTGCCATACTCACCACGCTTGGCAGACGGGTTGGCGAGGGTTTTGATATAAATGCAGAGTTTTCCTTCTCTGGGTGCTGATGATCATGCCAGCAGCTTTACCTTAATCGCCTTTTACGACACCTCGGTAACCTATTCTTAAACGCATGTAAATAATGTAGACTAACTAATAATACAAATATACCGGCTTGCTTATGACACAAACATTAGCCCAGTTAGCCATTTTGATGATACCGATATTTGCATGACATACATACCTCCTTTACTAAAAACGTTTAATTAGCATTATTGAGAACACCTTACATCTATAGTTACATAATAAAAATACGAAAATATATGCATCGATGATTCTTTTTTAGTTGGAAAGTAGATTGTCCTGGAATGGTACCATAATCAGGATATTAGGATCTGAAATTGGAATCCTGGAAGAATTGAGGTGAACTCTCAAATTTTACACGAGCACGTTCATGGTTTTTAAGGAGGTTTTTTTTTCGCAGAATTTTTATTTAGATTTGTGCGTTGAATTGTAACTATACTGGGAACACGCGAAAAGTTCGCCTGTGACCACGGCGGCATGCCGAAACGTTAAGTAGTAAAGTAAGTAAAGATTGTCTAAGCTGAAATGAACGCGCTCTACTTCTTAATTACCTGGCTCTGAAGATGTTTTTGTAGACATGCGGACGATACTTTAGAAATAAAACGATGCGGGCTCTTTCTTTCCTTTAACACGTGATGGTACGCATTGCCGCCGCCCATGGACACTCGTAACACCAGTGGAGTCACAAGTGTGTAGCCAACCTTTAAATTTACACGCAGGCGATTGTCATTCCATTCTCATCATCTCGATGGATGGCGGTCGAATCCTGTGCGTTTTTCGCGGAACTTTCTACCATGTACCTCAGTTTTGTGGAACAGTTTACCTATGGGAGTATTTTCCGACGGCTACGACTTAGGGACCTTCAAGAGAAGAGTGTACTCCTTTTTAAAAAGGCCGGCAACGCATTAGCGATCTCTCTGATTTCGCGGATGTTGATGGGCGGCGATGATTGCTTTCCATCAGGTGACTCGCTTGCTCGTTTGTCGCCTCTAGCATAAAAAAAAAACCTTTAAATCCCCTTGCCCCAGGATCGGGCCTCCGTTACCCTCACTCACGCAGCAAAATAATACACAAATCTTTATTTGCCAATGGTTTACAAATGTTATACACGATGACGCGGTTAGGGACAAGCTTGCAAATAAAAGATAAATTACTAACATACCCCTGAACCCTCCTCTGAGGTCCTTAACTACATAAAATCACCATACCCCCTACCCCAAAAAAAATAATAATAATGACAGTACATTTTATTAACATTAACCATGCACGACTGCCTAAACTTAAGATTGTTATTGTAATTTAATTTAGTTTAATTTTATCGCGGAGCAAATATCAAAAATAATTTGTAACACTTTAAAAACAAGCACAATAAAGGCACGGAACCAGTGTCCGTGGAATTTCATTAGAATTAAAAAAAAAATGTTATACAATACCGGTAGCCCCCAAACTAGGTAATCCTGTCTCTTGGGGACTAGAGTTGATGGTTTACATTACGGCGTTGTTAGCTTATTTTAGATTTATACCTATTTTATATATTTTAATTAGTTACATTTATACTTAATATACCTATGATAGTGAAACAATCTAATATATAGGGTGTATCTGTGGGCATTTACATCCCACGTGTTCTACCATCCATTCTGAACAACATTTTGTTCTACGACTTTTTGAAATCAGTCGAAAATTTTCTCGACTCCCCATACAAAATGACCAAGACATGTGACCGACTTTGTATGAGAAGTTGAAATTTTATATGCGAATTTCCAAAAGTCATAGAACAAATATTGTTCAGAATGGTTGATAGAACACGTGGTTAAAGGGATGTAAATGTTCACAGATATACCTTGTATATTCATTTTATTTGATTAACAAAAACACTCATAGGAAAGAATGTTATGGTAGTACCATATCTGTTGTATTATGTTTCTGTGCAATAAAAATAATCTATCTGTCTATCGAATTTCTGATAGGTCGGTGAGCAAGTGTGTGTGTTTATGTGCGCGTGTGTGATATACAATAGAGGCACTGCTATACGCTGGATCATCGGTTTCTCATTTATTATCACTTTTTTTTTTTCAAATAGATTGAACTGACAACCCTGGTCCCAAAGACCCTTAGTTTAATTAATTATATCTCAGAGCCCGCGATGCCGATCTCGACCGATGGAAGGGTTAAGATGTACCAGCTTCCGGAATACTAATGGTCTTGGGATTTGATTTGTTTTTTTCTTCCTTATCCACACAACTATTTGTGCAAATTAAGATCAACTTGAAGATTATTCCACTATATTTAGTAGCAGGACAGCTGTGTGGAGGCATCTCAATTGTTTATAAGGTGCACCTTTGTACCTTGAGAATATTTAGTCGAGAGCTATATTAACCTGAACAAAAAGTATTGGTTAGGTTAGTTATTAGTATTGGTTAGAACCCAGATTGGCTGGGGAAGGCAGAGTCGCTTACAGCGTGGGCCCGACTCTGCGTCTGGGGGAAAACATAAAGAGAGGCTGCTAAGCCAGCTAGCTTATCCCCTCCCCACTCAGGCGATAAAGGAGCGTCGCAGATGGTTTTGGTGGGTATACCTCTGGTTGGCCTCTCATCAGGAGAAGTTTGCGCCTGGTGGGGAGGCTCACATAACCTGTCCGCCCCCCGGAGGACGGATATGAATAAGGATATCAGCCTATTGCACATAGGACCGGTGGAATTTCCCCTATGCCTACAAAAAAAAGGTTAGGTTTGAACAGTAAGCGCCCTGCAAGGGTTTTCACGGTCTGTCATAGGAGGCCACTAAACAGGCCTTCGGAGTACGTGAGCATACCCACTGCTGGGAGCTGCTGCTTGCTCAGCATACGACTCCATGGGGACGACTTTACCAGGTGTCCTTGTAGGTCGTATCGAAGCGCGCGATTGGTAGTACGGTCTACTCCCAGGTAGGGGTGAAGCGCGCGATTGGTGGTAGGGTAGGACCATGACGGTTTCTCCAAAAAAAGTTAGAACAGTAACCAGTAAAAATTCTGGGATGAGTTTTATTACGATGAGATGTTCTTTTAAAGTCAGCAAACGTCTAAACAATAGTGTCCATGGGCGGGGGTAATCGCTTACCATCAGGTGACCCGTCTGCTCGTCTGCCACCTATCACATAAAAAAACGCATTTTTCCTCTCACAGTCAAAAATGTCGCCCAGTAGAACATACGCTACTCAGTAATAATGTAGGTATTCTGACGCGTCGAGAAGAGTTCTCGAATTTGCGGGGTCTCCGCAACTTCGACACTTCACCGCGTGGGGCGCAGCAAAACAAATAACTCGCTCCAAAGAGTGGAGTGAAATTTTCACATGCAATGGCTAAAAGTAAAATGGATTGGATATATATCTTTAAAAACTAGTACCTGTACTAGTGTACTCAGGTCAATCGAGAAGTAGTTGTTTACCGTAGGTACAGTCACTGATACGCCAAATTACCCCTTCCCCCACCGCAGTGCGAAAATAGCTCTTGTTTCTCAGAAACACCAAAATGGGAAATTCCACGTGAGCTCCACGTATCGCTGTATGTACCGACATAAAAATCACTAACCTACTAATCATTTATTTATTTGGAAGACTAACAGCTAAATAATACACTAAACTTATATCAATAAGAAAAAACAGTTCCAATAATAATCCCCCCATAATATCCCCCTATAATATCTCGTGGCCGGAAAAAATCTGATAAATTGTCTGTTTAATTGCGCTGCTAGACCCTTCACCTTGTAATCTAGTTGAAAAAATCCAGCATGGAGATTTACGTCTCGTTTTTACAAAAACGTGGCGTAGTCAAGCATACGCTACTCAGTAACAATGTACCGCAACTCCCTCGCGCCGAGAAGAGTACTCGAAGTTGAGGGGACTCCGCAACTCTGACACTTCACTGCGTGGAGAACAAATAAGCTTCAAAGAGTGCAGTGTAAGAGTAGAGTTTTCACATACAAAAGCTCAAGAGGGCAATGGCAAAAAGTGAAATGGATTGGAAAATAAAAATTTTTCGCCTCCTATGTAGCTTCTGCGTATTAATACGCAGTGAATAACGCATGCCTTCTTAAGGTGAAGAGTATACCCCACTAGCGACGCTAATTGATTTTAATTGTTAGCTACTAAACCAGATCTATTTTATACAACTTGGGGACTTCAGTCTCTCGGTTAACACCTGTACTATTCGAATAATCTATAGGTGCATGCTCGGATTCGAACCACGACCCGCCGCATGGAAGGCGTGTTCTAATCCACTGAGCTACCATCGCATCGGTCTAGAAGCCAAGGTATAATACACTGTGCCACTAGGTATATAAAAACGCCGGATACTTCTATTTCAAGCTTCAAGTGTCGGAAATAGAATGCATGCAATGTATTTCTACCAACGAAGACGGAAAACGGAATACAATTTTGAAATCTCTAGCGAGAAACGGAATCGGAAATGTTATATTACCTACCAATATGTATCGAAAAATACAGCGCATGTCTTTCTATAACTGGCTTTTTAAATTTTTAATATGTGATACGTGGCAGACGAGCAGACGGATCACCTGATGGTAAGCGATTGCCGCCGCCACAAGTGCGCTGTTAACTTTTGAACTCCTCTTTGAAACACATGCACAGTGCTGCTTTCACGCCGGTTTTTTTTCTAGCTTTTGTAGCCAGAGTTTTCCAGTTTCTGTGTTATATATCAAGTTATGACGTCTTCCTTTATTTGAATAACTTTATTTCTTGTTACAGGTAAGAGAGACGAAACAACAAGAGTAAATGTATGGTAAGCTATTTGCTATTAAACATTAACATTTTAGGTTACTTTTTAGGTTACCGTGCTCAATATAGTACGCTTGTGTGCCACCGACGTAGTATGAAAAAATTGCCTTTCAATAAGTTTTTGAAATATTCTTTTCGATTTGATGCTCTAAATTTGTATTGAAACTGCGTTTCGACTTCATACAATTTGACTTAATTCTTTTTTTTTACATTCTGGCAGACAAACGAGCATACGGCTCACCTGATGGTAAGTGAATTACCGCCGCCCATGGACATCAGCGACACACGGGGCATCACAGATGCGTTGCTGGCACTTAAGGGAGGAATACGCTCTTTTCTTGAAAATCACCAGGTCGTATCTGTTCGGAAACACCATCGTTGGTAGCTGATTTCATAGTTTTACTACGCGCGGTAGGAAGTGACGTGAGAATCGGTGGAGTAAAATCCATCTAAATGATGTGGGTGAAATTTTGAGTTCTGGCGTGATGTACGATGGTGAAAATTTGCAGCTGGAATAAGGCCGAACAGCTCTTCGGAACACTCCCCATTGTAGATGAATATACGATAGAAGGCACATAGCGATGCAACATCTCTACGCAATGACAAAGGATCAAGCGTGTCGGAAAGAGCCTGGTCGTCGATAATTCTGACTGCCCTTCGCTGGATACGGTCTAGAGGAGGAAGCTGATACTTGGGAGCTCCAGCCCAGAGGTGAGAGCAATATTCCATATGAGGACGCACCTGCGCCTTATAAAGTTGCAAGAGATACCTCGGCGTGAAATACGCCCAAAATTTTTACAAAATTTTTCATTGCAATTTATTACAAGTGACACATCTCAAGTAGAGATACATCTCAAACTTTAAGGGCGGATTCGCCCAACTTTATTCTGATACTAAATCTAATGGTATAGCGCTATCTTTCCATACAACTCTGACGTTATACCATAGATTTATCCACGAATAACGATTGGTCGAATCGGGCCTAAGTATAATAATTATTAACTCTCTAATTAATTTCCCTTGCAGATTAAGAGATTAATTTTAAGAAATTAAATATTCAGAGCTTCGCGATTGCTTGTTAAAATATCAGCTACTTAGGAGGCGATTAAGAATTCCGTAATAAAATGGGAATGTTTGCTAAGCAACTAAGTAAGGGACGATTCGACCAACCTTATTCCGATACTAAATCTATGGAATAGCGCTGTCATTTTTTATAAACAAATATTTTAAAACATCACATCATCATCATCATCAGCTCATTTAAGTCCCCACTGCTGGGGCACGGGCCTCCCTCAATCACATGAGGGGTAATTGCCATACTCACCACGCTTGGGTTGGCGAGGGTTTTGATATAAATGCAGAGTTTTCCTTCTCTGGGTGCTGATGATCATGCCAGCAGATTTACCTTAGTCGCCTTGTAAGAGTGAGGGTAGCCTATTCTACTCTGCCGGGGACCACACGGCAACATCACATACATTTTTTTTTATGTGATGGTACAGAGGAAGGATGCAGTGCAAAAAAGCCGGAATAATAGCCGCTAGAGTATCCGAATAGTTTGTTGTATTTTTATATCAGTAGTATAGTTAAACAGATGCCATAATTATAAGCAAAACGAATACAAAAGACACTTATATTCATATTGATGTCACAAAATTGCCAGTGTCTGATAACAAAAAGCAGGTTCTACCTACATTATGTGATAGGTGGCAGACGAGCAGACGGATCACCTGATGGTGCCATTGCCGCCGCCTATGGACACTCGCGATACAGTGGAACACAAGTGCGTAACCGCAACCCTTAAGTCCCCCTTTCCCTGGATGGGCCTCCAGTACTCTCACTCACGCAGCGAAACACAGCACAGTGCTACTTCACGTCGGTTTTCTGTGAGGCCGTGGTATCGTTTCGGTCGAGCCGGCCCATTCATGCCGAAGCGTGGCTCTCCCACGGTCGACTTTGACCTGACTTCGAGATAGGTAACTCATGCACCTGTGTTACAGATATCAGAACCAACAGCGGAATTAGGAATATATACATAGCAAATTGGCCGTGTGGTCCCCGGCAGAGTAGAATAGGCCACCCTCACTCTTACCGAGGTGTTGACCGCCGACCCCAGAAAACCTTGGAAAAGGGGAGGAGGATGATGATGATGATGATGTTGACGTAAGACTTTTTAGGTTACCGTGCTCAAAATAGTACGCTTGTTTGCCACTGACGTAGTATGAAAAAATTGCGTTTCAATAAGTTTTTGAAATATTCTTTTTGATTTGATGCTCTAAATTTGTATTGAAACTGCGTTTCAACTTCATACAATTTGACTTATTTCTTTTTTTTTTACATTCTGGAAGACAAACGAGCAGACAGCTCACCTGATGGTAAGTGAATTACCGCCGCCCATGGACATCAGCGACACACGGGGCATCACAGATGCGTTGCTGGCACTTAAGGGAGGAATACGCTCTTTTCTTGAAAATCACCAGGTCGTATCTGTTCGGAAACACCATCGTTGGTAGCTGATTCTATAGTTTTACTTTACACCGCGGCAGGAAGTGGGACGTGAGAAAGCGCAACTGTTGGTCGAGTAAAATCCATCCAAGTAGATGTGGATGAAAAAATTTGGAGTAGACAAACGAAAGGGAAAGAGTTCTGGCGTGATGTACGATGGTGAAAATTTGCAGCTGGAATAAGGCCGAACAGCTCCTTCGGAACACTCCCCATTGTAGATGAATATACGATAGAAGGCACATAGCGATGGTACATCTCTACTCAATGACAAGGATTCAAGCGTGTCCGGAAAGAGCCTGGTCGTCGATAATTCCTGACTGCCCTCTTGCTGGATACGGTCTAGAGGAGGAAGCTGATACTTGGGAGCTCCAGCCCAGAGGTGAGAGCAATATTCCATATGAAGAACGCACCTTGCGCCTTATAAAGTTGCAAGAGACTACCTCGGCGTGAAATACGCCCAAAATTTTTTACAACATTTTTCATTGCAATTTATTACAAGTGACACATACTCAAGTAGAGATACATCTCAAACTTTAAGGGCGGATTCGCCCAACTTTATTCTGATACTAAATCTATGGTATAGCGCTATCATTCCATACAACTCTGACGTTATACCATAGATTTATCCCACGAATAACGATTGGTCGAATCGGGCCTAAGTATAATAATTATTAACTCTCTAATTAATTTCCCTTGCAGATTAAGAGATTAATTTTAAGAAATTAAATATTCAGAGCTTCGCGATTGCTTGTTAAAATATCAGCTACTTAGGAGGCGATTAAGAATTCCGTAATAAAATGGGAATGTTTGCTAAGCAACTAAGTAAGGGACGATTCGACCAACCTTATTCCGATACTAAATCTATGGAATAGCGCTGTCATTTTTTATAAACAAATATTTTAAAACATCACATCATCATCATCATTCAGCTCATTAAGTCCCCACTGCTGGGGCACGGGCCCTCCCTCAATCACATGGAGGGGTAATTGCCATCCTCACCACGCTTGGGTTTATGCGAGGGTTTTGATATAATGCAGAGTTTTCCTTCTCTGGGTTGCTGATGATCATGCCAGCAGGATTTACCTTAGTCGCCTTGTAAGCGTGAGGGTAGCCTATTCTACTCTGCCGGGGACCACACGGCAACATCACATACATTTTTTTTATGTGATGGTACAGAGGAAGGATGCAGTGGGAAAAAGCCGGAATAATAGCCGCTAGAGTATCCGAATAGTTTGTTGTATTTTTATATCAGTAGTATAGTTAAACAGATGCCATAATTATAAGCAAAACGAATACAAAAGACACTTATATTCATATTGATGTCACAAAATTGCCAGTGTCTGATAACAAAAGCAGGTTCTACCTACATTATGTGATAGGTGGCAGACGAGCAGACGGATCACCTGATGGTGCCATAGCCGCCGCCTATGGACACTCGCGATACCAGTGGAACACAAGTGCGCTACCGCAACCCTTAAGTCCCCCTTTCCCCCTGGATTGGGCCTCCAGTACTCTCACTCACGCAGCGAAACACAGCACAGTGCTACTTCACGTCGGTTTTCTGTGAGGCCGTGGTATCGTTTCGGTCGAGCCGGCCCATTCATGCCGAAGCGTGGCTCTCCCACGATCGACTTTGACCTGACTTCGAGATAGCTAACTCATGCACCTGTGTTACAGATATCAGAACCCACAGCGGAATTAGGAATATATACATAGCAAATTGGCCGTGTGGTCCCCGGCAGATGGCCGTGTGGTCCCCGGCAGAGTAGAATAGGCCACCCTCACTCTTACCGAGGTGTCGTAAAAGGCGACTAAGGTAAAGCTGCTGGCATGATCATCAGCACCTAGAGAAGGAAAACTCTGCATTTATATCAAAACCCTCGCCAACCCGTCTGCCAAGCGTGGTGAGTACGGCAATCACCCCTCATGTGATTGAGAGAGGCCCGTGCCCCAGCAGTGGGGACTACAATGGGCTGATGATGATGACATAGAAAATACTCAGACCAATACAAACAGACAATGTTTATGCACACTAGGTTTGAACTGTGCGGAGATTGAACCCGCAACCCTTGCCTCAGACGTAGCGTTCACTGATCTGATCCAAACGGGTCGTTGTCATTCTGTAAACCTGCTCGATGGCCTCGATGGCGCGGCGGACACGGGCCAGCGGCAACAGCTTTTTCTTTTTTTTTTTTTTCCTCGTTGTTATAGCAACAATAGATGTCATTTTTGGGACATGGATGGTCTACACACTCCTGTCCCAAATAATAATAATAGAAGTAACATAGTTTTTAAGCACCAAAATGTTACTAACGAATTTTATGGATTTATTTATCTCAAATAAAAGCTTAATAATAATATTATTCGATCGATTTGTATCTATGGTATAACGTCAGGTTTGTATATACAAACCTGACGTTATACCATAGATACGAATCGATCGATAAGGGTCTTATTCAAAAATATTTTTTAAACCTTTGTTAACTAAAACGGTGTTATAAAAGTTGTCATTAATTTTCGAAAATTTTGTTTCAAACGTCAAAACCGTTTTAGCTAACTGAGGTTTATTGAATGTTTATGTATGTATTCGAATATATATTTATGTATGTATATGTATTGACTGACCGGATGGCGCACATTGTAGTGCCCTGCCTTCTTACGCCAAGGTCCGTGGGTTCGATCCCCACCCTGGACAAACATTCGTGCGATGAACACTTGTGTTTGTTCAGTGTCTGGGTGTAATATATGTATTTAAGTGTAATTGTGTTTCCTCTGTTGTCTGATATCTGTAACACAAGGCTTAAGCGACTTAGTATGGAAAGAATCAGGTCAACGTATGAGATGTTGTTGAGAATTATATAATGGTATCTTTTTGAAGGCTAAACAATTCATTGACTGGTCCGTTGGTGCATTTGGTAGCTATCCATCTCATGTTCTATGGAAATATAAACATATTAACAGTTGTTGATATTTTATAGCAATCTTATGCGATTTATTTTTAAGTAAATAACACACTTAAAAATTTCATTCGTGCTTCGGCGGGACTCGAACCCACACCTTCCACAATCGGGCCGAACTGTACTACCAAATTCGAAATTTCGTCGACTTAGTAAACGCGTTCAGTGGTATAATTGTAGTACATTCAACTAAAACAGGTAAATTTTAACAGTTTTTTCAGTGTCTGAGCATCTTATACATGGTGTATCGGTAGACATTGGTATCCCTTAAACCGATTTTGAATACAAATTTAGGGGAACAACTTTTGGAAGTGCGTCGAATTCTTTTTCGACTCATATAAAATAAAGAAGTCACGTGACCGACTTTGTTTCATCATCATATCAGCCCACATCCACCCACTGCTGAGTATAGGCCTCTTCTTTATTACACCACTCCCTTCGGTCCCCTGCCTGCCTTATCCATTGCTTTCCCACTGCCGTTACAATATCATCGGATCATCGGTCAGGTGGTCTACCTACAGGACTTCACAGGCACAGGACAGAATCTTGTTCAAATGAGGTGGTTAAATGGATGCCAATGTTTACCAAACCACCTCTCATATGTTATAGTATTAGCAAGAGTTGACCCTTTGTATCCTATTATTTTGTGGCGCTGTAGGGTCAAAAGTTGTCAATAGCTGGCAAGAAGTAGCACAGGATCGACCAAAGTGGCGATCTCTTGTTTCGGAGGCCAAGACTCTATGGGTCGCTGAGCCAGCGGAGTGAGTGAATGAGTGAATGGGGTCAGAAGAGACAGCTTTGTATGCAATCAGGAATGATACGCTGAGATGAGAAGACGGTAGATGAGCGATGAGACCGCCTAAATTGTACTTTGTATCTCTGTATACCTAGCTTTTGAGTTTTGTATGTTGTCAATAAGGAGTGTCCTTGCGTGATCGTATCAGGAATCATGAGATCAGAAGAACCAAGGTAAAGACATAGCCCAAAGAATTACATGTCTCAAATGGCAATAGGCAGGGCACATTGCGAGGAGATCAGATGGCCGATGGGACAGAAAGGTGCTCGAGTGGAGGCGGCGTATCGGAAGTCGAAGCCGTGGCAGGCCCCCCACAAGGTGGACCGACAAAGAATGACTATCTATCTATATACGTAACCATATTAAAAGTCCTCAGAAATGGTTTATATACATACGTACAAAAGTTTTTACGTAAGGCTCGGGGTTCATTAGCACGACGCCGCGGGGCGAGTGGCACTTGTCATGTTTATCTAAGCGTCAACAATGGCGCCAAGTATGATTGTGTGTATACTCCAATCTTCTGATCATACAAGAACAATAAACATGTTTATACACCGTGCTTTTTCAACCGTCTTACTCCCTTATCGAGGGCATTAAACTGATGAAAACAAACATTTTCCCCCAAGAAACATAGGGTCTTATCTCAGAAAAAAAAACACCTTCCCATACAAAAGTAATTAGCTGATTGGTGCAAATTGTATGGCAATTTTTTTTTGAGATTAGACCCTTTGTTCCTTGGGGGTAAATGTTTGTTATCATCAGTTAATGCCCCCGATGAGGGAGTAAGACGGTTGAAAAAGTTGACGTTGATTTTTTTTATGTGATAGGTGGCAGACGAGAAGACGGATCACCTGATGGTAAGCGATTGCCGCCGCACACTCGCGACACCAGTGCCCCTTTCCCCCTGATTGAGCCTCCGGTACAGCACAGTGCTGCTTCACGCCGGTTTTCTGTGAGGTTTCTTTCCAACAGGTGACCCGCTTGCTCGTTTGTTGTCTCTAGCATAAAAAATTGAGAGTTCAGTGGTCCAATTCATTCAAATATCTTGCCGACCCTAAAAACCTCAAACTACTTTATGTGTCTGAAATTGTGACCATAATTCAGTATGTGTCTGAAACGTGTGACAAAAATTCAGTATGTGTCTGAAACGTGTGACAATAATTCAGTATGTGTCTGAAACATGTGACAATAATTCAGTATGTGTCTGAAACGGCTGACCATAATTCAGTTGGTCTGGTTCCCCTATTGAGGGGTTGCGAAGGTCAGACTGCAGTCACTTAGATAATTCATTGTAATTAGGTACCAGACTCCCCAAATCCTGAATCATGGTCGAAGCGTACCCTGGGCTCCAAAGCAACAGCTTTTATACTGGTGCGCCAGGCGTTCCCATGTACCCTGACAGACCCTCGAGACCCGCTTCGGCATGAATGGGCCGGCTCGAGTGGAATGATACCACGGCCTCACAGAAAACCGGCGAGAAGCAGCACTGTTTCGCTGCGTGACTTTAAAGGTTGGTAGCGCACTTTTGACTCTACAGGTGTCGCGCGTGTCTATGGGCGGCGGCAATCGCTTACCATTAGACGATACGTCTGCTCGTCTGCCACCTGTCACACTAAAAAACTTGCTTTAATGTCTAAGTCAAGCGTTACACATTGTCAGATGTAAGGTAAATAATAAAATTCTAAAAAGCTAAGACCGAATGAATTACCCCAGAAAGCCTCACGTTATAAGAAGTCCCCTGGTGTCGCAAGGCACCATGGGAAAAAAATGTAAATTGTCTGAAAGATTGGAATGACAGCGCGTTCGAAGAAAATACACGTTCAAACGTGAGAAAAAAAATGGTTTATTAATTATTCTCGTTTGTTCTAGAAAGATAACAGATAAATAAACACTTCGGAGCCGAAGAAAAGCTCGTTTCAGAAATCAGATAGTGAAGTTTCGACTGTGGGAGAGCCATGCTTCGGAATGAATGAACCGGCTCGACCGGAGTGATGCCACGGCCTCACAGAAAACCAGCGTGACGCAGCACTCTGCTGTGTTGTAATGTACTCTCAATGTTCAACGCAGCGAGCAAATAGTAGCAACTCAACGCACTCAAAATATTTCGAAAGTGGTCGTGGTGGAAAAGACTTATCGACGGCACAATGGCACGCGCTTGAAAGCGACGGTAAGAGTCGGTGTGTCCCAGAATGCCCCAGGTCTGGTCAAAAATTTGTACCTAAATGTTTGGTAAGATTTTTTTAGTGTCAGCCCGGAGTCTGGAAGTTCGCGGTTTTGTACCTCCGTGCCTCGGAAAGCAGTTTAAGCCGTTGATCCTGCGCCCGAACCCTCTCCGGTCGTGTCACAGTAGTGTCTCTTCGGATTATGAGATTAGGGAAAAGAGAGTGCACTTGTGTTGGCGCAAAAACTTGAGCACTATAACATATTCTGCGTACGTGGCCAATCGTTGAGATTGGCCGCTGTAACCGTAATCGGTTGGAGGATATTGTGGGTGACGGCCACAACCAACCTTTTTACCTATTTTGTTTAAAACGTTTACTTTTTTATATTCTTATATTTTGTTATGTCAGGAATAAAATGGGTGTGATGAAAATATGTTTCCTCTCGGACTCCAGCCGTGAGTCCGAGAGGAAACATATTTTCATCACACCCATTTTATTCCTGATTTAAGCAATTACCCCTCATGTGATTGAGGGAGGCCCGTGCCCAGCATTGGGGACTTAAATGGGCTGACGATAAATATTTTTGAAGACATTTTTATAATTATTTTACATTGAGTTTAGGATTTAATTCTTTTTCATTAGATTCAGGAAATACAACATTTGCAAGCGTTTCATTTATTATACCTCAGCATTTTATATTCTCGTATTTCAATAACAAAACTTACGATTTACCGAAATTGCATCTCTGGGAATTCAGAATTGTGGTTTTATCAGCAAAGGCCGGATTATGCTGTTGGCCAGCGGCCAGCCGCTTTGGAACAGCCGGAATAATGCTGGGGAAATCAATCAATTTGGCATTTCATCTGTTTCTTCGGGTTGTTGAGTGATACATACGAACTTGAGAATGAGAATGAATTTATTAAGAGTTATACAATGAATCAATCAACAGCCAATGTTGAACATAGGCCTCGTTTATGCTGTGTGAGATTTTTATGCCCATTCCCTTTTTTTGTAGGTGGCAGACGAGAGGACGGATCGCCTGATATGGACACCAGTGGAGTCACAAGTGCACTGCCAACCTTTAAACCCCCCTTTCCTCCGGATTGGGCCTCCGGTACCCTCACTCACGTAGTGAAACACAGAGCAGTGCTGCGTCACGCCGGTTTTCTGTGAGGCCGTGGTATCACTCCGGTCAAGCCGGCCCATTCATGCCGAAGCGTGGCTCTCCCACGATCACGGTCCCTTTTGCTGTGACAACATACGTGACTTTTTAGGGTTCTGTAACCAAACGGCTAAAAACGGAACCCTTATGAATTCTATAAGACTGTCTGAATGACTGACCGTTCATCTGTCCGTCCGTATGTCATAGCCACTTATTTCCGAAATTTTAAGAACAATTGAAACTTGTTTTTCACTAATTCATCATCATCAGCCCATTTAAGTCCCCACTGCGGGGGCACGGGCCTCCCTCAATCACATGAGGGGTAATTGCCATACTCACCACTCTTGGCAGACGGGTTGGCGAGGGTTTTGATATAAAAGCAGAGTTTTCCTTCTCTGGGTGCTGAATGATCATGCCAGCAGCTTTACCTTAGTCGCCTTTTACGACACCTCGGTAAGAGTGAGGGTGGCCTATTCTACTCTGCCGGGGACCACACGGCCCACGGCTTTCACTAATTATAACTTCTTAATGCATGTAATGAGTAAAGTGCAAAGTGGTAAAATGTGTGCCCCCTGTAACTTGTAAAATAAAATAATGACAAAACTAAGAAATATATATGATTACCATACAAACATCCACCGAAAATTATTTTGAGCAATATTTCGTTTTTTTTTGTAAAACGTCATTTTTATTTCTAATCCTTTGTGACTCAAATCAATCGGAAACTTCATCGAGTCAAGTTAACATCACTAGCCGGGTTGGCAAGAAAGCTAACGGGAAAATCGCAGAAAAAGACGGGTTGATATGGAACGAATTTAATGTGGCGTGGAATCACGTATGTTCGCCTTTTCACTGTACTTAGATATATTTGTGTGGCTCCTATACCTATATTGCAATTTCGAGATCTATGTCAGTGGTTCAAGGGTTTTTACGAGGTTTATTTATATTTAGTCACATGTATATGTGTGTTTTTAGATCGGTATAGAACGTACAGTGGCGGACACATCAAGCTATACAAAACTGTCAAATTTCTTCATTCGATTATAAACCTTTTATTGTTTCACATTGAGTTCGAAATCGATCGATGTACGTAGGTCTATTTATACCTAAGTAATTGTTGCAATGTTGATGGGCAGCGTTGATCCTTTTGTCATCAGGTAAACTTGCTGATATGTCACCTCATAAAAATACGCTAAGTTGAAATATTTTAATGTTTGACAATCAGCAAGTACAAGTTTAGAAAAAAAATTTTTTTTTTCATTTTCAAACGTCACGCATTTCTTGATGGGTAGGGCTATAACAAGCCGCGTGGGCTGATGCAATTCAAAGGTTTTAAATTAGTGTCTAGTGGTTTTTAATGTGCAAATTTGGTGTTTATTTATGCAGTGAAGTGCCGCAAAGTGATCCTAATAATAAGAATCGTTAGATTGTATCGTTTTTAACTCTGCTATTGTGTGTCGAATGCGTTGTCTCGTAACAACTTGCTTGGACCTAATAGAGTCTTAAAACCCGCGATTGCTTTTAGAGTGATATCCGCTGAATCCGTAGGTCGATAAAACGTAAAACACCGGCGTTTTATTGAGTGACTGTGACTTTGACGGACTTCGACTGTAGACTACCTACTTATTCTCAATAAGTTAATTGACATTGGCCAATTATCTTCGGGTAGAGCCATAACAAAAAAAAACAAAATATGTATCATGTATATTTTCTTCTTCTTTGATGCACAAAAATACCACGATATTGGCTGCAAGAGATGATTTGAGCTGTTCCTAAAGCTAAAAATAGATGTGGTCCTCTAGCACTGTGGCGGGATAGAGCTTCCCTCAGCATTCTATACCGCATTTATCACGGGGAGTGCTCTGAGGAATTGTTCAATCTACTTTTTGCAGATTTTTTTTACATCGTATCAGGCGTAAGCGATTTTCGTTCTATTCTCATTATCTAGCGTTTCTTAACCTTCTTTAGTCTTAGAAAATAAAAGCAAAATTTAACTACTACTACAACTCCATTGCAAAATATCTCGTAACAAAATTGCTATCATGCACCTTATTTTTGATAAGCCTCATAAGCCAAAGTTCGTGAGTTCGATTACCACTCTGTACCATCAAAACACACGCTTAAGTGTAATAAAAATTTGTGTTTGTTCTGTGTCTGTTTATTTTTATATAATACAAGTTAAAATATGAAATTACCGTTTTTTTTCGAGACTCAAAAATATGTACAACTCCTTTAGTAAGCAAAATGTCATCCATCATACATACTTTTATTTTGATTTAAAAATACATTTGTAAGGTCTATATTAAATAAAGATCAGGTATTATTGCATTCATGATGCAGAAAAATATCTTGAATTTTTTTACTTCGCAGAATTGACGATTTCATCAAACACCTTTTTTAATAAATAATATTTTTTCAGAAAAACTATCCTACACGTTTCTACAAGTTGTCCGTTAAAACACAGTTAATTATGAAGTAGCAGCATTAATAATTAGCTAACAAATTTAAAAAAATGTTACTATGGAAAACACAACTTCTAAGAAGTTGTGTTTTCCATAGTAACATTTTAGCTTACTAGCCTTACGAAACGGCAATTTCATACGTTTAACCCCTAATATTTTTTATAGTTACACAGTATATTCGTTATCCTCAGCCTGATGATTTATAGTCTGAGGGTATATACATATTTAAGAGGGTATGACAAGATATGTATTATAATAATATAGATTTAAGACTTTTTTGGCCGTGGGGTGCCACGCTGAATGAATGGGCCGGCTCGACTGCAGAGATCCCACGGCCTCACAGAAAACCGGCGTGAAGGAGGATATTTTTTTTATTTATTTGTAATTTTTCTGTTTTTTTAGATCTGTAACACAAGTGAAGCTAGTTATTACGGCGTCAGTTCAATTTCCTCCTCTTAGCGTGTCTCAGTTGCGACCAAACTGTCGCTTCAAAGCCCGTGGTACGCTTAGACCGTGATCCAGTATTCGGGGAATCTGGTAATTATAATGCATACATACATAGATATATTGATCTGGCTCCGAGATGGGTAGCTCTAGCACCTGTGTTCATATGTCACATCACATACATTGATCTGACTCCGAGATAGGTAGCTCTAGCACCTGTGTTCATATTTCACAACATCACATACATTGATCTGACTCCGAGATAGGTAGCTCAAGCACCTGTGTTTATATTTCACAACATCACATACATTGATCTGACTCAGAGATGGGTAGCTCTAGCACCTGAGTTCATATTTCACATCACATACATTGATCTCACTCCGAGATGGGTAGCTCAAGCACCTGTGTTTATATTTCACAACTTCACATACATTGATCTCACTCCGAGGTAGCTCTAGCACCTGTGTTCATATTTTACATCTCATATATTGATCTGACTCTGAGATAGGTAGCTCAAGCACCTGTGTTTATATTTCACAACTTCACATACATTGATCTCACTCCGAGATAGGTAGCTCTAGCACCTGTGTTCATATTTCACATCTCATATATTGATCTGACTCCGAGATAGGTAGCTCAAGCACCTGTGTTTATATTTCACAACTTCACATACATTGATCTGACTTCGAGGTAGGTAGCTCTGGCACCTGTGTTACGGATATCAGAACAATGAATGAGATGAAAATAAAAATCCGGAGGCAGTAACATAACCTATAAATAGCTTCTGTATATTTGCGTGTATCGAATTATATTTCCCGATTTTGCGACATCACAATTTATTTACATTGGAGGTTAACTCAATTCTATTTCATTTCGTTAAACCATTTTCCCTGAATCCCAGTATCTCCGGTACTTACGCCAGAAAATACCTTGAAAAAAAAATTTTGGGATTACAACCTCTCGGCAAAGACTCATGAGAAGTTATTGCCGAGTGCTAGTAATCCCGAAATGGTTTAAAATAGATCCGGTTTAGTAGCTAAAAATTAAAATCAATTGGCGTCGCTAGTGTGTCTTACCCGTCACCTTAACGTGCCTTCTGAGGTACAAGACCGCCAACTTCCAGACTCCGGGCTGACACTAAGAATTTCTTACCGAAAACTTAGGTACAAATTTTTAGGCCCGACCCGGGGATCGAACCCGGTACCTCTTGCGCAGCCATCGCTTTATAGTGCGACCCACTAACCACTACGCCACCGAGGCACCAAGGTATTTGACATATTTGGGTAGTGAAGGTCAGACAGCAGTCGCTTCAAATGTAGTTATCAGACTCTTCACTGTAGTTCTCAGCTTGGGGTCCCCGGTTTGATCCCCGGGTCGGGCCAAAATTTGTACCTGAGTTTTTCCGGCGAAGCCGGCCAATAAGCCGAGGCTGCGGTGTCGAGCGAGAATCATCTGCGACGGTAAGCTCGCGTGGGACCGCCGAACCCTTGCAGGGCCGGAGCCGTGACAGAAACAATGCATGCTGCATACTTGAATGCCTGCTTGCATGCATGCCCGGTTGCATGCATGCTGCATGCCTGCTTGAATGCTGCATGCATGCATAATAAGTAATTGTTGTATAAACTTATTTGTCTTTTAATAACATAGAAAACGATTTTCTGGAAATTAATTCGTCTAAAATATGTTTATCTTTCAAAGGTTGTGGAATATTTAAAACGTATAGATTTAAAAAAATATGTTATTTGAAAATCGGAATATCAGCAATATGTCAATCGTTTTTTCGGTCAAATGAAAATATGGAATAGAAAAATGTGGCAAAAAGTTTTCGCTATAATGAAATTGGCACTAAAACATTCAATTTTTTTTTTAAATAAACATGTCTTTATTGACCACAGAACACAAATCAAACACACATTTAAGATAGGTAACCTAATATATACATGTTTAACTCTTTGGTCTGCTTTTGTACTCGAAATTTGAATTACCGTCAAAAACGGCCACTTATGGCGTTAATTTAAATTTCGACCGCAAGAATAAATCATAATATCGTATATCCCAAGTAATAAGTGGCTGATCGTTGAGATAGGCCGCCTTAGCCGACATCGCTTTAGGATAATATTATTTAATAAAGTGAGTAAATTAAAGCATCCGCATATTTAGGTATTGTCACACTAAAGGGCACAGGCCTCTTTCGAAGAAGTCAAGTCATCGCTACTATGGAGCTGTGATGAGATTAGGCTTATTCACCTCGCTTGCCTAATGCGGATTGGTTATCCCAAAACCGAGCTATGTTAGAAAAATTGGAAACTCTCGCGGGCCAGTATGGCAGTGCTAACGGAAGCGATGCCTTGACATCGCGTCTGGAATAATTGCAATTTGGGCTCTCCTCTTGCTTACCATCACGTTGAGGAGAGCCAATATACTGTCAATATGACGACCCGTTTGGAACAGTGGTAGTGAACGCTGCCTCTGGTGCAAGGGTTGCGGGTTCGGTCCCCGCGCAGTACAAACATTTGTGCCTGGGTGTTTTCTATGTATTATAAGTAGAAAAGTATTGTATGTATATATTTGTAATATCACTGTTGATTCTGATATCCGTAACACAGGTGCTTGAGCTACCTATCGCGCACTCAGATCAATGTATGTGATAGTTGATATTTTTTTATAGTAATCTTTTGCAATTTATTTTTAAGTAAATAACACACTTAAAAATTTCATCTCGAAAAGATGAACGGTGTGGGTTCGAGTCCCACCTGAACAGCGAGATGAAATTTTGAAGTGTGTTATTTATTTAATGTATGTGATGTTGTGAAATATTTATATATTTATTTATTACTATAAAAACATAACTTACTCTTTCAACACAGGTCAATGTATAAGATTTGAAATGTTTTATGAATTGAGAAGTTGTATGTATTTCTGCTACTATTAGTCTCCATGCTGTGGTTGTCCGCAAAATATGACATCAATATCCCTCAGTCAGATATACCCGATTCACCTCAACGTTACTTAGGCAGTCGGCTTTGCTTTGAACTCCTTTCAAAACCTTCAGATCTCTTTGAATCGGTACAAATCCAAAAAGTATAAGATAAAATTGGAGGAAAGTAGGTGTAATGATGAATTATTTATTCGACTTTTTTGTACGGAGTCGGCTTTGGATATCCTATAATGGATTTTTAGTTTTATAAGGAATATATTGAATGTATGGACGTAATGTTCGTACATTACGTCCATATCAATATATTTATATTATATAGTATATACTCGTGTATATACTAAGACTTTTATTATTATCTTAGCGCAGTGGTCTGTGCGCCGGTTGAGACGCAAAGGGTCGCGGGTTTGATTCCCGCATCAACAATAGATATGTTTGTTGATGCGACAGATATTTGTGTTAAAAGCAAAAAATCTTTATTCAATTTAGGTCCACACAGAACACTTATGACTGTCAAAATTAGGTACCTGTAATATCTACCGCTGGTTCGGAATATCGATTTCTACTGAGAAGACACCAGCAAGAAACTCAGTAGTTACTCTTTTCAAATATTAATGATGTTACAGGGTTTCAATTGAGAAGAGAAAAAAAATACAATTATGAAAGTTAATAGACTACTACGAATAACAACTCAAAATATTAGTCAATTAACATGACCAAGAATCCTTATCATTTAAATAGTCTTGTAAACTATAGTAACCTTTCTTCATTAGACAGGATTTAATATGAGACTTAAACTTATCCAGTGATAGGTTAATGACATTTTGTGGTAGCTTATTAAATATCTTTATATCTTAATGTTGATTGTGGTTCCTTCGTTGTTCCTAGTTTCCATAATACCTACATGGGAAAACCTTAGTGTGGGACCGGACAATGTATGTGATGTTGTCTCAATTTATTTATATACGCCTATCCCTGAATATTCTAACGCATTTTATCTTTGAAGCTGCTCAAACCTTATAGTCTTTATAAGTAAACTTGTCCCCCTTATTACAAATCGTGGACTAAGGATTATTATTTGATAGAAATGGGGTGAGCCCTGCGTCTCATAGCCACTGCGACCAATAGATGATCTATTGTGGCAGCCCCGTAACCTATTACAGCACCTCATGCAGCCCCAGTTCCAGGATAAACCCGAGAATGGAGCTGATGGGGGAGCTCTTGATCTCGTCAGCCGAGATCATGTGTGCTCCCAGGTGCCGGCTTCTGCAGCGGTGCAGCGCCATGCACTCGCCGAGGACGTGGATAATCGTTTCCTCGTCCTCGCGACAGAACCTGCAGATTTTGGTATCTGTAAGGCCCATGTTGTGCAGGTGCTTGTTTAATTTGCAGTGCCCTGTGAGGGTCCGAGTGAGTGCCCTAACATGTCCTCTACTCAGTTTTGTTATCTCTACAGCTCGTCTCTGATCGAACGCCTGTATCAACGCCTTAGACTGTTCTAGTCGAGGTAGTCTTTTCCAATATTCAGTGCTTTGCTTATGCTCCCACTCTTTTAACTCGAACCTGACTATGCAGGCTGGAACGCCACTTATTGGTTCCGGTCCGAGTAGTGGGCTCTCTGCCCCGGCCTTTGCTAGCACGTCAGCGACCTCGTTGCCTCTGATATTACAGTGTCCCGGTACCCAAATCAGATTTACGATGTTGGCATTGCCAAGCTGGTTTAGGAGCAGGACACACTCGCTAGTGAGTTTGGAGTCAAGTTCACAGGATGTTAACGCCTTGAGGGCAGCTTGACTATCTGAGAAGATGAATATCTTCTTATTCTGGAGATTCATTTGTAGACTCTCTGGACTAAGGATGGTCCCGTAACTAAACTCGTGCCAGCCCCTTTGATATTGCGTGTTGAAACGGGATAACATGAGCTTTAGTACGGTAATAACTTTAGATCACGATTTGTAATAAGGTGGATTATGTATATCTGATTGCTAGGTACAATGGCAGGCACTGCTACCTGATCACCTTTCTGGTGATTCAAGTCAGTATTTTTTTTTTCAATTCTCACAACATCTCATACATTGACCTGATTCCGTACTAAGTAGCGTAAGCACTTGTGTTACAGATATCAGACAACAGAGGAACACAAATATATACTTAAATACATATATTACACCCAGACACTGAACAAACACAAGTGCTCATCGTACGAATGTTTGTCCAGGGTGGGGATCGAACCCACGACCTTTGGCGTAAGAGGCAGGGTCACTACCAATTGCGCCATCCGGTCAGTCAGGTCCGGTATTATAACTATAATTAATCAAGACGGGAATCAACACGATATTTATTATGTGATACAACATTGTGTTTTCGGCTACGTTACAGCAGCCGTGGTCACGAGCGGATCACGCTCTCGGACACGCTGGAGTCCGCACGTCAATACGGCTGCTGTAACGTAGCCGAAACGTCAAATAACGCACCCTTAGTAAAGCACCGACCTAACTCAAAATTTTAATATAGATGCTAAGTAAAAATAGTATCGGCTAAAATCCAGGGATGAAAGGTCATCTAACAACAATTTTGAGTTAAGTAAATAGGTACACTCTCATATGAACACGAGATGAAATTTAAAGTGCGTTATTTTCTTACCTGTCAAAATCAAAATTGCTATAAAAATATCAACAATTTTGAGTTAGGTCAGTATTTTACTAAGAGTGCATGTGAGTACAAGATATTGTATCACATAATAAATATCGTGTTTATTCCCGTCTTGATTAATTATAGTTATAATGCAACGCGAAAATCTAAAAAACTACAGGTCAGTCATCATCATCGTCATCGTCAGCCCATTTAAGTCACCACTGCTGGGGCACGGGCCTCCTCAATCACACGAAGGGTAATTGCCATACTCACCACGCTTGGCAGACGGGTTGGTGAGGGTTTTGATATAAAAGCAGACAGGTCAGTATTATTTACAAAAGACATAGGCATAGTTAATAATAAACTTTAAGGGTAACCAACGTATAACATCGTACACGAAAATAATCTGGCAACCATAGGCGCCATATTTTAAGTATTAGCCGGTTGGTCGGTGATCACTTACCACCATGTGACCTTCCTGCCCATTAAATATTCATACGTAGGACAGTCAACAGCAGTATTCATTTATATTTGGACTTTTTAAATTGTTGTCGGGGGTTTTTAATTTTTTTTTACGATACTCTAATTTTTATTTTACTCGAGTACAAATCAGTTTCCACTTTCAATTGGGTGCCCACTCATGTATATATTAAAATGTATTTATTTTGCCATTTTATGGGGCGTCCATCTTGGATTTGAAATTTTTTATAGTTCTATATTAGTCTATTCTATACTCAGACCCTTTTATTTGATGCCTTTATCGAGGCGGGTTTTCATACAAAATGTTAATCTATTGTGATGGTCAGTAAAATGTTTCTTTCTTTCTTTAATCAGCGGCGGCCATCTTGGATCAATTTCCATCTAACATAGCTAAGAATACTCCCGATCAATTCACCTTTCAACAAAATCAAAATTGATTCATTCGTTTGGGAGCTACGATTCCACGGACAGACACACACACACATACAACAAAGACACGTCAAACTTATAACACCCCGTCAATTTTTCCCCGGTTAAAAAGGTATCAAAGTTTAAATGCCAATATTGCAATGAAACTCCGTTCAAAATCTTTAAATTTGTATGTGTTTAGAATGCATCTATTGCATTCTAAACGGATACAAATAAAAATATTTTGATAAGCGATAGAGTAGGAATTATTCAACAGTCGAACTATCTCTCAACATAATGCATATTAACTTTAGTGCAAGGTTTAAGTTATACTACGAGCTTCAGCAAACTCCAGCGGGCAGCGATTTCTAACTTCAAAAAGTTCGCATTGAAATGGAGCTCGCGAAGTATTTTGTGTGGTCCGTTTCATTTTCACAATGTATAAAGCTTATATCTGTCACCGGAAAATAACAAGATCCGTAAGTTTATCAATTTACTAGGAAGTTTATCAACTTTCATAGGATTGTAAACGGGAGATAAATTGTATTATTTTACGTCCACATTACCGTACATTGATAAACTTACTGAACTCACTCGTAAAATAATAAGTAAGCAATATCCGAACGCTACGCGCGTTCTGGTTGGCATTGCCACTATGAACATTGACCAATCAGTCAGAGAGCAGTGTGTTATTTTACGTATTTCAAAGATTCGTATATTTAAAAGAGTTTCTGTGATTGGTCGAACCATATAAAATTTTACGAATGGATATCCGTTAGTTTATTAATTTACCATGTAAAGTCGGTAATTTGACTGACCGGATGGCGCAATTAGTAGTGACCCTGCCTCTTACGCCAAAGGTCGTGGGTTCGATCCCTACCCTGGACAAACATTCGTGCGGTGAATACTTGTGTTTGTTCGGTGTCTGGGTGTAATATATGTATTTAAGTATATATTTGTGTTCCTCTGTTGTCTGATATCTGTAACACAAGTGCTTAAGCTACTTATTACGGAATCAGGTCAACGTATGAGATTTTGTGAGAATTATTAATTGATAAATTTACGAAAGTGTGGACGTAAAATAATACAATTTATCTCCCGTTTAGAATCCTACGAAAGTTTATAAACTTCATAGTAAATTGATAAACTTACGGATCTTGTTATTTTTCGGTGACATATCCATAGACTAGCTTGGCAGGACAGGACAGAGGTGTTACGTATGTATATCTGCCTATCTAGCTGGCTATAGTTGCGCGGCTGCGCCCGCGCTTGTGTCTAAAGAATAAAGCAATCAGTGCGTTGACAGTCATCTTGAGTTTCGCTCGCTAACCGCATATTTATCAAGAGGCTTTTTTTATATGATAGGATGAAAAAGGTTTACGAAGGTCAGTCTTACTTTTACCGTGGGAGAGCTACGCTTTGGCATGAATGGGCCGGCTCGACCGGAGTGATACCACGGCCTTACAGAAAACCGGCGTGCAGCAGCACTGTGCTGTGTTTCGTTGCGTGAGTGAGGGTTTCGGAGGTCCAATCCGGGAGAAAGGGAGAAAGGAATCCCTTTCCCCCTTTGAACCCTCAAAGGCTGGCAACGCACTTGTGACTCCACTGGTGTCGCGTGAGTCCATGGATGGCGGCAATTGTATTCCATCAGGTGATCCGTCTGCTCGTCTGCCACCTATCACATTAAAAAAAAAAGAGAGCGCCACTTCGGTTGATCCTGTATTACTTTTTGCCAGTCATTGACCTGAAGTTCTCGCAGACGGGCGGTCACTTCATTGTATTTACTAGACTTCTCAAGTCCAGAATTATGGACCAAGGGTACTTGGGGGTCCAAAAGTAATAGTTTTCGACAGTTCGCCAAGTGATGAGGTACCCAAACCGGGGAAAAGGGGATTTAAAGTTTGGCAGGGCACTTGTGACTCGACTGATGGCAATCACTTACCATCAGGTGATCCGTTAGCTGTACTCATAAGAACTGTAAAACATATAGCGAACAGTGAATAACTCACTTAAAAATTTCATCTCGTGTTCAGGTTCACACCTTCCACAATCCGGGTGAATGTTCAACCAATTAGACCATTGAACGCGTTACTAAGCCAACGAAATTTGTAGGTGCTTGATTCGACATGAGCTGTCAATTCAATTGATTCACCCGGATTGTAGAAGGTGTGGGTTTGAGTCCCACCTGAACACGAGATGAAATTTTTAAGTGTGTTATTCACTTAAGAATAAATTACAGAAGATTGCTATAAAAATATCAAATATAGCGAACAGATCATGCATGTACTCGTATTGTTGGTGTATTTTATAATAAACAGATAAATATGGTTTTTAGCGCCATGGGGGCTTTGAGTATAATATACTCAAATCAAGGGGACACCGGTGACCGACAAACAATAAATGCTTATTTGTGTCTGGTTTGATGGCAGTCAATCTTCCAACAAGAACAGGCATCTTCTAGGAGAACGCTTTACATAGACCTCATCCGTCACTTTCCATCAGGCGAGATTGCTTAAGCGTTGGCCTATAGTTCATAAAAAAATCTGTTAGCTTGTCAACCATTAATTACCCATATAACATTTTTTATCGTTTGCTACGAAAGCTAGCTAGAATTGATGACCAATAGGAAAATACCTTTTTTGAGGGAAAATCAATATGAATTTGGATGACACGGATTTTTGGTCAACAAGGACTCGAAGATGAACATATCTACTGTACCACACAAGTAAAGATTGAATGTTTAATGTATACTTCGACCGTCCAAACATTTTTACAATTACAAAAGCCTGCACTTAGATTTTATTTGAAGTGTGTAAATTGGGTTTTTTTAGTGTTAGATTTGTTTGGCTGTCCAATACACCGTTTACTCCCTAATCGAAAGCATTATACTGATGAAACATTTTCCTCCAAGGAACATAGGGCTTAATTTAAAAAAAAATGCGTTCCGATGTAATTTGCAGCAATCAGCTGATTACTTTTGTATGAGAAGGTGATTTTTTTTCTGAGATAAGACTCTATGTTCCTTTTAGGAAAATGTTTTTTTTTCTTCAGTATAATGCCCTCGATAAGGAAGTAAAATGGATAAAAAAGCACAGTGTATAATTAAATTAAATAAAACAATATTAGGTACACGCTCACTCGTACATCTTCATTATTTCGACCTCTCCGTATTAAATCCAAGTGCGCAATCGTGGATGGAGTCACGAATAAAGCTTGGATTTGCAAGTGCCTCCTGTGTGTAGGTGTGAAGTGAAACAGGTCACGTGATCTGAAGAGATTGTATTGTTCGCAGAGTTGAGAATCTAGGGTTGGTTTCAACAACACATCAGTAAAACGACTAAGGACGGATTCGACCAACATCACAGTTATAAGAGAATAACTATCCGCAGGATAATTTACTCCATTACTTTATTTTCGTAATAAACTCAATTGTGTTCTACCAAAACCGGTATACCTACCTACATCTTTTTTTACGAGGGAATGTAAATAAATACTTCTTACTCCGAATAACAGCAACGGAATTTCGAGATATCCTCAAATTGCAAATTATTTTGGTATAACGTTTGTATGGGAAGGCACCTTAAGGCGACGGGTAGGGCACACTAGCGACACCAAATGATTCTAATTTTTAGCTAGTTAACCAGATATATTTGAAATCATTTCGGGGATCGAGTCTCTCGGCAAACACCTATACTATTTATTTAATACTCATAGTTAACTATTTGGTCTGCTGTTGCACTCGAATTTTGGATTACCGCCAAAAGTGGTCACTTTTGTCGTGAATCAACTTTATGACTACAAAAATAGACCAGAAATTGGTGCATGGTTATTAAATACATACTAAAAGTGTTTAAAACCCTCTGTATCAAAACCCTCGCCAGCCCGTCTGCCAAGCGTGGTGAGTATGGCAATTACCCCTCATGTGATTGAGGGAGGCCCGTGCCCCAGCAGTGGGGACTTAAATGGGCTGACGATGATGACGATGATGAAAAGTGTTTGCCGAGAGACTGCACCCTAAACTGTTTTAAATAGATCTGGTTTACTATCTAAAAATTAAAATCACTTGGCGTCGCTAATGTGCCCTACCCGTCGCCTTAACTTCTCTCTTGCAGCGTTACTTGCGTAAATTAATTGATGTTTTCCAGGAAGAATCGGGCGTTTTCACGTAATAAAATAAAGCTTATGCTAATCAAGGATGAAGTAGCATTCTAATGGTGAAAAAATTGTTGCAGCTGTTTCTTGGGTTTGTTCATTATAAAACTTATATATCGCACCCCACGAGTGCGAGTATAGACGCAAATAGTGTGCGAGCGAGAAGTGAATAGATGCGCCGCCATTTCTGATCCCATTCTTTATCCGCATAGGTTGTAAATATTTATTGTTTTTTTTTATGTAATAGGTAGGCAGACGAACAGATGGATCACTTGATGGTAAACAATTGCCGCCGCCCATGGACACCCGCGACACCAGTGGAGTCACAAGTGCGCTGCCAACCTTTGAACCCCCCTATCCCCCGGATTGGGTCTCCGGTACCCTCACTCACGCAGCGAAACACAGCACAGTGCTGCTTCACGCTGGTTTTCTGTGAGGCCGTGTTATCACTCCGGTCGAGCCGGCCCATTCATGCCAAGGCTTGGCTCTCCCACGGTTTTATATCATCATCAGCCTGTTACAGTCCACAGATGGATTTAGGCCTCTTCAAATGTTTGCTACTCCGATTGACTGATGACTGCCTCGGTGGCGCAGTGATTCGTTTAAAAATAGTACCTAAGTTTTCGGTAAGAAATTCTTAGTGTCAGCCCGGAGTCTGGAAGTTGGCGGTCTTGTACCCCCGTGCCTCGGAAAGCACGTCGCCGTGGGTCCTGCGCCTGATCCCTCACCGGTCGTGTCACACTGGTGTCCCATCGGAATATGGGGGTATGTTAATAGAGAGTGCACTTGTGTTTGCGCACACACTTGTGCACTATAATAATAACCTGCGTACTTGGCTAATCGTTGAGATTGGCCGCCGCAGCCGCAATCAGATGGAGGATTATTATTACTCCGATCGATCTTTGGCTACTCGTATTGAGCTCCAGCCAGCCATGCTGCGCTAATCGTCACTCCATCTGACCTGACGGCATCCCACACTATGTCAACCGAGACGCGGTCTCTACTCCAGGTGATTAGACCTCTTGACCCCAGCGGCAGTCAATTCTGCGACTGATATCGTAGAGTAAGTTATATACGCTGAGATAAAGGCATCAGTCGGCTAGCTAGCCAGTGCTATCGCCATCTAGAGGAAAGACCATTACTCAACAGCTATGTAGGACGGCTAATTTCGGATCAGCAATAATTTATTTGCGAAATATTTTCGATATCAGGTTTATTTCCCGTGCTTTTTTAAAATTACTAGTGTGGGCCGGCGACTTGAGGTCATTGTTTTGGAAACACGTTTTACTAGCGCGATTAAGGCAAGAGTGAACAGGCATCTTTTAGGCAAACGCGTATCATCCTAGACCTCATCGTCGCTTTCTATCAGGTGCGATTGTGGTCAAGCGTTGGCTTATTAGACCAAAAAAAAAAAAAATGTAAAAATGACATCTACCAAAGAACGCCGAACCACCTGTACGAAAACTTTTTAAAGCGGCATCTGCTTTTTACAAGCTCCATCTAACGAAAAACGCTGAACTATTTTTCCCATACTAAAAAAAGTACCAAGTGAAATGTTCCTGACTGATATGGCGTTGTAGCCGTAAAGTCCTTGAGTGGAGACCGCGACTCGGTAAGCGTAGTGTAGGACGCCCTGCGACAAGATGGGATGATGACATTCGAAGGCTGGCTGGTGAGGGGTGGATGAGAGTGGCCGAAAATCGGGAGCATTGGCGTGCATTAGGGGAGACCTATGTCCAGCAGTGGTCGAGTGTGGGTTGCTGATGATGATGATGATGATGATATGGCCAGCTCACTGCCACTTCGGCTTGCTAATCCGGTGAGCTGTGTCGATGACCTTGGTTCACCGGTATTTTACATACCATACAAAAACCCGGTAAGAGAGCCGAAGAGTGATTTAGGCAACATTACTGCGAAAAATTTATGGCTCCCTCAGGAAATTGGTAAACATGTACCTTTAGCGATTCCCGGGCGAGTTTCTAAGTAGGTAAGATGTTCATCAGATACAAATTACCGCTAATAGCAAGTGCTAGGAAAGAAAATAAAAATAAAGTACAGAAATAAATTACTGCCGACCCGTTTGGATCAGTGGTAAAGAACGCTGCCTCTGGTGCAAGTTTCCGATCCCCGCCCAGTACAAATATTTTTGTGCATGAACATGTCTGTTTGTATTGGTCTGGGTGTTTTCTATGTACCTATTATAAGTATTAAATGTAGGGTATTTGACTAAGCCCGAGACTTAACAAAATATAAATATTTTACCAATAGCAAAAAATCTCAATTAAAAATATAACGTCTAGCCGGTTTTATGGTCATTCAAAGATTCATGGGCAAATCCATTTTAAAAGTATGAAATTATGAAAAAATAATTACACTATTGAATAACCCATACAATTTGCACCAACTATTATAATGGAACCATTGACATAAACGAAACATTTGATATAGCTATCATACAAAATTCAAATGAAATGCATACACAATACTTGTGTGTGACGTCACATCTTAGTAGCCATTTGTATGGACGTTTTGGGCTTGCCCAAAATAATGTGACTTTAAAGTTGTGATATCAGGTAGTTTAAATGAGAATCAAGTAATTCTTTCAACGATGTTTCTATGATTGAGAGGTCTTTTGATTACAAAAATAAAAAAAATAGTCGAATACCGTATTCCGCTGTTGGTTCTGATATCCGTAACACAGGTGCTTGAGCTCCTCTCGGAGTCAGATCAATGTATGTGATGTTGTGAAATATTTATTTTTTGCCTGATCTGTGTTTCGCCGAGTGAATGAGTGTTTTGGCGGCCTAATCTGGGGGGACAGACATAAGGCAGTTGCCACACTGAATTTGGACCGCGATGGAATCGCCGCGGAGATAACTCTGAACGCCATTATTTTGTGGCGGCCACGCAGAAATCCGTTGCGCATCCGCGGCGTGAATGCTGCGCAGCCGCTACCTACTTGTTCGATGCGTCGTCGCTCCGCTTTGAAAACTCTCTAAGATTGGTAGCGTTCTTTGGCTCCACTGATGTTGCGGTTGTTGATGAGCGTCGGCAATCGCTTACCATCAAGTCTTCACCTATCATATATAAAAAACAGCAAAATGTACATGGAAATCAATGTACATTTTTCTTCCAGAATTCCAGAGATGCGTGTTCAGGCTCGACATTTCCTTAAAAGGCGCAGAATAAAAATTCACTGATCACTTGATTGATTGATTTAATATACTACCACTATACTATGGTAGTATAGTGCAATATCAGCCTATATACTGTCCCACTGCAGGGCAAAGGTCTCCATCATAGAATGGGATTAGGCTTAATCACATCCTCCTCCTTAATCGTTGACAGAGTGGTCGTGGTCGACGCTGTCGCATATTCGTGTGCTGATGCGGCTCGCGTGATGTGTCTCCACTTGTTACGGTTTACAGCGTCTCGGCAGTTTTGGACAATGGATGTTTGTGTTACAGCCCTAATGAGGTCCGTCCAACGCGTTTGGGGAGCGCCCTCGCGACCGCTTGTCTTCCACATGCCCCTGGGCAATGAGTCGCTCCATGGAGTGTTCGTTTCTTAATCACCACGCTTACGCGCTTGCCTAATATTGGAGATCATGCCATATGTTCGACTGTTTACCATACCTTTTCACTACTATAATCCTTATGTATGTAACCATCCAGACAATGGCGGTACGCACCAAGAGGTTTGGCCCCTCGTTCCTGCCCCGAGCCATTAAGACATGGAATGCCCTCCCAGCTCATGTGTTTCCTCCTTCATACAATCCGGGGTTTTTTAGGCGGGGCGTGAAGCGGCATCTAAGCAGGCCATCAAGGCGAGGATGGCAGACACAATGGGTAATTTGTTAGATCTATTGTGCCTGTCAACCTCATATTTGGCTTTCACGGCCGCTAACCATCAGGCGGAGTGAGGTCATCCTGATTGGCCTTTCTATAAAGAAAAAAAAATACTATAAAACAAAGGTACTGTTGGCGACGGCCACAACCAGCCTTTTTACAATATGCTTCTATTTTGTTATGTCTTTTTGACGTTTGTTGTAAAAACAAGGAATAAATGGGTGTGATGTTAATATGTTTTCTATCGGACAAATCTAGCCGTCCGCTTTAAGTACAGATACAATAAGTATAGGGTTTTCCTGAACAAAATTTATAGGTGATAGACGTCAGAATCTGACCGCTGTCTACACAGTCACACAGATTTTTGTGGTTCATCGAAAGGTTCGCAAGTGAACGACCGCACTTAATCTTTATTAGCAGGGCAGCCCTGAATCAGAGTTGCCACGTATTCGGTGTTACCCAGTGTTGTATTAAGCTAGGGCATGACCCGCAGCAAAATCTGTCATGCATTGGGCCGTTGGTTTTTAAGTTTATGGTATCAAATAAACAAAACACACAAATACTACAAATAACTTTCCTTGATTTAATATGGGCTAAAAATATCAATCTCTATCTTAGATTAAAACAAATAGCGGAAGTACGGCCCTTGAATTAGACAACTGAAAACAAGCTTGATGCATAACGACATGTAGACATGCAGTCCGATTGCGGTTATGTTTGTTCCACTGTTTTGACATTTTGGCATTGAAAAAACGTGTTACAACGACCCCCCGTCAATGTCATTGAAGTGCCTTCTGATCTTGGTCGGTATGTAGTCACAGCGTCTATTTGCTCGTCTGTCACCTATCACATAAAAAAAATAACATCCGAAATTATTTTAGCTGTAATGAAGAGTTATGTACCTATTATCTATAAATAATTATTAAATGTTATTCACAAATTTTACTTTCCTTCGAATTGGGACAGTTTGCTTCACATGTGCCTATAATTACCCTCCATAGTTATGGGATCCCATCATTAGATCATGACATGCTGATAATGAGACCACCTGGGAGCAATACTCTTTTGAATAAAAAAAACCCACATTAGTCCAGGCGGCTTTGAGCATGCATGAAAAAGAGAACATGGTTTGGTTGTCTAAAATAAAATAAAAAAATATTATGTAACCTCAGCCTCTTTGATACTGCACAATTTCCTGTATTAGGGTTTCCTCATGTTGTTACTTACAGCAGGGAAAGGTAATTTATCATGTAAAAGAGTTTTTCTACCTACATTTAGATTATTTTTCGTAAGAGCGGTGTGGCAACCCAGCACGTGTCGTAGGTAATTTGTTTGCCGGATAAAGCCAAAGGGTTCGGCGCCTTTGTACATTCTTGCTACACTACTGCATAATAATATCCTCCAACCGTTTACGGTTACGGCGGCCAATCTCAACAATCAGCCACGTACGCAGGATATATTATAGTGCTTAGGTGTGTGCGCAAACACAAGTGCACTCTTTATTACCTTACCCTCATATCCCGATGGGACTCTAGCATGGCACAACCGGAGAGGGATTGGGCGCAGGACTAACGGCTTAACGTGCTCTTCAAGGCACGGGAGTACGAGACCGCCATCTTTCAGACTCCGGGATGACACAAAGAATTTCTAGGAACATATTTTTGGCCCGACACTGGGATCGAACCAGGGACCTCTTGCGCAGCCGTCGCTTTATAGTGCGACCCACTAACCACTATGCCACCGAAGCAGTCGAAAAATCGGAGCGTATTATCGTAAGCATTTTGTATCAAAAGTGAAGGACGCCATCTATTGTCATCATCATCATCATTATATTAGCGTTTTTTCTCGGTTGCGTCCCAAGCTATCACTTCAGAGCCCCGGGCGCGCTTTCCTACTTCAACTCCTCCACTTCGCGCGGTCTTGTGCATCCGTAGTGGTCATTTTATTAGCACGAATGTCATCCCTTACGATGTCAAGCCACACCTTTTTAGGTCTACTAGTCTCTGTAGGTCTAGTGATTTATACTATTTCTTTGCATAGTTACTCTCATAAATGTAAATTGTAGTAGACCAAAATACACGCCATTTTACGCCTGCATGCACGCCTTATTGAAACAATGCATTTTTATTTACTTCTAGCTTCCCCCACGTGGCGTTGTCCGCGTGGACAAATTGATACCTACTGAGAAAGATGGCAAATACTAGAAAAAAGCAGTTAAGCGTGTGCCAGACTTGCCCATGAAGGGTTCCGTGGCAGCAAGTATAATTGAAAATCAAACGAACTTTCAAGTGAAGTTCGATTTCTATTATGTGACAGCTTCATTCGAAGCGATTTATAACATATTGTAGTAGCATTGCCACGCTACAGTCTAGCACGGAATTTTAAAGTAATTAATTTGATTTTTAATTTTTTATATGGACACTCGCTTGACTCGATCGATCCAATTTCTCAGCGCACATTTGAATCTAACGCTCATTTAGTGTAAAGCCAATAGTAGTAATTTTTTATTTAATTCTATTTTAATTGAGAATTTAATCATGAACTTATGGTGTAAGCGATAATGCTTTCCACATTTTATCTGTAGGGTAGGGTAAGATATAATAAAAGAATAACAACTTATTGAATTGATAAGTGGGTGGGTGTATATAAATCGCTTCGAATGAAGCTGTCACATAATAGAAATCGAACTTCACTTGAAAGTTCGTTTGATTTTCAATTATGTTTCCAGCTTCATTCTTTGCGATTTATAACATATTGTAGATGTTTAGAGATCCTTCATAAAATGTGATCATTCAAAGAAGGTGAGATATAAAGCAAAAACATAATGTATAATCTCTTTATTTACAGGAATGTAATTAGTGCTGTTACAAGTAAATTGCTACCTATGTGACGATAATATTGCTCTTGCATATTGATTATTATCCTGAGAAATTACATTTTTATTATAATATTTGGCAAATATAAGTGAAGACTGAGACCACCCTGCAGTCTTCCTAATGATGTCTAATCCGACTCCAAGTCTGCTGGCCGAAGAAGTGGATGCATGGCGTGTACTGTGTGCAGTAAAAATAGATGTATCGATACCACTATTTACAAGAATATCTTTTACCCAATGACTCATTCTCTGACACGATATTTTATTATGTGGTTTTTTGTAACTAATAAATAAAAAATTACATGTGTTCTTACGTAAACTGCTAGTTTTATTTAAATATTCCTTCAAACATCTACTAGGACATATTTCAGGTCTTTCATCATAAAATGGAAGCTTCAGAAGAGGTTGGAATGATTTAGGATTTGATGTTTTGATTAGGTCTGGAATTTTTATAGTTATTTCTCTGTTATTCATGGAAATGTTTTCAAGTCTAATTAACGCGAAAGTTTGCATGCGATGAGCTGTAACTAAGGCCAGCAAAGTGAGAGTCTTTTTTGAAAGTGTTTCCAGATTAAGGTCTTCATTAGGCCACTTTTGGGATAAAAAATCTAACACAGTGTGGGGGTCCCATGTGAAATCATATTTTGGTTTAGTTGGCCTTAATCTGAAAACTCCTTTCATAAATCTTTTGATTCGATCATCTTCTAAATTACTTCCTAACAACAAGGCTAAAGCAGATTTATAGCTATTAACAGTTCCATATTTGGCTCCAGAATCAAAAACTTCAGTTAAAAAATGAATAACAATAGGTACAGACACATTTGTATAATCATAATTGTGTGAATTACAATAATCTATCCATTTCTTAATAGCACAGTTATATTGGTTATACGTGTTTTCAGACAAGGAAGAAAGCATTATATCAATCGATCTACTGGACAATGATCTTCTTAGTAAAGTTTCCCTGATAATTTCGCGGCAATTAAATGAAGGCTGCGATGTAGATTGTGTGGTTGTCTGAAAGGGGAATTTAAAAGGTTAATATTAGGATCAAAATGAATGACTTTGTTAGAAACTGTAATCTTTTGAAAGAGTGGAAACCAAGGCTGAGTTGGCCAAAATGGTACGACAATAATACCTTCTGCCTTATCATTTATAATTTTTTGAATTGTCTTCAAAATCAATGCAAATGGAGGGAAGGCGTAAAACATTAGGTCTTGCCAAGGAACTGTAAACGCATCAACAGCGCAAGCTTCGGGATCATTTTTCCAAGAAATAAAGCAAGGACATTTAGCATTTCGCCGAGTGGCAAATAAATCGATTTTTGGAGACCCCAACATACTTCTGATTTCTTGGAATGCGTAGTCCGCTAGTTCCCATTCTGAATCATTAAACTTCCTTCGAGATAATCTGTCAGCATCGCTATTATCTTTAGTATTAATGTAAGAGGCAAAAATTAATATTTTACGCTCCTCACACCATTGCCAAACCTGTCTCGTAATATCATTAAGATGAGGGAACCGTACACTGCCCATTCTATTTAAACAAGAAATTGCAGTGATATTGTCAATTCTCAATAATATTTCACAGTGAGTTAAATTTTTCGCAAATGTTTGTAAACCGAAAAAAGCTGCTCGAATTTCTAGCTCATTAATATGTTGACTATATTCGTTATCTTTCCAAAAACCATGTGACTCTACTCCATCACAGAATGCACCCCAACCTACTGTTGAAGCATCGGAAAATATCTCAGTACAGAAATTATTAAGACGGAATCTAGCTACGTCATGCTGAGTATGTTGTAGCCACCACTCTAAGTCCACCTTAAGTTCATTAGGTATACATATTTTCTGTTCATAAGTAGGATTTTTTAACAGACATATGTATTTGTGTCGTTCTAATAATTTTGTATATAACCAGGAATAATCTAACGCTGGGCAAGCAGATATTAACAAACCAAGAAGTCTAGCAAACTCACGTAACTTACAACTTCGTGATTTAATAAATTTGCTTAGCGTATTTATAATTTTTAGCTTTTTAGAATTTGGTAAATACATAATCATATTTCTCGAATCAAATACATATCCAAGAAATTGGCAAACAGTGTTAGGTATTAAGCAGCTTTTTTCGTAATTAATTATAAAACCTAACGATTGCAGAGTTGTTACTGTTGTGTTTATGTTATCTTCACATTCAGAGTATGTACGGCCAAAACATTGCATATCATCGAGATATATTACAGATAACAAGTTTTTAGAGCGTAAAAATTGTACCGCAGGTTTGAGTATTTTTGTAAACACATAAGGGGCCGTACAAAGTCCAAACGGTAAACAATTAAATTGATATAATATATTGTTATACTTGAATCTAAGATATTTTCTCTGTGAGGGTATAATGTTTATTAAAAAATATGCATCTTTTAGGTCTACTGATGCCATATAGCAGTCTTTACTTATTAACTTTAAGGATGTTCTGTAGTCTTCTAACTTGAAATGGGATGTGTAAACAAATTTATTTAGGGCTTTTAAGTTCAAAATAAAACGTTTTTGTCCATTAGGTTTAGGTACTAAAAATACACTTGACAAAAACTCTCCTGCAATATGTTTACATCTAGAAATAGCATTGATTTCTAATAGTTTTTTAATAGCAATCTCAAAATCTAACGATTCAGATTCTGATTTAGCATAGACATTTGGTTGAGAGTCTTGTACAGGAATAGAATGAAATGGGATTATGTAACCTTGTGTCCAGGCTAGGACTGTTGGATCAGAAGTGATTTCTGCCCACATATTAGTATAATGCCTGAGACGGCCAGCATATTTTACCTCAGATTCTCTGTGGTCTATCGGCGGTAGTGCGTCCTCGGCGGGGGCGGTGGCGGCGGCGGCGGTGACCGGCCCCGACGGTACGGCGGGGGCTGCGTCCTGCTGGCTGGCTGCATTCTGCCTACTGTTGATCGAATCTGCCCTGCATCGAAACGGCCAGCTGGTCTGGGATGCAGGGCTCTGGGATTTGGCCTATTCTATTTGTCACTTCTCTGTTGTTAAATTTATTTCTGTATGCTTGTGGCCGGGACTGCGTGTTTGTTTTTAATGTATCGCCAGATTTTTGTATATTTTTTGCTGTATTCAATTTTTCAGTGAGATTTTCACCAAACAGGTATTTTTTGTTTTGACTGCAAGGAGAAATCTCGCCTAACTAGAGCGTCAGGGAGAGCTGCCTTGGCCTCTGGATTCAGTATAGGTGGCACCAACAAATCACAATTGAGCGTTAGATTCAAATGTGCGCTGAGAAATTGGATCGATCGAGTCAAGCGAGTGTCCATATAAAAAATTAAAAATCAAATTAATTACTTTAAAATTCCGTGCTAGGCTGTAGCGTGGCAATGCTACTACAATATGTTATAAATCGCAAAGAATGAAGCTGGAAACATAATAATAATTAAGGCAAATTGAGGTTTACGATATATGACGTATTAGTATAGTATAAAAGTAAAAAAATAGGTATATATTTTTTATGTGATAGGTGGCAGACGAGCAGACGGATCGCCTGATGGTAAGCGGTTGCCGCCGCCCATAGACGCGTATTAAAACGACATTCGAACCAAATTTCGGTGAAAGTTTGTCTTAGTGTACAGTAAACAGCAAAAGTTGATGCACACTTTTCGCAGCTAGTGACTCTTATGCTCTTCGGAATAAGAACTACAAACTCTGAAATATGTGCAGTTACTTGTACTGTTGCCTAAACCTACATCACTTTTATCAGTTTGGAAGTGTCTCTCTGGCAAAATATTCAGCTTAGAAAAAAAATATATTTGAAATCTCAATATCATTTTGAAAGAACTATCCATTATCCTAACATACTCTAAATATGGGTTTGAAAAAAAAAACAATTTCAGTTCTATGCAAGGGTGGACATTTGTCGTGTTTTTTTTTTCTATTCTGTGTGAAAATCTTAATGCGGTTCACTAAATAGATGTACTTACCTCGTTTCAACAGTATAATATTCCTGATAGTTTAAAAGGTTGGCAGCGCACCTGTGACTCCTCTTGTGTTGGCACTAAAATATTGTCGACCTGCAGTTGGTCGTACTAGCATAATTTCAACTAAAGGTGTATCGGTTAGTTATGTCGCATAAACTTTAATCGAACATTGGTTTGTCGCATTCAAGTTATACACTCCTTGTGTTGCAGGTGTCCATGGTCGGCTGTAATCGCTTACCATCAAGCTATACGTCTGCTCGTCTGCCCCCTATCTCATAAATAAAACTTTTCGGAAAAAGTGTCTGTGACATACTGATGGATAGACAGACAGATCTGACGAATCTATAGGGATTTAATTTTTTGCCATTTGCTACGGAACCCTAAAAGGGAAATACTTGCTCTTCCATCCCTGGCTCTAAGTCGCCACACGTGTCGCAATTTCTTCGACGAATGGCGTCAAATGACCCGACGCGTCCGCACGTTTCCGATCCTCTATATTGATTGTGTTAAAGCTTTTCTTTTATTCGATTGCATTCTATTATCCTTCGACTCTGTTCTCAGAAGTTTCAGGTTATTTCAGGCGGAGTTTTTCTTATTCTTTATTGCACTCTATATGTTACAAAAGGTTGATATTGTAGTGACACACTATGCGACTTTTGTCGTGTCAGCGCGTTTAATTCGCAATAGCCGCAAACCCAACGGGTTATGCGAGGAAATTTCTTTAGACTTTGTCCAGTCGCGTGAGCAGCTACTAGTGTCCCAAAAGTAGTGTGTCGTTACGTCATTCACCCTTGAACTTGTGTGTACAATGCCTGTGTAACAAGTGTGTGGACAATACAAATTGGTGAGTGGACTTCTGCCATTTTAATTGATACCCGAGAGCAACCCAGTTATGATAGGAAACTAAGGAGTCAGAAGTAACAATAATCTACTTGGTGAGTTAGGTCAGCTATACACCTTACTCCCCATCTCCCATCTGCATCACCCATCAGCAGTGTCCTCAAGAGAGGTGACACCAAAGTGGTGACGTAAATATATGTTAAAAGAAGTTGTGTTTCCCATACAACTAAAAAAAAGTAATTATTAATGCTATTATTCTATTATTAATATCCTCCAACCGATTAAAGCTACGGTGGCCAACCTCAATAATCAGCCACGTACGCAGGATATATTATAGTGCTCAAGTGTGCGCGCAAACATAAGTGTACTGTCTATTCCCTTACCCTCACATTCCGATGGGACATCAGCGTGACACGATCGGAGAGAGATTGGGCGCAGAACCAACGGCTAAACGTCCTTTCCGAGGTATGGGGTTACATGACCGCTCACTTCCAGACTCCAGGCTGACACTATGAAGTTCTTACCGAAAACTTAGGTACAAATTATTAACCCGACGCGGGGATCGGAACCGGGACCTCTTTCGTAGCCGTCGCTTTAAAGTGCGACCCACTAACCACTGCGCCACCGAGGCAGTCTACCCCTATTTCATTATGAGCTGTGTTTTAACCGGCAACGTTAGGTTAAGCTGACGGGTAGGGCACACTAGCGACGCCAATCGATTTTAATTTTTAGCTACTGAATCGGATCTATTTTAAACAATTACGGGGTTACAACCTCTCGGCAAAAACTTATACTATTTATTGAATAACCATGCACAAATGTTGGGTCCGTTTTTGTACGCGAAAAATTGATTCACGCCAAAAGCGGCCACTTTTGGCGGTGATCCAAAATTCGAGTGCAAAAGCAGACCAAACAGTTAACAATAAGTGTTAAATAAATAGTATGGGTGTTTGAAAAGAGGTTGTAATCCCGAAATTATTTAAAATAGTTCCGGTTTAGTAGCTAAATATTAAAATACATTGGCGTCGCTAGTGTGCCCTATCCGTCAAGTTAACATGTCCTGTCAGTACCTGAATCATTCATCATAAACGCTCCGTTGGTCTAGTGGTTTAAGTACCATGCCGGGATCTCAAAGTCCCGCCCGGGTCGAGCAAAGGTATGTTTCGAATTTTTCGAACATATTTCGGGTTTGTAATCACCAATCCGCATTAGACAAGCGTGGTGATTAAGCCTAATCCCATCATAGTAGCTTGATTTCTATGATGTAGGCATTTGCCCTGCAGTGGGACAGTATATAGGCTGATAGTACACCTGAATCATTGTGCAATGGTTCAATTGCTGACTAATGATGAGCATAAATAAATAAATAAATCTTGATTGTCGAAAATTGTGGTTTACAAAATATGCAGGTGTTAAATTATATAATAGTTCTCACAATTACCTTTTTAGGCATACAATAGTCTATTTAGTAAACAAATTCATCATCATCATCAGCCCATTTAAGTCCCCACTGCTGGGTCACGGGCCTCCCTCAATCACATGAGGGGTAATTGCCATACTCACCACGCTTGGCAGACGGGTTGGCGAGGGTTTTGATATAAATGCAGAGTTTTCCTTCTCTGGGTGCTAATGATCATGACAGTAAACAAATTGATTCTAATTAAATATGTATTGTTTGACATGCATTTCAATACTTTATAATTAATTAATGTAGGTATGTCTAAAATACTATTAAATGTCAAAAGAGAAATGACAACGAAATAATTACCTAAGTCAGAATATCAAATACATTGAGATGACATAATGTTAATTAATAAAAATATAAATTTAAAATAATTAATTAATAGCATTGCAATTTATACCTATGACTGATATAAAATAAACTAACTATCTGTATTTGCTCTCGAAGTATTCCTTCAGGTCATAACCATAACCATCAACCAGCCATTTTCTTAATTCTACCGTAAATTTTATTAGTTGTAAGATTCTTAGGGCAAACAGTTAGACACTAGAAAGAAAATAATAATAATTATTATATAATTTAATTTTTAATAATAATGACACGTATGCCTTTCATTTGTCCCGCCTGAACACGAGATGAACTTTTTAAGTGTGTTATTTACTTAAGAATAAATTGCAAAAGATTGCTATAAAATATCAACGTATGCTTTGAGTTGAAATAAATGAATTCTATTTATCTTCTATTTAAGTACGTTTAGAATAGTATTTTAGTATAGTACTTGATGAAAACGTCTATTTTGGCTAGCAAAAAGTGTAACCATCACCCCCTTATTACAAATCGCGAACTAAAGATAGTCCTGGAACAAAATTCGTGCCAGCCCCTTTTTAACCCCCGCTGCAAATACGACGGGGTGTTATAAGTTTGACGTGTCTGTGTGTCTGTCTATGGCATCGTAGCTCCCGATCGAATCAATCGAATTTGATTTTGATTTTTTTTGTTTGTAAAATGAATAAGGGGGAGTTTTCTTAGCTATGTTGGATAAAAATCGATCCAAGATGGCCGCGGCACAAAGATATGGATTGTATGTTTTAACACAACTCCCACAATATGGGTATCATATAAAAGGGCTTGAGTAGCAGAATATATTAATTGTGACAAATTTCAAAACCAAGATGGCCGCCGTCGAGGGTTCTTTAAATTTTTAATTTAATTTTATCATTGCCTGTTGCTAATCAGATTTTTCGTAATTGCATTTTGGCTACGATGGATTGGATTAATTCTTTATTTTTTATCCCATCATCTCCCGAAGATATGCAGGTGATCAAAAAAAAAATCCTGTAATACCATGACTGAAGTTTGACTTTCTCCCCCTTATTACAAAATGCGATCTAAGAATAGTTTCTTTTTATGTGATAGGTGGTAGACGAGCAGACAGATCACCTGATGGTTAGCGATTTCCGCTGCCCATGAACACCCGCGATACAGTGGAGTCACAAGTGCGCTGCCGACCTTTAAACCCCCTTTCCCCCGGATTGTGCCTCCCTCACGCAGCGAAGCCCAGCACAATGCTGTTTGACGCCGGTTTTCTGTGAGGCCGTGGTATCACATCGGAACCCCTTTTAACTTGCTTATTGGAACGGGTTGACATGAGATTTAGTACGATAATAACTTTAAATCGCGTTTTATAATAAGGTGATCAAGTTTTCTTTTTTGCATCACAAATACGCTGATATGGTGTGCATCTTTCAAAATATGAATTCATATGAAAATAAATGTTACAGAAAACCGGCGTGAAGCAGTGCTGTGCTGTGTTTCGCTGCGTGAGTGAGGGTACCGGATGCCCAATCCAGGGAAAGGGGGTTTAAAGCGCACTTGGGACACCACTCGTTTCACTGGTGTCTATGGGCGGCGGCAACTGCTTACCATCAGGCGATCCGTCTGCTCCTCTGCCCACCTATCACATAAAAAAAATAATTAAACTATAGTTATTTTGTTATAAAAATACTGCAATTTCATAGGTAAAGAACTATTCATATAAGTGATTTGATATTTTTTAAAATTGTAATTGCAATTAGCACAACCTATTTCAGAATAGACTCTCGGGAATATACAGAATGTACCTATCTGTGAACATTAACATCCATTCTGAACGAAAATTGTTTAGACTTGGTCATACAATATGACCAAGTCACGTGGCCAACTTTGTATGAATAAATGAATGAAATAGGAAAAAACTAGATATTTTTTATGCGAATTTCAGAATGTCATTGAATAAATGTTGTTCAGAATGGATGGTAGAACACGTGGTTAAAGGGATGTAAATGTTACACCCTGTATTTAAGGAAAGAAGGCGGCAGAATAAATATTTATTTATCAGATACAGGACCTAAATAAAGAGACTAGTGTTGCATATCGATAGTCCACTATCGATAGTTTATCGATACTCTTTCGATAGTATTTCTAGTTGTCCATAGTATCGATACTATCGATAGTAAAATTAAATTAATACTATTGATAATGCTAATACTATCGACACTATCGATTGTTTAATGTCTGATACTATCGGTAGTATCGATAGTATCGGGCACATTAATCAGGCAGCAATACTATCGAAACATAACTGACTATCGATAGTAATAAAACTATCGATACTATCAATGGTATCGATAGTTTTTGATTAATTCTGTTAGGAAACATCTTGCATTAAACAATCGATAGTATGGATAGTATTGGCGTTATCAATAGTATTGATCAATAGTTTTTTAGATTTTCGCGTTGCATTATAACTATAATGTATCAATACGGGGATTAACACGATATTTTTTATGTGAAACAACATAGTGTACTCACATATTTGGCTCGACGTTTCGGCTACGTTACAGCAGCCGTGGTTACGAGCGGACTACTATACTATACTATCAGTCCGCTCGTGACCACGGCTGCTGTAACGTAGCCGAAACGTCAAGCAAAATATGTGAGTACACAATGTTGTCTCACATAATAAATATCGTGTTAATCCCCGTATTGATACATTATAGTATTGATCAAGTTTTACTATCGATACTATCGATAGTATCGTGCATTAAACAATAGATAGTATCGATAGTACTATCGATAGGGAAACTATCTACAGTTCCGCAACACTAAAAGAGACATCTCAATTTCCTCAGTACATAGTTATGTCAGATGCTATCGCGTCAGAGGGAGATAGCGCTGGAAAAACTGGGGCGACCGAGACAGCGAGTCGCACGTCTCACATGTGGAGTTAAGGTAGTGTTACACATGCTATTTTTGACCAAGCGCTATTTAGTAGCATGTGTGGACGGACATGCTTCAAATAAGCATGCTAATTTTGAACATGCTCAAAAATCAATCGGAATATGAGAGCAAGGGATTAGGGAGCGCACTTATGTTGGCGCACACACGTGAGCACAATAAATATCCTGCGTAAGTGGCTGATCGTTGAGATTGGCCGCCTTAGCCAAGTCATACAGTCTACGGCAATACAAAATCAAATGAAGGAATATGAGTTAAACCGAAGCAGACCAGTTCCCAAAGGTGGCTGTTCACAACTGTGAAGTATCTGTATGGCAAGAAGCTTAGTAGACAAGACTGTATGCTTTCTAAGCGGGAAGTCGCATGTTCTCTGAATTTTTAAAATCAGCAACAGGGGCCATAATATTACTTGAGGGTCGCTGTAAATTGAATTTACTTCAAGTTTTAGGGCAATTTCGTTAGATGGTCGACCCTGAACGTACAAAAGTGTGACGCACACATAAAATTAACCAGCGATATCAGTGAGTTGAAATGCTCAAGCTCATCTTATAGTGTAATTCACCACCGTACTACACGCCGTAAACTGGGATTCCACTCGAACCATCTGGATGGAAGGAAGTCCACTACCGTGCGCTTTACACATCATTTTTCGCCTTCATTGTGGAATCAACTTCCCGCACCGGTATTCCCGAACTGGTACGACATTGAGATCTTTAAGAAACGAGCCTATCCTTTCCTAAAAGGCCGGCAACGCATCTCCACTCCCGCTGGTGTGGCTGATGTGCAGCGGTGATCACTTACCTAGTTAGCGCGTTTGTCTCCCTTTCTCTTAAAAAAAACCCGGTTGCCATGCCATGCGGTGACCATGATTCATTTGATCTGGCTGCCCTGTTAAAGGATCGCGAAGACGGCAGAGTCGCTTCAATGTAATAATTACAGACTCCTCAAGCGTAGCCCGGGCTCCAGAGCGATAGTTTTGGATGTAACTCGTACGAGTTAAAATGAGAAGATGATTGTATTTTTTTAGGAACTGTAGGCTAACGCTTGACCACAATCTCACCTGATGGAAAGTGACGATGAGGTCTAAGTATGATGTAACGCGTTTGCCTAGAAGATGCCTGTTCACTCTGGCCTTAAAGATGTCTAGATTGTAGTGGTCAGGAAAAACAGACCTTGGCAAGGAGTTCCATTCCTTTTCCATTCCAGATTGTCCTCATGGGGGAATGGAACTGAGTGTACTACAACCGTAGCATTGCTTACGCTGCCATCAACCCACTTTTTTATGCTAGAGGCGACAAAAGAGCAAGCGAGTCGCCTGATGGTAAGTAATCAACGCCGCTCATGAACATCCGCGAAATCAGAGAGATGGCTAATGTGGTGTCGGCCTTTTTAAAAAAGAGTAACGTTTTTCTCTTGAAGGGTCTCCAAGTCGTAGCCATCGGGAAATACTCCTGCAGCCAAACCGTTCCACTGAACTTCCTTACATCCTATCTCTCTGCTAGGCGCTTACGTAATTTCATCAATGCGTTTCCCTTGGGAAATATAGGTTGGGATATATAAGTTTGTTATCTAGTACGGTGTATTTATTTACTTCGGACTCAGTAATATTTTGATTGGTCACTTCTTGAAGGTTCCTTATTTTCTTAACTTTTTAGCTTCTGTAAAATAGTTGTCTGCACATAAATTGCGATAAATTTGATGAATTAGATATAGAGATGCCATTACCGTGGCAGTCTTTAACCTCATATCCTCCGAAGTGAAATCAGCCTTTAAATTTACCATTTATATAAACAGCTCTTTTATAAAATAAGGAATCGATTGATATCTCATTCATCAAAATCGGTTGGGTAGTTTCGGCAGAATCTTGGAACATATAAACATATTTACACAAGTGGAAGACAAAAAAAAAACGCGTCGGTGACGCAGTGGTTAGTGGGTCGCACTTTAAAATGATGGCTACGTAAGAAATTCTTAGTGGCAGCCCGAAGTCTGGAAGTTGGCGGTCTTGTACCCTCGTGCCTCGGAAAGCACGATAAGTTGTTGGTCCTGCGCCCGATGCCTCTCCAGGTCTTGTCACAGTATTGTCCCATCGGAATATGAGGGTAAGGGAATAGAGAGTGCACTTGTGTTTGTGCATCACGATTGAGCACTATAATATATCCTGCGTACGTGGCTGATTGTTGAGATTGGCCGCCGTAGCCTTAAAAGGTTGGAGGATATTACTATTAAATGGGAGGGCATGGGTTCGATAACCGGTAGAGTCTATATTTTCTTTGAAAACGAACTATACATTTCAAATTGTTTAAGGTCTGCATGTGCTCTGGTAAATGCTCTATTTAGTATTTACTTATCTTTATATTAAATTCTACTAAAACTTTACAGTACTGTACCTTTATTTTATTTCTTTGGAAAACTGAATCCAAACTAGTGACCAACAATGACTGACTTCATTCATTTTTTTTTTATGGCTGCTACTGTGTTGCCCACGGCAAACACTCATATAACTCTGCCAATGTCGAGTGATTAAAGAGACACGTTTTTAATTAGAAATTGACCGGTGTGGGGATTATCTCTTTCTGATCTTTTAAAATGTTTAATTGAGAACTACACCATCTAAAACAAAACAAAACGTATACAAACAAACATATACAGCACAATATTATGAGGGAGATTCGGTTAAAGTCTGATATTATATTTTATTATATATCTTCATAAATATTTTATGACAGAGAAGGAGGATAAATATAAGAAAAGAAAAGTTAATAGGGCGGGGGGATTCGAGGGGGTTTTCATTCTACATAGCCAATTCATTATTTAGATTGTTTAACAAAAGTCAAGTGAACTGGAGTAAAATTATACAAAATACAGGTAGCAACCCAACATTTTATGAAAACCAGTGACAGATATACCTTGCATATTTATACCAGTCAAAATAAATCAGTCGCGTATAGGGTTGCCAGATTTTAGACAAGAAAAGCCAGACATTGAGAGACATAGTATTGAATATTCATTAAACGGAGGACCCGAAGCTAACACATAGCTGAAAAGAAAATGTAAATTTTAAATGTCAATAAATATTTATTTAATCAATTATTTACATTTAAAAAATTGTAATAACATTAAGATTTTTTTTTCATTCTTAATGATATGGCAATGTTGTAAAATTTGATTAAAGTAAGTAAACTGCCTACTGCAGGGCAATAGCCTATGATGGCATTAGGTAAGCTTAATCACCACCCACAAACCCGAGTTAAGTAAGAATCCGAATTAAATACATTAAACTGAAGTATAAAGTTGAGTTAAGCCTCTGCACACTTTTCTTAAGACTTTATAATCTCTGGATCGAGTACACATTGAGTACTAACGATAACTTAACTGAGTAAACTTAAATTTTAAAAACTCATCGACGTAATAAAACATGCTGTCCATAAGCCAATTAAAATTGGACAGTGGGAGGATTTTAATGTGATCTGGGATTGTATTAAAAAAAATATTCAGATAATATAATTTTTTTTTAAGAATCGACTGGTGTTAGGGGCTACATTTAATGATAAATTGTTTGAGTGTCTAGTGTTTCTTTGTGTTTGGTCTTTGGCTAGAAGAAAAAGGTGCTTGTATTGTACAGTTTAACAGCCTAACAAAATCTTGAGAGACCGGGCACTCTCTAATTTTGCCGTATGACATTTGACACGTTGCTAAAAACCTTGGTTGTGACGGGCTTTCTTTATCCAGACACCTAGCAACCCTGGTCGCGCATATTCAAGCGGATACATTAATTAAGGGAGCTGCTACGTGTTGTTGGGTGTTTGCTGGTCCCCTTATGCATATTTATTTTCTCTCGACACCTAATTGTTTGTAGTAAATGTTATTCTGTACCAATTAATAATATGTCACTGGATCCGTAAATGAGGGTTCGATACAGATAACATCAGGTCAAGTTACTTCTCCGCTGTGCAAAAATAGCACTTGTGAACAACATGCTTGCACACCTCTCTCGGTAATGAATGTGGACCATGCGCTGCGTTAAGCGGGTGCACGTCGCGGATTTTTTTTTATATGTGATAGGTGGCAGGCGAGCATGACGGATCATCCGATGGTAAGCGATTGCCGCTGCCCATGGACACCGCGCCGTGCTCACTCTAACGCAGCGTCACCAGTCCGTCGCCCTGCGGGGCGTGCTCCGTCATCCGCGCCGCATGCGACGGGAGACCCGCTTCTGTGTGAAGATGAGATGAAACAGCACGCCGCGCGGATGCCCGCGACGTACACCCGCTTAACGCAGTGCACGGCCTAACCATCTTACGATATGATCCAATAATCGTAATCATTTCATGATTTGGCTATTCATGATATTACATATCGAGAAACGATTTCTTATTACTGATTTATCTAAACCACATGACAATGTGGCCAAAAATCAGTGTAACATTCATCATAAAACGGGATGATTTCATAAAATTATGAAATAGTCATAAAGTGAATAGATCCACAATATTTCTGCGACATATACAAGCAATAGGTACATACTTATTTCAAAACAACCTCACTCTTCATTTGATTACTTTAGCGACACCCTAAATACAGTTACAGGGTGTTTCAGAACCATTAGTTTGATCAATCTCTCTGTGACAACATCGGAGGTCATATTGTGTCCTTTTATACAATACAATTATTTTAACGGGAAAATTAATATTTTTACCTTTTATCTGCACGGTCTGGAAGCGAGGAGAATATAACTTTTCCATACAAAGAATAACCTAAGTATTAAGTAAGTAGTATTTTATTGAGTTTTATGTTTTGTTATATTATCTGCCCTTATTGTTACTGAATAAACAATTTATCTGACTGTGGAATGTATCTGTGTGGACTGTGGAAGGTTGTGGGTTCGAGTCCCACCTGAGCCCTAAGGTGAATTTTTTAAGTGTATTATTTACTTAAGAATAAATTGCAAAGAATTGCTATACCAAACACAATAATTTATCATTATTATACCCGAGCTCAAGATTCCAGTGAGACTAACCAGCATATGCTTACGGAGGAGCTTTGAGTTCTTGGGTCACATCGCCAGAAAGATAGATGACAACCTGGAGAAGCTACTTCTGACGAGAAAGGTGTGCAGAAGAAGGCCTAGTGGCAGAAGCCCCATGCACTGGTCTGATCAGCTCGACCTTAAACACCACAGTCTGTGATACGATCCACGCGGCCGAGGATAGAGAGAGCTGGCAGAAAATAATCCGGGAAAAAATTACTTACCGAAAGTAATTTTTCCCGAGACCACGACGCTCAGCACTGGAGACAAAAGAAGCAAGGAGGAAGTAGGATACCCTTGGTAGTTATAAGATATAGACCATCACATATCGTCCAAACAAAACGCGATCTAAAGTTGTTACCGTTCCAATCGGGAATGTTGTACTAAGCGTTTCGCTTCCTCTTTCTTGGTACGAACTGCTAAGGAATGGAACAACTTGCCGGCTTCTGTATTCCCAGAGAGCTACAATTTGGGTGTCTTTTAGTCGAGAGTGAATAGGCTTCTTCTGGGTAAGCACGCTACATCTTAGACCTTATTGTCACTTTCCATCAGGTGAAATGAGGTCAAGTGCAAACCCATTTAATATATAAAAAAAAAAAATATAAATGTTGAAAGGGGCTGGGACGAGTTAAGTTCCAGAACTATTCTTAGATCGCATTTTGTATTAAGGGGGAGAAAGTCTAACTTTAGCAATAGTATTACCACAGGATAAAAATAGCCGGCATAGTTTTGACAACCTGCATTTCTTCAGCTGATCATGGTGTAAAAAAAAAAAGAATTAATACAATCAATTGTAGCCAAAAATCAATTACGACATATCTGATTTCGACAAGCGTATACGATTATTAACATTAAAAAATCTACGAAAAAAACCGCCTTCGAAAAACACGAACTAAAAAGTGTAAAATCATTATTTTAATACTTCAAATAACATTTTATAACAGCACACTTGAGAAAAGGTATTATTGAAGTCTGCGCCTAATACTTTCTTGTAATACAACATTAAATTAATCAGCTAAATGTGAATACGATATTGAAAAGAGTTATCTTTTAACTCCTAACCGTTGAGGAGTTGACCTTCTATCATCAGCTGAGCCACAAAAATAATACAATCAGGCGTAAATACTGGTGGAGCTTTGATAAAAAATACAAAAACATTTCATGTGCATATAAAATTTAAGGGGTTGCCCTCGATTTCTCTGGGATCCCTTCATCAGATCCTGACATGATGAAAATGGAACCAACTTGGAAGTTCAAAAACAAAAATTGTGCAAATCGGTAAACAATTGGCAGAGAAATCGGTGAACATACATAAAAAATACAGTCGAACATAGAAACTCCTCCTTTTTTGAAGTCGGTAATAAAATAATATTATATTTAGCTTGACATTTCGCTGACTGTGGAATTTCAACATTAAATCTCACAACGCGCGTTTTGTGTAAAAAATGACGACACGCTTGTTATCTTGACTTTGCGATAAATAACCGCGTAGGGTTGTAGATTAGTGCCTACTTTCACAAGCCGCACAAACCGGTAAAATTTTTAGGGTCTTATTCATAAATATAATAACGCCCTGTTGGTCGTGGTTTATATACGCCTAATGTCTGTTGAATAATTGGTTGTTGTATTAAATGACAAGATAGTATTGGGCGCCGACTTCGGTAACACCTTTTCTGTGTACTGTTATAAAATGTTATTTGAAGCGTATAAAGTGATAAAAATATTATTTTACACTTTTTAGTTTGAGGTTATTGAAGGCGGTTGTTTTCATAGAACATTTTTGTATGATAATTTTTGTTTCAGTCTAAACTGCTTAAAACACCGTATTAGCTAACAAAAGTTATATTTTATTGAACGTTTATAATAAAGCCCTTAATTTTTTTATATGCTAGAGCCGACAAACGAGCAAGCGAGTCACCTGATGGAAAGTAATCAACGCCGCCCATGAACATCCGCGAAATCAGAGAGATCGCTAATGTAAGCCCTTAAATTAAATAATAATTGGCATGGGCACATTTCTGGGAATTTGTTATTGAAATTGGGAAGAGGAAACTTTTATTTCTTTTCCAGAGAAAAAAATATATTAATACAACATTTTATCGTTATTAAAAAACTCCGGGGATAAGGAGGGTTTAAAGGTTGGCAGGCACTTGTGACTCCTTGGTGTCGCGGGTGTCTATGGGCGGTGACAATCGCTTACCATCAGGCGAGGCATCAGGTCTGCCACCTATTGCATGCCAACATTGGTGCATGGTTATTTAATAAATAGTATAAGTGTTTGCCGAGAGGTTGTAACCCCGAAATTGCTTAAAACAGATCCGTATTAAAAATTAAATCGATTGGGGTCAAAGAAAATGACAAGTGACATCTGGTTATAATTTGCTGTCTATTAGTGCATGACTTTTTTTCCAACGCCATATTGTAAAATTATTAAATTGTTTTCTAATTCGCACCACGTAATTGTATGATGAATAATTTTTTTTAGTTTCCCGAAATCAGCAGATTTTTCTTAATTTTTTAGAATACTGTACAATAGGCTATTTGACAGTGATAAAAATATACATTTCCTTTTATAACATCAGTGTTAATATATTTTTGTGGAGCGATTTGTTATAACGCGAGATAAAAATATTGCATTATTTCATCAAAATTTGTCTTCTATAATTATTAATTTTTAAACAGGGGTCACGTGACTAAAAACGGCCCGTGACGTAGATTACGCGTAAGTCTACTGCCTATCGTTGATTGCCTTTCCTTCATAGGAAGATATAAACAAAAAAAAAGAAACACTGAAACACCAACAAGCTCAATGTTTATTTATTATACAATCTACGTCACTGGCTTTCCGTTTTTTTATTAAAATATCTAAAATAAAAACAGAAAACTATTTTTTAGGGCTCCTTATAAACAAATGAATACCCTAAGATAGTTTTCAGAATTTTGTCAAATAGCCTATTCCCTAGCCAGTTACTGGCCATGTCTTTTCCGTACAAAAGCACTGGAACGGCCTTGTCAAACGTTATTTATCTACCTAACCGGTTTATGCTATCAAATCATTAAAATATTAAACTATAGTAATCTGTTACATGATTCAAGGGTATCCCCTCATCTACCCCTTTCAAACTAATGAAGATGGACGTTTGAACAACCATGCAAATTTAATTAATTCTCAGTTTCTACCAAATCTGAAAGGCACTCTCTGGATAAAGTATACCGTTTTTTATATTTACAAAGAAAACCTTAGCTTGAATTAGTATAATGATTTGTGGTCGAAATACTGAATATCACAAGACTAGAATAGTAAGGAAAACGAATAATGATTTGCTGGGATAATTTAATGAAAAAAGATCTTTAAAGACAGCTGCTGCATAACATCAATGGTAAATTTTTACGCTATGAAAACGTCTATACTTAACAGTAGCACTGATGATTGAATATCTATTTATTTTCTTAGGGCGTGAGCTACGTTAAGTGGGTGGATACGTCGCGGGTATCCGCGCGCGTGTTCGGCGGCTGTTTCATGTCATTTCTCTATAGAAATGACCTGCTTTAAGCAGCTTTGCGCTGTAGCAAAGCTGCGTAAAGCAGGTCTCCCGTCGCACGCGGCGCCGACGACGGAGTACGCCCCGCGGGCGACTGGCAGCGCTGCGTTAAGGTGACAGGTAGGGCACACTAGCGACGCCAATCGATTTTAATTTTTAGCTACTAAACCGGATCTATTTTCAACAAGCTCGGGGTTACAACCTCTCAGCAAACACTTATACTATTTATTAAATGACTATGCAAAAATGTTGTGTCCAAAGCGTACGCGAAAAATTTATTCACGCCAAAAGCGGCCACTTTTGGCGTGAATAAATTTTTCGCGTGCAAAAACGGACCCAACATTTGTGAATGGTTATTTAATAAATAGTTAAGTGTTTGCCGAGAGGTTGTAACCCCGAAATTGTTTAAAATAGATCCGGTTTAATAGCTAAAAATTAAAATAGTGTGCTCTACCCGTCACCTTTAAGGGAGGTTGTTGCAACGACCTCCCTTAGCTGCGTCGAGCTATTTGTCCTCGAATGAGCGCGGCGCGGATGCCCGCGATGTGCTCCCGCTTAACGCAGCACACGGCCTTAACGTCGTAGGAGAAAAAGAGCTTAATCACCACAACACATTTAACCAACAAGCAAACAATAGCGATGATCCATACATGCATGCATATAACACTGTGACTTGTACTTTATCATCACCTCAGTGTGTCATTTCCATTTGCGTCCGCAGCTGCTACTTCGGGGCCTAAAGAACCCTTGCCCCCTTATTAAATCCCGAACTAGTCCGGGAACAAAATTCATGCCAGCCCCTTTTAACATTGCGCGTTAGAATGGAATGACATGAGCTTTATTACGGTAAAAACTTTAGATAGCGATTTAATAATTAGGTGGTCTAACCATAAACGATCTAAAAAATTAGGGCAGTATTGCTTGGACAAAGTTCTAGGACTTATAATGTAAAAATCATAATCGTTCTGCCGATTTACATTCACCACATCCCTAACGTAAACACCCCACGAAAATGAGATTTGCAAACAAATTGTAACACTTAAAAACTTCTTACGGCGCCGCCTTAATTTAGATAAATTAAGAAGCTGTGTAATAATGTTAAGGCAAATTCCTATTAATGTCTGGCTTAAGAGATTGTGATAAACTAACACAATCTTTTACTTAATTACGCAGATGGCTCAGCGTCCCAAAATGAGTTCTGGCCTCCGATATAATTTCTAACGTAAGCTATTCTACGGTGGGTGGGAGGGATGGTTTCATTTCTTTCTAAAAATTTCATAGTAATTAAAATACTTACGAGTTAGCTATCATTGCAAAATTTCATAATACGATGCCATCATTGCCACGCAATTTCTCACCAGTATACCAGCCAGGGTCATTTCACTTAATTCTTTTTTCGTATAGGAAAAAGTGTTCAGCGGTTTTCGTTAGATGGAGCTTGTAAAAAGCAGATTTAGCTTTAAAACGCAATCAAGCAGATGGTTCGGCGTTGTTCCGGTAGATGTCACTATGCATTTTTACATCGCGCTAGTAAAGCGTGTTTCAGAATTCCCCCTCCCCCCTCCCTGACAGGCTAGTGCTAATAAGGCCGCCGGCAGGCCCCACAGGGGTCGAAGACCGCCCTAACAGCGTAACGTCGGGAGGCCTCCTCTCCCAGAGGAGCGAAAACACCGCGCCAAGAAAGGCGCGAGATGCAGCCCGGGTTTACCCCGAAACCCGTACCGCACCAAGTGCGAAGAAAACAGTAACAGTAACAGTGTTTCAGAAACATGACCCCAAGCCGCCTGCCCACATCAGCACTCAATTTAAAAAAAGTATGGAATAACACTAGAAAGTATTGGTAATTTTGGTATATAGCAAATAAAATTATTTTATGACATTTTATTTAATCGCCTACCTGACTAATTCTCGAAGGTGGCCGTACTACATAGCCGTTAAGTATTGGTCGTTTTCCTTTAGATGTCGCTAGCTCTGGCTAGCCGACTGATGCCTCTATCTCAGTATAAATAAGTTACTCTATGATACCACCGCTGCGGCACCAAAGCAAATACTGAGGTTGGGACCTTATTGAGCAGACATAACCACACCATCTCTTCTCGTATCGCCTCTCTTCTTTGTATCTGTGTCATGTTATATCAGCTCTGTGTTGTGATGGTCAATAAATGTATTTTCTTTCTTTCTCTTTCTTTCAATTTGTCATTCAGCCGGCGCTTATCCAGTGTGCCTACAACGGAACAGAATCTTTATGGCCGTCCCTTTTACAGGCGCTGTGCGTCTGTTTTCTTTGGGTGCGACAGGTATAAATACGTTCGTTGCGAGAGTGTTTCGTTGTAATGCCCAATAGACGTCTCTGAATTTAATATCTTCCATCCCGTTGTTGTTAAATTATTAACTTATTGATCGAGGTCCATTAAAGTTTGTGTCGATTGAGGCCTTAGATTATATCAAAATAGCGGAAGATACGGTACGTCCGTCCCTTCAATTAGACATCTAAATACGGACTTATTTGCTTGGGAGAGTCATCAAACATGCTACGCTTCATGTCAAAAGAAGATAGTAGGGTCAGCAAAAATAAATAATTTCTAAATTATTTATTTTTATAACAGCCGTTATTATCACAAATGTGATATTAGTACTTTATTAGTATTATATATCATTATTGAATGATATACAACCTGTGCGGATAAAGAATGGGATCAGAAATGGCGGCGCATCTATTCATTTCTCGCTCGCACACTATTTGCGTCTATACTCGCACTCGTGGCACTTAAAGGTGCCTGTCTAAGCTAAATAAATTAAGTTTTGCTAAAAAGTGCTTTGTCAGAATCCCTTAGCGTTGCCCGAATGCAAAATCAGGTGAGAATTTGAATCAGCGAAAAATTGATTCACGCCAAAAGCGGCCACTTTTGGCGTGAATCAATTTTTCGCGTACGCGTTGGACCCAACATTTGTGCATGGTTATTTAATAAAATTAGTATAAGTGTTTGCCGAGAGATTCTGACCCCGAAATTGTTTTAAATAGATCCGGTTTAGTAGCTAAAAATTAAAATCGATTGGCGTCGCTAGCGTGCCCTACCCGTCACCTTAATCAGAAATAACATTAACAATACTAATGCAGATGCTTTATGATCTCCCTCGAACAACAATCGAACGTGGACCCTCTCTTTCTTAGTGTGTAATCCCTGGTTGGGTCCCAACCAAAGGAGTCACTTTGGGCCCGTGGTACGCTTAGACCATGATTTAGGATATGGGGAGGTAATTAAGATGAAGCATCTGCTGTCTGACCTTCGCAATCCTCAGGGGAACCAGGCTAACTGGATCACGGTACACGTTTAGAATCATTAATTCAAATGTCCGAGACGTGCAGGTTTCCTCATGGTGTTTCCCTCACCACCGAGCTAATGGTAGAAATTTGCAAATCTAGAGGTACAATCAGCGTCATATTAAGTTTCCCTCCTGCAGTGGAAAAATAACACTTGTGCCCCAGTCATTGGGACGGTCCAAAGGTCAAGAAGGGCAACTCGACGTGACGCCACCTGCTCGGATTCAAACCACGACCGCCTTATTGAAGGCACGTTTCAACAGATCTGTCATCGCTCATACGTTTACTATTAGACCAAATTCGGTCTTAAGGTCTTGAAATTAAAATCAAGACTATAAAATATTGTTAAACTATGCCCCATTTTGAACAACACTATCTGTCTGTAGGCAGATTTATAGCCTAGAACATTTTCGCCGGCACGTTCTGGGCTGTTAGGCTGTCGGGCCCATTTAGGTTCAGCGTGACCTTCAAGCATTCGTAAACGTAAAAACTTATTACCTAGTAAATGTTGTATTTGAATTTTAAGGCTCTATAGGCTGAAGCGGTTCTGTAAGTGGCGAGTTAGCAGATAAACAGGTCATCAATCTTTATCAAATTCAAATAATTCTTTATTTGCATTGGCTTGTACACAACACTTACAAATCGTCATACATTTGAGTATTATAAAACTATCAAGAATAATCGGGGAGTGTTTTTAGCTATGTTGGATAAAAATCGATCGATGATGGACGCCGTCACAAAAATATGGATTGTATGTTTTAACACAATTCCCACAAAATGGGTGTCATATAAAAGGGGTTGAGTAGCAGAATATATTTATGTGGGATTGGTGATCGGTAGATGCATGGCAAGGAACGTGTATGAGTTCGATGTTTGAATTAGAATGACGTGCGAGAGTGAGAGAGACGACGAATGGCGGACGACGTGTAAAGACGGTGTACAGACGGCGCTAAGATAATTAATATAGAATACTTAAATACAAATTACTTTGCTTTATTCCAAACCCCATACTACAATTTTGGGGGGCTAGTGTGGGATTGGTGATCGGTAGATGTATGGCAAGGAACGTGTATGAGTTCGATGTTTGAATTAGAATGACGTGCGAGAGAGAGAGAGACGACGAATGGCGGACGACGTGTTAAGACGGTCTACAGACGGCGCTAAGATAATTAATATAGAATACTTAGATACATATCCCTGGCTTTATTCCAAACCCCATCCCACTTTTTTGTTACAAATTTCGAATCCAAGATGGCCGCCGTCGGGGGTTTTTGAAATTTTCAATTTATAGGTACTTAAACCAATAGACCAACAGAGCGTCTACCACCTATCACATAAAAAAATCCCCAATGGGCAAACTCACCGATTAACCCTTGCCTAAACACAAATACAAATACGTATCGCATTTATTTGTTTGATAACCTAAGGCAAATCTGAATATTGTGTAAAGGAAGCCTCGGGGCTTCCAGTAAATAGCTAGACTTAGTTACGCCGAGTTTAGGTTCACGGGATAACTTAGTTAGGTAACTATATGAGAAACTCGAGAGTCAACAAAAATGGGCCATCTTGGGATTCTGCCCGGGTTCCTATCAGTGTCTATAATTTGATAAAAATTCTAAATTAGGTTTAGAGATCAGAAAACTAGTTAATTCATCCATGTTTAGACAAGCTGATTTGATTCCATTGACCATAACCACTTCTCATCTTATCGTGTATTTCCAGTATTATACACAGTAGGCATGCATAACACGACATAAATACATGGTGTATCTGTGAACATTTACATCCCTTTAACCACGTGTTCTACCAACCATTCTGAACAACATTTGTTCAACGACTTTTCGAAATTCACCAAACATTTTTTCGACTCCCAATACAAAATGACCAAGCCACGTGACCGAGTTTGTATGAAAAGTTAAAAAAAAATCCATTTCCAAAAGTTATAGAACAAATGTTGTTCATAATGGTTAGTAGAACACGTGGTTTAAGGGATGTAAATGTTCACAGATAAACCCTGTAGAGAGGAGTTAGCAATACAAGAAGGTGTGTGTGTGTGTGTGTGTGTGTGTTTGTGGTCAAGCAGGTACAGGTGTTCGTCTACGCAGAAGAACAAGTTAAATCCGATTGCTTACGATTGCGAAAGCAGTTGAAATACAGACTTTATTGCGTTACGTTAAGATTAAACACAATTAATCCACAGAGGATTGTTATCTCTCTCTTAACCGCACACGCACCGAACATGGCGCTGACGCATGAACCAATAAGAAATTGTAATTTTTGACGCTCGTAAATGAAGCGTTGTGATTGGTTAAGATCTTGCCGCAGTTTTCGAAAATAAGACTTCTGTGCAGGTACATTGGTGTAACTTACAAAATTGATAAAACTGTACCCGACCTTAGGATTTGCTGCTACGGCATTATCCTCGGTGCCCCACTGTGGCTGGATGGATGGATTCAAATATTTTTTTCTTTTGATGTGACCTCCAATAGTCTATACGATTTACAAAGGGGTATATTCTACAGACTGCGGCAACGCTTGTAATATGTAAACCGAAAACACGAGATGCTTGTGCGATTTAATCGATACCTAGCGCCATCTATTGGTATAAAGTGGAACTAATATCCCGAAACTAAATGGAGCGGGCCACTAGTGTTATATATAATTATTTTTAGGCAAACGAGCAAGCGAGTCACCTGTTGGTAAGTGATAACCGCCGCCCATGGATCACCCACATCAGAAGGAGTAGAGATGCTTTTAGGAAGGTATAGGCTCGTTCCATCGTTGAATGCATCAAAAAAGTCATGACAGCGTATTTTGTGGAACTAACAGAGATCCCATGTTTAACAACTAATGGGGTTACCCTATGGACGTAAGCGGCAGTGGGGCCATCATTTATTTTTGTACTCTTTACTTTTAACTTCCTTGGCATATTATACAGTATCTGTGGAACGGCTGTTTCGTCTCGCAATCATAGAAATATAACAAGACTAGACCTAGTCTGCGCTTACAATTTGAAGCAACTCAAATGGACCAGTACGGCTCCAAACGCCCGGACCTGCTGATGTTTACAGCGTGAAGCAGTGTCTCTAATGTGTTTCGCTGCGTGAGTGCGGGTACCGGAACTTTTTTATATGTTAAAAAATAAATATGCAAGAATTTATTCATTTAATAATAATTTTAAGATTTATGTAGGTCGATGTGTTTCTGATAGTGCAATACATGGATCCACATTTTACACGAATTGAAACTCACCCTGATAACCATTAAAATAAGTAGGTAGCTCTTTATTTATTTATTTCTTATTCATAATTATATGGTCAAGGCATCATAAATATCAAAATTCAATACATAACTTGCCACCTATTTTTCTAATCACAGTTAGGCAGATACTTATTAGCGTTGTTCAAGGCACTGTTAATAACAGTGCAGTTACTACAATAACCATTTCCCATGTTTTAGGGAAATATGTTTTGACTGGTAATATTAATTAGAATTTTTATGTTGATACTACGTACGTAGTACCAACTTGAAAAATCAAACTTGTGCTTCAAATTTGAGGTGACAGCAGTGAGGAAACTATCCTTCTATACTTGTTATAATTCTATGCTCGCAATGAACAGAGAGGATTTTGGAAAGCTGACGGCCAACCTTCAGAACTGAAGAGGCACTCAAAGAAGAAGAAGATAGTAATTACAATGACGCGACTACCGTGTGACCTTCGCGGCAGGGAAAGCAGACCAACTAGATCACGGTTACAGGTTTAGAATCATTATCTCAAATATTGAAGGTATCTACAATCTAGAATATGGGAGACGTGTAGGTCTCCGCACGATGTTTTCCCTCACCGGCGCCGAGCTAATGGTAATACGCACAGGGATCATACAAATTTTTGGACGTCCTTTTGTCTCTTATGTGACATTCTTTATTTCATCGTCAGCCCATTTAAGTCCCCACTGCTGGGGCACGGGCCTCCCCCAATCACATGAGGAGGGGTATTTGCCATACTCACCACGCTTGGCGAGGGTTTTGATATAAATGCAGAGTTTTCCTTCTCTGGGTGCTGATGATCATGCCAGCAGCTTTACCTTAGTCGCGTTTTACGACACCTCGGTAGGTGGCCTATTCTACTCTGCCGGGGACCACACGGCAACATTCTTTAATAATAAGATTTTATTCACATTCTTTGGGACCACTAACCACACATATAATGTTCAAAAAAATATATACATGACGAATTGAGAACCTCTTTTTTTGAAGTCGGTTAATAAATCACTTCGAATTCTTTCATATACCTACTTATGTAGACGACATGGAGTTACATGAGGTGTTGTAATAGGTTATGGGGTTGCCACAATAGATCATCTACTCAAACAGTGGCTATGAGACGCAAGGCTCACTCCATTTCTGACAAATAATAATAATATGTAGACGACAAAAGTAATATAATAATAATATTTCTCACAACATCTCATACGTTGACCTGATTCCGTACTAAGTAGCTTAAGCACTTGTGTTACAGATATCAGACAACAGAGGAACACAAATATATACTTAAATACATATATTACACCCAGACACCGAACAAACACAAGTTTTCGTCGCACGAATGTTTGTCCAGGGTGGGGATCAAACCCACGACCTTTGGCGTAAGAGGCAGGGTCACTACCGATTGCGCCATCCGGTTAGTCAAAAGTGACACTGGAAGTTAAAAAAATATGTCTGACCAACAAATGTAGATTTGAATCCAGAGCTGCATGCTCGGATTTAAACTAATATTACAAGGCTTACCATCAGGTGATCCGTCTGCTCGTCTGCCACCTATCACATAAAAAAAGAAGAAGGAGCGTTCTTATCTATTGAAATACCATTGCTCCATAATAATGGCCAATCAATGTTCTTTATTGATGAAAACTTTGAAATAGGGTAGGCATGGTAGCAATCCCTTTATAAAGGATTCTAATGTTAGTGACCCTGAAAGTTTAAAACAATACAAGGTTTAGTTCAAAGGGTTAGATCCCCGCCCAGTACAAACATTTGTGTGCATGAACATGTCTGTTTTGTACTGGTCTGGGTGTTTTCTATAACTATATATTTACAAAATAAAAGTATTATATGTATATTTGTAATGCCACTGTTGATTCTGATAACCGTAACACAGGTGCTTGAGCTACCTATCTCGGGAGTCAGATCAAAGTATGTCATGGTAAGAAATATTTATTTATTTTAGTGTTTGCATATTGCGAGCACAGCCACTTCTTGGGTGTATAACAGAATGGAATCTATTTAAAAACTTGAGACAACAATCACTCATTTAAACCTCCCATACCTACGTGGTAAGAAGTCATCTACTAGCAAACAAAGGCAAGAACCTAG